>JAUDYJ010000001.1:13932123-14532123 GCA_030761175.1 Masticophis lateralis
ACTTCAAGGTCTTAGTCTTGATTTAGCATTAGTGCTTGAAGAAAATCAGTGCACTAAGACAATAATTCAACCCTTCTTCTTCTTCTTTTTTTTAGAAATTCGGGAAGCTTTCCGAGTCTTGGACCGGGATGGCAATGGCTTCATTTCCAAGCAGGAGCTGGGAATGGCCATGCGCTCTCTGGGATACATGCCTAGCGAGGTGGAACTGGCCATTATTATGCAGCGGTTGGACATGGATGGTGAGTCTTCCAGTTTTTCTCATAGTCTTTGCTGAAGGAGAATGTGCTGGATGCCAGCAGACTTCCAGGTAGAATTCAAGGTGTTTAAAATCCTTAATGCCACAGAGCCAGGTTATCTACAGGACTGTTAGCAATAAACTCTCCTCATCCAGTAAGAACTGACAAAGTTAGTGAGCTCCAAACCCTGTCACTCAATAAGTGTGATCTGGTAGGACCCAGGAGATGTGTCTTCTCTATCGAATGCCTGTCCCTGGAATAGCATTTCCCCAAGAACCAAATGGCCCTGACTTTCCCTATCTCCAGGGGTGGGATTCAGCCGATTTGGACCAGTTCGGGTGAACCAGTTAGTACTGGTTGTTCTAAAGACTGGCTGACACCACTCACCCCATCCCTCCCAGGAGTCTCCACATGGCCCATTTTGGAGGCCAGGTAAGTGCAGGGCATGAGCAGAGGCTCTGGGAGGGTGAAAAATGGGCCTACAGGAGGTCCGGAAATGGGTCCATTTCTGGCCTCCGGAGGGTCTCCGGTGCCCAGGAGAGGCCATTTTTGCCCTCCTGGAGGCTCAAGGAAAGCCTCTGTAGCCTGGGGAGGGCAAAAAATGGGCCTACCAGAAGTACCAGAAGTCCAGAAACGGCGCCTGGGGGAGGCCTTTTTTGTCCTCCTGAAAAGCCTCTGGAGCCTGGGGGGAGGTAAAAACACCCTCTCCCCTGCCGTGGTGCAGAAGGCTGAGTAGGCCATGCCCCCATGGCCACGCCCACCCAGCAACCAGGCAGCAAACCAGTTGCTGAAATTTTTCAATCCCACCCCTGCCTCTCTCCCTTTCTAAAGCTTTTGTGACTTCCTTTACCGTGTCACTCCTTGAGTCTGGAGGATTTCTGGCTCCATCCAAAGTGATTGTTGACTTATTGAATTGCTTTGGTGGAATTTCTTCTACAAGTTTTATTATATTTCATTGTAGTTTAATCTTGTTTTTATTTTAATAATAAGCTGCCCAGAATCATTTGGGAAAGGCAGGTATAGTAAATTGACTAGCTAGGTAAATCAGCAGACAGACCTCAAAGCCATTTTTAGACTTTGAAAGGATGGTTACCAATACTTTGTGTGGGGGTATGTCTATGTAAGTTAAAGATGCTGAGCTTGTCAGCTGGAAAGCTGACAGGCTGGGTTCAAGACCTGAGCACAGCACAATGGGGTGAGCTCCCGTTACTTGCCAGGACTTCTGCCCACCTAGCAGTTCAAAAGCATGCAAATGCGAGTGGATAAATAGGTGCCAGTTTGATGAGAAGGTAACAATATTCCATGTGCCTTGGTATATAGTCATGCTGGCCACATGACCACGGAAGTGTTAAATCCGGTGGGTGAACATAGACAGAGGACTCAACAGGAAGCATCTTTAGAAAGTGCTCGCTTCCTTGGCCAAGAAACGGAGATGAGCACCGCCCCTGGAGTCAGTCACATATGGACAGGGGAAACCTTTACCTTTATGTCTATATACAAAAAGACAAAGGTAAGTTAAAGGTGTAAAAGTATCCTGGGAAGCTGGTAGAAAAAAATTACATCCATTTCCTTCCTTGGGGGATGGGTGTTTTCTGATTGTCAACCTCATAACGGCCGCCATTTTCTGTACGATGCTCTCGAAATCCCAACAATAGCCAGTAGCCAGGGATGAAATTCAAAAATTTCAGCAACCAGTTCACTGCCCAGTTGCTGGGTTGGTGTGGGCATGGGGGCTTGGCCTACTCGGTCTCCTGCACCACGGTGGGGAGGGGGGCATTTTCTCCCTCCCCAGGCTCCAGAGGCTTTCCTTGAGCCTCCAAGAGGGCAAAAATGGCCTTCCCCGGGCCCTGGAGGCCCTCTGGAGGAATGAAATGGGCCCATTTCCAGACTTCCGGTACTTCCAGTAGGCCCGGTTTTTGTCCTCTCCAAGCTGCGGAAGCTTTCCTCGAGCTTCCAGGAGGGCAAAAGCGGCCTCCCCTGGGCACCTCTGGAGGCCGCAAACAGGCCCGTTTCTGAACTTCTGGTAGGCCCATTTTTTCACCCTCCCAGAGCCTTCGTGCACGTCCTGCACTTACCTGGCATCCAAAATGGGCTGCGTGGAGACTCCTGGGAGGGCCGGAGTAGGGTGGGCGGGTTCAGCAAATCCTTGGAACAACCAGTTCAGCGAACCAGATTAAAATTACCATCCGTTTCGCCCGAACTGGTCTGAACCGACTGAATTCCACCCCTGCCAGTAGCTCAAAAGGCTTGGGAGAAAATCAGTAGGACCGAACAGCCCCTGGTTCGGTCCGGTTCTTGCGAACTGGTAGTAAAACCAGGGGGAAACTCCTCCCGCCCACCCGGATGTCATCATAGACGATCTGCGCATGCACAGAAACTTGGCACACACGTGAGCGAAGTGATCCTGTTGCACAATCCCGTTGCGAACCGGTACTCAAGGTAAGTAGAACCCACCCCTGGAGAAAATAGTTGATCTGGATGCCAAGCGGGAAATCATCCAACACATGAATGTGAGTGGGAGAATGCATTTACTTGTCTGTGATACCTTCGTTGCTTTC
This sequence comes from Masticophis lateralis, assembly GCA_030761175.1. Classification (NCBI taxonomy): domain Eukaryota; kingdom Metazoa; phylum Chordata; class Lepidosauria; order Squamata; family Colubridae; genus Masticophis; species Masticophis lateralis. The sequence goes on from JAUDYJ010000001.1 coordinate 13,934,918, forward strand.
ATCTGCATGGAATTGTATGGATTCTCCTCTTGAAAGGGTGTCTGAAGTGCCCATCTTTTCATTATGTTCTTACTCTCTTTGGAGAAATATTTCTGTGCGCACACCACTATCTTCTTCCGAAGCCCTTCACCAGAACTTCTGATCAAAGAGCAGGGAGCTCATTGATAAGAGCGCCTTTTCAATAGCCCTGCAGATAGCCCTCCAGAAACAGCCTCTCATGACACTTTCATTGTGGTGAATACCTTGTTTTTATTTTTCATGCTTCTTTTCAAAATTGCTGGTTATTTACTGTTGGTGCTTTTATGTGCTGCCCTGTTGTTAAAGAAAATGGATACGATTTCTATTTCATTGCTGTTTTTATTATGCTATATTGTTTCTCTTACACAACACTCAGAGAAGTGTGATTGACAGGCATTCTACTACACGTAATCCTCGATTTACAACAGTAACCGTTCAAAGTTACAATGGCATGAAAAAGTGACTTATGACCATTGTTCACACTTACGGAAATTGCAGAATCCCTGTGGTCATATGATAAAAATTCAGATACTTGACAACGGACTCATATTTATGACGGTTGTAGTGTGCCAAGAACCTGTGATCCTCTTTTGTGACCTTCAGACAAGCAAAATCAACATGGGAAGCCGGATTCTTTTAACAATCGTGTTACTAATTTAACAATTGCGGTGATTCACTTAACAACTGCGGCAAGAAAGATTATAAAATGGGGCCAAACTCACATAACAACAAATGTATCACTTAGCAATAGAAATGTTTGACTCAATTGTGGTCATAAGTTTAATTTAATTTAATTAACCATATTTCTATGCCGCCCAACTCCCAAGAGACTCTGGGCGGCTTACAATAGAAATAATATGAACAGTGACATAATTTTTTTTGAAAAAAAAACATTATAAAAGCACTTTTAAAATATTAAAAACACATGCACACCATCCATGGCCGGACCTTGCAAGATTGAACAGCGAGATCAATGGCCCCAGGCCTGCCGGAAGTTGAGGACTACCTGGAATGTAATGAATAAAGTAAATCTAATTTCTACCTATTCTTCTCTCCTTCAATACGTAAAGGTAAAGGTTCTCCTCGCACTTATGTGCTAGTCATTCCCGACTCTAGGGGGGCGGTGCTCATCTCCATTTCAAAGCCGAAAAGCCAGTGCTGTCTGAAGATGTCTCCGTGGTCATGTGGCCGGCATGACAAAGCCCCAAAGGTGCACGGAACGCTGTTACCATCCCACCAAAGGTGGTCCCTATTTTTCTACTTGCATTTTTTACGTGCTTTTGAATTGCTAGGTTGGCAGAAGCTGGGACAAGTAACGGGAGCTCACCCTGTTACGCAGCACTAGGTATTCGAACCGCTGAATGGTGACGATTGACAAGCTCAGCGTCTTAGCCACTGAGCCACCACGTCCCTTCAGTATGTAGTCAGAGGCAAAAATGCTACCCTGATAACATTTGTGTGTGTGTGTGTTGATTTTTAGCAATTACATGCACTTGTCTGTGCAATTTTCTTGTCAACATTTCCAGAAACGGTTTGCCCTTGCCTTCTTCCTAGAAATGAACGAGAGAGCGATTAGCCGAGATTTACTAAATTGGCTTTCAGTTCAGTGCAGGACTAGGAATTTAAACAGCCTCTGAGCTTCTAGTCCATTGTCTTCAATCGCTACAGAAATTATCAGAAAGGGTTTTTTTTTTCTCTGCCAATCTGTCTAGATGCTGAGTATACATGCATAGATGTTCTCCTTAATGGCCTTTATTACATTTACAAAAATACATGATTCTTTTATAAAATAAAGTAATGGTTTGAGATGGAAACGGTGGGAGATACCCGATCCTGACTTCCTGCAGTTTATCTGTATGCTAAGCCTGGATGTATAATAATGTGCTAAATTGGATCAGGAGAATTGGGTAAAGAAGAATTGGACATTTCCCATCTCTTACTATTTCCCCAATTGTAAGAATAAGCACAAATGTCTGTTCTAATACATTTTGACTGCCAAGAAAGGGCAGCACCAGCAGTTTTCAAATTCTTAAGCAAAGAGCCCAGGATGTTGAATCCAGGAAAGTGGTGTCCTGCTCTAACTTTTAAATAATCCACATTTCCAAAACTATTCAAAGAGTAAACTTTTTTCAAATATCAGCAAGATACAAAGCAATGGAAAAACCCACCCAGGAAAAGAGGAGGGATCAAGCAGGGAACTAGCCTTGAATCATTGCACAGCTGCAAGAAGCATAAACCTGACATTCCCACCCCAAGTTCCATGAAACTTTATCTGTTTACACAGCAGTTTATATAGTTGAACTTTATCTTTCCCAAAGGAAAGTGAGCATTCTGGGGAAATTCCTGTACTATAGATAGAATTCAGTAGTCAACTTGTACCTTTCACGTGTGCTTCTGGTTGCTTGTGCCTAACAGTGAATTGGGGAGAACTAGGTTAAAAAAGAAGGGGGGAAATGCTCGGGTTTACAACACCTTCAATAAATATCTGGGCTGTTGTTAGGCTGGCATCCATTCACTGATAATCCAGAAATTCAAATTTCTCTTAATGGTGCAAATTGTAAAAGGTGTATAGCAATAGCAATAGCACTTAGACTTATATACTGCTTTATAGTGCTTTACAGCCCTCTCTAAGCAGTTTACAGAGTCAGCAAGAACAGTAATGGGGGCTGTCAAGTTTGGCATCAAGTTTTGCAGTCATATCAGGGGTGAAATCTACTTACCTTCCCAACCGGTTCAGAAGTGTACACACCGCATGCTTGGACCCTCTGCGCATGCGCAAACCCTTCTGTGCATGCGCAGAGGGTAAAAAACAGGTGACTTGAAGTAATGATGATCAGGCAGGTGGGCGGAACCTTGCACCGCCATCACTACCGGTTCTCCAAACAACCAGCCGCCATCGCTACCGGTTCGGCTGAACTGGTCCAAACCGGCAGCATTTCACCCCTGAGTCATATGCCATTGAGTTTACCACTGCATTGCTCAGCAATGGAAATTCTGGTCCCAAATGCCATCGTAATTGTAATCAAAGTGTGCACACTGGACAAGTTAGTTTTGATACCCTTCCCCACATTCGGAGTAAGCTCCCATTCGAGCTGGAAGGACCATGTTAAGATAATTAAATTTAATAGGAAGGAGCACTGGGGTTGTACAGTGAGCCAAAACACACAATTATAGTTGATTGGTTGGAGAGTGAAGCAATCTCTGATGCAATAGGTTGCTGTGGGTGTGGCACGCGTGCCGTAGGTTTGCCATCACGGTGTAGGGTCTCCTGCTTGGGTGGGGGTTGGACTAGATGACCTACAAGGTCCCTTCCAACTCTGTTAATCTGTTATGACTTTAAAGAGGTGGGGAGCTGAGAAGTGAAGTGGTTGCCCCACACACACACACACACAAAAAAAACAGCCATGTCCCTCCAGAAATGTTCCAAAAGGCAATTGCATGAGATAAGCAACTCATTGGCTTGGCACATATATTAGGGTTAGGGAACCCAATCAGCCATTCACAGAAACCCCTGTACGCCCTTTGCATTATGCATTTATAGATGTGAAGTTGCAAAAGTGAACATTACAAGAACAGCAGAAAAGCCACTTAGTTTGCCAAGGGGTCCGTAACACCATGTAACATTTCAAAGCTGCGTGATTTATTAATGCTGCTTCAGCACAGCACCTAGCTTCAATTCACAGATCTCATAAATCTCTTTTCGGTGAGGTGATTCATCTGAAGTTTTGTTGAAAGGAAGCTTCCCTTCAACATTTTACTCAGCCGCTTAAGCACTGCGGTGTGTTGCTGCTGCTAATACTATTTTGGCAATCGCTTTAAGAACTCTCCAATGTTTGTTAGTACGGCTTGTTGTTACTGAACAGCGGTGCTCAAAGTTTTGTAACTATGAGTTTAGAGCAGAGTTGCTCAACAGATTTCCCTTTGAGAATTTTCCAAGTGGATGATCTATGAATTAACCTTTTGATGGTGTTTGTTAAAAGATTCAGAATGCCTCACAAACTCTTCTATCTGCCCTTCAGTTTCCAGGCGCATCTCAACTGCTGATTTGATTAGCTTCTGCTTTACATTTAAATATTCTGGCCTGCAAGAGTTATTTTACAGGAGGATACGTACGGAAATGAAAACATAAATCATAGTGAAGGAGGTAGTTGCAATATCAACAATAATTATACTTCCCTGTTATATATAGATGCAGTTCTGCAGAGGAATTATGGAGTCTGTCATTTGTACTTCTATGACTGCTTTGGTACAGTAATCAAATTACAGACTTCAACGGCTAGTTAGGACTGCAGAAAAAGAACTATTGCAACCAGCCTGCCTTCCATTGAGGACCTGTATATCAGAAAAAGGGCTGAGAAAATACCTACAGAGCAGTGGTGGGTCGCTACTGGTTCACCCCGGATCGGGCGAACAAGTAAGCATCGGTGGCGAGAGGCTCCGCCCACATGCCCAGACATCTCTGTGCATGTGCAGAAGTGGTACACGCTCCTGCATGTGCTCCTGTGAGCAAACCAGTAGCAAACAAAATGGAAACCCATTACTGCTATAGACCCATCACATCCTGGACATAAACTGTTTCAACACTTCCCCTCAGGACGGTACTATAGAGACTTGCATGTCAAAACAACTAGACACAGAGACAGGTTTTTCCCTCGCGCACTGCTGAATACCTCCCCTTATTCTATTCTGTTCTGTTCCCATTATATCCTCATTAAATCCCTGCATTTCAGCTGATTGAAAAGATGTCACAACCTTTTGGAGAAAATAAAGAGATGTATGTCTGTTACAATATTCTGCCTGGGGAATTCTGGGAATTGAAGTCCCCAGGTCTTTGTTAGAGTTTGCATCAATCCAACCAGCACACAAATAAACAATTCAGCACGATTCATTTATAATAAGAAACTTCTTTATATACGATACCATACAGCAGAAGTCAGAACCAGAGCTCAGAATCCAGAACTACAGACTATATAGAATCACAGAAGTTATAGAATCACAGAAGCACTCATATATATACAGATCAGTGAACCTAAGCCATGCCCATGAGTCACCAAACAGTCCCCATTGGCTGACCTGTTACCATGTCTATTCCAATTCATGAACTCTTATATATTGACTGTCTTAAAAGTTGCTACGGATGGAGACCCCTGCATTAGATGACAGGTTGTGCAAAGAAGTGCTGTTTGTTAAGACTAGATGGCCAATTGAGATAAAACATCTGAACAAATTTAGCAAAATGGAGCAGTGTTCCTTCACACAAGACTAATTTCAGGTGCTCAGAACTAAAGGTAGTCCTTGATTTATGACCAGTTGCATAATGACTGTTCAAGCATATAGTAGAGCTCCCGAGGATGACTTACAACCTTCTTCCAAAATTCTGATAGTGGGTGCTCAGCAACCGGCCTGAATTTACTGCTGTTTGCAGCATCCCATCATCACCTGACCACATTTTATTTTATTTATTTATTTTATTTATGCAATTTATATGCTGCCTTATCTCCGAGGACTCAGGGCGGCTCACAACAATAAAAATGCATAATCCCCATTAAAACAGTAAAATTTAAAAATCGAATTTAAAACAATTAAAATTAATTAAAAAATCCCAGTCAGTCCAAACTGCGAAACAACCAGGTCGCCATTGTCAACTTACAACTTTCCCGATAACGTTCTTGTCGGGTTTTCCAGGGAATGCATGCATTTTTCTGCTCAACCAGGTGCTTGAGTTCAGCAAAAATGGAAATAATTCAGGAAAAAGATATTTTGCAAAAGGAATCTTGCAAGTGGGTTAGTAGAAGAGATGATATTCGGCCAGTTCGGACCAGTTTGGGCGAACCCGTAGTGGAGAATTTGAGTAGTTCGGAGAACCAGCAAATCGCACCACCGGCTGGTGTGGAAGCTGTGTGCGCGTGCGAGCTCACATTTTCGGCAAACCGGTGGTGAAATAATTTGAAACCCACCACTGGTTAGTAGTGAACTGTAACAGATGAAATGAATGCCTGACCTATTATGTTTGCACTGAGGATTGATATAAGCAATTAGACAGACAGAAAGATAGGTGAAGGAAGAAATGCTGTGTTATATTACAATCTCATTTATATTTATATGTGTGTGTATAAATAATGTGTTTGAATTAATGTCAAGGTCCACTGAAACCAAATAACCGCATTGCTGTCTGCACACCTCCACACATTAAAAAGTCATTGAGAAATGTGTATATTAGCTTTTATACAGAGTAGGTGAGTCCAGAGTTCAAATACATACCTTGAATCGCATTTCATAGTCTCTAGACCCCTCTCTCACCACTTTAATGTGATTTTTTTTCCTTTCTCTTACCCATGAAAATTATAGTGTTAAGTTGTAAATTATGCTTAAAGTAAAGGTCTCTTCTATTTGAGCTCAACTCCTAGTGATTATATGGACTTATCCTTATTGCAAGAGATGAAGGTTGTATTTCGTTTTGACAATGTACTTTACTACCCTGGGATATATCATTAATCTCCCACCCAATATTACAGGTAGTCCTCAGTTAGCAATAGCAATAGCACTCTAGGCTTTTTTCAGCCCATTTTCAAAGCTTTTTTCAGCTCATTTTTGAGGCTTTTTTCAGGCTGTTTTTTCTGGAAAAATTGTCCCCAAAAAGCCTTGAAAACTGGTTGAAAAAAAGCCTTGAAAATGGGCCAAAAAGGTCTTGAAAATGGGCCAAAAAGCCTCAAGAACAGGCCAAAACAATCCTTGAAAATGAGCTGAAAAAAGCCTCAAAAATGGGCTGAAAAAAGCCCTGAAAATGGACCAAAAAAAGACCTGAAAAAGGCTGGAAAAAGGCCCGAAAATGGGGCTTGCAGAGGCAAAAAAAACCCAAAAACAAATAGCTGGCAGGTGGGCAGGCCATCAGCAATATTTGGTCTAGAAAATGCACAGACATTTTCACCCCCCTTTGGGAGACAAAACAGTGCATCTTATACTCCAAAAAATACGGTAATCAGTGGAATAATTTGCCTCCAAAAGTTGTAAATGTAAATGCCAACACTGACAGTTTTTAAGAAGAAATTGGATAACCGTTTCTCTGAAATTGTATAGGGTTTCCTGCCTAAGCAGGGAGTTGGATTAGAAAACCTCCTTTCCAACTCTGTTATTCTATTGTATTCTATTTACAATTTATTTTTAAAAAATGAATAGAAATCCACCTCCTTTCATATACACTGAGAGCATATGCACCAAGACAAATTCCTTGGGTGTCCAATCACACTTGGCCAATAAAAAATTCTATTCTATTCTATTCTATTCTATTCTATTCTATTCTATTCTATTCTATTCTATTCTATTCTATTCTATTCTATTCCATTCCATTCCATTCCATTCTATTCTGAGTAGTCCACAATTAAAACTCAGTCAAAACTCTTTTTGTATGTTATATCATTGTAGTTAAAGGGAAATTGAGGTCTCTTCATTAAACCGTACTTTTAGTGCTTTAAAATCTATAAATTGGATTGATCCAGTGTATGTCTACTTCTGATAAACTCTTAGCATTTTGCAGCCAAATGAATAAGATTTAGAAAAAAAGTGGGACACGGCATTGCTTTATGCACGATGTGTCACTGTTATCTCCTTGTAAGACGTCACTCTTGGAAACTGATTTGACTCCTCTCTACAAGAAACACAACACGATCCAATCCTTAGAAGCAGTTTCAACACTCTGCTGTGAAGACAGGACAAAATGCAATTAAAAAGCCATGCTTTGTTTAAAATGGTTTATAGAATAGATTTAGATGTTAGAATAAGTAGAAGTCAGCCATGCATGACACATAAGCAAAATGTTAGCATCTAATTTAAGGTCCATGATTCCCCACCCACCCAGTGAGGACATTCATCCATCCATCCATCCAGTCTCAGGTCATGCTTGACCCAAAGGTGCTTTTTCAAAAGACAACTGGACTTCCTTGTTTTTCCTTGAAGATATTTTGCTTCTCATCCAAAAAGCTTGTTCAGTTCTGAAGAAGTACTATGTGAGTAATATTCATTCATTCATTCATTCATTCATTCATTCATTCATTCATTCATTCATTCCATTCATTCATATATCAAAGCTGCTCAACTCCACAAGATGTCAGGCAGCCTGAAGATAAAAGTTAAACATACTAAAAGAAAGGAAAACATCAGGAGGAGGACAATCACGTTTTAAGCAGACAGCAGCTTGGTTTTAATCAAACTTCAGTAATTAAGGTCACAGAGCTGAGTTCGTTAACTTTTAGGAACATGCTGGCCTGCAAAAGACAGGAGGTTCAGGAAGAGGTAGCTTGTTTATACAATTTCTACACCTTGTGAAGAAGGGAAAAAACAAACAAAAGACCAAAAGCAGAACAACATATACTAACTGACTGTAATGGCAAACACATGATACACAGAGAGAGATGGTATCGGTATCAAAGTTCCTTTTCCATTGCCATCATAACTGCAACTGGTTGCTATCCAAGGCAGCCACTAAACAGCGATTTTTTGTGTGTGCCTTCAGTTAGTGATTGCCTGGACAAGTTCCTGCAGTTTTCTTGGAAAGATTTCAGAAGCAGTTTGCTCTTGCCCTTTTCCTCAGTTTAAGAGGAGTACTGGCTTAAAGTCACCCAGCTGGCATTGTGTTTAAGGTGGGACTAGAACTCACAGTCTCCTAGTTTCTAGCTCATTGCCTTACGTACTATGGGAAGAAATATCCATCTGGTTCAGTTCCAAGCTAGGAGAAAGACACTGGAAACATGGGGGCTGATTGGAAAGAAGTTTTAATGTTGAACAGAACCACCAAGCACATGGTCCAAAAATAAAGACGTGAGTGTAGAAGATCTTCAACAAACAGGGGAAAAAGAAAAATATGAACATAATATTCAGAAAATAGATAAGAAAGAAACCAGAAGAAGTGGTGGAGAAGACAAAGCAAAATAAGATGCAAGAAGATAAAGATAATGAACGCAATGAAGAGAAAGGAATAATAAGTATGAATCAAACAGATAGTCCCTTAAGAGTTTACAATAGAATGGAGGGGGGGGGGAGAGAAAATTCACCTCCAAAAAAAGAAAGGATTTTCGGTAGGTGCCCAAAGGATGCAGCAGAAGGAGACAAGGGGTAAGGCGAAGGGAATATTTAGTGGGTACAAAAATGCAAAAAGAGATATAAGATTCCAAGAGAAAGAAATAAAAGAATGATCAAAAAGTCAATAAATGATGGAACTTCAAAAAGGATAAGAGATAATGGATAGAGATAAAAGGTAAAAAGTAGAAACCATAAAATGGGAAATAGTAGTATACATATCAATAGATAATAGAATGTATTATAATCATAAACAAATTAAGATTAGAAGTTGGAAGTCTAGGATTAGGCAACCTAATTGTATTATTGTTATTAACAGTGTGTAAAAAGTATATTGGAAACTATAATTTTTAAGAACTAGAAATTTTGGGGACTTTGAGATATAATCCCGGGACTGATTAAATTTTGTTAATAATTGGACTTATCAGTGTTTCTAGATATTTGGGATATTGGAATTATGATGAAATTGAGTAATTCTTAAAATATTAAAGATTCAGCAGGAGACAATAAACATATTATATAAAGAAATATTATTGATGTTTAAATGAATTTATGAAAAAAATGATAAAGAATCATAAAGATCATCATAAAGGAAGATTAGGATTATGTATATTTAATGGTATTATTACAGTTAGCATTTGGTAAAAAGATATTGAACCAATCAATACACTGTCCACAAAATTTATTTATTTATTTATAATGCAATTTATATGCTGCCCTATCTCCAAGGACTCAGGGCGGCTCACAATGGTAAAAATGCATAATTCCTCATTAAAACAGTAAAAATTACAATTCCAATTTAAAACAATTTAAAATTGATTAGTAACCCCCGTCAGTCCAAGCTTTGGAACAACCAGGTCTTCAAATCACGGCGGAACGAGCGAAGGTCAGGAGCCATCCGGAGCTCCAAAGAAAGTTGGTTCCAGAAGGTGGGTGCGCCCACAGAGAAAGCTCTCCCCCTGGGGGTCGCCAGCTGACACTGTCTGGCCTGAGGAGGCCCTGTCTGTGAGAACGCACCGGGCGATTGGGGATTGTCACTGGCTGCAGGGGGTCTGACAAATATCCCGGGCCTAGGCCATGAAGGGCTTTGTAGGTAATAACCAGCACCTTGAACCTCACCCAAAGGGCAACCGGTAACCAATGCAGGTCGCTCAGGAGGGATGTAACATAGGAGTGTCGGAACGCTCCCATCACAACACGCATGGCTGCATTCTGCACCAGTTGAAATCTTCAAGTGATTTTTAGGGGCAGCTGTAGGTAGAGAGCATTGCAGTAGTCAAGATGGGAGGTGACCAGCACATGAGTAACCATGCGTAGGGCATCTTGGTCCAAGTAAGGCCGCAACTGGCACACAAGGCAAACCTGGGCACATGCCCCCCTGGTCACGGTCGTTACATGATCTTCCAAAGACAACCGTGAATCCAGGAGGACACCCAAGTTGCAAGCCATATCCACAGGGGGTAACACCTCACCCTGATCGTCAACGATGGAATATCTCGCTCGGGCCAAGATGCCGGTTCCCACAGCCACTCAGTCTTGGCCGGGTTGAGTCGGAGCCTGTTCCTCCCCATCCATGACCGTACTGCTTCCAGACAGTGGGACATCACATCGAGGGCATCACTGGGCTGGTTTGGGGTGGATATAAGAAGCTGGCTATCATTAGCGTACTGATGATACCGCACCCCAAAACCACGGATGATCTTCCCAAGCGGTTTCATATAGATGTTGAACAGGAGAGGCGAGAGGACTGATGCCTGGGGCACCCCACAAGTGAGCAGCCTCATAGCCGACCTCTGCCCCCCTGCCAACACCGCTTGCATATGGCCCGAGAGATAAGAGGAGAACCACTGTAGAACAGTGCCTCCCACTCTATGTATTAGATTTTGAACATGCAACCTGTTTAAATTCGAAATGCCGCTTTTCAAGCTCAAAACAATCGTTCTGAGTGCAAGACAACTGTTTCACAAAAAAATAGGTTCCTTCAATCATTCTGGATGCTGAATGCTTCTTGAATGATCAAAATTGTTCATTTTCAATTGCATTCAAAGCAACTCTGTCAAATTCAAAACAGTGAGGTGTTTTGAATGCAAAATATTTTGTACATTCCTAAATTCTAAAACGGGGACATGGTGGCTCAGTGGCTAAGATGCTGATTTTGGTGGCCTATTTAGGTTCAATTTCCCACTTCCCTGCTCCAAAAAAAAAAAAAAAAAAAAAAAAACCCCACAGCCAAAAAGCTGGGGAGACCCAGATAAATGCAGACTGAAATAGTGGATGCCACCCAAAGAGAACATTACATGGTTAATCCATACATGTAGTTGTTAATTTACAACAGTTCGTTTAGTGACAGTTACAACATACTTGAAAAAAGTGACTTATGATTGTTTTTCACTCTTACAACCATTGGTCACATGATCAATGCTTGGCAATTGGTTCATATTTATGATGGTCACAGTGTCCTGGGGTCATATTATCTCCTTTTGCCCTTGTAATAAGCAAGATCAATGGGGAAGCCAGATTTGCTTAACAACTATGTTCTCACTTAACAATTGCAGGGATTCACTTAATAACTGTGGCAAGGAAGGTCTTAAAGTAGGGCAACTGTCTCACCTAGCAACAGAAATTTTGGGATCAATTGTGACCATAAATCGAGAATTATCTGTCTTTAACCCATTGATGATGGAAGGGACGTGGTGGCTCAGTGGCTAAGATGCTGAGCTTGTCAATCAAAAGGTCGGCAGTTCAGCAGTTCAAATCCCTAGTGCTGCATAATGGGTGAGCTCCCATGACTTGTCCTAGCTTCTGCCAACCTAGCAGTTCGAAAGCACGTAAAAAATGCAAATAGAAAAATAGGGACCATCTTTGTTGGGAAGGTAACAGCGTTCCGTGCGCCTTTGGCGTTTAGTCATGCCAGCCACATGACCACAGAGACGTCTTCAGACAGTGCTGGAAGGAGATCTATTATTTACATGTTTGACTTCAACTGATTATTCCAGAGTTCTGGAAATATACAGGCTTTGTTTCAAGTGAGAATTTCTCTTAATTGCATTTTTTTTTTTACGCATAATCAGTGGTGGGTTCCTCCCGGTTCGGCCAGGTTCTCCTGAGCTGGTAGCGGTGACGATATAATGTCACCAAACCGGTTCTGTCCCCCTCAGTGCCCCACCCCCCACCCCCCATGTTATTCTTACCTTTTATTTGGCCCCACCCCCAATCTGTTGCTGCCTCCTGAGTCCCAGCTGATGGCTAGTGGGAAAATAACTGTTTAAACTCTTGCCGCAGGGCTTCAAAGGGCCGCCCTACAGCTGATCAGTGTTAAAAGAAAACAAATGAGTAGATCAGTGCCTGCAAAAATAAATGGGTAGACCAGTGCCTATAAAAAATAAATGGGTAGACCAGTACAACACTGCAAGCAGTTAAAAGCCTGGTAGACCAGTACCTCTGCTAAATCCTAAATAATTGTCACATGACCATCAGCCCATGCCCACAAAATAAGCCACGCCCACAGAACTGGTAGTAAAAAGTTTTAGAACCCACCTCTGAACATAATAAATTACTTCTCTCAAATTACTTAAATTTTCAGCAACTACATTTTCAATTTAGCTTTCAAATATTGATCATGGTAGATTTTAGAGAATTTAAAAATTAATGATCAGAACAATATTTGATGAATCAGCCTCATTCAGTACACTTCAAACTTTAAATTCACAGGATGGGTTAGTTTAATGTCGTATAACAAAAGGAAGACGAAAAATAGCTGAAAGGTAAAGAGAATGCAATGATATTTGACAAAGTGAAGGACGCTTTTGCCACTTATCAGCCTGAGATGGCCATCCATCTAAATGTGGATCATCTAAAGAGATGGATAGCTTCATTTCAATTGCATCTCTTGAATATTGTGAGATGGTTTACTATTCTGGGTATGTATCCCTTTACACACCAGAGAAACAAATCCTTACATGATAATGCATGCATTTGCATTATTGTATGGTCTTTATATGCCCTTGGCAGTACGCCCATTGACAAGGGCATAACTAATAACTGCTGCATGTAAAAGAATCATGATGCATTTTTCTATTGAAAGTCCTTTCCTCCCACTCTGCTTTAATATTGCAGATATTTTTATAACCTCCAAATTAAAATCTTGGTATTAGTCTTGGGGGGTATGGCTTAGCGCCTGACCATCTACCAAACATCTTTCTCTGTGTTGAATTATTTTGCTAGTAGAAGCTGCTGGACAAACCCTTTGTCCAGCAGCTATTGTTAGAAGATGGCCTTTTTGGAACATGGATAAGAGGCCATCTCCTGCTTCACTCCCAAACCATGGAATGAATTCGTTTTAGAACATGTGTTTTGGCCTTATTTTCTGTCCCCTAAGAAGAGCAACCTAAGAGCGTCTCTTTGGCCAGGTTTTTAATAGCTGAGTTTGCTTTGATTTTAATGTGTGTCATTCTTATTTTGCTTTTATTTATTCTCCGCTCCCTGGCCACCTGAAATGCTCAGACTGAATAGAGAGGTGGGATAGAAATAAAAAGTTAGGGCTGTGCAGCTCTTCGAATGAGTGTCCCAAAGGTGCTTTTTCAAGAGGCAACTGGACTTCCTTGTTTTTGTTTGAAAATGTTTTGTTTCTCATCCAAGAAGCTTTTTCAGCTCTGACTGGATGGTGGGGAATGGAAGGATTCATATTCATTGCAGACAGCTGGTCATCTGCATCCTTTTAGCTGGTTGTTGAAGCATTTGGAGGTTTATCTGTGTCCTCAGGGACACCTGAGTAGACCCTAAAAGGATGCAAATGACCAGCTGTCTGCAAGGAATATCAATCTTTCCATTCCCCACCATCCAGTCAGAGCTGAAGAAGCTTCTTGGATGAGAAGCGAAACGTCTTCAAAAGAAAAAAAAACATGAAAGTCCAGTTGCCTCTTGAAAAAGCACCTTTGGGACAACCATGACTTGGATGACTGAGAATCTCCATAGACATCTTCCAATGAGTGCTGCACTTGGTTGAAAATTTCTGGTTTCTGGGTCTTGTTCAAGGTGTTAGTTATCACCTTTAAACCCTTCATGGCATGAGTCCAGGCTACCTGAGGAATCATTTCATCCCCATGGGATTGGCCACTTACTCCGGCAGAAGGGATCTGCCATTGACTCCATTGGTCAAAGAAAATTAGTTGATGGGATCCAGGAGAAGGGCCTTTTCTGCTGTGTCCACACACACACACACACACACAAAAACACACACACACCGAAACATCCGGTGTGTGAGATCACCCCTGATCCTTCTGCACTTCTGAAAGCATCTCAAAGACTCTTCCAATTGCCCTGGGTCCCCAATGGGGGCATTCTACAATGGAGGTAGTTAATGAACTAAGAAAGAAGACTCCCCATCTCCATCCTACCCGCATACTGGTTCCTACTCTACCCAATCTCTGTTAATATTTGCAATATTTGTAATGTATTAATATTTTTATACTCTTGCTTTTGTTCTATTGCAAGTTGCCCAGAGTTACTATAGAGAGATATAGGTAGCATAGAAATAAATAAGAGATGAGTCTCTCAAAATATAAATGCCAGTGGCAGGCAAAGATGAGGGAGTCCATTGACCAAAATTGGTATTTTGAGGCCGTCTCCTGACCAATTACTAAAAATGTTGTGGAAGCTTGCTGGCGCATAAAATGGCTGCCATGATGAGGTGTGACCACTCAAATTTTTGCTAGACCAGTTCTTGAATATAGCTCATCTATCTGGAATATAGCATATCGGACATCAATATAATCAAACGAGTCCAGAGATATTTCACGAGAAGAGTCCTCCACTCCCCTGCTCACAACAAAATACCTTAGGCCACCAGAGTTGAAATTTAGGGCTTAGACAATTTAGAACTTTGCCGTCTTCGGTCTCATCTAAGCATAGTACATAAAATTATCCGCTACAATGTCCTACCTGTCAATGAATACTTCAGATTTAACCACAACAATACAGGAGCACATAATAGATACAAACTTATGGTAAACCGCTCCAAACTTGATTGCAGAAAATACGACTTCAGTAAAAATTTGTTAATGCCTGGAATGCACTACCAGACTCTGCGGTTTCTTCCCCAAACCCCTAAAACTTTACCCTTAGAATGTCTACTGTCGACGTCACCCCATTCCTAAGAGGTCTGTAAGGGGCGTGCATAAGCCCACCAACATGCCTACTGTCCCTGTCCTAATGTCCCTTTTTACTCGTATCCTTTTTCATGTATTCATAGTTATATTTATATTTATCTGTTATCTGA
This sequence comes from Masticophis lateralis, assembly GCA_030761175.1. NCBI lineage: Eukaryota > Metazoa > Chordata > Lepidosauria > Squamata > Colubridae > Masticophis > Masticophis lateralis. The sequence continues at coordinate 13,950,285 of JAUDYJ010000001.1, forward strand.
TACATGCTTGACAAAATAAATAAATAAAATAAATAAATAAAAGAGAACACTAGAACTCTGGTATCTGGGCTGAAGGGATTTAGGCAATGACTTGAGTTAAGAATTTTGAATAATTCTTTGCAGCTATCTGGTGATCATTTTGAATGCCCCCCCCCCCCCGGATCTGGCAGCCCTGAAACATCCCCTGGGCAGAAGAAAAATGTTATGAGTTTCCTTAACTTCTTTTCCGTTTTTTCCCCCCAGTTCAATGAAAATGGTTCTAAGCTAAGCAGCAAAGAGTCCTCTGAACGTGTTTATTTCCTAATCAAATGAGACCAGAGGATCTGTTCTGAATAAAGGTGCTTGGGTGCTTTGTTCTTTGCACTTTCCCTCTATTTCCTTCCTTTTAATTAAACCTGCCTTTAAAAAAAGAAAACCAGCCATGAAGCACCACGCCGCCTATTCCCTAACATTTTCCAGAAATCAATAACGCATTTGTGGTATTGTGTAAGTAGCTGCCCGGCTGGAAACTTCCTCCATAAATATTCACAAGTAAAGCTCAGTCTTTTGATCAGTTTAGCTGAATGGTCTGTTTTCTTTATTTCTCGCTTTAATAGCTCTGTTTTAATTGGCTTCAGTTTGCTTTGCTTTACTTTATTGGCTTTTCTTTTTTTTTTTCCTGAGCGTGTTTTACTTGGTATGATGTTCATCTATGTCTTGTACTTTTTTGTGATCTTCTCTTTTATCTGGGAGTATAAAAATGTCTTCCCTCACAACAAAATAATCCGTGGTACAATTCATGTCAGAAATCTCTGTTGAACAATCCAAGATGGCCACCGAAACTACAGTGTTGTTTCTTCGAATTCTCTGCTTTCGGTTTTTTTTCCCCGCCTTCTCTTACACCCGTTTCTCTCTCTCCCTCTCTCTCTCTTCTCTTCCTTTCTAGGAGACGGTCAAGTTGATTTTGATGAATTCATGACGATCCTTGGGCCTAAACTGGTCTCCTCAGAAGGGCGGGATGGCTTTTTGGGCAATACAATTGACAGCATATTCTGGCAGGTTAGTGGCAAGGTGTTTTTCATGTATATTTAAAGTCACAGTTGATGGACACGTGATTGCCTCAGAGACTTCTTCTACCAGCCGTGTTATCACTAAATGACTCAAAGTTGGTATGTTGCATTATTTCTGTATTGACGCCGTGATTCGCATGATGTCGTGGTGGCTTCTCTGGTTGTTGGAAGAAATGTCCTTCTGGATTCAGATCCAAGTGGGGAAAAAGACACTGGAAACATGGAGACTGCTTGGAAAGATGGTTTAATGGTGGACAGGACCACGTGGCTTGAGTTCCTGATGAGAATCACATGGCTTGAGGTCCTGGCAGAAAAGGGCGATCACGTGCTTCAAGATGTTGGGTGAAGAAAAAAAAGGTGCTGAAAGTCCCTTGGTTTTAATATTGTCCCTTGGGGCCGCCCTGCTCCTGTGCAAGAAATGCACTCTGATTGGTTGTAAGACTCCCATTATAATGCCTTGGTAAGGCCAGACTTGGAATACTGCATTCAGTTTTGGTTGCCACGATGTAAAAAAGATGTGGAGACTCTAGAAAGAGTGCAGAGAAGAACAACAAAAATTATTAGGGGACTGGAAGTAGGTATGTCTAGTTTGATGAAAAGGAGACTAGGGGTGATATGATAGCAGTGTTCCAATATCTCAGGGGCTGCCACAAAGAAGAGGGAGTCAAGCTATTCTCCAAAGCATCTGAGGGCAGGACAAGAAGCAATGGGTGGAAACTAATCAAGGAGAGAAGCAACCTAGAACTAAGGAGAAATTTCCTGATAGTTAGAATAATTAACCAGTGGAACAACTTGCCTCCAAATGTTGTGAATGCTCCAACTCTGGAAGTTTTTAAGAAGAGATTGGATAACAATTTGTCTGAAGTGGTGTAGGGTTTCCTGCCTAAGCAGGGGGTTGGACTAGAAGACCTCCAAGGTCCCTTCCAACTCTATTATTCTATTCTATTCATTTTCATTTTCAGAGTTTTAGTACAGGTATTACAATTTACAACTGCAATTGTAAGAACTAAATATTTCTATTACCAAGTAAGGTGATTTTTAAAAGAGGTGCACACAATTTTACTACTTTTTGCCATGGTTGTTAAGGTTGTTCATTTAACTTCAGTTGTTAAATGAATCATGTGATCATTAAGTGAATCCATTTTCCCCCATTGACTTGATTGATTGATTGATTGATTTGGTTCAATTTATATGCTGCCCTTCTCTGGAGACTCAGGGCGGCTTACAATGCGTTAAGCAATAGCCTTCATACTTTTGTATATACCTGCTTAGTAGGGCTTTTGCCCCCCCCTCAAGCGGTGTTCTTTTTTATACAAAGTCAGTTTATTGCCCCTACAATCCGAGTCCTCATTTTACCTACCTCGGAAGGATGGAAGGCTGAGTCAACCTTGAGCCTGGTGAGATTTGAACTTGTAGTAATTGCAGGCAGCTAGTGCTATTTAACAGCACTTTAGTCTGCTGCGCCACTAAGGCTCTTTGCTTGTCGACTTTGCTTGTTGAAAGCCAATTGAAAAAGTTGCAAAAGATTATCACATGACCCCAGGACAGTGCAGCCATTGTAAATATATGCTGGATGCCAAGTGCCATTGTGTTGATCATGTGACCACGGGGAATGCTGCAACCATAAGTGTGTTTTTCAGTGGTTCTGTAACTTTGAATGGTCACCAAATAAATGGTTGTAAGCCGAGAATTATCCATAGAGATTTTTTTTAAGCTTGTATGTTTATTGCAAAGTTGTGAAGAGAATTGGCTTCCCACACAGATCTGAATTGGTCTATGAAAAGCATTTTTTGGGGATATCTTTTAATTCTTTAGAGCCGTGGTAGTGCAGTGGTTAGAATGCAGTATTGCAGGCTGACTCTGCTCACTGCCAGGAGTTCGATCCTGACCGGCTCAAGGTTGACTCAGCCTTCCATTCTTCTGAGGTCAGTAAAATGAGGACCCAGATTGTTTGGGGGGCAATATGCTGACTCTATAAACTGCTTAGAGAGGGCTGTAAAGCACTGTGGAACGGGATATAACTCCAAATGCTATTGCTATTCCTATTGCTATCTTTTCCTTGGTTTTACTGAAAACATTGTACGTTAGAGGTAATTGCAGACTGATGGAAACACAGATGTCCAAGAGAGGACACTTTCTCACACCCCTTTCTCTATTTTATTTTATAATTGAGGTTCCGTGTGAGAACTCTGTGCCTTCCCTTTGAGAATTTCATCAAAGGTTTTCCTTGGGTTGAGTAAATCTGAAAGCAAAGTTTAGAAAACCGGTTGAAAAGATCACGTAGATAGAAAGGCATGGTCTTCAGTTGATGCTAGGTGACATAAATCAGATCTCATTAAAAGGAAATGTTGGTATGACTTGTGTTACACGAAGAGAGTGACTCTTAGTAACACTGGTTTTTATCTGCAGCAGTGAAAGAAATGGCGCTTATCAACGCATTTAAAGAATCTGGTTTCCTGCTGGTTTTATTTATTTTGTTTCTATTAGGAGGGTTTAAAATGTGCTTTGGGTTTATTTCACAGCTTCTGTAGTTATTCAATCTGAATTGCCTGCGAAAAGGGTGGGCGGGGAGATAAAGATACAAAATTGTCATTTTACAAGGGTGGCAACTTTAAGTTGTGTGGACTTTAACTCCCCGAATTCCCCAGCCAGTCTGAAATAAATGAATACTAGTTTTAATTCCGGAGTTACAGAGTGCATTAAAAATCATTCACAATGTAAATTCTAAGTCTTACTGAGTTTTAGTGGATTTAACTTAGAGGCCAGGAAGACCAGGGAAGCTCAAGGGGGATTCATCACCTACAGAAAAGAAATATTGGTGTTGCTCACTCACTTTCTTCATATTGCCACTCTTTTTTAACATTACGGTTCACCCAATGCCCTAGTTGTTCTTTCAGGAAGCCACACCGGTTGCTTGCTTGTGGAATAGGCCGTAGGAGTGTTGGAAGAAATGTCCTTCTGGGTTCAGTTCCAAGTGGGGAAAAAGCCACTGGAAACATGATGGCTGCTTGGAAAGATGGTTTTTAATGGTGGACAGGATCACATGATGCCTTGATGATGTTGGGTGAAGAGAAAAAAGGGAAGAGATGCTGAGAATGCCCCGGTTTTATGCCCTCTCTGGACTTTTGAATTTGAGCTTGTATTCTGATTGGTTGTCAGACCCATGGGACCATGCAGGGGCAACTCTGTAGGCTGTCCTGACTCCCAAGCTTGGTTGACTCTTGCTGGGTGATGATCAGTGGTGGGTTTCAATTTTTTTTACTGCTGGTTCTTTGGGTGTGGCTTGCTGGGCGTGCCTTAGTGGGCATGGCTTGGGGGATGTGGCAGGGGAAGGATACTGTAAAATCTCCATTCCCTCCCCAATCCAGGGGAAGGTTACTGCAAAATCCCCATTTCCTCCTGATCAGCTGGGACTCAGAAGGCAAAGAATAGACAGGGGCAGGGCCAGTCAGAGGTGGAATTTACTGGTTCTCCAGACTACTCAAAATTTCCACTACTGATTCTCCAGAATTGGTCAGAACCTGCTGAAACCCACCTCTGGTGATGACGTAATGAATGGGGCTTTGGGCAATTCCTATTATGGCTCTGTCTGAAGGATGTATATTCTTCTTATGTAGAATAGACTAGCCCAGGCCTTAAAGGCCTATTGACAAAGGTGGTGGTGGGGACTGAGTTTCTGCCTCCCTTTTAGGGGAAATATTCTGCCCTTTTAATATTTCCTAAAATATCTCATTTTCCTAGGAACGGGGTTAACTTCCTACAGGAGCACACCCTGTTGCAACTTTCTGCTTATTATTTTTTGTTTCCTTGTAATTGCTAGTAGGTGAGAATTCCACAGAGCACACTGTAGTAAGTAGCAGCCAGCCAAACATCCTATTATACTCTATATAAGAGAATAAAACTAAATTCAATTAAAACGAGTTCCTGTTCCAGCGCCATCTTGTGGTAAGCTGCTTGAACTGTAGGTGCCTTTTTCTCACTGAACTTCAGCTAGGCCTTCCCTTTTAAAAAAAGATCAGTGCAAACTAATGCAAAGTATGGATGAAAAAAGAAAAGAAATTAAAAAAATAGAAGGGGAAAAAGGTTGAAGAAAAATAGAAAAAAAGATATTAAGAGGTAGCTTTGGATATTCTTCACAGTTGTTTTAAGTAGTAAACTCTCTAAAGTTGCATCATATTATTCTTTTTTTTAACAAGCTGTCCTATCCAATCCTTGGAGCCATAAATCACAAGTTCTTTTTTTTTCATTTTGATACAAAAAGTCCAGAAGAGTTGCCAAAAAATATTAGATGACGTATTTTCTCTAATCTAAGAAGTCAAGTTATTAATTTCAGCAAAATCTGTCAAGTTCACCAACTATTCCTCCATAGGACATAGAGTCAAATCTTTCCATCTCTATGCATATAGTAACCTCACCACAGTAATCACATACTGAAATAGTCTTGCATGGATTTTTTTCTGTTTATCCCTTCTTGGGCAAGGATTAGTATGAAAGTTTTTCCTTCTTTGAAACATCTGTCTTTCTGTGCTGCAGTATATTGATGTCTGACTTCTTCAACACTATGCTGGTAGTCATTGATTTAGGACCGCAACTGAGCCCCAAATTTATGTTGCTAAGTGAGACATTTGTTAACTGAGTTTTGCCCCATTTTGCAACCTTTCCTTCCACAGTTGTTAATGTCAACTCGCAAAGCATCCTAACCTGCTCTCGAGTTGCCATAGGCCAAGGGGGGTAGGAAACCGGCGAAATGGCACAGCAGCCAAAGACAGATGCACATTCCACGCTTATCCCTCTCAAGGCTGTATCCCATGGTTACCTATAGCAGCCGAAGAGGAGTGACCCCTACAACCAGTGAAATTGCTCCATTGGCGAATGTGATTGATGACCCTGGGGGGAGGGGGGAAACAGGGACATAATTGGAACATAAATTATGTAGGGTCAGAGCTGGCTTCACTTGGGAACATGCAGACATGAAGCTCCTAATAAATAACTGGATTTCTTTTGAACCTTGGCTCGAGACTCATGATTTAATTAGGGCATCTGTCAGAATCCTGATAGTTAAGTGTATCAGTGCAGTTGTTAAGTTGATAATTTAAGCAAATTGTTAGGCAAATCTGGCTTCCCCATTGATTTGGCTTGCCAAAAAGTTGCAAAAGGTGATCACATGACCTTGGGACACTGCAACCATCATATATATGTCTATGGAGCTTCTCAGTCATCCAGATCATGTTTGTCCCAAAGGTGAAAAAAGCACCTTTGGGACATCATATATATGAATCAGTTGTCAAGCATCCAAATTTTGAGCATGTGACTAAGAGGATGCTGCAACAGTGTGAAAAGTCATAATCACTTTTTTCAATGCAGTTTTAACTTTGAACTGTCACTAAACAAACTGTTGTTAGTCGGGAACTACCTGTAGTATATTCCACTGTCTCTGTGTTTGACTTCTTCAACTCTCTATCCTAATTTGTCACTTAGTTTTGACTTATTCTTCAGTGCTGGCTTATCCTTGGTTTGGGCCTGGGGTGGGTTTAAATTTTTTTTACTGCCGGTTCTGTGGGCATGGTTTGGTGGGTGTGGCATGGCTTGGTGGGTGTGGCAGGGTAAGGATACTGTAAAATCTCCATTCCCACCCCACTCCAGGGGAAGGATACTGTAAACTCTCCATTCCCTCCCCAATCCGGGAGAAAGTTACTGCAAAATCCACATTTCCTCCTGATCAACTAGGTCTTGGGAGGCAGAGAATAAATGGGGGCGGGACCAGTCAGAATTTTTACTACCGGTTCTCTGAACCAGTCAGAATTTTTACTACCGGTTCTCTGAACCAGTCAGAATTTCTACTACCGGTTTTCCAGAACTGGTCAGAACCTGCTGAAACCCATCTCTGATTTGGGCCATCCCAGATTTCTTTCCCTCTTTCTCTTTACGTGCTATTATAGCATAATTATTATTGAATTGCAGATCTGCTATAATTCAAGGCCGCCTTTGTATCATGAAATTGTGCTCATTTGCTATTCAGCCAACAACATTTTTTTTCATGTTGTATGGTGCAGAGGTGTGATTGTGCATCTCTACAGCTACACAATTTACATGCTCCTTCATCTTGGAAATAAATCAAGCACGCCAGGCACCAGCGATAGAAGTCCTCCATTCCTGCAGCACCCCCAAATCCTCACACAAATGAAAAGCAAGTGTCAGAAGTTGAGGCAAGTAATAAATAATACTACGCCTGAGGGGGAGAAATGGTTTTTGAAGGCAATATTAGAGAATGCCGCAATGTCAACTCATCACTGTATTTGTTAAAGCTAAAGAGTTTTGACAGCTACAAATGAAGGGGATAAAGAGGTTCTGTGTCGTTGATGTGAATGTAGCAACCTTGTGGATGTGCTTCCCTGCACACGGATGGCTCAGAAAACTGAACTATCCTTAAATGAAGGATTTGATTAGTGATGTCTTTCACAGGTGCACTTTTGCAAGCAGGTTCCTCCAGAAAACTTTTGATTGTGGGAGTCATACTTCTGTTTTTGAAGTGGGCAACTTCAGCTCTTACGGGCGCCTGGGAGCCCATAAGGACCCTCATTTGACCAGAATTCCTGGAAATTAATTGTGGTTTCCAACCATTAAGAGGTGGGAAAATATGTACATTGAGTACAGGTAATCCTCAATTTACGATCACAATTGAGACCAAAATTTCCATCGCTAAGCAAAACAATTGTTAAGTGAGTCATTGCATGACTGGATACAACTTTATGACCATTTCTATCATGGTCATTAAGTAAATTCACCCAGCTGTCTTTCAAGTCTAATGTCAGGGTTCCAAGTAACAAATCCATGGCAAGCAAGACTCCAAGGCAATTAAATTCCTCAAATAATACTTTTATTGAAAATATCATATTGGCACATATCTGGTGAAAATCGGCTCTGAAAACGCCTGCGGTTTTCACCTAATTAAAAGTAAAAGTTTTTCTACTTTCTCAAAACAATCAGTCATATGTTCCAATCATCATGTGGTCTGACAACTGGGCAGCATCACTCTGCCTTCTTCCGATCAGGTGTGAAAATGTCCTTGGTTCCCAAGAGAAAGTATTTTGTTTTGGCTACAAAATCCCCTCTGTCTCAAATCCCCCTTCCCTACCCCTCAGCTCCAGTGTGGCAACACTGAAGTGGTCAAAATGGCTTTGGCCAGGCCAGCTTTAGGACTGACATCTAAAGTGGTATTAGAATTCACAGTATCCTTGTTCCTAGGTATGTCAGCACCTTTACCACTAGACAAACAGGCTCTATAAACCTCAGGCAACATGCTCTGCAGTCATACAGACTTGGGGTGAAGTGATGAAATCTAATGCATCTGATAGCAGTGTTCCAATATTTGGGTGATTCCTACAAAGGTGAAGGGGTCAAAATATTTTCCAAAGCACCAAAAGGGAAGACGAGAAACAATGGATGGACACTAACCAAAGAGTGAAGCAACCTAGAACTGAAGAGAAATTTCCTAACAATGAGAGCAATCAACCAGTGGAACAAATTGCCTTCAGAAGTTGTGGGTGCTCCATCACAGGAGGTTTTCTAGAAGAAATAGAACAGCTCTTTGCCCAGAATGTTATAAGATCTCCGGCTCGAGCAGAGGGTTGGACTAGAAGACCTCCAAGGTCCCTTCCAACTCTATTATTCTATGTTCTATGTCAGAACCCAGCTGAGAAGATTGCAAATCATTGTGATATGACCACAAGATGCTGCCACCATTGTAAATGCCAGACAGTTTTCAAGCACACATGAAAACTGTGTGATGCGAAAGCATGATGTGAAAGTTGTAACTTTGAGGTCGTAAAGCACTTTTTGCTAGGATGTTATTTCGAACCATAATTAAATGAATAGTCAAAAGTTAAGGACCATCCGTTCTGCCCCAGCTACGGACCCCAAAGAACAGAGCACACACAAAGTCCATTCAAACCTTAGTTTACTAAATAAACCAGTTTTTTTACAACAACGGCTGTTAATTAATTGCATTAACAGCCATCAAGAATTCAAAGAATAATAACTGAAAGCTTACTATGGTTGGCAGAATGCCCAGAAGCAATTTGCAGGAAGCTGATAAGATAAGCAAGACAAGACATGAAGGTATGTGAATGAAGTTGTTCCCTGCAAATTGCTTCAGTCGGTGTTCCTCCTTAAATAGGCGAAGGGAATGGCCAATTAGCCTTACTCTCAAGGAGACCTCCTCCTGAGGAGCCACTCCTGCCTTTTGGCAGTTCTGCGCGCCCGTGCATCGAGAAGAGGCTCCTCCTCTTCGTCCTCTTCACTTAAGGGAGCTTCTGGAGGTTCTGAAGGCCCTGGCTGAATCCCCGCCTTTGGCACCACATCTTCTCCAGCCTCCTCATTGTCTGACTCGAGTGCCAGCTGCCCAGGCTGCTGGCGCAGCACCACACCAGCCTCCTCGCTGTCTGAATCAGCTACTAGCTGCACAGGCCGCTGACGGGCCACAACACTGTCTGTATGTGAGATATTGTCTCTTCTGTTTGGAATCTACTGGTACAGTTAGTCCTCAATTTATCATCAATTACTTAGTGACAGTTCAAAGTTATGACAGAACCCTGCAAAAGGTACTTAAGACCTGGTTTCAAAGTTGAAGCCATTGCAGTACTCTTGCCATTGTTCATCCTTATGACCGACCAAGGGGATGCTGCAACACTCCCTACCCATCCTGCCAGGTCCCCCCAGGTCTCAGCCTGTTCCCAAGCCAACCATTCAACAGGCAAGGGGTTCTGAAACCAATCAGCAGAAATGACTCTCACACAGAGAGCGAGTGTTGTGGCTCCGTTGCCTGAGCCTGTGTCATCGGCAGGAGAGGACTCTGAGAGTGAGGGAGAGGAGTTGGCAAGGCCTCCTTCTCCAGGACCCTCCTCTCTGGCAATGCCTCTGGAGGACACCGAAGGGCAAGAGATAGGCCTAGAGCCAAGCACGTCCCCGCAGCCACAGGTGGACAGTGATGAGGGTAATGAGTCTTGGCTGGACCCTCGCCAGCATCGCAGAGACATGCGCGCACAACAGAAGACAAGGCGTGCCCGTGATTAGCTGACTCACTGGACCACACCCTACAGGCTATAAAAGGGGGTGAGTTAGCCATTCAGACTCTGTGACGGACAAAACTAACTAATTCCTTGGAGTCACTTTGCATCTCGGCTTCAGATTTATTCCTGGACAATTGCTGTGGTGTGTATTTTTTTCTAAGTTGATAAAAGGTCTTGGCAAGCAGCTGCTGGGATTGCTGCCAAGTGTCTTATCGGACTAATTGGTTGCCTGCCAGCTTATTTAACCCCTGACTGTCTGTCTGAGTGTGTGTGTGTGGGACGGGGACAGAACAGCGAGTTACTGTCTTAGAATCAGTGGTGAAATCCAGCTGGATCTATCCGGTTCACGCGAACTGGTAGGGCTGGTGGTGGGAGGCTCCGCCCACCCGCCGGGACGTCATTATGTCCCGTTTTTGACCTTCTGCGCGTGCACATTTCCGAACAGGTAGTGAAAGTAAGTGCATTTCACCGCTGCTTAGAATTGTTGTGGGGGTAAAAATTGAGCACTGATTTATGTTCCTGGAAGAGAGATGGAATGCAAACAAATAAATATTAGTAATACCTGGGAACAAGTACAAGAAAAAGGGCACACATTTTAAAAACATTACAGTCCTCATTTCATCCTAATAGATTCCAAGCTGGAATAAATGCATAACAAAATAAAAACAATATATCATTTTATCCTCTTATTTGATATCTGATTTTGAAGCAACAAAGCATCAGAGTTGCGGATAAAGATAATAAAACCGATTTTAAATGCCTTGGCGGTTTGTTAAGTACTTTAACCTAATGCTGTTGTGCAGATATAATGGCAGATTGGGACAAATAACTGTTGTGTAAATCAATCTGTGGAGGCTGACTGTGGATATGTAATGATGTACCCCTGACTCTCCTGGTTTACACATTCTTTATGTTTAAGCTAAACCTGAATCTGAGAAGTATCCTAACAGAGTCTTCAACTTACAGGCATAATTGGAATCAGAATTTTCATTGCTAAGCAAGGCAGTTGTTAAATGAGTTGTGCCCAATATTACAGCCTTTGTTTGCCGTGGTTGTTAAGCGAATTACTGCAGTTGTTAAGGGAATCACATCATCTTTAAAAGCCATTCCAGCTTCCCTCATTGACTTCGCTTGCTGCAAGCTGGCTAGGAAGGTCACAAATGGCAAGGTTGTGGCCCACCAACAGAGCTGCCGGCAGACTTGGATGAGGAGGAGGTTGAGGAAGAACCTGGGCCAGTTCTGGAGCCTGAGGAAGGCTCTGATGGATGCTCAGCATTGAACACAGAGAAAGTGCCAGGGCCGTCTGGCATTTCCTAGCCACCAGAGAGGCAGCTGCCTTTGGAGGCTGTGATTAGTGAGGAGGAAGAACAGCCGGGGCCTGTTCCAGATGCACATAAGTGCAGAGCAGATAGTAGAGGTGAACAGCGCAGGACAATGAGCTGGCTCGGGAAGCAAAACAAATGTGGATGCTGACTGGCCCCTCCCTGGCTGGGGAATAAATAGGAGGAAAGGGTGAGTTCCATGCCTCCACTGTTCTACTTACGGGGCTGCCTTAGAAGGTAAGCAGCTGAGCTTCAAATTGTTGTATTTTGAACTCTGCGTGCAAGCATGTTAGGCGTGTGCAAAGCGCGCACTCACCGAACTGGTTGTTAAACCAGTTGCAGCCCACCATGATCTTATATCCTGCAAGAATACCTTTGACACCATTAATCAACAATATTTGCCTATCTCAGGTCCTTGGGAAGGAGTCGATAAGTGAATAAAAATGCCAAATCCAATCTTTAATATCTGGCTGACTCTGCAACCATCCATAATAATGATAGGACACCTGACTTGTTTTGTAAGGGCTTAAAAATAGCTTTTGAGAACAGTTCTCTGAAAGAAAATCAAATGCATGTATGCTTTTTCCACGTCTCTGTGATGGGCATCACTAATTCCTGAGTAAACCTGAGCTCTCAGTGGACTTAGTACACAGTAGTTTAATTGAACCTACAGCTATCATTTAACAGGCTGGATTACTGCTGTCCATGTTAGATGCCCTTCTTCTGATGTGAGTTTATATTTTACTGATTTTAAGTTTAAGTAAACTGCCTTGAAGTTAAGAAGCAATGACAAAACAATTAAAAAAATAGTTGCCTGGAAAAAAAAATATATGCACTCCAAGCTTTACTGAACCACTTGGCACTTTTCAAATGCATCAGACTTCTTCACTTCATCCCCAATCTGTATGTTGACAGTCGCATGTTGCCTGAGGTATATAGAGCCTGTTTGGTCTAGTGGTTAAGGTGCTGGCCTAGGAACCAGGAGACTCTGAGTTCAAATCCTGCTTTAGACCTGAAAGCCAGCTTGAGTGACATTGGGCCAGTCACTCTCTCTCAGTCCAGCCTCGCCACACAGGGTTGTTGTTGTGGGGAAAATAGAAGGAGGAAGGGGAGTGTTAAGTATGCTCTCTGCCTTGAGTTACATATAAACAATAAAGAGGTGGAATAAAACTCAATTAAATAAATGAATAAATGAATATAGGAAATGACTTGTTGGGGCAGGAAAAAAAACGTGAGATAGAAACTGGAATGTATAAATCATTGCTGGATGATGATGTTGTCGTGACCAGATACCAGTGATGGCATTCAAATTTTTTAACAACCGGTTCGGTGAGCGCACACTTCGCACTGATAATGGAGCATTTAGAAGCTCAGCTGCTTACCTTCCAAGTCAGCAACAGTAAGTAGAACAGTGGGGGGAGGGGGGGAAATCAGCCGTGCCGCGTGATTGAGATGAGCTAGAAAGCAGGACATAAAGTACAGGATAGGGCGGGAGTGGGTGGGTATGGCCAGCTGATCATTGGAGCTACCGGTTTGCCCAAACTGGTCCAAACCGGCTGAATTCCACCTCTGTCAAATACTATATGGAGAGAAGAATATTAACGACTTCAAAAAGTGGAGATCAAGCAAAGCAATCATCCTTTCTAGAAATTCATGTATCCTTGTGGCATAGGAAGAGTCTAAACCAGGGGTGAAATGCTCCCGGTTTGGACCAGATCGCCCAATCCGGTAGCGATGGCATTGGGTGGTTCAGAGAACCAGTAGCAGAAACCCCTGCCTCCCCCATGCCCAGCTGAGCCGCACAATCACCAGAGACTTTTTATTTTTATTTTTAAAAGCATTTTTTCTACAACCTCTTCGGCTGAAAAAATGTTTTTAAAAGAAAAAAAAAGCCTCTGACGATCAGGCAACTCAGCTGGGATTGTCAAAGCCTTTTAAAAGCATTTTTTACAACCACTTCGGCCGAAGAGGTTGTACAAAAAATGGTTTTAAAAGTTAAAAAAAAAAGTTGGCCACGCCTACCCTGTCCCATTAACCCCTACCACCAAGCCACGCCCACAGAGCTGGTAGTAACAAATGTTACATTTCCCCACTGATCTAAACCAGGGGTGGGTTCTAAAAATTTTTTACTATCAGTTCCGTGGGCGTGGCTTATTTTGTGGGCGTGGCTTGATGGTCATATGACAGTTCTTTAGGATTTAGCAGAGGTACTGGTCTACCAAGCTTTTAACTGCTTGCAGAGCTGTACCCATTTATTTTTGCAGGCACTGGTCTACTCATGGTTTTTTGGAGGCATCGGTCTACCACCAAACTGCCTTTTACCATTGATCAGCTGCAGGGCGGCTCTTTGAAGCCCCACCACAAGAGTTTAAACAGTTTTTCCTTATAGCCCATCAGCTGGGACTCAGGAGGCAGCAATAGATTGGGGTAGGGCCAAATAAAAGGTAAGAATAATGCGGGGGGTGGGGGGGCAGAACCGGTTTGGTGACATATCGTCACCGCTACCGGCTCGGCGGAACCGGGCAGAACCGGAAGGAACCACTGATCTAAACGTTAATTCATTGTGTTAATAGTCATCAAAGAAGTATTTTTCATCACAAAGAGCAAGCCGTTTCTGACAAAGAGGTTTTGCAATCCCTAAGCCATTCCAAACCAATTTTCTTCTTTTCTTTTTCTTCTTTTTTTACCTTTTCCTTTTTGTTTCTTTTGCAGTTATCAACACCTTGTGCTAGGCAGAGTGAGCTCCACAGCAGATATATAAAACAATCTGCTATGAGTAAATTGAGGTTTCGTCCAATCTGGGGATTAAGCTTTCAAATTGATTTGGAGGGGGATGGAAGGTGTGAAGTTATGATGTGTTGCCTTTGAAAATGGAAGCCAACGTATTGGTGTTGTTTTTTTGTTTCCCTTATGAACAATTGGCTGACATATATATTGTCGCAGGGGAGATTGCTCTCAGGGAGTAAATGACTCCAGTTTATGGTATGATTACATCTATGAGAACAAAAGAAATGTTTCACTTAATCCAGGAGTAAACTTTTTCAACCAAGACCAGGAAAAAAAATATAAAAATAAAAATTTCCACATCAAAAAGACATGATCTACCACCCAACTATGACAAGCTAAACCCCAATTTTGAAAGATACCAAAAAATACCTATGAAATTATAGGATTCCGTGAGAACCTAAGAGAGTTCACTGGAAGACTAGGAAGTTGAATCCAGCCAATTTTCTATTATTTGCCTTATTATTATTACAAACTTTTATTGATTAAACACGAAACTCAGTCAACTGAACATTTAAAAATGTATCACAAATGTTATTGACTGGCACTGATAGTTGATACGGGTTGCTGCCAGCATCCTAGGTATCAACCGAGTACCTTCTTAAGATGCACGATGTTCTGAGTAGTGTAGTTTTTTGCAGTTCCCTAGTGTTATTGCAGGAAGTTTCGATGGTCGCGATATTTTGTGATTTTTTTTCCAGTTCTTTTTCTTTGACCCTAGCATCTCCTGGTACCACGATGTCAATAAATTGTACATTTTGGTTTTCGACAACTGTGATATCTGGTGTGTTGTGTTCCAAGTGATGATCTGTCTGTATTTGAAAGTCCCACAAGATCTTCACCTTCTCATTTTCTATAACTTTTTTCACTTTATGTTCTCATGACTTTTTGGATACAGGTAAGTCGTATTTTTTACATAATGACCAGTGGATTAATTTAGCAACTCGGTCGTATATTATTATTATTATTATTATTATTATTATTATTATTATTATTATTATTATTATTAAGATGTACAGATAAGTAATGTGTGGTCCTCCAGATGTATTATAATTGACATTGTCTGTGTCCATTGCCACACTAAATGAAACAAACAGAAGATTCTGTCCACCAACATCTGTAGAACCTTTGGGTCTCCACCTAGCCTACACAATGTAGGCTATCTCTCATACTATACAGAAGCTATGTATTATCAGGGACTGTGATAAATAGCTTGTGTCCCCTTGAAGCCAAGGAACCTCTAAGTTTCCTGAATTGTTGTCTTACAAGTACTATATTGCATGGTAAGTGAAGTTTGATCCAGACATACATTCACTGACATGGCAGCCTCTGAAAGATCTGCATCTCCTTAGTCGCATCACAAGAGGAGAGGAGGAGGGACTAGAAGAGGTCTTCTAGTCCAGCCATCTGTCCAAGCAAGAAGACCTATACCATTCTGGGCAAATGGTTTCCAATCTCTTCTTAAAAACATCCAGTAATAATAGAGTAGAATAGAATAATCTTGGGTCTAGATTGTAAAGTTTTTAAAAAAGACAAAAAATAAAAATCTTCTTGGTAGAGTTAATGGATATATTCATGAAGTCACCAGCAGTCAAGCTGAACCTGAAAGAAGCTGTAATAGAAAAGGTAGGGAAATTTAAATTCAAAGTCAGTACACTTCATAGGCAGCATTTCACAGCAACTTTCTACCTGTTAGCGAAAGTTGCAAATTACAAGTGAATGAAGATTTTCCAGTTGAATAAAAAATCAGTTAAATAGAATATTGGATTAGTAGCTGGAACTTTGGATTGGTTTTAGATTGCCTCACACATCCCTAATTCCAGTTAGATTACTAGTCCAACATTATTGTGGCCCGTCAGCAGCCTGTGCAGATTGTAGGTGACTCTGACAGTGAGGAGGCTGGTGTGGTGGCACTTGAGTCGGACAAAGAGGAGGCTGGCCCTCAAGTCAGACAATGAAGAGGCTGGAGAAGATGTGGTGCCAGAGGCAGGGATTCAGCCAGGGCCTTCAGAACTTCGAGAAGCTCCTTTAAGTGAAGAGGACAAAGAGAAGGAGCCTCTTCTCAATGGATGGGCACGTAGAGTGGCCAAAAGGCAGGAGTGGCTTCTCAGGAGATGGTATCCTCGAGAGTAAGGCTTGGGGCTAATTGGCCACTCCCTTAGCATATTTAAGGAGGAACATTGAGTGAAGCAATTTGTAGGGAACAACTTTAGTTCATTCTCCTTTGCATCTGGATTTTCTGCAAATTGCTTCTGGGCTTCCTGCCAAACTTAGTAAGATTGTGATTACTTTATCTTTGGTTTCTTGTAGGCTGTTGAGAAAGTTTACTAACAGCCTTTGTTTGGAAAAGACTGAGTTATTTTTAGTAAATTTAAGTTTTATATAGACTTTGTGTGTGCTGTGTTTTTTGGGGTCCGTAGCTGGGGCAGAACAAACATTTTATTTCCATCACTGACCAAAATTGCTGGGAAAGCAAAATGTCTCTGAACCATCCAACTAGTGAACCCAAACCAAAGAAACACTCTCAGGAGCTTTGAATTCCCAAAAGTAAAACTTTATTAGATACACCATATTGGTACTGAAGAAACGAAACCAGCTCTGGTTTTCCCGTGCAATTGCTTGTCTAATTAAACAATAGCTTCCCAATCTCTCCACCACTGGATGATCACATTGTACAATTATGAGACATCCATTTGTTATGAGGACAGTTCCTCTTTCTCACCAGCACCTGCACTTATGACCTTCATGGTTTCCAGGCTCTCACAGTACATTCTCTGCATTCCATATTCCCCTCCCTAAGTCCAGTTCATTGGCAAGTTGAGACACATTAAACTTTGAAAGAAGCAAAGCGGTTCAATCTTGACAGTGCCATATATAGTATATAACACTCTGTGTTATATAATGTCCTACTTGCAGCGTTTTAACTTTATTCAGTTGGCCACTGATGAGCAAGACATCAATCTAAGGCTGAACAGATACCTAAAAATTCCCTTGGGAGTAAGATCTGTTGGATTCAATGGGGCTCATTTCTGAAAAGATAAGGAGCCTTGGTGGAGCAGCAGACTAAAGTGCTGTTAAAGTAGTACTTAGCTGCCAACTGCCTGCAATTACTCACCAGGCTCAAGGTTGACTCAGCCTTCCATTTTACCTACCTTCTGAGGTAGGTAAAATGAGGACCCGGATTGTGGGGGCAATAAACTGACTTTGTATAAAAAAGAACACCGCTGGGGGGGGGGGGGCAAAAAGCCCTACTAAGCAGGTATACACAAAAGTATGAAGGCTATTGCTTAACACATTGTAAGCCACCCTGAGTCTCTGGAAGGGCGGCATATAAATCGAACCAATAAATAAACAATAAACAATAAATGTAATCACCAATGTTCTCTTTCTCCAATTCCTAGCATCTAATGTTTAGCAGCTATTTTTACCTCCAAGAATCCTACAGCAATTTATACAATAGTAAGCATTTAAAGATTGGGGGGGGGGGGGGAGAATGAAGTTGCCAATCTTTGGATTGAATTTTGCAAAGGGTATGTGTGTGTTTGTGTGTATGGAGAGTGAATATTAAAGTTGCTATAGAAACATGCTTATATATCATATCCTACAGTATCTTGAGAGTTACCTTCTCCTTTTCTAACTAGCAAATTGTACCTTGGTTGAATAGGAACCAAACATATTACAGAATAAAAGAGTTGGGAGGGACCTTGGAGATCTTGTAGTCCAACCCTTTGCTCAAGCAGATGACCTTACATCAGTGATGGCTAACCGTTTTGCTGTCACGTGCCAAAAGTGGGGGGAGTGCGGAGGGTTGCACATACATGTGCTCACACCCCTAATTCAATGTGCCCTGCCCCCCATGCATTCGTGTGCAACCCCCCTGCTTTTGGCACGTGATGGCATGGTGGGCCTGGTAGGCCTGTTTTTTTGCCCTCTCCGGGCTTCAGAGGCTTTCTCGGAGCCTGGGGAGGGCAAAAACGGCCTTTCCCACCCCCCACCCCACCCCCAGAGACCCTCCAGAGGCTGAAAACAGATCATTTCCTATCTTCCAGTGGGACTGGAAGGCCCATTTTTTGTTCTCCCTAGGCTCCAGAGGCTTTCTCGGAGCCTGGGGAGGGCAAAAACGGCCTTTCCCACCCCCCACCCCACCCCCAGAGGCTGGAAACAGCCCATTTCCTGACTTCCAGTGGGACTGGAAGGCCCATTTTTTGTTCTCCTTAGGCTCCAGAGGCTTTCTTGGAGCCTGGGGAGGGTAAAAACGGCCTTTCCCACCCCCTCAGAGGCCCTCCAGAGGCCAGAAACAGCCCATTTCTCAACTTCCGATGGGCCTCGAAGGCATGAAAATCAGCTGGCTGGCACAGATATTTGCACTGGAGCTGAGCTAGGGCAATTCTCGCATGCCCACAGATATGGCTCCTGTGCCACCTGTGGCACACATACCATAGGTTCGCCATCTTGGCCTTATACCATTCCGGAGAAATGACCAAACTCCTCTTAAAAACCTCCAGTGATGGAGCACCCATATATTCTGAAGGCAAGCCGTTTGGCTAATTAATTGCTCTCCTTATTTCTAGATTTGTCCTCTCCTTGATTAGTTTCTGTATAGTGCAAGGTGTTACACAATTGTTCTGTCTGAGTGGGGGAAGCATTTGCTTGTCTCCAGAGCTCCGGCCCTCCTCTGCTCCACTGCCTGCCCTTGCCATCTCCTTCCCTCTTCCTCGGTCAGCCTGCACCCTCTCTTCCTCCCTGCCTACTCTTCCAAAGCCCGAGAGGCTCAGGACTGCCTCATCCTCATCCCCACATTGTTCCTCATGAGCCATAGAGACTGCGCCTTCCCTCTTTGTCAGCCCCGGCTCCATCTCCTCCTCTGCCCCAGGCTTCAATGAGGCCATGACAAGCCTTCTCACGGTTACTACTTTTGTGCCAGGTACCACTTGTTCCTATACCTGTGCATTTGATTTTTCTTGCCTAAATGTACAATCTTCCTTTTCTCACCGTGATGTTTCAGCCCTCCAAGATAGAATAGGTGAGGAAATACTCTTTGATTATTGCAGGGTATGATAATAGCAATAGCACTTAGACTTATATACCACTTTACAGTGCTTTACAGCCCTCTCTAAGCGGTTTACAGGGTCAGCATATTGCCCCCAACAATCTGGGTCCTCATTTTACCCACCTCGGAAGGATGGAAGGCTGAGTCAACCTTGAGCCTGGTGAGATTTGAACTGCCAAATTTCAGGCAGCCAGCAGGCAGCAGAAATAGCCTGCAGTACTGCACTCTAACCACTGCGCCACTGCGGCTCTTTATAGAATAGAATCTTGAAAGCCTTCGAAACCTTTTTACTTCTATACCTTTATCTTATACCAAACAGAATCGCAGTGGGGTTATCCAGGGACATTCCCCTATATTCTTTTCACTACCCTAGGCTTGCTTCTGTGTCTTCAGCCTATTTTCCTGAAATCATCTGCATGTCAGTCATGTAAGAGAAAGGGGTGATTAAACTAGCTAAATCTGATTAAACTAACCAGGAGTTAAGCTAACTAAATTTAGCACTTCGATCAATACACCTGCTAGTTCTTTGTGTAACCTGTCTGTTGTGTAAATACCATTCTATTTCTCTCTCTGTTTTTCCCCTTTCACTCCTTTTATCTCCTAAGCAGCAAGCTGTAGGGAATGAATACATGCATACATATTCATCGCTCTCTTCCCGTGCAGTGTTATGCAAAGCATAGAACTGGAGTGAAAAGTTGTATGCAAAGGAAATGAAAAGCAGAAATGACCTGAAGTGATCTCTTGTAACAGGTCTTTGAAATTGGTTCAGGCTCTCATGACCACATTTGGCCTTTGAAGACTTGGGCCTCCTGAGTAATCCTTATAAACTGATGAAGGATCAATAATGGGAAATATTTGTAGCTCAGGGTTGACATGAGGGATCCTCGGTGCTCTTTGAGCTTGCTTGTTTTCTTGCACACATTTCATTACCCTAAAGAATAGAATAGAATAGAATAGAATAGAATAGAATAGAATAGAATAGAATAGAATAGAATAGAATAGAATAGAATAGAATAACAGAGTTGGAAGGGACCTTGGAGGTCTTCTAGTCCAACCCCCTGCTTAGGCAGGACAAAAGGTTGTCTGATCTCTTCTTAAAAGCTTCAAGTGTTGGAGAATTCACAACTTCTGGAGGCAAGTTGTCCCACTGATTAATTGTTCTAACTGTCATAAAATTTCTTCTTAGTTCTAGGTTCCTTCGCTTCTTGATTAGTTTCCACTCATTGCTTCTTGTCCTGCCCTTGGGTGCTTTGGAGAATAGCTGACTCCAGGGGTGAAATCTAAAAAATTTTTGCTATCGGTTCTGTGGTGTAGCTTAATTAGTGGGTGGAGCTTGGTGGTAAGGTGACTGGGTGGGCGTGGCCAAGTCAATGTCACTTCTTTGCCCTTTTTTAACCTACAACACACAACACAACACAACTGGCTCACCCACAATGTAAAAGCAGCTGTGCTAGACCCAAAATGGCCCCTGCAACAAGCAGGAACCTCACGAAGCCACAAAAAGCCCAAAAAACCAACTTTCACACTTTACACACACAAAATTCCGCATACAGCTTTGTGAGATTTTGTGTGTTTGTGTAATTAGAGTGAAACACTACAGAAACACACTAAATCTCAGAAAGCTGCACAAATATTATTTTATTTTAATTTATTTTTATTTTTATATAAAAACAGCTAAATTTAAAACTTCCTAAACTTTAAATGGCTAGGTCTAAAAAAAGAACAACTAAGAAAAACCTCCAATTAACTATTTTTTTTAAAGCTCCCAAAGGGGGAAAAAACTTACCCAATAGAACAGAGGTCTCCAACCTTGGCAACTTGTGGACTTCAAGTCCCAGAATTCCTCAGCCAGCTTTGCTGGGAGTTGAAGTCCACAAGTCTTAAAGTTGCCAAGGTTGGAGACCCCTGCAATAGAAGGTACAAGGCAGGCAGGAAGGCAGGCAGGCAAATAGAGCTGCTCACCGATGAGCTTGATTGCAGGCAGAAAGATTCAGTTGCTTGCTGATGCAATGGATTGCAGATATTACAGCAAACGAAGCAAGGCAGGTGTTGGGACCAGGAGCTAAGGTAAGCAAGCTGGAGGCTGTGGACTAGGGGGGAGAGGGATTTTTGCTACCGGTTAACTGGCAACTCAGCTGGGATCGTCAGAGCCATTTAAAAGAAAAATAAGGCTCTGATGATCATGTGGCTCAGCTGGGCATGGGGGGGGGGCAGGAGTAGAGATTTTTGCTACCGGTTCTCCGAACTGCCCGCCGCCATCGCTACCTACTCGCCCGAGCTGGTCCCAACTGGGAGCATTTCACCCCTGATTTCACTCCTGCTTGACTCCCTCTTCTTTGTGGCAGCCCTTTTTTTCCATTATGGTGACAACTAGGTAATATCATCAGTGCTAGTAAGGAGTGCTATTTGCTGTCAGTTTATATTCTGGTGTCTTGCCTGTCTGTGTGGGTGGGAGCAGTCTTGGAGATTCTTCGGTTGGGCTGTTTACTGGTGGCTCTTTGGCAGTTTCTTGATTGGAGTACTGCTTTCTTGATTGTTGGTTTGAAGTTAACCTTGGAGTTAATCTGTTGCAATATACTTTTTATATGCCTTTTATATGCTTTTGTATGAAATTATACGCATTATATTTCTTATGACAATGTATAATCATGTATTGCAATACGCTTTCATATATGCTTTTCTATGCTTTGATATTTGCTACAACAATATGCCATTATGCTATTTCTAAGCTCACATAAAGTTGCAACAAATTGTACCCAGCCCTATCTAAAACTCTCCTCTCGAGGCATGTACAAAGCTCAGGTCGGTGGACAACATTATCTTGGTGTAACATTCCTTCTAGCTAGCTACAGCAATGTAACATACTGCTAGTGAAGAAGAAGGCCTTGGCATTTCGAAATATATCAAATGATAAGCACTTCTAACAACAAAGCAACATGAGAAATGCCTGGCTGGTGAGCTTTCGGGATGGACTATAGAAATATGTGTAGGATCCTTTACCCTCCCGTTTCACCCCTTTTCCCCACCTTTGAGGCATCGCTTCTTAATGTGCTGTAACCTCATTATTGGCTTGTTATTAATCATGTGTTTATGATGTAATTGTACACACCAGTTCTTTGTTTGTACTCAATAAAAGGGGCGACCCAGGTTTTGGCAAGGGTCGGCTTCATCCCAAGGAAAACCTCTCCGTGTCTTTCCTTTAATTGGCTCTCATGAGCGACCCACCAGAGGTGCATCGCCACATTAATCTATGCTGATCTGAGTGCTGATTATTGGTGGAGAAGGGCTGGAGTCTTTTGTTCTCTTTTGGGCTGGTTGATTGTCTGTTTTGCATTAGATGTTGTTAATATCTACTGTCTGTGGATGGCTTATTTGTCCGATTGCCAGGCTTCTAGAAATTCTTTGGCGTTTTTAGATTTAGCTGGTTTAGGATTGTCACATTTTTCCCAATAGAAATTATGGCTAAATCTGTCTATATGTTGTGTGAAATGAAAGAATTTTTATTATGTCTTCAGACCGCCGGTTGGTGGTCATGGATGCGTTCTGTTAGTTTTCTTCCCGTTTGTCCTACATAGTGGTTGTTGCAGTTCTTACATTGTGTGTTGTAGATGACTCCTGGTTCCCCCCCCCTTCTGGGGTTGTTGGGGTTTTTTTTTTTTTTTTTGGCTCAAGATGTTTTAAAGGGCTTTAGCTCGCTTGTATGCTACACTGAATCCATGTGGGTGTAGAGTCTGTTGGTGGTTTCTGAGATATTCTTGATGTCTGGCAGTATAATTCTTTTTAGGGTTTGTTAGTTGTGCTCAGGGGTGAAATGCTACTGGTTCGCTCTGGTTCGGGCAAACCGGTAGTTTAAAAAAGCTACCAGTTCGTCCAAACTGGTATTTCCGATGATCTGCTGTGCCGCGCAGTTAATATTAGCTAGAAAGCAGGAAATCCTGCTTTCTAGCAAAGCTAAATTGTACAGCACAATTGTCCCTCTCCCCTCGCTGTTCTACTTACCTAGTGAAGTTTTGTTTTTCTGTGTGAAGCATGTGTTCGGTGTGCATTGTGCATGCAAGTGCACAGCGCGCATTTGGCATGCACCATGCATGCGCGGGCAGCAAACTGATGGCGATCCATGGAGGATTTCACCACTGGTTGTGCTGTATTGGGTTGAGTGGTCCGTCACTTTTTGATAAAGTTGCTGATGAAGGATCCTTGTAAATTCACATAGTGCCTTCATTATAGAGTCCTTAGTGCTCTCGGAGCTTGGTTGTTTACTTGTAGATGTTACATTATCTGAATAGGGAATAGGATAGGACAGGACAGGACAGGACAGGACAGGACAGGACAGGACAGGACAGGACAGGACAGGACAGGACAGGACAGAACTGAACTGAACTGAACTGAACTGAACTGAACTGAATTGAATTTTTATTGGCCAAGTGTGATTGGACATACAAGGAATTTGTCTTGGTGCATACACTCTGGGAGTACATAAAAGAAAAGATACATTCGTCAAGAATCATAAGGTACAACACTTAATGATAGTCATAGAATACAAATAAGCAATCAGGAAACAATATTAATATAAATTGTTAGGATACAAGTAACAAAATCAGCATCATCAGTATTAGTGGGTGTGGGCTTTTTCCAGGGGTGGGCTGCCGCCGGTTGTAACAACCAGTTCACCCAGAACTGAAAATGTGAGCATGCACATGGCATCGAAAAACAAGTGATTATATAGGACATGATAGTGCCAGGGTGGGTGGGCAGAGCCAGCCCTGATCAAAACTACTGGTTCATCGGATCCAGCCCACCACTGTATTTTCCCTGTTTATATGTAGTAGCTTGCCCCATCAGTATTGGTAGGGTTTTCTCCTTGGTTGTGTCTTGATTAGAGTGTTGTTTTCTGTTGTTTTCTTCTTTTCCAATGGAATGTGTTCACTATTTGGTGCCTCATCATTTTGTAATCCTGTCTTAGCTTGAAAAAAGTACAGATACAGTAGTGGCCAAAATTGTGGAAACCTTTTGGGAAAAGTGTATTTTCTAAAACAAGCTAATAACACAACTTTTTTGGGGGGGGTGGGGAGTAGTACCATAAAATTATATATCAATGGAAAGATAATTTAATCAAGAATATAATGCAATAACTTTTATGAAGAATTTGCTATTGGAACAGCAGTTACAATATAAAGAAGAAAAGTGAAACACGTTGAAGAAAATGAGATACACAAAAATTATCACCATGTCAGTTGATACTTAGTTGGGTAAAGTTTAGCATGAATTATGGCCTTAAAAGTCTTCCCATGGAGTGAACAAAGTCTTTGAGTTCTGCAGCTGTTATAATATGAAACTGAGATGGCTTCTATTAACTGGGTCACTTCTGACTAACAAGTTTCTTTAGTCAGCTCCATAGATTTTCAATTGGGTGAAGGTCTGGGCTATTCCCAGGCCATTCCAGCAATGGAATATGATTATTTTGAAACTCGTCCCCAAAAGTGATGTTATTAGCCATCAAACCCCAAAAATATACTTTTCCCAAAAAGTTTCCATAATTTTGGCCACTACTGTAAGTCCTTGACTTATAACAGTTTGTTTTGTGAACATTCAAAGTTACGACGACACTGAAAAAAGTGACTCGTGACCATTTTTCACACTTACAACCATTGCAGCATCCCCACAGTCATGTATTCAAAATTCAGATGCTCAGCAAACTGACTCATATTTATTTATTATTTATTGATTTATTAGTTCAATTTATATGTCGCCCTTCTCCGGAGACTCAGGGCGGCTTACAATGCATTAAGCAATAGCCTTCATACTTTTGTATATACTTGCTTAGTAGGGCTTTCGACCCCCCGTAAGCGGTGTTCTTTTTTATACAAAGTCAGTTTATTGCCCCCACAATCCGGGTCCTCATTTTACCTACCTTGAAAGGATGGAAGGCTGAGTCAACCTTGAGCCTGGTGAGATTTGAACTTGCAGTAATTGCAGGCAGCTGGCAACTAAGTGCTACTTTAACAGCACTTAGTCCACTGCGCCACCAGGTTCTTTTAATTTATGATGGTTGCAGTCTCCCTGGATCATACAATCACTTTTTGTGACCTTCTGACAAGCAAAGTCAACAAGGAAGCCAGATTCACTGTTACTAATTTAACATCTGCAATAATTCACTTAACAACTGTGGCAAGCAAGGTCATAAAATGGGACAAAACTCAAATGTTAACAAATATCTCACTTAGCAACAGAAATGTTGGGCTCAGTTGTGGTTGTAAGTCAAGGACTACCTGTATTGTCTCAATGCGAATTTTGATGTAAAAGAAGAGCAAGTTTGTTGTCCCCAATTGGGGTGTGAGCCTGGTGCCGAAGCCAGGGATGGACTCCAGACATGAGGTGCAGGTTTTGTGATTGCTCCAAGGAAAAGGGGTCCTGGCCAAAAATTCCAAGAACCACGAACAAAGGATTAAGAAAGCTTTATACATTTTCACTAAAGGAAAAGGTGGGACAAGGTGAGATAATAAAAAGTATAATCTAATGAACATTTTAGTAATAATTCTACAATTTGTTCTATTGGTCTCTAGCTGTCCCTATTCCTAAACCTTGGCTAATGAATGCCCCAGGAGTTATCTAATACATATTTTAATGGCTGCAGGCCATCTGCATTCCTAATTGTTAGCTGAGATCTGCAAATTGTCTAACTCTTGTTACTTTTATCAGCTTTCTAACTACCCAGAATTGTTACAAGATTTACACATGCATATTTCCTGTAGATAAGTATTCTTTGTTCTTGCCAGACACTCCACAATTACAGTCTTCCTGATTTACTTTCAAGTGTGCGTCATGACCTGGCTTTATTTTAGCATTCAGCCCATCAGTTAGATGTAGCAGTTAAGGAGCTGGCCTAGAAACCAGAAGACTGAATTAGGCATGAAGGCTGGCTTGATGACTTTAAGCCAGTGGTGGGATTCAACCAGTTCAGCCAAACCAGTTGTTAAATTGCTGGCTGGCCCCGCTCTGCCACTTCCAGAAGTCCCCACGTGCCCCATTTTGACTCCCAGATAATTGCATGGAGGCCTATTAGGCCCAAAATGGGGCACTGGGTTTGTGTGTGCCTCCCCGCCCGCCCCTCCGCCCCCACCCCCTGGGTGGCTCGTTTTTGCTCCAGGAGGCTGCAGGGAAGCCTACTAGGCCCAAAATGGGATGTTCCCCCATGGCCCGTTTTTGCTCCTAGAGGGGTGCAGAAGGCTGATTGCTGCCTGTCACACACCCTGGCCACACCCACCATAGCCATGTCCACCCAGCCAGTCAGTAGGGCAGAGAACCGGTTGTTAAATTATTTGAATCCCACCACTGCTTTAAGACACTCACTTTCTCTCTTCCCAGTCTAACTCTTGTGGGGAAAATAGGAGAAAGAAGGAGTTTTATGTTCCCCACCTTCAGTTATTACTTATAAAATAATAAAGTTGTGATAAAAATCTAATAAATGATTCAATGCATACCCAACAAGTAACACATTTTATAGTGTTCATAAACCCAGACCATAATTTGTTTTAAAAGATAGAACAAAACTATAATTCATTCCTTTCTTTTTGTCTAGAAAAAAACGTTAGCAAAATTAAAACATTAAACAACATTAAAGCTCATTGAAAAATGAGACAGGGATGTCTTGTTTTTAGAACTAGAAACAAATGGAGAAAGAAAAATTGGTGGATATCATAAATATCATTATTTCCAGTAAGTTGTAGCATTCATAATTTAGGTCAGATGAAAATATTCATTTTGTGCTTTTTAAAAAAAAATGATAGGAAGTTGCTCATCCTTTTATCATTTATTATGATTTGTAATATTATAATTTATAATATTCTGTTGGTATTAGTTACAAAAAATCCATTTCTTGGGTTGAAAGAAATGGATCAGATTGTCCAGTCATAAAAGGTAGCCAATTCATTTAATTTAACGTGAGAACTTCATTGCAATGACGGTAATTTAAAATTTAAAATTTTTTAGGATGTTGACAATATGATCATTTAGCAGCAGGCAATTTGTAGTAATGACCATGACATACAGGTAGTCCTCGACTTACGATCATAATTGAGCCCAAAATTTCTGTTGCTAAGTAAGACATTTGTTAAGTGAGTTTTGCACCATTTTACGACCTTTCTTGCCACATGTGTTAAGTGAATCACTGCAATTGTTAAGTTAGTAACATGGGCGTTAAATGAATCTGATTTCCCCATTGACTTTGCTCATCAGAAGATCTCAAACGATGATCACATGATCCCAGGACACTGCAGCCGTCATAAATATGAGTCAGTTGCCAAGCATCTGAATTTCGATCATGTGACCATGGGGATGATGCAATGGTTGTAAGCAGGGGTGAAATTCACTTATCTTCCCTACCAGTTCATAAATGTGCGCGCGCCACGTGCACATGTGCAAAGCCTTTTGCACATGCTCAGAGGCTGAAAATCATCACAAAAAATGGACTCATGATGTCCGCGCAGGTGGGCAAGGCGTCACACAGTCAGCCCTACTGTACCACACAATCCGGATAGAACCGGCTGAATTTCACCCCTGGTTGTAAGTGTGAAAAATGGTCATAAGTCACTTTTTTCAGTGCTCTTGTAACTTTGAACAGTCACTAAATGAACTGTTGTAAGTCAAGGACTACCTGTATCTGTGTTCCGGGTGTAATTTGACCATACTCAGTGGAATCAATTTGTGATAAAAGTTTTCAAGGTAAAGGCAGTTCCGCAATAAAACCAGTCATGGGAAAGAACTTCTATGTAGAAGGCAATTGACAATAAAAATGTACCGCATCCCACTTGCTCCTGGCGCATCTTGGATGCAAATTGTCTCCTCTAAAGTATATTGAAAAGATGGAGCCTTTCAAACTAAATTTATTGGCAGCTGCGTTTCAACCTTTGTTTTGGGCATGAAGTCACGAAGGATCTGGATTTTGAAACGTGGCCATCTGTAGTTATGACATAAGGGATTATTGATTTCTTTGGGAACAATCTGGGTGCCTTCAAACATGCAAAAATGTGAAAATGCTGTGATTCAGCTTATGCTTTTCTTTATACCTCTTCTTTTCCATTCTTCCTACCAAGGTCCAGCCACTTATATACAGCGCTTAGGAAAATAACAATAAATACTCCAGAAACCTCTCTTAAACCTCCAGGAGCATCTCTTAAACTCCCAATGATTGAACTTTAGGTCCTGTACTAACAGCATTTACCCATTGGAGGATGGGAATTGTAGTAAAGAGGTGTCGAATGTTTTAAATCTCAAATACTTCAAAATAGGCTGTTCCAAACTGGTTGGGAATGTCCTGATGCTTGTTTTAATCTGTTTTTATCTTGGAATAACCCATTGTCAAGTTTAGAACATTTCTGGTAAGGTTCAAATGCCATCAGCAAACATCTGTGAAGTTGGAATACATCCAGTTTCCAGCTTGAGATATTTCAAATTCAAAATGTATGTGTCTAAATTACAGCTCTGGTTTCATGGATAGCAACAACCTGAGCCTTTCTTGCAGCAAATAAGGTATGAGAAAATTTGAGAATTCCTCATGCTGGTGGGGAATTCTGGGAGTTGAAGTCCAGAGATATTAAAGTTTAAAATTTTAGATGCCTAAATTAGACACATCCCATTTCATATGTGAACAAAGCATTTGTGGAAGTGAGCAAAACATTTATCTACTTTTCTATTTTTCTTTCTAGCTATTTTTCTATCTTTCTATCTATCTATCTTTCTATCTATCTATTTTTCTATCTATCTATCTATCTATTATCATCCATCCATCTATTTATTAAATTTGTTTTGCCAACCATCTCGCTGCAAGGTGAAACATGGCTTGGATTCCTAAACTATTCTGAGCTTTTAATTCAAGTTAATGAAAGGCAGCTAATTTATTCACATGTTGTAGCCAGCATATACTAAACCTTTGCTGGTTGGGACCTTGGTGTTTGCATTTTTTTCCCCGTATAAACAGACTACCAAATTAGATAATACTGTTAGTGCTCTGACACAAGAGAATGGTGTTTGCTGGCTTTTTATGTGTGCCAATTTATAGTGTCTGTCTTGATTAGGATTGTTGCAGTTTGTG
Organism: Masticophis lateralis; assembly: GCA_030761175.1. Taxonomy (NCBI): domain Eukaryota; kingdom Metazoa; phylum Chordata; class Lepidosauria; order Squamata; family Colubridae; genus Masticophis; species Masticophis lateralis. The sequence goes on from JAUDYJ010000001.1 coordinate 13,979,648, forward strand.
TAGCTTCTGTCTGACTGGCTTACCTGCCTTGGTTGACTGTTTAATCTATGACGGTTTCTGTCTTTTGGGCTGAATCTCAAACTTTCCTCCCTGAACTACACACATTCACTTCCTTATGGTTTAATATTATGGCCGGGTTCATAAAAGACAAATGGTGGATTCCCATAACATGGCACAATCCAAACTAATTTATATTAGTTTGATCTTGCAGGAAATGCACACCAGTCCATAGAATCCTCATCATGTTCGATGTGGCTTGTAATCCATCTCAGTCACCCAAGGTTGCCAGCAAGCAACAGAAATGGAACAGCAAATCTTCACAAATGGAGTGAGAACTTTTCCTGCAAATCAAAAGAGACATCAGTTAGTACCTATGTGCTTTTCTCATAAAACATATGAAGAGGGTGCAATATTTTTGCTTTTAGATGTCTCATGTTCATTGCTTTAAATGAGTGTCAGGATTCCAAGTGACACCCCCAACTAAAGAAGACTCCGAGGCTTGAAGTTCCTCAAAGTTTCATTTTATTAGAGATGTTATGTTGGCACATCTGGGAAAACCTGAATCTAAAAGCTTACAGGTTTTCCCCACCCAAAAGAAAGTCCAAGTCCCTTCCCCTGCACCCACATGTCCATCACATGGTCCAATCAGTGCACCATCCCAACTGGAGATGCCTCCCAGTCACATCACTCCAGGGCAAGATGTCCTTGACACTCTGAGAAAGGAATGTTATTATGACTACATATTTCCCCTGCTCCATACAATCCCCCCTCCCAGTTTCCCACAGTATTAAATGTGGCAGGACTGAAGGCCCAATGCAAAAGATGGCTTCCAGGGTTGTCAAACTGGATTTCTTCAAGGACTGGATCAGCGTTGTAGTTCTCCGTGGACTGGTGGTGGAGGCAGGGAGCAGTGGTGGAGCAGTGGGAGAGATGCAGCACCCTGCCAGCCAAAATGGGGTGTGGGAGGCCCCATGTACAGCCCTCTCTGTCCCTGAATGGCCTTCTGCAGCACTTTACCAGCCAAAATGGGGTGCAGGGAGCCACGTGAGGCCCACCCCAAGTCATGTTTCTCACCTCCAGCAGCACTGTGCTGGCCAAAAACAGGCCACCGTGGGGGGGAGGGGGAGGGGGAGGTACACATAGCCCATTTTGGCCATCTGAGACACCATGGCCCAGTTCTTTGATATTTCCAGGCCAGCCCCGTGGGGCAGATTTAACCACCCCACAGGCCGGATCTGGCTCATGGACCTTGAGTTTGTTACCCCTGTCCTTTAAACTGTCCTTCTCCAAATACGTCCAACCTAGGCACTGGTACTGATGCAGATGAGCAAAAATAGTGTGTGTGGTAAGGTATAGCAACCTTGTAAATTCCAGCAAAAATGAACAGAATCTATAGCTCCCAAAGCAATCTGCAAACGAGAACCCTTGTGATGTCCCAAGCATTTTACTTTCTGAGTGTTCCAGTGCAGCTCTTGGTATAATACTCTTTCCTCTGTTACTCCTAAAAGAAACAATTCAAGTCAGTTGTCTTTTCCATGCAGAAATACTCAAGAATTCTACATAGGTCTGGCAATAGTCTGGATCAGTGGTGGGATCCTCCCGGTTTAACAACTGGTTCGGTGATCGTGCACTTCACGTGTGCACGCACTCTCTTTTCAGAAGAGAAACACAGCTGAGGCGTGGCAATCTGCTCTGCCACGTAAATCAGCTGAGAAGATAAAGATAGGAAAATAGCGTTGGCAGGGAGTGGGCCCATCTGATCGTCACGGTGAACTGGTTCGCTCCCAGCTGATCGTCGGAGCTATCGGTTCACCTGAACCGGTCCAAACCAGTAGAATCCCACCCCTGGTCAGGATACTGTCTTTGGACAGTATCAAAGTTGGTAGACCAATAAGCAGTTTTCTACTCTTCCTCCTCTGTATTAGTGTATTGCTTTGTTTTAAACAATTACCTTTGGAAGTGTGTATTTTGCATAGGTTTTGCAAATCTCATTGTCTGACGACAATGAGATTTTCTCCAGCACAGTTTCTGATAACTTTTATTCATTTCTGGGACAATAATACAGCTACCTCAAATCGCAAGATTGGTGGTATATACATTTAAATAAATAAAGACATATGTACGTACCAAAGTAGCTTGTCATTGGCTTTGGGATATTTTTCGACTTCTCGGTCTAGCCTATAGTCTTGGAATTTCCCTGTGTCCTCCATCCAAATAGTAACCAGATCTGACCCTTTTTGGCTTTGGGGAGATCAGGTGACACTTGTGACATTCCTGGTGGCTTACATAGACATGTAGTTTTCTTGGCATGATACAAAAGTAGTTTACCATTGCCCCTCATCCTGGATGGATAACAGAATAACAGAGTTGGAAGGGAGAAGGAAGATGTTCGAGTCCAACCTTCTGCTCAAGCAGGAGACCCTATATACTATTTTAGACAAATGGTTGTCCAATCTCTTCTTAAAAACCTCCAGTGTTTTTAACTTCTGAAGGCAAGTCGTTCCATTGGTTAATTGTTGTCACTGTCAGGAAATTTCTCCTTAGTTTTAAGTTGATTAGTTCATGGATAGATGGATGGGCAGACATTTACTTCTCAGTCCATTCTACATGTACAACTTTGGAATTTCCCATTATGTCCCAGCCATTTATTAGCCAGGCCTGATGCTATTTCACTTGTTTTGAGGTCATGCAAGGGTGAGTAAGTAGAGCTAATATTTTCTTCTCTCAAAATGCTTTCCCTTGTTCCCTCTTTTTCAAAAGAACTATGCCTTGTTGGAAGAAATGTCCTTCTGGGTTCAGTTCCAAGTAGGGAGAAAGACAATGGAAACATGGTGGCTGCATGGAAAGATGGTTTTAATGGAGGACAGGATCACATGATGCCTTGATGATGTTGGGTGAAGAGAAAAAAAGGGAAGAGATGCTGAGAGTGCCTGGGTTTTATGCCCTCTCTGGGCTTTTGAATTTGAGCTTGTATTCTGATTGGTTGTCAGACTCCCATGGGGCCATGCAGGGGCAACTCTGTAGGTTGTGTTTTTGAGTACCAAGCTTGGTTGACTCTTGCTGGGTGATGATGTAATGAAAGGGCTTTGGACAATTCCTACTATGGCTCTGCCTGAAGGAGGTAGATCTTTGTTATGTAGAATAGACTGACCCAGGCCTTAATAGCCCATTGGCAAAGGGGAAGGGGGCTGAGTTTTTGCCTCCCTTTTAGGGGAAATATTCTGCCTTTTTAATATTTCCTAAAATATCTCATTTTCCTAAGAGAGGGGTGGGTGCTACCTTCCTACAGCCTGATACGAGGGATCTTTTATTACTTAAGGAAAATGGTGCTATATTGATCATCTAGCAGGCAAACACCATTGTGTTTTGGTGTTGTCCTGAATCTTTTGGAAGACCAATGAGAGAATGAAATAAATGCTTTCTTCACATGGAACAAATATAGGAAAAGCCAAATGGGTTATATGAATTAGATGCTGCTGGGAGAGTTAATTGCTATTTAAGATCTATAAATATCTTAGAAAAAGTAGTATTTGCATGGAAATCTCCACTGTAACCAATGCCCTTAATGCCACAGTTTTCCAGTTGGTTCCTAATTAATACTTCATAATACTTGAAAGGTTTTCTTTCTTGGGGATTTTTCATGGGGCTGGCTTATACTGTGAAGACATTAAAAGATGCTGAGTTTCCTTTGATTTGGGTGAAATCCAATTTCAAGCTCCCTAGAGATTTAAAAGTTTTAAAAAAATAGAAAGCGTTGTCAGGTTTGTTTAAACTTCCAATTATTACCAGCAGTTTTCTCTATTTCGTGTTATTTTCTTATTATTTTAACTTAATTTTATAAGGTTAATTGAATTGGCATGATTTTAATGTGTCTCCGATTCTCGAAAGGAGCATTATTGAGCTGCAGTGGATGTGAAAAGCTTTCTATAAACCTTTCTATGGCCCCGTTGTGATCCAGAAAGGTCATTGCCAAGTAATTATCTACAGCAATTTGCAAGCCTTGATGTGCAAAACTTAAGTTGATCCAGATAAATATAAAGGCGAGGACAATTATCCTGTGGGCTTTCTCATTTTTGTAATTTAGGGATATGGGTTTTTGGCTGAAAATGTGCATATGTTAGAGAAAACCACTTACAAAATTTGTCTTAAAGACAATTCTATCCGAAAAGAATTATGAATTTTCCTGAATTTTACTTACATATTACTTTAAATACAGTGGGTTAGGAAATGTGGATAGAAGTTGCTTAATCTTGAATAATAGCAATAGCAATAGCACTTAGACTTATATACCACTTTACAGTGCTTTACAGCCCTCTCTAAGTGGTTTACAGAGTCAGCCTATTGCCCCCAACAATTTGGGTCCTCATTTTACAAACCTCGGAAGGGTGGAAGGCTGAGTCAACCTTGAGCCTGTTGAGATTTGAACTGCCAAATTGTAGGCAGCCGATAGTCAGCAGAAGTAGCCTGCAGTGCTGCACTCTAATCAGGGGTGAAATCCAGCAGATTCTGACAGGTTCTGAAGAACCTGTAGCAGAAATTTTGAGTAGTTCGGAGAACCGGTAGTGGAAATTTTGAGTAGTTTGGAGAACCGGCAAAGACTGGCCCCAGAGTGGGGTGGGAATGGGGAATTTGCAATATCCTTCCCCCAGGAGTGGGGTGGGAATGGAGATTTTGCAGTATCCTTCCCCTGGAGTGGGGTGGGAATGGAGATTTTGCAGTATCCTTCCCCTGCCACGCCCACCAAGCTGCACCACACCACACCACACCCACCAAATCACGCCCACAGAACCGGCAGTAAAAAAAATTGGATTTCAACACTGCACCACCATAGCTAATCATCAATGAATACATGAAACAGAGAAGAAATGGAACCATTTGCCCCATCCAAAATACAACCGGGTTGTTTTTTCTCTTAAAGAAACTTACCATAAAAATTTGGAAAGCCATCAGGCATTTTCAGATCTGATCTCAAAGTCTGCTTGAAAATACATTCAAATGGTTAATAATGCCCAAAGGTGTCCAAAGATTGGTCATCCAGTGCGGTATAGAGCAGGGGTCTCCAACCTTGGCAACTTTAAGGCTTGTGGACTTCAACTCTTGGGAGTTGAAGTCCACAAGGTTGGAGACCCCTGGGATAGAGATCATATACAATAGTCCTTGACTTACAACCATTTCTTTAGTGACTGAAGTTGCAACGGCCCTGAAAAAGTGACTTCTAAATATTTTTTACACTTGCAACTATTACAGCATAGCCATGTCAGGTCTATCAGAATTTGGATGCTTGGCAACTGGTTCTTATTTATGACAGTTGCAATGTCCCAGGATCATGTGATCACGATTTGCGACCTTCTGTCAATGCTTCTTGTTAAGTGACTCACTGCAGTTGTTAAGTTAGTAAACCAACTATTAAGTGAATCCGGCTTCCCGATTGACTTCGTTTTTCAGAAAGTCACAAAAGGAGATCACGTAACTGCAGGACATTGCAACCGTCATAAACATGAGTCAGTTGCCAAGCATCTGAATTTTGATCATGTGTCGATATGTGTTAAGGATATTGTTGTTGTGTTAGCAACCAACAGAGTATAGTGCACAGAGAAACGTTGCTGAGAGCAATGAAAATAAGAGATACATGCAAACTGGTTTATCAAAAGTTTTCTTTATAGTGGAAAAATAAACAACCTCGTAGTCTTCTAAACAGTCCAAGTCTTTACCGGTTAAATCCAAAAAGCCATGTTACAACGGTTTTAAGTGTGAAAAATGGTCACGAGTCACTTTTCTCGGTGCCATTGCAACTTCAAATGGTCACAGAATGAATGGTTATTAGTTGAGGACTACCTGTACACCAGGGGTGAAATCGATAATTTTTCCCTACCGGTTCTGTGGGAGTCGCTTGGTGGCGTGGCAGGGGAAGGATATTGCAAAATCTCCATTCCCACCCCACTCTGGGGCCAGCCAGAGGTGGTATTTGCCGGTTCTCCGAACTACTCAAAATTTCTGCTACCGGTTCTCCAGAACCTGTTGGATTTCACCCCTGCTGTACACTATCCAGATTTAAATCTTGAGACTGACCCAGGGATCTGTCACTTTATAGCACCATGGCTTCTTGAAAGTATACAGGTAGAATTCAACTTATAATCACAGTTGGGATTAGAATTGCTATGTTCTTAAAGCATTGTTAGAGATCCCACACACCCACTTCACGGTCTGTTTCTGTTGCTCCCCTGTGGGAGGACGTTTCAAAGTGTTTCTAGCAGGACTTCCGGATTCTGTAACAGCTTTGTTCTCTATGCCATCCGTCTGGTAAACTTGCAAGATTCGTTTTTCTCGCCATGTACATGTATCAGGGGAGGGATCTACTTACCTTTACTACTGGTTCGCAACGGGGCCGCACGCGTGAGCTCACTTTGCTTGCACACACATGCTCTTCTGTGCATGTGCAGAAGCGTTCTGATGACGTCGGGGTCAGTGGGTGGAGCCTCCCGCCGGTTTAACTACCAGTTCTATAGAACCGGTGCGAACCGCGGGCAACCCACCACTGACATGTATACATCCAAACTAGACTGTGTTGTTTCTCTGGATCATATAATATATGTGGGTATATGCATAATTTTGTACTTATTTACTTATTTATTTTGTTATGTTTATGTAGTGTATGTTACGGGTGGAGACTCTTTGAGAGCTCTTTGCAATGAAATTTCATTTTAATGCAGATATGGGCTCTGCCAGTTTGGACTGGTTCGCCCAAACCAGTTGTTCTGATTCTGTGCAGTTCAGGGAACCGGCAAATCGGACCACTGGCTGCCCTGCACTCGTTTTTCTGTTGTTTTTGGCTGTTTTGGGGTTTTTTTCAGACCATTTTTCAGGCTGTTTTCAGGCTGTTTTTCCAGAACGGCCCCCAAAAAGCCAAAAAGCCCCCAAACAGCTTGAAAATGGCAAAAAACCAGGCTGTTTTTCAGGTAATTTTCCAGGCCATTTTTGGCCATTTTCCGTGCAAAAAATGGCCTTAAAATGGCCCAAAAACATGTTTTTGGGCCATTTTTTTGGCCAAAATCGGCTTGAAAACAGCCTGAAAAATGGCCCCAAAACAGGCCATTTTGGGGGCCAATTTCAGGCCATTTTTCTGGCCAAAATTGGCCCCAAAATGGCCTGAAAATGGCCCAAAGAAGCTGGCTGCGAGAGGAAGAGAAGCCAGGTGAGCCAGACCCAGACATGTCCCAGGTCCCCTCGTCACAGAAGCAGCAACCTCACACTCTTCCCCTCTGCTAGCCCCCTTCTTAGCACAGGATCGTCCAGCTTCAGAGATGGAAGGGGGGGCGGTGTTTCTGTGTGCTCCCTGTGATGGTTTAAAGCAGTGATGGGATTCAGCCAGTTCGCACCACTTCGGGAGAACCGGTTGTTAATTTTCTGAGTAGTTTGGCAAACTGGTTGTTGAAGAAATCATTAGGGCAGAGAACTGGTTGTTAAATTATTTGAATCCCACCACTAGTTAAAAGTGCCACGACCAACCATAAGTCGCTTTTTTTTTTCAGTGCCATTTTAACTTCAGTTACTAAACAAATGGTCCATTTCTACAATCCCCCTCTCCCCAAAAAGAAAACTTATTTTACTGCGTTTGAGAGTTGTACATGAATTAAATAAATCAGTTATTTTCAATCCTCAGAACCATAACCGTAGCCTCCCTTATGAGTTGCTTACACAATGAGATGGGCAGCATATAAATACAATAAGTAAATAAGTAACGGCTTTCTGGAGAGCTTTTTACAGGCAATGCAAGTAAATAGCAAAGGTAGAGTAAATTTGGACTGTGCAAATCTATTCAAATTATTTATTTTTTTTATTATTTAAGTGCAGCCATCTCAAAGCTGTTTGTGATCCCAGAGTTGTCATCCGTGGACCACTGGTGATCCGTGAGAAAATTTTGGTGGTCTGCAGAAAAATTATTTGCATTTTTTATGTTGCACTAAATCAGGGGTCCTCAAACTACGGCCCCTGGGCCAGATACGTGCAATGAACATTTGTGTTGCTGCAGAGAGTCTCCCCCTTTGGGGTCTTTTTGTGTGGATCAAAGGGGGGGGGCAGAAATTCTAACTTGGGGTCTTCTTTGGCCTCCTGGTGCAGGGCTTTGGGTGAAGTCTGGAGGGAAGTGATGCTGGTGGCGAAGAGCCAGAGGACTTGTTCCAGTGGGACTGCATCATGACGTGGAACTGGCTGACCATCTCAGCCCGCTGAGCCTCCAGGTGCCGGTACCTGGCCTTGCACTCCCGCAGGTCTTCCCTCTGCTTGGAAAGCCTATACTCATAGTTCTCAGTGAGGTGCTTCTGCTGAGCCTCCTTCTCGGTCAGATCCAATTTGAACTGAGCTGTTTTGCCAACTCTTTCTCATGGTGGCTGCTTAGCTCCAACAATTGCTTCCTGTTGGGGCTCTAAGGAGCCCAGGTGGGCAGGTGAGGAGTGGCTGGGAGGGGAGGGGTGATTAGAGGCCGGCGAGGCGCCCCTCCACATGAGTGACATCAAGTTGGCCATATCCGCCCAGTCACATGACCACCTAGCCATGCCTACCCAGCCAGTCATTAGGCAGATCATATTAGTGGTCCGCGGGATTTAAAATTATGAATTTAGTGGTCCCTCAGGTCCGAAAGGTTGGGCACCCCTGCTCTAAAACATGACTAAATAGGACAGCATTACGTCTGGGCAGGTGGGTGGGGCCTACTGCAGTCGGAGCTACTGATTCGCCCAAACCAGACAGAATCAGCTGAATCCCACCCCTGGTTGGGGTAGAGAACCTGAACAAAGGAAAAATTAACCGTAATTTCCTTCAAGGCTAAAAGATTTCTTTTTCTGAAACATTTTTCAGAACAGAACAGAACAGAATAACGAAATTATAAGGGACCTTGTGGGTCTTTTAGTCCACTTCCCCGCTCAAGCAGGAAACTCTATTTCAGACAAATGGTTGTCTAATCTCTTCTGAAAAACCTCCATTGTGGAAGTGCTCACGACTTCTGAAGGCAAGTCATTCTCACGATCGGAAAATTTATCCTTGGTTCTAGGTTACTTCTCTCCTTGACTAGTTTCCATTGATTGCTTCTTGTCCTGCCTTCTGGTGCTTTGGACAATAGGTCGGCCTCCCTCTTCTTTGTGGCTTCAGGTTTCAGGGATTCTGTTCTTCATGACAAGGTACTGAGCTAGGGTTGTTCCATGTGTGTAAGTGTATGTGAGAGAGTTTTTGCCCAGCTTTGCTAACCTTTCATCAGTGAGACAATGCACACCTTGGGATGTAGTTCATAAAAATCAGGGACTTATGCAGCAGCAAATAATGCTTCGATTTCCATGGTAACCATTTCATTAGTATTCTGGCAATGACTCCAAGAAGGGCAAGTTGCCAAAGCAGAAACATGCTCGGCAGGAAATGATGTGTAGTTCTACAAATTAAAACACCTTTCAGAACTAAACAGCAGAGTATGCCAAAAAGGCCAGGCGAATCAGCTTGGTGCAGTTGCTATTTTGGGGATGGTTGCTGATCTTGGTTGGTTTCTATCATGACAAGCGATTCTCAGCACTGGGGAAACAGCAGGTTGAGAAAGTAGAATCAGCAGGGGATGCTTCCACATGGTGGGAAGATAGCTGTAATTGAGTCCTAACACCAGTCTCTGAACTTGGAGAGGAAGTTAGAGAAGTAGAAGGTCCTCTCCATGCTGTGTGCAAAAATGCACGGTTTTGAATGCACAACTAGGATCTACCACAAATTAAGGTGAATATACATGTCCCAGGATAATGTTGTGGGATCCAATTTGGCTTGGTCACCGGAACCAGAGGTTTTGTCTTCCGAGCTTTCAGACTCGTACTTAGACTAAGTACTTAAGCCCTCAACTCCAAAGTATCACCAACAATGTAATCTACAGAATCAACTGTAACCATTGCAACCAATTCTACCGTGTTTCCCCGAAAATAAGACCCTGTCTTATATTTTTTGAACCCTGAAATAAGCGCTTGGCCTTATTGCCATGCACTCAAAAGCCCAATTTGGCTTATTATCAGGGGTTGTCTTATTTTGGGGGAAACATCTGATGTTCGTACATCAGACAAACATCACATCAATTAAAAAACAAGATACGTGAACATCGACTGGCAGTCAAACGCCACAATCCTAAATCCTTAATCTCTACCCACACTGACACCAAACAGCACCAGTTGTTTGGAGCACCACAAAAATCATTGGCCATACTACCACCCAACAAGCTCGGAGAACAAACTTTCACCCTCATCCTACACCCAAGCTACAGATATTCACCACTATTGCATACCATCAACTTATTGCATATTTAGGAGGCGGGGGCTAGGCAGCACAAGCAAACAACGGCCAACAACTTTGTAGCCAGCCGTCAACATTCCAGTCAACATCTAAAAAGCCACATGCAACAGCACCCTATAAATACAACACAGAGAATAGCCCGAAGCACACACTGCTAGAGAGAAGTTCCTGAAAGATGAATTTCTCCAGCATGTATCTGAAAGCTTAGCAGGATCTGCCAGTCTATTTTTCAAAACCTCCACTGATGGAGCATCTACAACTTTTGGAGGTAAGCTGTTCCACTGAATAATTGTTCTCAGCTGTCACCAAATTTCTTCTTACTTTTAGGCCAGATCTCTCTTTAACAAGCTTCCTCCCATTACTTCTTGTCCTGTCCTCTGGTGCCCTGGAGAATAAATCAATCCCCTTTTCTTTGTGACAGCCCTTCAAGTACTGGAAGACAGTTATCATGACACACACACATACAGGTCTTCTCTTCATTAGACTAGACCAGGAGTCAGCAACCTGCGGCTCTCGAGCCGCATGTGGCTCTTTCACCCCTCTGCTGCAGCTCCCTGTCACTCAGACTATACATCACAACCACCAATGTGTGACACCTGCTGGCATGTGATTTATTGAGCTTTTCAATCCCCGGTAGGCCGACCATAGATAAATCCAAGAAAAGAAAAGTTTCAGAAGAAAAGAGAACATTTAATTCAACCACATATGCTAGTTTTGTGGCCGCTCAAGAAATAGTCAGGCACAGGAAGGGTTTTGTGGCTCCCGGTGTTTTCTTTTCTGTGGGAAAGGAGTTCAAATGGCTCTTTGAGTGTTTAAGGTTGCAGATCCCTGGACTAGACAAACTCCATCCCTGGAGATTTTTGAAAAATAGACTGGTCAGATCCTAAGCCTGGGATGGCGAATCTATGGCCTGTGTGCCAGAGGTGGCACGCAGGGCCAGCTAGTGATGGCACGTGTGCCCACAGAGAGGGCCCTGCGTGCCACCTCTGGCACACAGGCCATAGGTTCGCCATCCCAGGCTTAGGATCTGACTGTTCCATCACGCACATGCACACCAGACAGCTGATTCGTCGCTTATGTGCACTGGCAGACTGCTCTCTTCCAGGTTACCGTGTGCACATGTGCACCAGCCAGCTGGACTTTGTGTGAAGACCAGCTGGCCGGTGCGTATGTGCCCACCAGAACCCAGAAGAGAGCAGCTGGCTGGTTCACACGCACCCTTCTGGGTTCCGATGCTCCGGTGCATGCTCCAGTTTCGGCACTCGGTGCCGAAAAGGTTAACCATCACTGTCCTAAGCTGTGCATTCAAAACTGGGCATTTTTGCCCAGATCATAAAGCTGGAAAAACCGTTTTCCTAGCTCTTTTTTATAAGAGGTTTGGAAATACATTTAGAGTTTTGTTTTCCTTTGTTTTTAAGCATACTTCCTTGTTCCAGATGGTAGAAAAATGCTAGTGCTGTTGTTTGCCTGACGTATCTTTCCATCACTTTGCAATTTCCACAGCTTCTCATGCTTAATGATTTGAGAAAAGTCCATGAAAAGCGCCCCTTTGAGATTTAATTGGAGGACTGCAGTGTTAGAGAGGTGATGGTACCATGAAAGAGAGGTTATTCGCACAAAACCTGGCATGTGGTTTGTAATAAAAGAGCAAAACATTCTATCTCCCATCTATGAGGACCGTAGTGAGATTTTCTTCTTCTTTTTCCATCTAAAACAATGCATTCAAAATGAAATTGAACAACAGCAGTCCAAAAGCCATTTCATGCCCTCCCTCCCATTTTTTCCTTGGCTTTGCTAAGCTCACTTCTAAATATTTATTTATTTTATTTATTTATTTAGTTTGTCAAACATGTATGAAATAATAGATACAAGAATAAACATGAATATGAACATAGGAAATGGGTACGAATAAAAAGGGACAGAAGGACAGGGACTGTAGGTATGCTGGTGCACTTATGCACACCCCTTACAGACCTCTTAGGAACGGGGTGAGGTGTACAGTAGCCAGTCTAAGGTTAAAGTTTTGGGGGTTTGGGGAAGTAACCACAGAGTCTGATAGTGCATTCCAGGCATTGACTACTCTGTTGCTGAAGTCGTATTTTCCGCAATCGAGTTTGGAGCGGTTCACTTTAAGTTTGTATCTATTGTGTGCTCGTGTACTGTGGTGGTTGATGCTGAAGTAGTTATTGATAGGTAGGACATTGTAGCAGATGATTTTGTGTACTACCCTTAGGTCAGAAATATCTTGGATATTTCAACATTCTTAATTACAAATATCACTAAAATTTTCCACTTCTTGCTGTCTGGGTCACTTTTGCTTGGAGGAAAACATGAAAAATAATTGTGGGGCCACGAGGGGTGTTGAAAATCTTTGATTAAAGTTGCAGACCTGAAGGCTGTATGAATTCACCCTTCAAGAAATGCGACAGCGCTCTGTCAAATATCCTGAAAGGATTTCACGCTGAAGGTCAAGACCTCTTTCTCTCGCTCTCATATCCTTGAATATAGAAACATAGATTTATACCAGAAGGTAGATTCCAGCTGAATCTTAGGAAAAACTTCCTAACAGTAAAAACTAATCTTTACTTGATAGCAGTAAAAGTTATGAAGAAAGGGGATGGACATCCCCTTGCTTTTATGTTCAAGTAGAAGCTGGGACCCCTTTTGGGGAATCATTTAATTTCAGTTCCTGCCTTGGGGTTGAATTTGAACTGATCCTAATCATGTTTTGGTTCTAGAACATGCCCAAAAGATGTCTTCCACTTCTTCTCAGTGACCTTCAAATAAGGGAGGTCACCCCTATTGATTTAGGAGAAACCTCTATTTCACGAATGAAGGCAAATAATATATGGGTTGCAGGATCCAATCTGAGTCGGTCAGCAGGACCAAAGGTTTTGTCAGTGTGTATGAGAGTTCATGACTGGGAAGACATGGTAACAAGATCGGCCAATGAATAGGCATAGCAACTAAGTCAGCCAATGAGGGCTGTTTGGAAACTGAAACAGTTCGGAGCCTAGGCATGGTTTAGCTCTGTATTAAGCTCTGAGCTCTGAAGCTGCAAACTAGTCTGGTCTTCTCTGTCTGCTGACAGTTAATGAATCCTGCTGAATCAGTTACCTGTGTGTACTTTCTGGATTTGATTTCTGTGACAAACTCACAGGTTTAGTCTTCTGAGCTTTCAGACTCGTGCTGGAGCCCATCCTCAGGGAACTTCTCTCTAGCAGAATGTGTGGTTTGGTCTACCTGTAGTATTTATGTAGTGCCTGGTTGTGTGTGGCTTTTTAGTTGTTGATTGGGGTGTTGATGGCCAGTTATTAAATCATTAGCTGTTGTTTCCTTGTGCTGCCAAGTCCTCAGTCAACAGGAGTGCTGATTTACCACCAGCTTATCAGGCTCTTAGGAGCCAAGGACAATGACCGCGATCAATACCCCAATCAACAGCTTTGATTGCAATAGCACTTAGACCTATGTACTGCTTTACAGTGCTTTACAGCCCTCTCTAAGCGGTTTACAGAGTCAGCATTTCGCCCCCAACAATTGGGGTTCTCATTTTACCAACCTCAGAAGGATGAAAGGCTGAGTCAACCTTGACCCTGGTGAGATTTGGACTGCCAAATTGCAGGCAGCCAGCAGTCAGGAGTAGTAGCCTGCAGTACTGCACTCTAACCACTGCGCCCAGGGGTGGTTCTATTTACCTTTGCTACCGGTTCGCAATGGGGCCATGCGTGTGCGCTTCTGCGCACGTGCAGAAGCTTCCTGATGATGTCGGGGTCGGTGGGCGGAGTCTCCCGCCATTTTTACTACCGGTTCTTGTGAACTGGTCTGAACCAGGGTCAACCCATCACTGACTGTGCCACTGTGGCTCATAAATATTAAGTATGGAATAGCCCAAAACACATATTCCAGGAGAGAGAAGCCCCCTCAGGATGAGCTCCAGCATGAGTCCAAGAGCTCAGAAAACTAAACCTTTGGTCTCAGTGACCAACCCAGATTAAAACCTGCAGATCTTTATTTATCCTAGTTACCTAGTGATTCTATTATTGAAAGGATTCAGTTGCCTTTACCTTCCCTAATTGAAAGGAAGAATGATTAGGGTTCGGTCTAGTTCTGGTTTGGTTTTGGTTACTGCTATTTGCACTTCGTACAATCGCAGCTTTATTCCATCCCGTGGTGCCATGCACTAAATAAATAAATAAATCCATCCCATGGAGGTATCTTGAGATGCTTAATTCCCACTTCAACTATTATATTTTTTAAAAAACCTAGTCTAAATAAACTGGGTTGCTTATTTAGAAAATATTGGTCTAAGTACACCAAAGCAATTGGTATGATGACTCACAGATGTATCATCCCACTGTAAAACAGATAGCAGCTGACAGTTATTACTTTTTAATGTCATCTGTCATTCCTAAGGGAGGGGGAAAAATCTCTTTTAAGCCTGATTGGCAGATGGCTCATACATGAGCAGTGATTTCTGCAAGTCAACCACCAAGGATTAGAACCACACTCAGTTTCATAGCTTGGACACTAGGAATATTTCTCGTAACCATAGTAACCCTTCTGTATTTTGCTGCAGACGAATGACATTATTACACGTCTACTACATCAAGGCTGAAAAAAATCGAGTTCACCACTAGATGGCAGAGAAGAAGGGGGGCATATGCCCAGATCCGTCTGGTGCACCACTTGCATCCCTACTTGGACCAAGATGCCCTACGCACAGTTACCCCTGCGCTAGTCACCTCACGTATTGACTACTGTAACACTCTCTACATGGGGCTGCCCTTGAGGGCCACTCGGAGGCTTCAACTAGTACAAAATGCAGCCATGCGAGTTGTGATGGGAGAATCCTGATACTCCCATGTTACATCCCTCCTGCCCGATTTGCATTGGTTGCTGGTTGCCCTCCAGGTGAGATTCAAGGTGCTGGTGATGACCTATAAAGCCCTACATGGCTTAGGCCCAGGATATTTGGCGGACCACCTGCAGCCAGCAACGACATCCCATCGCCCAGTCCATGCCCATAGAGAGGGCCTGCTCAGGGTGCCGTCGGCTAGACAATGTCGACTGGCGCCCCCAGGGGTAGAGCCTTCTCTGTGGGAGCGCCCACCCTCTGGAATCGACTCCCCTTAGAGCTCCGGTTGGCTCCTGACCTTTGCACCTTCCGCCACGAATTAAAAACTTGGTTATTCAAGTTCCCTGACCTGGACTGATGGGGTTTTATGGGTTTTAAATTTTAGTGGGTCTAAACAGATTTTACCTCTGTATTATGGCTTGTGAATTTTATCATTGTGAGCCACCCTGAGTCCATTGGAGATACGGCGGAATATAAGCCAAATAAAATGAATGAATGAATGAATGAATGAGAGTTCTGTTTCCCCCATTGCTGTTTGCTCCCATCTAATTGCCATCCAAATTGTTCCCAGGTTATGGGAACGTTATAGAAATGTGGTCTATTAAGGGAAGGCCCACCAAGTATTTCAAATCCAGGAATGAGAGTCATCCGGTATTTTGATCCATGTTCCATCTGTCTAAAGTCTGCTTGTTTCCTAAGCCCTGATTTTGCTAATGTAATTGCTTATATATGCTTATTTTGGACTTTACTTCAGCAGTCTGAAGAATTAACTCATAGGGGTTTGTTTTTAACTAATATTTTAGCCTTGATATTATAAACTAATAAAATGTGAGTCTTTTTAGAATGAAACATTATAAATAAATAAATAAACTAATCTTAGCTGAGCAATCCCCCCTCCCCAACCCACACACATAGGTGTGACTAGGAAATACAATATCTGTTGGCTGGAGAGCTGGAGAAAAAATATTTACGTGTTTGCTAGGAGTCTAAAATGACTTGATAGCATATAATCTGTTAATCCAATCAATGGCTGGAGATGTACTCTCTTACGTCCCCATGTTACTCAAAGACTCCTGTTGAACATGTTCCTTGTGACAAGTTTGTGGTAAGAGCTGTTGTGATTTCAGGAATTTAAGTAATTTGAACAATAAATATCTAATTTTCGATTTTAGTTTCTGGTTCAAAAATTAGTTTAAGAACGCCTTTAAAAGTGGAGATGATGAGAGGGCCAATATCAGTGACATAGTAAATCAGTATTCTGTTCGCCCAAAAATGTGAGGACACACGGACAACACTGTAGAGAGGGGGGTATCAGTTTAGTTGTATGTTCCTCACACCTAAATGTTTATCTGCTTAGTCTTGCTCCTAAGTACTTCCTACATATGCAAGATTAAGTAGTCATGATATAAGAGATAATTTGTAAAATGTATGTTTTTCCCTTTGTAATAACATGAATAATCTAGAAAGAAACCAATATTTGGCTGCTGAAAAATTTTAATTCATCATGTCCATGTCATAGTTAGCTAAGAGTTTGACACACATACACACACACACACACACACACACACTAATAAAAATTAAATGTGTTTAGTTGCTAGTTCGAGAGCAGTTTGACTCATAGGTCATTGACCTTAACCCTAAAACCATTTTCAAAAGTTAAATCATTTATTGGAGAGAAACATTTTCAGCAGAAAATAAAACTCTCTGCGGGAAGCTGAGTGTTCTCCGAGTGATCTGCTTACCGATACCCTTTTCCACCCAGTTTTGACCCTATTCATTTCTCTTTTCTCAGCAACAACTTGGTGTAATTTTGATTGTAGGTTTCTTTTTAATCCATCATGAGCCGTGGTTTCAGGAAATACGCTGCTAATAATAATGATGTCACAGTACCATCCAGTCAATCAGATCTGTCACTATGTTGAACTCACAAAGCCAGATCAGCAAAATTTCCTTCATTCTGATATTAGACCCCGGATGGTGAACCTATGGCAGGCGTGCCACAGGTGGCACGCAGAGTCATATCTGTGGGCACGCAAGCCATTCCCCTAGCTCAGCTCCAGCTGATTTTTGGCTGGCGTCACCCACGCTACCCCTCCCCTCCCAGGAGTCTCCACGCAGCCCATTTTGGATGCCAGGTACGTAAAGGACTCGCACGGAAGCTCTGGGAGGGCGTTTTTGGCCTCTGGAGAGCCTCCGGGGGGTGGGGGAGGCCATTTTCACCCTCCCCAGCCTCCAAGAAAGCCTCTGGAGCCTGGAGAGGGTGAAAAATGGCCCCACTGGTAATCTTTTTGCCGTTGCGTGCCAAAAGGGGGAGTGCAGGGGGAGTCGTGCGCATGCAGCGGGCAGGGCAATGGGGGGCATTGAATTATGGGCACGTGCACACACAACCTCCGCGCTCCCCCCGCTTTTGGCACACAATGGCAAAAAGGTTAGCCATCACTGTATTGGACCATTATCAACTGTGTCCAGTTTGTGGCCTTTACAATATTTTCATTTTTCTTGCCAGTTCCATCCATCTTGGTTGGCAGATTGCTAGGACAGCTAACTTGCCAAATATAGGAGATGATGACCAGGCTGAGCCAGAGGAAGGGGTCAAACACGTCATAAATCACCAGTCCCTGTGCACCCAAAAAAGATCTAAGTCCAGCCCACTTTGATTGCCTTTCTTACCTCCCATTCATTTCCCTTGATCCTAGTTGGTCAGATTCTTATAGAGACCTCAAACCTGCAATAAATCTTCACACTCATTTGAACCGCCTGAATCTCTTGATTTCCCTGGCGCTTGATGCCAAAATCTTATTGCAACTAACTAAGACTTTTCTTTCCTCACTCCTGGAGAATTTGTATCAGGGGTGAAATCCAGCAGGTTCTGACAGGTTCTGGAGAACCGGTAGCGAAAATCTGGAGCAGTATGGAGAACCGGTAGTGGAAATCTTGAGTAGTTTGGGGAACTGGCAAATACCACCTCTGGCTGGCCCCAGAGTGGAGAGGGAATGGGGATTTTGCAGTATCCTTCCCTTAGAGTGGGGTGGAAATGGAGATTTTGCAGTATCCTTCCCCTGCCATGCCCACCAAGCCACGCCTACCAAGCCATACCATGGCCACCAAGCCATACCCACAGAACAGGTAGTAAAAAAATTTGGATTTCATCACTGATTTGTATCTTGCATTTTTGTCTTTTCGCTGATGATGAGACAGCAAAAGCTTTATGAACCCTGGAGACAGATGCCCTGTACTTCTTTGCTGACTCTGTTTCCAAGGTTTTTAGCAAGCTCTACAGGAGGAAGCATTGCTTGATTGGCTAATGCTGGGCCAAACATTTAATGAACTCTAGTGATAAATATCCCTGTGTGTATATGTATGTGCACCTTTGTGCCCATTTTTGACTCTTGGTGACTGCCTAAAAGTCCCTGCAGTTTTCTTGGCAAGGTTTCAGAAAATGATTTGCTATTTCGTCTTTTGTAGAGCGGAGATAGAGTGACTGGCGCCAGATTATCCACCTGGCTTTGCACACACAGACAAAATGGCTGCAGAATTCTGGAAATTGAGGTCCATGTTTCTTAAAAGTTGCTGAGGTTAAGAAATATCATTCTGCTGAAACTGCAGAGATTAAGAGAATAGAATAAATAGAATAGAATTTTTTATTGGCCAAGTGTGATTGGACACACAAGGAATTTGTCTTGGGGCATACACTCTCAATGTACATAAAAGAAAAGATACGTTCATCAAGAATCATAAGGTACAACACTTAATGATAGTCATAGGGTACAAATAAGCAATCAGGAAACAATATCAATATAAATCGTAAAGATACAAGCAACAAAGTTACAGTAATACAGTCATAAATGGAAGGAGATGGATGGTGGGAACGATGAGAAGATTAACAGTGCAGACTTAGTGAATAGTTTGACATGTTGAGGGAATTATTTGTTTAGCAGAGTGATGGTGTTCAGGAAAAAAAACTGTTCTTGTGTCTGGTTGTTCTGTGTGCAGTGCTCTATAGCGTCGTTTTGAAGGTAGAAGTTGAAACAGTTTATGTCCAGGATGTGAGGGGTCTGTAAATATTTTCACAGCTCTCTTTTTGACTTGCGCGGTATACACGAGGAATATAATTGTATCCATTAAATTTATTAGAATAATAATAATTGCAATTTGACAATGTACAGTACTCTTGCTCTTCTCGATTAATTTCCCTTACCACTTTTCCTCTCAAAATAGCAGCTATTATTCTAATAATTAATTTGTAAATTAATCTATCCAGGTTGATAGAAATAGGGGCACAGGACATATGTTCCTCAGAATTTAGCATTCCAAATCATAGCACAAGCTTAATCTTCTCTCGTTCCTTTTTTTCCCTTCTGAAATTATGACCTTAACTCATACTTGCATATATATAATGCAATTCATCAATACAATTCATCATTAATATTTCATCCTGTAGCCTGTAAACCACCTGGATAAGGAGAAAGATATAGTTCTCATTCATTGGGATACTATAAAAGTGTCCACAGGTCTATCATGAATCCACACAGCTTTAAAAGTTGTGTGACAAAATTCTCTAGTGACCTATTGTGGGCATATAACCTGCACCCATCAATCGATCCAATAAACAACAGCAACAAATGTCACCTTTTCCTAATCTCTTTCATCTGATCTGAGTTTTCCTTCTCTCTCCTCCTTCTGTTTCTCCACTCAGATATCCTAAATTTCTGGGGGGTGGGGGGGATGAAAGCATGCAATCAGGTTTCCCAATATTTTTGTACACATCATTCCACAATAAATGCATTTTTCTATTTTCTTCAATGCACATGTATTTTTGCAATTTTCCTTTTGAGCTGACATTCCTATTTAAAGACAACTTCTTACAAACTTTGCTAGGATAGTCCCAGCCTCTCTTCTGAAAGATTGATTGATTGGTTGGTTGGTTGGTTGATTGTCTGCCTTCAAGTCATTGTCAATCATATGGCAATTCTCTTGTCATCCAGGTCATGATTGTCCCAAAGGTGTGTTAGAAGAAATATCCTTCTGGGTTCAACTCCAAGTGGGGAAAAAGACACTGGAAACATGGAGACTGCTTGGAAAGATGGTTTAATGGTGGACAGGATCTCATGGTTTGATTTCCTGAACAGAAAAGGGGGCCAAGACACATGAGTCCCCGGGTTTTATTCCCTCTCTGGCTTTGAACTTCCTGGGGCCCAGAAAGAGTATCCTGATTGGTTGTCACTCCCACGGGGTGGGGGTCTTAGCTAGCCTTGCTGGCTGATGTAATCTTCCCCGGTATCATGTGGTGAGTTTCTGTTGCTAGATGGGTCCTATTGTGTTAGTTTCTGTTGCTAGATGGGTCCTATCGTGTTGCAGATGATGGTCCATTGACAAAGATAGAGTTTCTGCCTCTAGCCCATTGTCAAAAGGTGGGGGCAGGAAGATGGGAGCTGCTTCGTCTTTAAAACATGCTTCTCCATTTCTTATCCAGGGAAACATAATATTCTGCCTTTTTTCATATATTTCCCAAAATATTTCATTCTTCTAGGAAAGTGGGGGGTGCTAACTTCCTTCAAGTGCTTTTTCAAAAGGCAACTGGATTTCCTTTGTTTCTACCTGTCAATGACTACTTCAGCTTCAACCACAACAATACACAAACAAATAATAGATACAAATTCAAGGTAAACTGCTCCAAACTCGATTGCAGAAGATATGACTTCAGCAACAGAGCGGTCAATGCCTGGAATGCACTACCTGACTCTGTAGTTTTTTTCTCAAACCCCCAAAACTTTAACCTTAAACTGTCTACTGTTGACCTCATCCCATTCCTAAGAGGTCTGTAAGGGGCATGCATAAGTGCACCAGCGTGCCTACCATTCCTGTCCTAATATTCCTTTTTACTTACTCTTTTCATGTATTCAAATTATGTTTATACTGTTATCTTATATATGCTTGACAAATAAACTTATGATTATGATTATTTCTCATCTAAGAACCTACTTCAGTTCAGAAGAAGCTTCTTCGATGAGAAGTGAAACCTCTTCAAGGAGAAACAAACAAAGTCCAGTTGCCTTTTGAAAAAGCACCTTTGGGACATCTACATGGATAGATGTTCTCCATGTCAACCTGTCTTTAAACTAGTCTTTCAGGTCTTCCAACACTGCACTTCTGGCCGCTATAATTAGGTCCATTCAACTTGCTATTTGTTGTCCTCTTTTTCTCTGTCCTTCTACCCTTCCCAGCACTTTCAAGAGAGGTGGGTCTTTGCATCCTACTTTGAAGTAGGATAGGATAGGATAGGATAGGATAGGATAGGATAGGATAGGATAGGATAGGATAGGATAGGATAGGATAGGATAGGATAGGATAGGATAGGATAGGATAGGATAGGATAGGATAGGATAAACAGAGTTGGAAAGGACCTTGGAAGTCTTCTAGTCAAACCCCCTGCCCAGGCAGGAAACCCTACACCACTTCAGACAAATGGTTATCCAACATCTTAAAAACTTCCAGTGTTGAAGCATTCACAACTTCTGGAGGCAAGTTATTCCACTGATAAATTGTTCTAACTGTCAGGAAATGTCTCCTTAGTTCTGAGTTGATTCTCTCCTTGATTAGTTTCCACCCATTGCTTCTTGTTCTACCCTCCATTTCTTCTTTCCCCTCAGAGCTCTTGGGTTGCCATGATGCTGGCCCTGACCCCCACACCTCTTCTTCATTTGATTTAGCTGCTGGAAGGGCCGGCGGTTGACAGGCCACAACAATGAGAAATCACCTGGGCTACTTTGTGAAAAGTCAGGAATAAAAACTCTGAAAAACTCAATGGAAAATCAGTTTTGAACTATTGCCAAGAAATCTTCACATTGTGTTCCCTTGGCCCACAGGTTAAGGCACCTATTCCCTACTCACTTCAAACCTTTCTTAGAATGATCAAGGGATCCTGTCATCTCCTTTGGTTGTGAGATTATTCTGAGAATCTCTGCAGAGGCTTTCATCTCTGATGGATGTTTCCCAAAGATTATTCAAGAGAATGATTAAAATGACCTTGGTCAGAGGCCAAAGAAAAGCCGTATCTTTTACAGGAAAGCAGAAAAATTGTCAAAAATGTGGCAGAGGGTTTTGATTCACACTAATATTAATTTATAGCACTTTCTTTCGTTCTCTAAGCAAAATTTTGCAGGTCAGTTTAAAAAGCTCATTAATAGGTCAAGATTTATATGATTTGAAAAGAAACCAGAGTAAACCTAACTTCGAATGCAAAAGCTAAATATTCATCATGCTCATTACATTAATATTTTAAGATGAAACTAATGATAGAATATCCACTTTTCCTGACCTCCATTTTATAGCCAACACGGTAAGGCACGGGTGTCAAACTCGATTTCATTGAGGGTTGCATCAGGGTTATGTTTGACGTCAGGGAGCTGGGGTGGGTGTGGCCAAGGTGGGTGTGTCCAGCTCAACATCACTCATGTCGGGGGCGCCTGTGGCGGCCTGAGTGCTCTGCCAGCGAAAACAGGCTCCCGAGCTCAGTTTCCAGTTGCAATGGCTTCCTGCAACCCTCTGCCAGTGAAAATGGAGCTCAGGAGGGCCGCACCCAGCCTTCCCAAGCTCCATTTTCACTGGCAGAGGCACTGCGGGCCAGTTCTTCACTGTTTCTAGGGCAGCCCCATGGGCCAGATCTAAGCACCCCACCAGCCAGATCCGGTCCCCAGGCCTTGAGTTTGACACTCCTGCTGTAAGCTATGTAAAGAATAGAAAGAAATCTCACTGATTTGAAAGCCTGAATAGAAATAATGCTAGGAATAGTGCTAGGATGTATATATAGTTTGACCATAATAGTCAGTTGAGAAAGTATAAGAGAGTAATGTATTAAGTGGTGTTTAGTCTGCAGCTAAAATAAAGTACCCTTGCCAGAAGAGGGACGTGGTGGGTCAGTGGCTAAGGCACTGAGCTTGTTGATTGAAAGGTTGGCAGTTCAGGGGTTCAAATCCCTAGTGCCGCGTAATGGGGTGAGCTCTTGTTACTTGTCCAGCTTCTGCCAACCTATAATAGCATTCCATGCGCCTTTGGTGTTGAGTCATGCCAGCCACATGATCATGGAGAAGTCTTCAGACAGCACTGGCTCTTCGGCTTTGAAACGGAGATAAGCACCGCCCCCGAGAGCCGGGAACAACTAGCACATATTTGCAAGGGGAACCTTTACCTTTTAGGATAAAGTGATAGGCATCTGGCAGAAACCACAGTGATGTTGGATGCATCATGATGTCATCACACACATTATGAAAAATACACATAGGCATCCTTAAATTAAGCTAGATTTCTGGTGATTACATATATTCACTTTGGGTGATTATATCTGTACCCTTGGCAGTATTGCAGAAATGATTTGCTATTGTCCCTTACAATTTGTGTTTCCAACTTCCCATTCTGTCCTAAAGCTTTGAAATATCTAGGTCAATGCAGGTTGGCTGGGGAATTCTGGAAGCTGAACTACATACATCTTCAAACTGCCAAGGTTGAAAAACACTAATCTGGGTGGTCTCCCATCCAAATCCTCACTGGGGCTGATGTTACTTAATGTCTGAGACCAAGCAATGTGTCCTTTGAGTTAAGCCCAACTTCTGTTGTTTCCTTGACAACAATATAGAAGAAAACACCATTTTCTTCTGCAATCTTTCTGATATAGGTAACTGTCCAGGAATCCTCTTCAATAACCAGGATTATTCTTAGCTTCTGAAAGTCGCTAAAGGCGATTACTGTATTTTTGGAGTATAAGACGCATCTTTTTCTCCCAAAAAAGAGGGTGAAAATCTGGGTGCCTCTTATACTCTGAATGTAGCCCTGCCCAGCTTCTCAAATGGAGGTTTCAGAGGCTTTTTTTCTGAAGCTGTTTTGGAGGCTTTCAGAGGCAGGAAAAAAAGTTTTTTTCTGAAACGGAGTTTTAGAAGTTTCAGAGGCAGAAAAAAAAGAAGAAGAAAAAAAGCAAGGCACAGAGTTCACAACCCAGGAACCTGTTGCTAAAATTCACCTCTGGGAACAGCTGATTGGGGGTATTCCAAGAGGCCGATCCACCTGCCAATCAACTTTTTTCTTATTTTCCTCCCCAAAAACTAAGGTGCGTCTTATACTCCGGTGCGTCTTATACTCCAAAAATATGATGTTTTGTCACTTGCTGAAGCATAGCCAAAAAAAATTGCTTCTAATCTTCCTCCACCAATCTCTTGTTCTGCGACTATTTGCAGTCACAAAAATACTGAAAAGAAGACTTATGACCGGTCCTCCAAGTTGCAGCCATCGCAACATCCCAATGTGGATTTGCAACCTTCCCTGCCAACTTCCAACCAGGACAAGCAAAGTCAATGGGGAAGCCAGCAGGAAGTCGCACATCACAGTCATGTGACATGGCGCTAAACGTCAGGTAGAACTGATTAACTGGCATTGTAACTCAGGCATGGTCACCTGATGTTCTACTTTATGACTGCATCATTAGCAAAAGTGTTGGGAGTGGTGCGGTGGCCGAGTGGTGGAGCTCTCGCCTCACAATCACGAGGCTGTGAGTTCGATACCAGGTAGAGGCAGATATTTCTCTCTCTGGGCACACTGAGATTATATCTTCTGAACAAAACTCCGCATTGGCGACAGGAAGGGCATCCGGCCATTAAAACACTATGCTAGCTCCATTCAGTTGCCCAGACTCCACCCCGCATGGGATTATGGGATCGTGAAAAGGAGATGATGATGATTAGCAAAAGTGTTACCAGTCCCAACTTTAATCAGTAAGTGAGGAATATTTGTACTGTATTTTATCTCTGGCAGTGAGGACATATCCATCATCAATCGGATCTGGCTGTAGGCACCGTATACCTTGCATCTGAAAGTAAGAGCACTCAGCACAGCTTCTGATCGCCCAGATAATTTGAAAACAACTTCCATTCATTTCTGGCTGTTTTCATCCTTCATCCAGAAGACCAGTGTTCTATTTCTGTTTTAAAAGATGCTTTTTGTGCAATGTGGAGTTCTATGTAATAATTGCAAGGGCATTTTTTTTTAAAAAAAAAACTTTCCTTTTTGTGACTCAATGAAACCTATGCTATAATGCCAAAAAGCTCACCCACCCAACCATTTCACCTGCACAGTCATTACTAAAAATAGCAATCAATCAATTGCTAAAATTTTATCTTTTTATCATCCACGGTTGACAGTGATGCCCACCTGACTGGCTGGCTTACCAAGTCATAAGATGGGTGATTTACAAACTCTGCATTTCTTTTCTCTCGCATCTGGAGTTACTATAAAAAGCCAGTGTCATTTGTGACAATCACATTTCATGAGCTGTTTTTTTTTTAAAAATGTGTTTGGCTACCTCTTGTGGGGAACAGAAGAATAACCTTTTCAGCTCTTCTGTCAAGCTCACTCTTAGAAATATGTATCCGGCACCAACCAGTTTTAGAGTTTAGGATCTGACACTTGACATAGGCTGCATTCATGCTACGTTGTGCTGTGTGCCATTTGGTTTCTGTACGGGTAGTCCTTGAGTTATGACCACAAGTGAGTCCCAAAAATATGTTCTTAAGTGAGATATATGTTAAGCAGTGATGAAATCCAAATTTTTTTACTACAGATTCTGTGGGCGTGGCTTGGTAGGCATGGTGTGGCTTGGTGGGCGTGGCTTCGTGGGTATGACAGAGAAAGAATACTGCAAAATCTCCATTCCCACTCCACTCCAGGGAAGGATACTGCAAAATCCCCATTCCCTCCCCACTCCTGGGGGAAGGATATTGCAAAATCTCCATTTCCACCCCACTCCTGGGGGAAGGATACTGCAAAATCCCCATTCCCTCCCCACTCCTGGGGGAAGGATATTGCAAAATCTCCATTCCCTCCCCACTCCTGGGGGAAGGATACTGCAAAATCCCCATTCCCTCCCCACTCCTGGGGGAAGGATACTGCAAAATCCCCATTCCCTCCCCACTCCTGGGGGAAGGATATTGCAAAATCCCCATTCCCACCCCACTCCTGGGGGAAGGATACTACAAAATCCCCATTCCCTCCCCACTCCTGGGGGAAGGATATTGCAAAATCTCCATTCCCACCCCACTCTGGGGCCAGCCAGAGGTGGTATTTGCCGGTTCTCCAAACTGCTCAAAATTTCCACTACCGGTTCTCTAGAACCTGTCAGAACCTGCTGGATTTCACCCCTGGTGTTAAGTGAGTTTTGCCCCATTTTACAACTTTTCTTGCCACATTTGTTAAGTGAATCACTGCGGTTGATAAATTAGTAACCGGTTGTTAAGTGAATCTGTCTTCCCCATTTGACTTTGCTTGTCAGAAGGTTGCGAAAAGGGGTGACGTGATCCTGGGACATCATAAATATGTATGAACCAGTTACCAAATTTCTGATTTTGGATCACGTGATCATAGGGATGCTGCAAAGGATGTAACTATGAAAAAAGGGTCATAAGTTACATTTTTCAAAGTTGTAACTTTGAACAGTCACAAAACAAACTGTTGAAAGTCGAGGATGACCTGTAGCTGTTGTGCTATTGTTATTTGTCATCATCACTGCTACCAACCAGAGGTTTGAGATTTTTGCTCTTTGTTGAGCTCCATCCTTCGATATCTAATTCACAAAAATATATGGAATCCATGGAGAACTCATCAATAGATATGATGAGTTTTCAGTAGAACTGCTCATTTCCCTGACCTCATCAAATGTTGTCACTGAAATGTTGTTGCAAACATGATAAAGGGATTTTATAGATTAAATAAAAGGAGATATGTTTAAATAATGATCGCGATGGCGTAAAAGAATAAGAAATAGCTCATGGGTCTGTGGGGAAAGTAAAGGACAGAAGTGAATTATGTTTTTTTTTTAAATTAGATGTTTATGTATCTACCTGTAATTATAATATATGTGTACATGTGTAACTATTGGGTTCACCCAACCCAGGAGATCCAATCTGTTGCTATCTCAGGATAAAAAGCTTCCTTCCTTGTGTTGAGTGTGCAGTCTTGGGTGCCCTGTTCAGCTGGGGTTAGACAGGAAGATGCTTCTCCAAAAGGCGACTAGACTTTCTTGGTTTTTTTCCTTAAAAACGTTTTGCTTCTCATCCAAAAACCTCCTTCAGTTCAGTTAAGTCTAGTTGCCTTTTGGAAAAGTACCTCTGGGACAACCATGGCCTGGATGATTGAGAATCTCCATAGACACTAGAAGACTATCTGTTCCTGTCTATGTTCTGTTATTATTCAGCCAACTTCCGTATAGACATGACTCTGGCAGGTTCTTCAAAACGACGCTTCATGATGTAATCAAATGAATTATGTAAATAAATAAATAATGAAAAGAAGGACCAGGGGTGACATGATAGCAGTGTTCCAATATCTCAGGAGCTGCCACAAAGAAGAGAGAGTCAAGTTATTATCCAAAGCATCTGAGCGCAGGACAAGAAGCAATGGGTGGAAACTAATCAAGGAGAGAAGCAACCTAGAAGTAAGGAGACATTTCCTGACAGTTAGAACAATTAATCAGTGGAACAACTTGCCTCCAGAAGTTGTGAATGCTCCAACACTGAAAGTTTTCAAGAAAATGTTGGATAATCATTAGTCTGAAATGGTGTAGGGTTTCCTGCCTAAGCAGGGGGTTGGACTAGAAGACCTCCAAGGTCCCTTCCAACTCTGTTATTCTGATATGCTTCTGCATAGATTCCATAGCTACTTGGTTGCGTCTCACACTGAGGAGGTCAGCCTCCAAAGGTCCATCCAGCTAACCTTCACACAGTCATGTTCTGTGTTCAAGTTCTTCAGAAGGATGCCTTAGGATAAAACCAAACAATTGATATTGTCTGTGTGTGCAGATTTCACAGACATTCTGAGGATATCCCAAGAGCCGTGCAATTTTGATTACAATACCTGGTTGTTGGACTTGGGAAGGCAGCAGGTCCCATTTCAATGGCTAACCCCAAGCTTCATTTTGCTCTGAAAAGCTCTGAGAACAAAGAAGAGGCATTTCTTCATGGGAGTACATCTCTTATAAAATTGGGGAACAGATTTGAATAAAGTGCAAAAGCATTTGATAGTGTAAACTCTGACTAAATTCTCACTTTTTTTCCCTAGTTTGACATGCAACGGATAACACTGGAGGAGCTTAAACACATCCTCTATCATGCGTTCCAGGATCACTTAACAATGAAGGACATTGAAAATATTATCATCAATGAAGAGGAGAGTTTAAATGAGAACTCTGGTAATTGTCAAACGGAATTTGAAGGTGGGTTTCTGTCATACATAGAGCACATAAAATGATTTGACTTTCTTCCTTCTCATAGAGCACATTGAAGAAGTGAAATGTTTCACTTGTACAGGTAATCCTCAACTTTCTCTAATACTGGAACTTGGAATTTGTGTCATATGTTATGAAGGTTATAAGTTGAGGCAATCACGCAACTAAGCCTGATTTTCCATTTTTGACAGCAGTTGTTAATTAAATGTGATGTTTGTAAAGCAAATGGTACAGTCATTAAATGAATGCCGTGACCATTAAGTAAATACTGGTTTCCAGCAAAGAAAATCATGAATCGTAGTCATATGATAGTGGGACTATAAAATGTGAAAGACCAGGACCACACGTGAGCTTCCAATTAAACTGACTTAATGGAACTATGCACTATGCATAGGAATACATTCAATTAACAGTTAATACAGTGGTGAAATCTAAAATTTGTTACTACTGGTTCTGTGGGTGTGGCTTGGGGGGGTAATGTGACTGGGTGGGCATGGCCAATTTTTTTTTTAACTTTTAAAACCATTTTTTCTACAACCTCTTTTTAAAAAGCCTCTGCCGATCAGGCAACTCAGCTGGGATTGTCAGACGCATTTAAAAGAAAAAAAGGGTTTTTTTCTTTAAAAGCCTTTGACAATCCCAGCTGAACCATGCATTCATCAGAGGCTTTTCTTTTTTTTTACTTTTAAAAGCATTTTTTCGGCTGAAGAGGTTGTAGAAAAAATGCTTCTAAAAGTTAAAAGCCTCTGATGATGGTGCGGCTCAGCTGGGCATGGGGGTGGGCAGGGATTTTTGCTACATGTTCTCCAAACCACCCGCCTCTGTCACTACTGGATTGGGTGATCCGGTCCGAACCGGGAGCTTATTACCCCTGAGTTAATACTATTTTGGTGCCAGATAAGGGTTAATGAAAATTAAGAGGAGTTGGTCTGAGTCATCTTTTGATTCTGCCCCTAGATTCTGCCACTTCAGGAACACTGCAAACAACCATCAATGTGGGTCAGTTGTCAAGCATCTAAAATATGACAGGGGGGGACTACCTTTAGGGGGATCTTTTATAAGTTTGAACAGTTGCTAAGCAACCTGTCAACCCTGAAGCTGGCCAAACTGTGGCCATTTTCTTTTTGTAACTTCCTTCTAAAGAGGTTTCTCTTTGTGTTGCTTCAGGGCTGACACAGCCTGGAGCTGAGGGGCCTGGAGTGGGTGTAGAGATAGCTGGAATGTTGTAGCCAAAATAAAATTCTTTCCCGAGGGAATCAAGGACGTTCATGCAGGTGTTTGAAAGGTGGAGACTGAGGTCACTTAGCAACTGGACTGCATGCTGATTGGGCCATGTGACTGGGGGGAAGTGACAAAGTTTTACTTTTAATCGGGTGTAAAACCAGTGAGAACCTAGAGCCGGTTTTCCATCAAGTCTGTACCAATTTGATATGTCCAGTGGTGGGATTCAGCCAGTTCGCACCACTTCGGGAGAACTGGTTGTTAACTTTCTGAGTAGTTTGGTGAACAGGTTGTTGGAAGAAATTATTAGGGCAGAGAACCAATTGTTAAATTATTTGAATCCCACCACTGGATACATCCCAATAAAATGTTCTTTGAGAAATATGTCTGCCTCTGAGTTCTCATTAAAGGGTATGTATTACTTGGAACCTTGACATAACCATTCGCAAGTCTAGTCCTATATGAGCCACAGTGGTGCCGTGGTTAAAGTGCAGTACTGCAGGCTACTTCTGCTGACTGCCGGCTGCCAGCTGCCTGCAATTTGGCAGTTCAAATCTCACCAGGCTCAAGGTTGACTCAGCCTTCCATCCTTCTGAGGTGGGTAAAATGAGGATCCAGATTGTTGGGGGCAATATGCTGACTCTGTAAACTGCTTAGAGAGAGCTGTAAAGCACTGTGAAGCAGTATATAAGTCTAAGTGCTGTTGCTATTGCTATATGAAGTAAGTTCTGTTGAACATAGTAGAGCCTAGCTGTACTATTTAATAAAGGAACCTACAAAGGCCATTGCTCTGATTCCAACTCTCTTTTTGTGGTTCTGTTACCTTTAAAACAAACTACCCTGTTTCCCCAAAAATAAGACATCCCCTGATAATAAGGCCAATCGGGCTTTTGAGAGCATGCGTTGAGATAAGCCTCCCCCGAAAATAAGCCCTCTCTGAAAATATTTAAATGCAGAGCTAGAACTCAGGTAAGACGGCAAGAGGAGCCCCATCTTGCTCCACACGGCCCAAAATCATAAGACCTCCCCGAAAATAAGGCTAAGCGCTTATTTTGAGGTTCAAAAAAATATAAGACAGGGTCTTATTTTCGGGGAAACGTGGTAGGAATGAACAACCTATTAGACAGAACAACTTTCTCCCAATGAAATGTCCCATAGCAATATGAAAGATTCTCGACACTGAAGTCCACCTCTTTTGATGGAGCCCAAGTTGAAGAAAGTTGCAATAGAGGATTTTTCTCTGTCAGATAAAACACATGGCAATCCTATTTTAGGAGGGCGGGGTAAAGGATTCCTAATTATAGCTTTAAAAAAAAACAGATCTGTTACTCAGGCACCAAGGTTGCAAATCATAGATGGAGGTCATAGATTGCATGAAGCCACAATCCTTGTGGCTGAGGGTGTTGACTAAACCCATTTATTGTGTTTAATAAACTGCACTCCCTGGCCAAGAAGATAGTTAAAGCTCAGCCAAATGTGGCTTATTTAACAAATTATTTAAATCATGGCTTTGCATAACATGTGGACCTGGTAGTTGTGGAAATTGTCGGGATCTACTGCCATCGTGTGGCTTAGTACTTCTTTCCTTCTGACTTTCCTTTTGAGAGTGTTTTTAAAAGATCACCTGGAAGATATTGGCCTCTTGGTGGTCTCTTTTTTCCTATAGACTTTTTATTATAAGGCAAAGTTAACATTATCAGTTGTGCTAATGATGCCATTGCACCAAGAATCCAATAATTCTTTTTTATTATTATTTCAAAGGTTTTTTTCAGGATTATTATAATAAATAATAAAAGGTTTTCAAGAAGAGACTGGACAACCATTTGTCCAGAATATGGTAGAGTCACCAGCTTGACCAGGTCCCTTCCAGCCAGGGGTGAAATTCAGCAGGTTCTGACAGGTTCTGGAAAACCGATAGGGGAAATTTTGAGCAGTTCGGAGAACCAGCAAATACCCCTTCTGGCTGGCCCCAGAGTGGGGTGGGAATGGGGATTTTACAGTATCCTTCTCCTAGTGTGGAGTGGGAATGGAGATTTTGCAGTATCCTTCCCCTGCCACGCCCACTGAGCCACACCACGCCCACCAAGCCACACCACCCCTACAGAACCAGTAGTAAAAAAAATTGGATTTCACCACTGCTTCCAGCCTAATGATTCTGTAATTGTATATTTTAAAAGAGAAATGAAAATAAAGATAGTAGGGAAATGGGAAGGGAAAAGAAAGGGACAAGTGTGGGGTAAAGGAAAAAAGTGGGGGGGGGAGCATTGATTTCCAGCTTTTTTCAGTAAATTACAAAGTAAAATTACAGCCCCAACTTTTTACTTTTGCGTACTTTTTTTTTTTAATTTGATTTATATGCCACTCTTCTCCAGAGACTCAGGGCAACTTACAATGCGTTAAGCAATAGCCTTCATACTTTTGTATATTTATACAAAGTCAGCTTATTGCCCCCACAAACTGGGTCCTCAATTTAACTACCTTAGAAAGGATGGAAGGCAGAGTCAACCTTGAGCCTGGTGAGATTCGAACTTGCAGTAATTGCAGGCAGCTGATATTAATAACTGTTAATAACAGTGCTTTAGTCTGCTGCACCACCAGGGATCCTGTACTTAGTAAATACTAGCCATTTCTAGAGTGCAATGATTCAACCCTGAGCTACATCTATTTTCTCCAGTAGGATATTTTTTTGATATTTTTGATGTGGTAGCAGTAGATGAGAACAAGGAACAAGAAATCTCATGAAAGAAATTACATTTGGATCCTTGGTGGCATAGTGGTTAGAATGCAGTATTGCAGTCTGACTCTGCCCACTGCCAGGAGTTTGATCCTGACCAGCTCAAGGTTGACTCAGCCTTCCATCCTTCCAAGGACATTAAAATGAGGACCCAAATTGTCGGGGGCAATATGTTGACTCTGTAAACCACTTAGAGAAGGCTGAGAAGCAGTCTATAAGTCTGCATGCTGTTGTAATTGCTATTTGATTCCTCTTTTATAAGCCAGATAAAAACTGCTCCCCAAAAAAATTGTTGTTAAAACAGAAAAAAAATGATTTTTAACTTTTTAACTCTTCCCCCCTCCTTTTTTTCCCCCTTTCTTTTTAGTGCATTCCCAGAAACAAAACCGACAGACCTGCGTACGGAAGAGTTTAATATGCGCTTTTGCTATGGCCTTTATTATCAGCGTCATGTTGATCGCAGCCAATCAAATCCTCCGAAGTGGCATGGAATAGCCATAACACTGTGAAACAAATGATCCACGCATGCGCATGCTGCCCGGTGAACTTTCTCCCTGACCAACTTTCAAATCAACGGGCAAAGGAGAGAGAGAGAAAGAGAGAGCAGATGTGAGCAAGAGCGAAGGTTAAGAGGAACGGTTCAGCAAGGAAACTCTATCCGGCAGCATATCTGTAAATCAACCATATCCTCTTGGCAGGGACATCAAAGGGCTGTCTTAATGCTTTAATGGTTTTTTTTTTTTCCATTTCCTAATGCAATAAAAAAAAGAAAAAACCATAAGCCCTGAATTATATTTTTGATGTGGTAGCAGTAGATGAAAACAAGGATGCATTGATCAAGTCTCAGCACTGGTTGCGTGGTAGGGTCACCTACTGGCCAGGACACTTTCACGCATCTGTTTTTAAGTGTCCCACATTCCAGGAAATGGAATGTCCACATCACCCCAGCAAGTTCGAGACCATGATTTCTACAAGTTCATCAGACTTCAGGGTTTTTTGATTCAAGTTGCTGAAGGAACCTGTGAGAAATCCATGTCTGGAGACACGAATAGGAATGAAGCTGGTTCAGAGGAGTTTTGTTCTTCATCTACGAGACATAAGACTGGTCCAGCGTTTTGTGTTTTCCAACCAGTGCATTCCATTTGTCCACTTCCTGCTTTTCCCATCGACACTTTTATGTAAGGAAAACGAAGTTATGCTGGGCATTTCACAAAAGCCAATGCAGAGTCTTCCTTCCTATCCTGTTTTCCAACAATGCTGTAAAAAGTTATTGGGCGCCTTGATCCAATGTATAAATAGCTTCATAGTCAATATTCAGTCTCTCTTGATCTTACTCAAATCTGTCTTATACAAAGATTTCCAAACAGAATTTTGAAGGTTGCTCCCAGCTTACTATTTTAGCACATTTTGTTACAACGATCCTAGAGGTAAATGATATATATACATGATTGTAGTGTAAGGGTTTAAAATGGATCAAGGAAGTGCTAATTGTCTTGAAGCCTGATGTGAGGTTGTTCCTGCTTTAGGATGGACATCTCAGTTGAGTTTTTCCAGTGAGAGCATGGATTGGTCCACCACCACAGACCATAATAGCCTTAACTGCAAAGATGATGATAGCTCAGTCCATCAGTAGCCAGGAACAGCTTGTGATAAGGAGGGGAAATTGTTCTAGAAACAGGCTCCAGAGTTTATCTTCCATACCTTTGGTGTCCCCCAGACTGTGTGAGTGAGATTGTACCTCATGTGACTTTCCTCTGATTAAGCTCCCTCAAACTGAATAATGCTTCTTCTCTCTGTGGGGTTAAACCAGATCGATTGCAAATGAAGCCAAGGTGGGTCAGGTTTGAGTTGACCTCAGTTTATATGTGAGGGGGTGCTGGGGGATAATGTAATATGGAGATACACCCTGCTTGACTAGTTTAGGGTTCAGTATATTATGCGAATTATCCATAATTCTATGAAATAAACTGTTTGAACATAGTTCTCGGGGAGCCATAGGCAGGAGTGTAGTTATAGTACTACTTCTCCCTCGTTTGCATTTCCCTTAACTTTCTTAGCACATGTAGTATGTATGGAGGCGATGCTCAGATGCATACATTGGAATGAATTCTACTGAGTGAATTCACTTGTATGAATTGGAAGGGACCTCTTAAGTCATCCAGGCCTGATTCCTTGCTCAGCGCAAGAAGCCACAAAATCCTTCATGCTAAACTACAAGCTTCTCATTTGAAATCTGCAGCGAGGGGTAGGTCCATCACTGGACTTGGTAGACCATTGGACCGATAAGCAGGTCTTACTGTGGGTGTGTATGTGTGTGGTCTGTGTGCATATAAAGTCAAGCTTAGTTTCTGGTGAGTTCGTGTGTATATATAGGTATATATTTTTTTTAAAAAACCATGTAATTTTCCTGGCAACGCTGCAGAAAGCATTCTGCATTCACATACACTTATCTGCATATATAGAAAACATTGTACTTCAGATTTTTCACATTAACTGGGAGCCTGTGCTACTCTATTCAGAGCACCCCAACTCTCCTCCAGGCAGCCACGTCATCAAAATAGACCTCTTGTTTTATTTTATTTTTTAATTCTTCTAAGTTTTAAACACGACTGGAGTATAAGACATTTTTATCCTTCTCAGGACACCCACCTGAAAGTAGTTTAGAAAAACTGAGGGTGTTTGTAGTGATAGCTGAAGCAGCAAAAAAATAAAGAAATAGAAGAAATAAAGAAATAGAGGAAATGTACAGGGAGTCCTTCACTTACAACAGTTCGCTTAGCGACCATTTGAAGTTTCAACAGTTACGACGGTCTTGAAAAACCGAATGACTATTTTTCACACTTGATGACCATTGCGGCATCCCCATGGTCACGTGATAAAAATTCAGAAGCTTGGCAGCTGACTCATATTTATGACGGTTGCAGTGTCCCAGGGTCACACGATCACCTTTTGCAAACCTTCTGATAAGCAAAATCATTGGGGAAGCCAAATTCACTTAACAACTAACGTAATACAACTGGAGGGATTCCCTTAACGACGGTGGCAAGAAAAGTCGTAAAATGGGACAAAACTCCCTTAACAATTGTTTTGCCTTGCAACAGAAATTTTGGGCTCCTATTGTCATTGTGAGTCGAGGATTACCTGTAATAGCAATGGTTTAACATAGGGGCAGCAATGTTGATTTGATTTGATTTGATTACATTTCTATACCGCCCTTCTCCCGAAGGACTCAGGGCGATATACAGCCATATTAAAACAAACCCAACCCAAAAATTAAAAACCGTTAAAATAATTTAAAGCAATTGGCCGTTATTTAAAACCCCCAGCTAAAACCCTTTTAAAACCAATTTAAAACCCATTTAAAATGAATGTATTCGGTCAGGCCAGCTTGATGGAACAATAGAGTTTTCAGAGCACGACGGAAGGCACAGAGGTCAGCGATCCTTCTTATATCCGGGGGCAGTTCATTCCGTAGGGTAGGAGCCCCCACAGAGAAGGCTCTCCCCCTGGGGGTCGCCAGCCGACATTGTTTGGCCGACGGCACCCTGAGGAGGCCCTCTCTGTGAGAGCATATCGGATGGTGGGAGACATTCAGTGATAGAAGGAGGTCCTGTAGGTATCCCGGTTCTAAGCCATGGAGCACTTTGAAGATGGTGACTAGCACCTTGAAACGCACCTGGAAGACCCAGTGCAGCTCGCGCAAGAGAGGTGTTACTCGGGAGCGACGAGTCACTCCCATAACCACTCGTGCGGCCGCATTCTGGACCAGTTGGAGCCTCTGGGTGCTCCTCAAGGGGAGCCCCATGTAGAGAGTGTTGCAGTAGTCCAGACGGGAAGTGACAATGTTTATGGATCAAGAGGGATCCGAAAACGAAGATGATGGATCTAGCAGCACTTTCCCATTTTTATATTTGGAGATGAAAATTAAAGCATGTTACAACCCAGCTGAAAATCCTTAGCGTGTGTGTTTGCCTAGCAACTAAAATCCCACAAATTGGTGCCAATATTGGAGCACTCAAAAAAGCCACTTCTGTTGTTTTCAGAACAATTTGGCTCAGCAGGAAGGCATATATTGACCAACGCCAACATGCAAATTAGGCATCCGACATCAAGTTCTCGGATTATGTTGTTTGGCCAGCAATTACTAGCATCCTTTCTTCCAAAGGTGTTTTTTTTTCCAAGAGGCAACAGGACTTTCTTGTTGTTGTTGTTTTTTTGAAGAGATTTTGCTTCTCATCCAAGAAGCTTCTTCAGCTTTTGAGCTAAAAAAACTCAAGAGCTGAAGAAGCTTGTTGGTTGAAAAGTGAAACCTCTTCAAAGAAAAGCCAGAAAGTCCAGATGCCTCTTGAAAAAAAAAAGCACCTTTGGGACAAAGGTGACTGAGAATCCCTATAGACGTTTAGCATCCTTTCTCTTTGGCTGATCACATGGCAACTTCTTTCTATGTGTGTCAGAGGTAGGGAAGGTGAGAAGGGGTAAATTGACTCCATTTCTCTGCTAGTTTGGAGCCTGGAGTGACAATCCGGTGGTTTATGTTGGTAGAGTTTCTATTTAGAACCCTAGAGAAACATTTGCTACCTAGATCATTTAGTGGAAAGGAATGGGTGCTCCTTTTGTAAATACGCAGATGCAGATTGTGTGCTACTTAGTTGTAAAAAAACTCTGTGTATTCCCAGAAAAGTGGCAGGGGTGGGATTCAGCCGGTTTGGACCGGTTTGGGCGTACCGACGATCAGCTGGGAGCAAACCGGTTCGTTCCAACGGTCAGGTGGGTCCACCGGCCTTTGCTCGCTTTACTTACCTTTGTCCTCTCAGCTGATTCACATGGCAGAGCGGATTGCCGCGCTTCAGCTGTGTTAGTCCCCAGAAGAAATGCGGATGTCTAGTTTTGTCTAAACTGTGCATGCATGCGCATCAGGTACGGGAACATGCAACACGCGATCACCGAACCGGTTGTTAAACCGGCAGGATCCGACCACTGAAAAGTGCGGTTCTCTGCAGAGAGCCTCATTTCTTCCCCTTCCCTGCATTTGTATAGCATTTCTTCCAAGGTTGTGTGTTGCATTCCGATCAGACAATAACATCTGGAGAAGGGGGGGGAATCCTACTTTGGTGATGGCACACACACACACACACACCTGGGAAAAAGTGCTGCCTGAAAGTTTGTGAAATGACTCAGTTAACAGAAAGAAGTTAGGGAGTCACAAAATATCTGGGCTTCTGAGCTGCAGCATAGATCCCTTGACATTTATGGAGCTCTGGATTATTGTAGCCCTAGTATACTGTGACATATTAGAATAGAAGTCTTTATTGATTAGACGCCCAAAGAATTTGTCTCCGGTGCAAAAGCTCTCAATGTACAGTATATGCAAAGCAACAGAGTAATAACTATCATCGTAACGATACCAATAAGAGCTGGAGTAGTAGAGAAGATGAGAAGGAATGTAGTAGTATTATTATCCTTCTCATTTTCATCCATGCAATATTTGCTCGGGCTGTTGCTGTCAGGCCACTTTCTACAGGTCTGTGATAAACGGCAAGACATAAAGTTGCTTTCAGTGTTTGCAAGGGGAAAATCAGAAATAAACATTAATGGGACAGGAAGAGTTTTGCAAGACAGTTTTGAGATGGGTCCTTGTCCACATCACAAATTCCTAAACTGTGTATATTCTCCCACATACCTGGATTTCTGATATTCATAAGCCACTATTTTGCTTTTTGGACCTCAAAGGCTGTTCAGGGCACCAATGGAATATAAATCATTGAGTTAACGGTGGTAATGAACTGCTGTTATATAGAGCAGTTTTGTTGCTCCTATCTAGTATTCCCATTCAATTTTTTTAAAAACAACAACATATTTTTACAGTGTTACTATCATGAAACTGACTCCGAAGAGGATGATCTGCAAAAATGTGGAATGATATAATGGCCTGCTTAAACAGTTCACTACTGCTGGTAAGGAATTGGACATCCTAGAAGATATTATCAGGATACCTTGTCACTCAAATTTATAATTATGTTTCCCAGCAGCTCTGGAAATTCTAAATGCTGTTTTATTAACAGCATTGGTATTAAACAACAACAACTTTATTAAATTTTAGCCTCCAAATAAAGAGACACTTGGGAGCAGATGGGAGTTTGACTTGGAAAAGAACATTGAAGGACAGAGTTTCTTTCCCATCAAAGATTTCCAATAAGAGAAAGTCATATTTAAGAACAGGTGGCTATGACTTTTTTCCTAACCAATAGCATTGTTATATCATGCTGACAAACTTAGTACATATTTTTAATGTACGAAAGGTAGGAAACATTACCTTGTAATGTCCCAAAGGTGCTTTTTTGCGAGGCAACTGGACTTTCTTGTTCTAAAGGGAAGAGCTGAAGAAGCTTCTTGGATGAGAAGTGAAATATCTTCAAAGGAAAAAACAAGAAAGTCCAGTTGCCTCCTGAAAAAGCCCCTTTGGGATAACCATGACTTGGATGACTGAGACTCTCCATAGACAATTGCCTTGTAATGTAATTCAGAAGAGGGAAGGCAAAAGAGAGACCCGAAAGCTGGAGAATGATAGAACTAAATTTTAAGAAGGTGGTGTAGCTCAGAGAAGTGCTATGAGAAAGTTGATTGAGTTTCTGATCTTTGCTTGACGCCCAAATTTCCTTTCACAGCAATAAAGATGT
This sequence comes from Masticophis lateralis, assembly GCA_030761175.1. Lineage (NCBI taxonomy): Eukaryota > Metazoa > Chordata > Lepidosauria > Squamata > Colubridae > Masticophis > Masticophis lateralis. The sequence goes on from JAUDYJ010000001.1 coordinate 14,018,707, forward strand.
TTCCAAAGTTTTTAGGCAATGGGGTCCATTTTACAGAAATAAGCTGATGTTGTTGGTCACAATCATAGTTGTAGTTTTTGGTGGCATTTATCTACAAGCCTTCTACCAAGGCTACTAGATATCTACAATTTAAACTATTGACACAAATTGCTTGCTTTGTGCTGGACTTTTCTGGAAACTCAGGATAAGTACCGTATTTTTCGGAGTATAAGACGCACCTTTTCTTCCCCAAAAGGGGGTGAAAATTTAGGTGCATCTTATACACCGAATGTAGCTCCGCCCACCCACTGGCCCCCAACCCTTTGGCCTCTGCCTCGCAGCACTTACTTCCTTGCAAGCAAACAGCAAGAAAAAAGCAGCTCCTTTCAGCTTCAGCACAGCCTAATTAGCACAAGTTGATTGGATCGGCCTCCCGACTCTCAGCTGATTTGCTCTCAGCTGTTTTGCACAGGACTCTGCTGCTTGCTCCAAGAAGGCAAATTGCTGCAGCAGATTTTTTTTTGCCTTGTGCTAATCAAGCTGTGCTGAAAACAAAAACGAAAGTAAAGCATTTGCTGTTTGCTGCAACAAGGCAAACTTGCTCAGAGGCAGAGGGAGATTTCTTTTTCTTCTTTTCCTCATCAAAAAAGGTAGGTGTATCTTATACTCCAGTGCATCTTATACTCTGAAAAATATGGTATTTAAATTCTGGGTTAGTTCTGTTTATAAATAACTCCTCTCGTTTAGTCTGGAGAAGAGGTGATAGCTGATATCAAATTATCTGAAAAAATGATTCTTTGGGTGATGGCAGGGGTGAAATCTAAAAATTGTTACTACCAGTTCTGTGGGCGTGGCTTGATGGGGGGGTAATGTGACTGGGTGGGCATGGCCAACTTTTTTTTTTTTACTTTTAAAAGCATTTTTTTTACAACCTTAAGAGGTTGCAGAAAAAAATGCTTTTAGAAGCCTCTTGATGATTAGGCAAATCAACTGGGCTCGCCAGAGGCTTTTAAAGGCTTTTTTTTTCCTACAACCTCTTCAGCTGAAGAGGTTGCAGAAAAAAATGCTTTGAAAAGCCTCTGACGATCCCAGCTGAGCCACGTGATCATCAGAGGCTTTTTTTTTTTTTTTTTTTACTTTTAAAAGCATTTTTTTGGCCAAGCAGGTTGTAGAAAAAATGCTTTTAAAAGTAAAAAAGAAACCCAGCCTCTGATGATCGTGCAGCTCTGCTGGGCATGGGGGGGGGGTTTCTATCAGTTCTCCAAATCACCCACCACCATCACTACCGGATTGCGCGATCCATTCCAAACCAGAAGCATTTCACCCCTGGGTGATGGACTAACCTTCCCCAAATACATTGGGGGAAAAAGGCTGTCAATTAAGGTTTAAAAAGATGGCATTTGTAATCCAGTGAGTCCATGCTTAATGATAGTAATTGGATTGGAATTTCCATCCCTAAAGTATGCTATTGTAAAGTACAATGTCATGCCACTTACTGACAGCAGTTCTGGCAGCCCCAATTGCTGTCTTTACGTGAGGACCACATGGGTCATTAAGGAAGGACTTTGTGTGATCATGACGTTTGGCTTCCTGCTGGCTTCCCCATTGACTTTGCTTATGGGAAGGTGGCAGGGTAAGTCACAAACCATAATGACGTGACTATGGGATGCTAAGATAGCTAAGAACCCAGTCTAGTTGCCAAGGGCCCAGATCATCTGCATCTGATTATACACCTGCCCCTTTGAACACACGTGCAAAATAGGGTTTAAATCACATGATAAGAAACCCAGTCTTGGTTTTTGATGACCCTCCATTGTAGATAGTGCTGATTGTCGGACAGGCATATTTCAAGCATAGTGATATCCTACGGTGGATCTTCCAAATTGTAGCTCTGAGCTGGATTAAAGGGCAGACTTCTTTTCCCCAAGCATCTGGCATTTCAGTAGCATCCTGCAGTCTGCATTCCAAAAAGCAGAGGTGGCTGGGACAAATTGCAAATCTGATTTCTGTGCAGCTAAATTGAACATGAATCAAATTAATTAAATGCAATTTATTTGATTACTTTGCATGCCTTTGCTAATTTTTACCTGTCAGATTTAAGAACCACAATTTTAGGTGGCAACCTTTGGATCAGGTTGAGGAAGACCAATGCTTTTGGAAGCCTTCAGCAACCAAGACCTCTTCTGGTTGTCTAATTCTAAGTGACACCCAGAGAGGAGGGAGGAAAATGTCCCAAAATAAGTTCTTGCATTTTTACATAGCAGGATTTAAATTCCCCTTTCCAATCCTTGCCCTCTTCCTCCCCCAGAATAAATCTAGAGTGATATATAAGGTCAGAACCATAACTGAATCAATTCTGGACTGGGGATCAATTAACACCAAATCATTTGTGAATGTGGCTTTTGGATTCACAAACTGAGAACTGGGTTTGCACAAGAAACTTTGTTGTTAGCTGCGAAGTTGTGTCCGACCCATCGCGACCCCATGGACAACATTCCTCCAGGCCTTCCTATCCTCTGCCATCTTCTGGAGTCCATTTAAGCTCACGCCGACTGCTTCAGTGACTCCATCCAGCCACCTCATTCTCTGTCGTCCCCTTCTTCTTTTGCCCTCAATCTTTCCCAGCATTAGGCTCTTCTCTAGTGAGACCTTCCTTCTCATTAGGTGGCCAAAGTATTTGAGCACAAGAAACTAGGTTAGCCTAAATGTAGCTCAGTATGTCATATGAACCAGGTTATCATGTTGAGATACACTACTCTTTATTCATTTGGGCAGAACTTGTTATGACAGGCTCGTCTCAAATACGTTTTTTTTCTTCTTCAAAAGGCAACTGGACTGGTTTTGTTTTATTTTTAAGAAGACATTCCACTTCTTATCCAAGAAGCTTCATCAGTTGTGACTGGATGAACTTAACCTTCTATCCCTGCACCATTTAGTCACAGCTGATGAAGGTTCTTGGATGAGAAGAGGAATTTCCTCCTCCTCCTCCTCCTCCTCCTCCTCCTCCTCCTCCTCCTCCTCCTCCTCCTCCTTCTTCTTGTCCTTCTCTTTTCCTTGTCCTTCTCCTGTTCCTCTTCCTCTCCCTCTTCTTTCTCTTCCTCTTCTCCTTCTCCTACTCCTTCTTCTTCTTTCTCCTCCTCCTCCTTCTTCTCCTTCTTCAAAAAATCAAAACAAAAAAACCAATCCAGTTGCCTTTTGAAGGAAAAAAAAAGCACCTTTGAGACAACGATGACCTGGAATGACCAAGAAACTCCATAGACATGGCAGACTTGTATTAACTTGGAGTCATTGTATGAACTTCACCCAATGAGCACCAAATGATGGCACACAGTAGATGTGGATGACAGTAGATGTGGATGACATGGGATCCACAGTAGATGTGGATGACATGGGAAGGCAAGCCATATTCATGTTAGATGTGCATTGTTAGCTTTGCTAATGGTCATTCCCAGTTGAACTCCCTGGATTTGATATCAAACCCCCAGTAGTTTTGGAGCACAAGGATCTCTGCGGCCTTGGAAATTAAACTAATATGGAAAAATGGCAAGCATGACTAATGGCCCCTTTTTCACTGCATTTGATTCACCCTTCCAAAACCTTTCTACAATTACATTGCTCCAAACCAGGAAATCTGCATTCAGAGCAAAGTTGTAGACGGAGAGGGAAACACGTGATCCGTTGAAGACTGACTTATTTTTGTCAGTCACCCACAGTCACTGAGAGTGAGTGGATGGCCCTATAAATTCTCATAAATAAATAAATTAAATAAATAATATTTGAGCATGCTGCTTATAGTTATCACCGCAAAGTCTTATGACAGAAAAAAATGGAATCACAATAGCGAATAGGAGATGCACAGAAAAAGCAAATGAATTATCATCATTAGAACTCTGTGGAAATTTGACACGTGTGCATGGAAATAGGCCATCATTTATTTTTATTTATTTTTCCCTGCTGAGTATACCGGAAAATGAGTAATGCTGCTTAGAGAGAGGTGCATGGAAAAGAGTACAGGTAGGCTTTGAATGACGAGCACAACTGGAAGCCAAATTCCCATTGCTAAGCAAAGTGGCTGTTAAAGAGACTTCCACCTGTTTTTATGATCTTTTTTGACACAATTAAATGAATCACTGCAGTTGTTAAGTGAATCATGCAGTCGTTAAGCAAATTTAGCTTCCCTCTTTGACTTTGCTTACAACTGGGAATTTGCAAATGGTGATCATCGAGATGCTGCAAACATTGTAAATGCATGCTGGTTTCCAAGTATCCAAATTGTGTTTGTATGACCATGTTGTGCCCTGTCGGCCACCAGCCCCTCCAGCAGCTGAATCAGATGGAAGTCAGGGCCAGCATCAAGGCAACCTGAGAGCTCCGAGGGGGAAGAGGGAATGGAACTGGTAGAGAGAGAGACAGAGGCGGAGCCTGGGCTGTCCATCAGCCCTCAGATGGAGAGTCAACAGCCCCCAGGTCTGGAGGCGGCTGATGAGGAAGAAGAGGAACAGCTGGGTCCAGTGCCTGACACGTGCCGAAGGCAGAGGAGAGGAGAGCAGTGGAAATCTATGGGCTGATCCTTGGGATGGAAGAGCCACCACTGCTAGCAAAGCCCCACCCTAACTTTGAGGATAAAAGGCAGGGGGCAGAGATGATTAGGTGTGGCAGACAACTATTCCTCTCCCTACCGGACAGACTTGTTAGCCTGCAATGAGAGAGAGAGAGACTTTTTGCTGGGGCTACTGGCACTCCTAATAAAGGAATCATTTATTTAACTACAGAGGGCTTGTCGTGTTTAGGAGCCAGGTCAGAACAGACCGTTGGGGATGCTGCAACCATTAGACGCCCCAGAGTCACTTGTAAGTCACCTTTTTCAGGGCCATTGTAACTTTGGACAGTCGCAAAATGAATGATTGTAAGTCAGGGGTTGCCTGTATTCCAGATCAGGTTTCTAGTAGATGCAATACTCACAGTGATTTTATCCCATTGCTAATGTTTACTTTAACCTTACAGTAATTTGATATCAAGCCATCTTACACTCATAAACATAATTTGGTAGGGCCATCTGCATTCATCCTCGCTTTTCTATTTAGCACTCGTATGAATTGACAGTCCTACTACCATTTGCTGGATATTAAGGCTGCACCTAAGAATCTTATGTCAGCTATCGGAGTGTAATTGGAGAAGAAATGTTTTCTAACTGTTCATTCAGCCCTGATCATTTCTGATTGGATCACAGGCTCAGGAAGGTGGACCACTTAGGGAGAGACACTATTTTCACTCATAGTAGACAATCCTGGGTTGATGGAACCATGCAAGGCTAAGCCAAGATTCTCCAAACTTGACAACAATAAGACTTGTGGACTTCAACTCCCAGAATTTCCCAGCCATCATTGCCAAGTTTGGAGACCCCCTGCTTTAAGTGAAGGTGACTTCGCATTTCTTTGCCTCACTTCCATCCAACCTCCCATTTAAATAAATAAACAAACAGATCAATCAGTGAATAAAGAACTGCCGCGGAGGGTGATTATCTGCAAAGATTAGCAACCCCAGGAAAACAAAGTAATAAAATAACTTATCGTAGCACATCATTTTTCCATTCGCTAGGATTTTAGAGTGCTATTTTGCCAGATATAGAAACTTGGGCAGGCCCAGGGTATTCCTTTGTGCCTTAGTGCACTGAAAGAGTATTGTAGAGTTTTTATATGATGGAAATTGTAGATTATATATTCTGAAGAATGTCATGATCAGCAGCATCTGGTCCGTTTGTTACGCTTTAACCTTATAGTAATTCTGTGATTGTTGGTGTGTGATATGTTTCATTTTTTCAGACGGCAGAGACCAGATTACAATGAGAAATTTCAACCATTCCTATAAGTTGATGAGACATAGCAGGGGGAAAAAAAAGAAAATTGGGCTGGGCTTGACTCTTGGTAATCACATTCAGACAAGAGACGTGTCTTTTATTTTTTCTTATTTTTTACTTCCAACTTTAGCAATTCTGGGATTCCCAGGCCATCTAAACAATCTCAACCTATCAAAAGAAGAGAATATTTATAGCTTAAAGAGTTGAAATGAAGAATCCTTAGTGCTCTCTGAGCTTGATTGTTTCCCTGCAGATGTTTCATTATCAAACTAGGTTACATCATCAGGAGTACTGATGGTGTTACCTAGTTTGGTAATGAAACTTCTGCCAAAAAAACCCTACTTCAGAGACTCCAAAGGATCCTCTCTCAAAGTCAACCTTACTAAGCTTGAGTTTCCTGCAATTCCATGGGCTCCATATCTTTGTGTTCTGCAGGGAAGCCTCAGGCCTATTTTCATATGTTCATGTTCTGTTGAATGTATGGGGTGGGGGTGGGGAAGAAATGGGAAACTGCTTTCCCTGTCATGCAGGAAGTTTTATCTCTGAATTACCTTGTTGGAAGGTTCTAGCAGCGGAACTCACCTATTGTATACCCTTGACCAAAGATCGGTACATTCCTTCTGTTTGGGGTGGTCATCTTCCACTGAACATACCTACTTTTCGGAGTATAAGATACGCTTTTTTCACCCCCTAAAAGAGGGTGGAAATGTTGGTGCGTCTTATTACAGCCATTTTTGGCCTCCTGAAACCCCTCCCCGCGGGTCACATTTTTGCCAAAAACAGGCCCGTTTTTCACAAAAACAGGACACGCAGAGGGTTTGGGAGGCCTGCAGAGTGCTCCTGGGGGCTGGGGAGGGGAAAAATGTGATGTGGGGGGGGGTTGAAAGGCAATGGGCCTGTTTTGGGGCTCACAAAACCCCCTCCATGTGCCACATTTTTGCCCTCCCCAGCCCCCAGGAGCACGTTTTTGTAAGAAACGAGCCTGCAGAGTGCTCCTGGGGGCCGGGGAGGGCAAAAACTGGATTCACAGAGGCCCAAAACTATTTTTTTTTTCTTGTTTTCCTCTTCAAAGTCTTGGTGCATCTTATACTCCATTGTGTCTTATACTCCGAAAAATACGGTACATCTTTGAGAGTGACATACCTGGAGTGGTGAGGAAGGGGACAACTGCCTAGCCCAGGGGTCAGCAACCTGCGGCTCTGAAGCCACATGTGGCTGTTTCATCCCTCTGCTGCAGCTCCCTGTTGCTGGTTGGCGCCACAATTTGATAGGGTTTTCGGTTAGGACAGGTAGAGGAAAAAGGATGCCGTGCTAGGAGGAGACTCTATGGTGGAGGAACCAGACTTCCAGTCAGCAGAGGAAAAAGGACGCCACACTAGGAGGAGACTATGGTGGGAGAACCAGACTTCCGGTTGGCTCCAGAATTGAACGGGGGCTTCCGGTTAGGACCTCTGTGGCAGGAGTGTTTAAGGTTGCCAACCCCTGGCCTAGCCAAACAGATCAGCTGAATCAACCTTGGTGATCAATGGACTGACGGATGTTACAGCCAGATCCCCCTTATCCCAGATAGATATACCAATCTTCGGTCAAAGGTATGCAATAGCTACAGTCTCCTGCTTGAACCTCCAAACAAGCTCAAGATCCTATCTCTGAATGAAATCTGCATACAACCCCTTGTGGGTTCTTCAATTTGAGAATAAAAGTTTTTGGAGATTGAATTCTTTGACAGGATGCGCTATCCTAGCCCTCTTCCTCTCCAAGAAAAGGCAACACAAAGGGCTTTTATCATTTAAATTCTTTGATTTTGGAAGACGTTCGTTTCTTTCCATCTTGGCATTCTTTCAAATTAAAAAAAAAAAGTTGCTTCACAGAAAGACTTTGGGACAAACCCCAGTGCAAAGAAATCAATTCATAAAGGTATAAATTTTAAAATTGCTACTGTCCCTTGCATGCTCCTTTTTTAATGAGAAAAAAAAATATTTTAATATATAAGACACATTCTATATTATTGCACTGTACAGAATATATAAAGGGAAGATACTGCCATATATCCTATTTAACCAAACAGCACTGTAAAGATCTTATCTGTATAAAACGAAGAGAAACACAAAAGTCTAATTTTAACCACTGTTTATGCAATAGTAATAAAGTTGCTTTCTTCTTTTGAGTTGTTGTCATGCTTTTTGCTCTCAGCAGCAGTTTCCACTAAAGGCTGGATTTACACATGGAATAAGAGTCGGTGGTCCCTCATGGCCTTTTGAAAGTTTTGGGATCTGAATTTTGCCAAGGAAAGGGGAGGAATCCAGCAATGTTTCAAAGGCAGAAAATCCCCTTAGCAGTGACAATTACACTATAATAAAAAAGAGAGAACATAAAATATGAAAGTTTATATCCCTAATCTCCATCAGATCAGTCTGTCTGTCTGTCTGTCTGTCTGTCTGTCTGTCTGTCTGTCTATCTATCTATCTATCTATCTATCTATCTATCTATCTATCTATCTATCTATCTATCTATCATCTATCGTCAATGTATCATCTATCTATGCAAGTATTTATGTATCTATAAATTCTATCATCTATCATTTACTGTTTCTATTTCTGTATATCTAGCATCTATGCATCTAGCATTTATGCATATATGTATCAATCATCTATGTACAGTATCTATCATCTATCCGTCATCTATAGCTTGTATGTGTCATCCATTAGTTAGCTATCATCTATATATCAACTATGTATTATGTACCGTATTATCTATCAGTTACATAACATCCTATATTATTTATGTATCTATCTTCATCTATCTATGTGTCTGTCTGTCTGTCTATCATCTAGCTAACTATTTGGCTATCTAGCTGTTTATCTACCATCTATATATATAGGTCTATCTGCCTATCTATCTATCTATCCAGCTATCCATCCATCCATCCATCTATATCTGTCTGTCTGTCTGTCTGTTCATCATCATCTATCACAGTGGTGAAATCCAAATTTTTTTACTACCAGTTCTGTGGGCATGGCTTGGTGGGCGTGGTGTACTGCAAAATCTCCATTCCCACCCCACTTCAGGGGAAGGATACTGCAAAATCCCCATTCCCTCCTCACTCCTGCGGGATGGATATTGCAAAGTCTCCATTCCAACCCCACTCCTGGGGGATGGATATTGCAAAATCTCCATTCCCACCCCACTCCAGGGGAAGGATACTACAAAATCCCCATTCCCTCCCCACTTCTGGGGGAAGGATACTACAAAATCTCCATTCCCACCCCACTCCAGGGGAAGGATACTGCAAAATCCCCATCCTCCACCCCCACGCTGGGGCCAGCCAGAGGTGGTATTTACCAGTTCGCCGAACTGCTCAAAATTTCTGCTACCGGTTCTCCAGAATCAGTCAGAACCTGCTGGATTTCACCCCTGATCTATCATCTATTTATAGATCCAATCTATTTGTAAGCTCCCTGCCAATCAAATCCATCAAGCAGATCACTGGGGTTGCCAGTTCTTGTGTATCAAACCATACTCAGCCGAGGTGCAGCCCTCTAGGTATTTTTAAAATATGTATTTTTTAAATAGGGTTGTCAGGCATCCAACTGCAAAAATAAAAACAGACATGTCTCTAGGTTCTATTGAAGTCAGGAAAGAAATCCCCAAGGCATTTAAAACTACACGTTAATGAGAACGATGGCATTGCTCACTCTTTGTACCTTCTGTCTTCCTGTTGGAACTGAGCACTCAATGTGACTTACGTCACCGAAGGAACAAAACCAAAATGCAAAAGGTACAAACAAGCAATTAAAATGCAAATTATAAGAACATTTATACTTAAAGGCTCAGCTAAAAAAGATGTATCTTAATTGATTTCTAAAGACAGAGAGAGCAGGAGCTACCAAATGTGCACCAGCTAAACAAGAGAAACGCTTCCCATGGGCCGTGTAAGCAGTTCTGCATCACCAGCAACACTTCAGAGAGCTGCTCCTTCTATTTAAGAATTCGATCTTAACCTTCGAATCCTTAAATAGCTTTGGACTTACCATAAATATACACAGACTGGGATGGGTCGGAAGGAACAGATGGCAAAATGTGTATCTTCCTTGCAACCCAATTCTGCCCCATATGTGTGTGTTTGTGCGTGTGACTGTGTGTGTGTGTGTGTATGTGTCTGTGTCTGTGTGTAAGAATGAATTCATTAGCTATAGCAATAGCACTTAGCAATAGCACTTAGACTTATATGCCGCTTTACAGCCCTCTCTAAGCGGTTTACAGAGTCAGCCTATTGCCCCCAGTAATCCGGGTTCTCATTTTACCCACTTTGGAAGGATGGATGGCTGAGTCAACCTTGAGCCTGGTGAGATTTGAACTGCCAAACTGCGGGCAGTCGCCAGTCAGCAGCAGTAGCCTGCAGTACTGCATTCTAACCACTGCGCCACTGTGGCTCACATGGGATTTTTTTCCTCTTGGAATCTAAAGTTTTGCTGCTTCCTGGGAAAGACAATTAAAAGAAATGTTTGGGATCTTAGATGAGGAGGAGGAGGAGGAGGAGGAGCCTGGTGGTGGAGTCAAGAGAGGAATCAGCCTGGAGTTATTACATTGCCACAAGCAATCCAAGTCCATTCCCTTGCATTCCATTAACTCTTATCTTGTGCCAATTGAGTGCTGACCATTAGTTGACTATGCTCTTGTCAGTGGTGGGATTCAGCCGGTTCAGAATGCGTTGGGCAAACCAGTAGTAAAATTGCTGGCTGGCCTTTCCCCTCCCCACCCCACCCCATCTATGAGTCCCCACGCACCCCATTTTGGCTTCCAAGTAAGTGCAGGGAGGCTTACTATTCTCAAAATGGAGCGCGGGGAGTGGCATGCCCCCTGCAGCCCATTTTCACTCCCAGGAGGTTGCAAAGAAGCCTACTAAGCCTAAAACGGGGCGCGAGGAGGCACTCCCCCCCATGGCCCATTTTTGCCCCCAGGGTGGTGCAGGAGGCCAAGTGCTGTCTGTCACACCCCTTGGCCACACTCACCATGGCCACGCCCACCCAGCTAGTCACTAGGGCAGAGAGCCAGTTGTTAAATTATTTGGATCCCACCATTGATTCCTGTGCATAAGTGTTGTGACCTTGGCCCACGTAGTTGATATTAAATGCAAAACAGTTCCAAAAAACAAACAGATTTTATTAAAACAGCTGAGAATTAACTCATTCTCAGCATATTCTAAATTAAATGAAAACAAAGTCCTCAAAACACCAGTCTTTAGTTTATCTCTAACCTTGGGATAAAGGTTAGAGATCTTGGCAACAGTTCAGGAACAGAAGAAATATTTATTTATTTATTTATTTTTCATATTTTTATGCCTCCCACTTTCCGAGGACTCTGGCGGCTTACGACAAAGACAGTATACTAAATAGCATATTGTTATCTGGATCCTCATTTTACCCACCTCGGAAGGATGGAAGGCTGAGTCAACCTTGAGCCGGTGAGATTTGATCTGCTGATCTGCTGAACTAGCAGTCAGCTGAAGTAGCTGCAATTACAGCCAAACAAGAAGCACTTCTCTCAACAGTAGTTTTCCAGCAAAGAGGCCAAGAGCTGTTGCTGATCTTTTAAGCCTTATGGGAGGGGCCAGTCATCTCTTGGCCCTACTCCCGAGTCATCCTCTCTGCTTTAGCAGCTCCTGCCTTCTGGCAGCTCTTCTCATACATGCACTAGGAACAGGCTCCTCCTGTTCCTCTGCCTCTCTACTGTCAGCCTGTAGAGGTTCCGAAGTCCGTACCTCACTCCCTGATGGCCCTGGCCCCATCTCTGCCTCCCATGCAGAGCCCTCATCTGGGCATTCCCCAGCCTCCATGTTCTTCCTCAGTCTCATTGCTGTCCGACTCCGCTGCCAGCTCTGCAGGCTGCTGCCGGACCACAACAATAAGATATGAGCAATACACTGGCTTAACTATAACCTAATGTGCGATCCTGATTCTTTGGGCCTGAGATTGAGTTTTATTTCTCTACTTTGGCCAAAGGAGTTCAGTTTCCCTCCGTGCATGAAAAGGAACTATTTCTCTGGTCTGCTGCAGGAACATTGCTTGAATCTTCAGGTTTTAAGTTCCATTTCTTCATCCCGTCAGAGGAATTCAGCTTCCCTTGAAAACCAGGGCTTTCAGTCAGCTCCCAGAGACAAGAGAGACTCATCTTGGAAGGTGACAACAGTTTGCAACCTTCCTACTGGTTTCCTTATTGACTTTCTAGAGCAGGGCTGTCAAACTCCTGGCCCATAGGCTGGATGCGTCACACCCTGGCCACACCTGCCCCAGGTTTAGCGAAGGGGGAAAAAGTCCTGATACGTCACATGACGTTGCCATGACAATGTGCATTTGGCACACTTATTCTAGGGAAACTATCAGAGAAGATTGCAAATGCTGATCACGTGATCACCAGGCATAAGGGTGAATAGGTGGCCAAGCACCCAACTATCAATCATGTGATTGTGAGGGCAGGGGAGAGGCACGATTTTTTTTTTAATACCAGTAGTGGTATTCAGTTGGTTCAGACCGGTTCGGGTGAACCGGTATTAGAGATTGCTGGTGAGTCTGCCCACCCGCCCTGGCTTTATGCCATCCTATTTAGGCATGTTTTTGAGGCTGGAAGCATGTGTGGAAGGCTGGGTGCATGCTCGGACCACGCGCATGGGGAGAACCAGTGGTAAAAGTAAGTAAAACCCACCCGTCATGTTGGTCATAAAGCCTTCTTTCCCAGGCCATTGTAACCAAATGGTCATTTAACAACTGGTTGAAGGTTGAGCACTACTTGTATTCACAGGTGGGTTTCAGCAGGTTTTGACCAGTTCTGGAGAACCGGTAGCAGAAATTTTGACTGGTCCTGCCCCCATCTATTTTTTGCCTCCCAAGTTCCAGCTGATTGGGAGGAAACAGGGATTTTGCAGTAATCTTCCCCTGGATTTGGGACAGAATGGAGATTTTATAGTATCCTTCTCCTGCCACGCCCATCAAGCCACGCCCATCAAGCCATGCCACGCCTACCAAGCCACACCCACAGAACAGGTAGTAAAAAAATTTGAAACCCACTACTGTTTGTATTCAGCACTAGAAACAATTCATAGAAATGGGGGTTATCTCATTGGAATCATGGAGAAATTAATCAGCTGCGAGAGAAAGAGACACCCTAGATTTTATTTTTTTAAAAAAAAATAGAATAATCAAGTTTATTTAAACCAGGAAAATACAATCTGACCTTGCAAGGGCCCTCAGAACTTTGCTAGCCATCCTTAGGGAACAACAAGAGTCATTGCCAAACTGTATTTAATATATTTAACCAAGAAATGAATCGATGCTGCAATGCAAATTCTACCTCTGGCGTCATGACATTGCAAACAAATATTTCAAGGATGGGAGCTTCCATTATGATATCACACAATATGTAGTACAGCTAGTCCTCAATTTACAACCACCACAGGGTGGCTATTAAGTGAGTCGCACCTGATTTCATGGTCTTTTTTTGCTGTACTTGTTAAGTGAATCACTGCAGTCATTCAATGAATCCCCTGGTTGTCAAGAGAATCCAACTTTTCTCACTAAACTTCTTATCAGAAGCTGGCTGGGAAGGTCACAAATCACAAAAGTCATGCGACCACCTGACCCTGGGATGCTGTAACCATCATAGTTAATACATGATGTTTGTCAAGCAACTGAATCTTGATCATGTGACAATGGGGATGCTGGAATGGTTGTAAGAACGAGGACTGATCGTAAGCAATTTTTCCCATGCTGTTGTAACTTTGAACAGTCACTAAATGCATGGTTGTAAGTCGAGGAGCACTTGCCTATCTTTTCTATTGCTACTTCCTTCCCCAATTGCACTTCCAATGAATGGAGCTCTGATTTTCCTTTACTTTCACCCCTGCTGTGCAATGATCTTCCCTGTTTTTCTTTCTTTCTTTCTTTTTTAATGCCTTGATAACTTTTTGATTACCATAATTGATGCCCACTTTGCCTTACCAATGAATTGATGAATTCCCTTTCTTCTAGCCGGCACAATTTTCTCCTGCTAATGAATTTTGTTCTTGTGGCAAAGCCACCCAACCACCCTCTTTAATTGGCAATCCAACAAGCCGGAGATTTGAAAGGGGAAAAAGAGCAATGGAATTTGTGTTCAAGGAAAGATCATAGAATAACAGGGTTGGATGGGACTTTGGAGGTCTTCTAGTCTCGTTATGGCGAACCTGTGGCGTGTGTGCCAGAGGTGGCACACAGACCCCTCTCTGTGGGCACAAGCGCCATCGCCAGCTGCTCTTCTGGTTTCCGGCCAGCTGGTCTTTGTGGGTACTGGAGCGCCAGAAAATGGTTTGAAAATGGCCCAAAATATGACCAAAAATGCCCAAAACACAGGCCATTTTCTGGGCCATTTTCCGTGCTGTTTGGGGGCCATTTTTGGACCATTTTTGGCCTGAAAAATGGCCCAAAAATGGCCCTGAAAAAGGTCAAAGATGGCCAAAAAACAGGCATGAGTGCGCCGGCCAGTTGCCCTTTGGGTTTCCAGCTCTCCGGCATGCACAAAGTTTGACATCACTATTCTAGTCCAGTGGTGGGTTTCAAATTTTTTTTACTACCTGTTCTGTGGGTGTGGCTTGGTAGGCGTGGCATGGCTTGATAGGCGTGGCTTGATGGGTGTGGCAGGGGAAGGATACTGTAAAATCTCCATTCTGTCCCAAATCCAGGGGAAGGTCACTCCAAAATCCCCATTTCCTCCCAATCAGCTGGGACTTGGGAGGCAGAGAATAGATGGCGGCGGGGCCAGTCAGAATTATTACTACCGGTTCTCCGAACGACTCAAAATTTCCGCTACCGGTTCTCCAGAACCTGCTGAAACCCACCTCTGTTCTAGTCTATCTAACCCTCTGCTCAAGCAGGAGACCCTATTCGTTCTAGACAAGCGTCCAGTCTCTTTTTGAAAACCTCAACTCACCTACCACTTCTGAATGCAGGTTATTGCCCTGACTGATTGTCCTCACTGTCAGGAAATTTCTCTTTTCTCAGAAACATTTGATATAGCACACACCAGGACACAGACATACACAAACACAGGTCGGGGATGAGGGGAATTAAAAACTGGCAAAAGAAAAAAATATATATTTCTGACTTCCATAGTGGTACAAATATATAATAACATACCCTCTTACTCTAAATTGAAACAAAAATATCACATAGACAATGCACCCTAAAAAATACCCTAGAACTATATGACAAAATAACATTCTAAATGTAGGTGTAAACCTAAGGCACCAGACTAAAAAACCCAGGAGACTGGGAATTCTAGTCCCACTCCCTTGGCATAAAAGCCAACTAGGTGATTTGGGGCCAGTTATTCTCTCTCAATGTTGTTATTCTGTGTTTGGTGCATATGCTCTCAGTGTACATAAAAAGACAAGATACGTTTGTCAAGAATCGTAAGGTACAAAACTTACAACACTTAATGATAGGCATAGGGTACAAATAAGCAATCAGGAAACAATCAATATCAATATAAATCATAAGGATACAAGCAACAAAGTTACAGTCATGCAGTCAGAAGTGGGAGGAGATGGGTGATAGGAACGATGAGAAGACTAATAGTAATAGTAATGCAACCTTAGTGAACTGTTTGACAGTGTTGAGGGAATTACTTGTTTAGCAGAGTGATGGAGTTTGAGAAAAAACTGTTCTTGGGTCTAGTTGTTTTGGCGTGCAGTGCTCTATCGTGTCATTTTGAGGGTAGGAGTTATAGAAGCAAAACAATTACATGCAAATAGCAAACTATGTTATGGTAAGATCATCATCAAGCACAGACTGTCATCTGTTTCAAATAGAGCAGGACAGAATAAGCCACCAGAGGGCAGAGTAAGTCCATCAATAGTCCAACATGAGTTACGGTAGATTAGTGGGGAAAAAAACTTGTATCTCTAACCATTCTTCCCACAAGTATTGAAACTGGCTGAGATGAGGAAATATATATATATGACCGAATCATTTCTGTTAATGTGATCCAAAATTATTCCATTTATTATTTTAAAATGTTTATATTATGCATTATCAGCATTTATATTATTGTACTCACTGATGTATGGAATGGAGAGGGATGAAGAAATAATAAAAAGTTTATTTCACTTATAAACGATCTTGTGGCTTTCACAAGCATATTTATTTATTTAGTCAAACATGTACAAAATAGAAGGTATAGGTATAAACATCAACATAAACAAAGGAAGTAAGTACAGATAAACAGGGACAGTAAGACAGGGATGGTGAGCATGCTTATGCACGCCACCTTTAAGGACCTCTTAGCAATGGGGTGAGGTCCACGGTGGACAGTTTGTGGTTGAAGTTGTGAGGGTTTGAGGCTGTAACAACGGAGTCGGGTAGAGCATTCCAGGCATTGACCAGTCTGTTGCCGAAGTCATATTTTCTGCAATCGAGTTTGGAGTGGTTTACCTTGAGTTTGTATCGATTGTTTGCCCATGTATTATTGTGGTTGAAGCTGAAGATGTTGTTGACAAGTAGGACATAGTAGCAGACAATTTTGTGTACTATGCTTAGATCGGACCACAGGCGGTGCAGTTCCAGATTGTCCAAGTCCAGAATTTCAAGCCTGGTGGCATAAGGGATTCTGTTGTGAGCAGAGGAGAAGAGTACTCTTCTCATGAAATACCTCTGGACCCACTCAATAGTATTAATGTCCGATATACA
Organism: Masticophis lateralis; assembly: GCA_030761175.1. Lineage (NCBI taxonomy): Eukaryota > Metazoa > Chordata > Lepidosauria > Squamata > Colubridae > Masticophis > Masticophis lateralis. The sequence goes on from JAUDYJ010000001.1 coordinate 14,035,261, forward strand.
GTGTGGATTCCAGGCAGATGAGCTGTATTCAAGAATTGGTCTGGCAAAGATTTTGTATGCCCTAGTTTGCAATAGAATGTTACTGGAGAAGAAGCTTCGCAAGATTAGGTTAACAGTTCTTAATGCCTTTTTGGCAATGCTGTTACAGTGAGTTCTGGGGCTTAGATCATTTGAGATGAGTACTCCTAGGTCCTTGACATAGTGAGGGTCATCTATGAGATGTATTTGGTGTTCTGATTTTTTTTTTTTTTTTTTTTGCCAATGTGTAGGACAGCACATTTATTAGTTGAGATTTGAAGTTGCCAATTATACGACCATTCAGACACATAGTCACGGTTGCTTTGTAGGGCAGCAGCATTGTCAGTGGTGTTAAATTGTTGGCATTCTTGGTGCTCATCTTCTTTCTTTTCTTGTTTATCCTATAAGCCAGTGGTCCCCAGTCTTTGTGGCAACAGGTACCAGTTTTGTGGAAGACAATTTTTCCACGGACTGGGGGAGGGAGAAGAGGAACATGCAACTTTGATCTCTTTCAAGCACAATTTCGCTTGTCCACCGCTCACTTCCAACTGTGTGGCCCAAATCCTAACAGGCCATGAACTGGTACCAGTCCATGGCCTGGGGACTGAGGACAATCAAGATCAAGTGAGATACTAATATCACTCTATAAAGCCTTAGTAAGACCACACCTAGGATACTGCATCCAGTTTTGGTCACCGCACTATAAAAAATATGTTGAGACTCTAGAAAAAGTGCAGAGAAAAGCAACCACAATGATTAGGGGACTGGAGGCTAAAACATACGATGAACAGTTGCAGGAACTGGGCAAAGCTAGTCTAGTGGAGAGAAGGACCAGAGGAGACATGATAGTATGTTCCAATATTTGAGGGGCTATCGCAGAGAGGAGGGGGGGTTTAAGCTATTTTCCAAGGAATCTGAAGGCCAGACAAGGAATGATGGATGGAAACTGATCAAGGAGAGATTCAACCTAGAAATAAGAAGAAATTTCCTGACAGTGAGAACAATCAACCCATGGAACAGAAGTTGCCTTTGGAAGTTGTGGGAACTTCATCACTGGAGGCTTTCAAGAAGAGACTGGACTGCCATTTGTCAGAAAAGGTGTAGGATCTCCTGCTTGGCTGGAGGATTGGACCAGATGACATACAAGGTCCCTTCCAACTCTGTTAATCTGTAAATCTGAAAACACAGACCCCGGCTATAAGCCACTAGGACGAAGCTAACAAATATTACCCTCAGTCTGATTTGGCTTCATCTCATTGTTCCAAAGCCAACTGAATGGCAACAGATCACAGGAGGCATGGCATATAATCATTGCTGTGGCCAAGAATATACATAGAAGGGTGTGGTGAAAAAGTGTGATGATAATAGGACATTCACCTTAAAGCAACCTTAATCGGTTTAATACATTGATTCTAGGGATTTGGGTGGCTTGGAGAGAGATATTACATTTAAGTATTTGTATCCTATACACATTTAGGTTCTATCATAAAAGTTTCTAGAATCAAGTTTCATCTATTTACTACTGAAAATCTGCTGTTGATCCATGTGTAAGCTTTGACTGGGCAAAACAGTGCATCATAGGGCAACAATTTTTGAACTAAAGTACCTCGGGGCTCAGGATCCCGGACAGCACCCTAGAGTTCAGGGGAGCTGGTTGAAGTTTTTATAGAAGATTTGGGTTAATGTCAGGGTTCCAAATCACACACCCCCAAATGAAAGAAGACTCCAAGGCTTGAGTTTCCTCAAAGTTCGATTTTATTAGAGATGTCATATCGGTCCATCTGGGAAAACCCGAATCTGAAAGTTTCCAGGTTTTCCTCACCCAAAAGAAAGTCCATGTCCATGCCCAACACCCACAAGTCCATCACATGGTCCAATCAAAGCACCCTCCCAACTGGAGATGCCTCCCAGTTTCATTCGTCCAGGTGCAGGGCAAGATGTCCTTGACTCTCTGAAAAAGGAATGTTATTATGATTATATATCACCGCTGCTCCATACAATCCCCCCTCCCAATTTCCCACAGTAGTAAATGTGGCAGACCTGAAGGCCCAAGGCAAAAGATGGCTTCCAGGCCTGACATCAGATAGACCAACTTAAAGAATGCATCCAAAATCAGGAACCCATGGAATGCAAATTTTGTAAAACGTTTTATGATATAAGCATTATCCTAAAACTTTTTTTTTTTTTTTTTTGGCATAATACAAAATGTCATTGAACATTTCCTGTGGTCAGTTCCTGTGGTTTGATTATGCCACACAGTTCAATATTGCTACTTTCAAGGCAGACACAGCTCAAAAAAATCTCCTTGCATTTTTAGGAACATTTTCAGGGAAAGAAATATATTTAGAAGTTCTGCCATTGGAGGCTTTAAGGAATCTAGTAAAGAAACAAGTCTGAAACAATGATCCAATGAGTCACACATTGTTTAGTTACAATTAATAAGTTCAGCTTCTCTAACCACCTCAGCTCATAATCTAATTTTCATTTAAATTCATAGTAGGAATTGGGTTGTCAGTATTTCACAGAGTGTGGTTTATGAGTCACTGCACCATTTCTGGCTAATAGCCCTTTGAGCAACGGTTGCTATTGAATTAAATCTGATTTTTAGATTTTATTTTTGTTGGAAACGTAGAATAAATTTCCAGTGACTTGATGGAGGCACGAAAAGAGAAACCCTGTTTCACAGAGGCCACTGAAACTGAGTAAGTGTGGGTGGATTCATGATAAGTCTACCTTAACCTAAAAAATAAATTCATCAGAAGTAAATGTAATGCTGTAAATTCTAAATTAAATCTTTCTTAGGAAGTTGGAAGATGACAAATTGACTCACCCTGTCCAGTCATGTCTGACTCTAGGGGGGCAGGGCTCATCTCCATTTCTAAGCCATGGGCATTGTCCAAAGACTCTGACTAAAAGCAGGAAATCCTAGGCATCTGATTGGCAGGATAGTTTGGGGAAACTAGGCAGGTCCTTGTCTGTGTACCTGAGCTTAGTTCTATTATGAGGCTAAATGGGCCTTTCAGGAGCTGGGGAAGTCCATTGTTATAAGATGGAATGTTGAGACAATGGGGTGGGGGCATGTCCCCGACTGAGGATGGAACCTTGAGATTTTTCATGTTGTTAAAAGGTAAAGGGAGCAGTGATAGCATTGTTGCCATATCTCAGGGGTTGTCACAAAGAAGAGGTAGTCAAGCTATTCTCTGAAGCACCTGAGAGTACAACAAGAAGCAATGGGTGGAAACTAATCAACAGAGAGAAGCAATTTAGAACTAAGAAAAAATTTCCTGACAGTGAGAACAATTAATCAGTGGAACAACTGCCCTCCAGAAGTTGTGAATGCTTCAACACTGGAAGTTTTTAAGAAGAGATTGGATAACCATTTGTCTAAAATGGTATAGGGCCGGGATGGCAAACCTATGGCATGTGTGCTAGAGGTGGCACACGGAGCCATATTGGTGGGCATGTGAGCATTGCCCTATTTCAGCTGCAGCGCGCATGCGTGCACCAGCCAGCTGATTTTCAGGCCTTCTGGGCCCACCAGAGGTTGGGAAATAGGCTGCTTCCAGCCTCTGGAGGGCCCCTGGGGGAGGGGAAGGCTGTTTTCACCCGCCTCAGGCTCCTAGAAAGCCTCTGGAGCCTGGGGAGGATGAAAAATGGGCCTACTGGGCCCATCGTGTCTTCGTGTGCCAAAAGCATGGGGAGCTTGGGGGGGGGGTTGCATGCACGTGCACGGGGGCGCATTTATGGGTATGAGCATGTGCGCGTGTGATCCCCTCTGCACTCCCCTGCTTTTGGCACGTGATAGCAAAAAGGCTAGTATCACTGGTATAGGGTTTTCTGCCCAAGCAGGGGGTTGGACTAGAAGACCTCCAAGGTCCCTTCCAACTCTCTATTCTATTCTATTCTATTCTATTCTATTCTATTCTATTCTATTCTATTCTATTCTATTCTATTCTATTCTATTCTATTCTATTCTCCCCAACCAGTCATGTTTGACTCTAGGGGTCAGTGCTCATTTTTGTTTCCTAGCTGAGGGAGCCAGCATTGTCAGAAGATGTTTCTGTGATTGTGAGGCTAACATGACTATACACCGAGGAGCATGAAACGCTGTTACCTTCCCACTGATGTGGTACCTATTTATCTACTTGCGTTTACATGCTTTGGAACTTAGGTGTGCGGGAGCTGGGGCAGGTAACAGCAGCTCACTTCATCATGTGGCACTCAGGTCTCGAATCGGTGATGTTAAGTTTCCGGCTGGCAGGCTCGGCATCTTTTAACCACTGAGCCATTGTGCCCCCTTAATCTTTACCTTTACTTTTCCTTCCTGTCTTTCTTTTTCAAGAATCCTTCCATTCAGAAATGAAGATTTGGTGATATGGTTTCAAAACCAAATCAGAGCAAAAGCAAGATCAGAATGAGGGCTGTAAGGTTTTATATTATAATTACATTATAATTTAGGGGAAAGTACCTCTCTTGATCCACACAATGCATAATTTTAATTTTATCATTCATGTATCCCCCTATAAACAGACTTTTTCCTAAAGATTTCTAAGATTAGGGATTTTTTTCCACATTATTCCGAATACAGTCAAAGTGTAGGTTGGTGTAAGGGCACTGGAACATTGAACATAGAATAATGAAGGTTGTAATGGGCCTTAGAGATCTTCTAGTCCAATCCCCTAGTCCCATGATGGCAAATCTCTGGCACGTGTGCCACAGGTGACATGCAGAGTCCTCTCTATGAGCACCCGAGCCATTGCCCCAACTCAGCTCCACAGTGTATGCATGTGCGCCTCCCACTGGCCAGCTGGTTTTTGAGTCTCTGCAACGCATGCATGGGGGGCAGGGCATATGTGGGAGACACGCATGAGTGCATGAGGGGTGGGGCGCACATGCGGGGATCACACACACATGCACAAAGGTAGGGCACACGGGGTCGCACGTGAATGTGCAGGGGGTGGGGAATGGGAGTGGGTCCCATGTGCAGTGCATTATTGCATTAATCAGTCCCGAAAAGATTAGTCATCAGTGCCCTAGTCAAACAGGAAACCCTATACCAAAATATGGCATACTTCATCCTCCAGGGAAAGACTGAAGGCAAACGAGGTCCAGGCAGAAGAAGAACATCATGGCTTCAAAATCTAAGGGACTTGTTTGGACAAAACTCAGCAGCACTTTTTCGTGTGGCTGTTGATAGGATTGCCAACGTCCGATGATGGATATGGAAGAAGAAGAAGGAGAAGGAGAAGGAGAAGGAGAAGGAGAAGAGGAGGAGGAGGAGGAGGAAGAGGAGGAGGAGGAGGAGGAGGAGGAGGAGGAGGAGGAGGAGGAGGAGGAGGAGGAGGAGGAGGAGGAGAAGAGGAGGAGGAGGAGGAGGAGGAGAAGGAGGAGAAGGGGAGAAGAGAAGGGGAGAAGGGGAGAAGGGGAGAAGGAGAAAGAGAAGAGGAGGAGGAGGAGGAGGAGAAAGAGAAGGAGAAGGAGGAGAAGGGGAGAAGGGGAGAAGGGGAGAAGGAGAAGGAGAAGGAGGAGAAGGAGAAGGAGGAGAAGGAGGAGAAGGGGAGAAGAGAAGGGGAGAAGGGGAGAAGGGGAGAAGGGGAGAAGGGGAGAAGGAGAAAGAGAAGGAGAAGGAGAAGGAGAGGAGGAGGAGGAGGAGGAAGATGAGGAGGAGGAGGAGAAGGAGGAGAAGGAGAAGGAGAAGGAGGAGAAGGGGAGAAGGGGAGAAGGAGAAAGAGAAGGAGAAGAGGAGGAGGAGGAGGAGGAGGAGGAGGAGGAGGAGAAGGAGAAGGAGGAGAAGGGGAGAAGAGAAGGGGAGAAGGGGAGAAGGGGAGAAGGGGAGAAGGAGAAAGAGAAGAGGAGGAGGAGGAGGAGGAGGAGGAGGAGGAGGAGGAGGAGGAGGAAGAGAAGGAGAAGGAGGAGAAGGGGAGAAGGGGAGAAGGGGAGAAGGAGAAGGAGAAGGAGAAGAGGAGGAGGAGGAGGAAGAGGAAGAGAAGGAGAAGGGGAGAAGGGGAGAAGGGGAGAAGGAGAAGGAGAAGGAGAAGGAGAAGGAGAAGGAGAAGGAGAAGGAGAAGGAGAGGAGGAGGAGGAGGAGGAGGAGGAAGATGAGGAGGAGGAGGAGAAGGAGGAGAAGGAGAAGGAGAAGGAGAAGGAGGAGAAGGGGAGAAGGGGAGGAGGAGGAGGAGGAGGAGGAGGAGGAGGAGGAGGAGGAGGAGGATTTATCTGTTAGGTTGGATCGATTTGGGGCCCAATAATATACGAAGACTCATTGGTTTAATTATTGAAAGCAATCCTTTATTGATTCATGTCTGTTTCATTACAGGTATCATCAGGAACAATGGCGGCAACAACAGGAGGAGATCTTAAATACCTAGGAGGCGGAGTTACAGGTAATGGGAGGGGGAGATAGGATGGGCTAGGTTTGCTTGTGCTGGTTAACCCTTGACTTGCCAACATATATTGTGAGTTATGTCCAGGGAGAACATTTACTTGTAACATTATCTTTTTCACACTAGAAGAACAGTGACATCCAAGACAACAATCCAGGTCCTGTATTGCAAATGCCATTATGCAGTTTAAGACAATGGGACAGCAGATCTACCACTCCGTACCAATTTCTGGAAAACATGAGTGGAAAATCAGAATGCCAAATTCATGTGAGTCAGACTTCAGCAAAAGCTGAAGGACAAAAGGCTTGTTTTGTTCACAGAAAAGCTTTGCTAAATCCATAATTTCCCCTCCCTTCCCCCCATTTATCTCTTGACTACATCAAATCAGTGGTGGGTTTCACTTACCTTTGCTACCAGTTCACTCATGCAGAGCATAATTGATGATATCCGGGTGGGTGGACAGAGCCTCCCGCCACTGCTGCTACAGGTTCACCCAAACCGGGGCAAACTGGTAGCAACCCACCCCTGGATCAAATATAAGAGATAAAATGTGTACTACTTTTCCATCCATCTCATAATCTTTTCTTTTTGCTCTCTGACATTTCGGATGTATGCACAAATGTAGAATCTGCAAACCTTTTAGAACAGACCAAGCAGGAATGGTGTCTTTTCCAGTTTAGGGATGTATCAATCAAAGAAAGTCCACCTCATTTATTTCTCTGATCACACGGTATGGTTCAGTGGGACCTGATTTTAAATTTAAAAAAGAATACCAGCCCTAAATCCAGTGGCCCGTATCTGCCTTTCATATTTTGGATTCTGCACAAAGTTTGTTCCTTTCTCACTGAATATGCCCAGATGATCAGTTTGATATGGGTATCTAATATGAGTATTATGAACTGTGGTGGCGCGATGGTTAGAATTCAATATTGCAGGCTAATTCACTGCTCACTGTCAGGAGTTCAATCCTGACCAACTCAGGGTTGACTCAACCCTCCAGCCTTCCAAGATTGGTAAAATGAAGACCCAGATTATTGGGGGCAATAGCACCTAGACTTATATACCACTTTACAGTGCTTTATAGCCCTCTCTACGTGGTTTAGGGAGAGGGCTGTAAAGCACTATGAAGTGATATATATAAGTAATATACCAATATATGCTATTGGTAAATTTGCTTTTACAGTCCTTCCTATTGTTGTTGTTAGTTGTGAAGTCATGTCCAACCCATTATGACCCCATGGACAACGTTCCTCCAGGCCTTCCTGTCCTCTACCATCCTCTGGAGTCCATTTAAGGTCACCCCTACTGCTTCAGTGACTCCATCCAGCCTTGTTCTCTGCCGTTCCCTTCTTCTTTTGCCCTCAATCTTTCCCAGCATTAGGCTCTTCTCCAGGGAGTCCTTCCTTCTCATTAGGTGACCAAAGTATTTGAGTTTCATCTTCAGGATCTGGCTTTCTAAAGAGCAGTCAGGGTTGATGTCCTCTAGGACTGACTGGTTTGATTGCCTTGCAGTCCAAGGGACTTGCAGGAGTCTTCTCCAGCACCATAGTTGAAAGGCCTCAATTCTTTGGTGCTCAGCCTTCCTTACGGTCCAACTTTTACAGCCATACATTGCAACTGGTAAAACCATAGCCTTGACTGTACACACTTTTGTTGGCAGGGTGATGTCTCTGCTTTTTAGTATGCTCAGCCAGGATAGTAGAAATGAAAAAAGCAAGATTGTAGAAGCAAAACTGAGATGCAACCCCCTCCTTTTTTTGTACATGCATGTAATCATACAGCCATCATCTACAAGGCAGCATCACAATTTTGGTGGCTGGATGGGATAAAATAGGAAGGGTGGTAAATGTTTAAGAGAACATACAAATGATCTTTAGGCACTAATAATAAAAGTCAAGGAGTACAGTTTTAAAAAATAGTTATTTTTATTTTATTTTATTGATTTGTATCTCGCCTTTATTATTTTTAGAAATAACTCAAGGCAGAAAACATGCACAATACAGGGACTTCCGGTTGGCGCCATGGGGATCCAGACAAGGAAACAGTGGGCTCCTCGGAGCCCCGCAAAAACCCCATTTGCCAAGCCCCCACCAGCAGGTCTTCGGACTTCCGCTGTCCTGTAGGGACAGGGGGCATGGAGAGGGACCTCTCGGTCAGCCAAGAGGAATGGGCAGATTCCTTGGGGACGGAGGCTTGCCCTCTGCGCTGGCGGTGGCAAAGCGGCAGCCATGGTGGCTGTCCTGAAACCATAGCAACTGGAACACAAGAATGCGCAGGAGGAGAGGAGGAGAAGCGGAGAACAGAGCCAGGAGTTTGTTTGCCGGGTGAGTGACCATCAGCCCAGCCGGGAACTGTCCATGGACTCTGGATTAAGATGAGTCTTTGCCCCAGCCTTAACAGCGGCTGTGAACTATTGAGGCATAAAGGCAAAAGACCTGTTGGAGGACGTGAAATAATGATTTTTTGGAAATGGCTGCATTACAGTATTGGATATGTTTTTCTTTGTATGGAAAAATGAGATTGGACTACGTTAGAGAGAGAGGAAGGAGAAGAGGAAATAACTACACTTTTAAAAGTAAAGAAAAAAATGGGGGCAGAGAAAATGGCTGCTAATTGGCAAGAGAAAGTGTGAATTTCAGTCTGACTGCTTGTTACAGATTTACAGACTGCCTACTTGTTACATAAAGGGAGAAACTTTGTTACTTGTTTCTTTAAAGTTGACCAATTTGGGGGAAAAAAAGAGAGGAAGACTCAGATTAAGAGAGCCTGATTCTGGATAGACAAATTTGTTCATTGGAGGATTTATTGAAGATCAGAAGGAAGATATTAAATGGAACAATGGAAACTGGACTAACAGACGTGGCAATAAGAGAAGGGTGTGGCAGCACAAGAAGGACATGATGGTACCATAAATGGAATAGCCTAGAACTAATCCTTTAAAAAAAAAAGTTGGAACTTTGATGGTATTAAAATGGAGAAGAAACATATTTGGACAGATTGGAGAAAGGAATATTGGAACATACTATGTAACAAGACAACAAATTATTATATTTTGATTTAAATAGATGTAATAGTTTTTGGGTGAATGAACAGAGTTAGGAGTCATTTATTTTCTTTTTTTTTTATTATACCATCTCTATCTTCTTTTTCTATCTTTTTATTTGCTTTTGTTTTTCCTCTGTTAATTTTTTTCTTTAATCTACTTGATTTTTTTCTTTCTTTTTTCCTTTGTTCTGATATATTTCTATCCTCTTCCCTTTTCTTATTTTTTTTACTATTATTATTGCTGTATTATGATTATTGTCACTATTTTAAGGTAATTACATTATCACTGTCACTATTTCCCATTTTTTATAATTATTATTACTTTTATATAAACATATAAACAATTTGATTAAGAAATGTTTGAAGGAAGAAGCATGAGTTTTGGATTTTCTAATGCCTTTTTTAATTTTAAATTTTTAACAAGTAATATTTATAGATTTAATAATCTGGAAGAAAATGTTTTTTCCTTTAAGGTGTTGGATGTTAAAATAATTATTCATAAATTTAATAAGCATAGATAAATGAATCTAAAATGGTCTAAAATGATGTTTGTATTGAAATATGAAATAAGCAAATAACGGGAGAAAATTTAAGAGAAAATAAGAGATAAGATACTTGTTGAAATGTATTTTTTTTTTAATTAGCAAAAGATATGGAGGAGAATAGATTGAAAATACCATTGGTGATACACTTTGAAGTAATTTGAAGTTAAATAATTGAATAAGAGATCTTGAGTGAAGGAAAATATAAAGCAAGATTCTGGTGATCAGTGAAAGAAAAGCTGAGACCCAGTTTTACAAATAGGGTAGGAGTGGAGGAAAGCATCATACTGGAGAACAGTTAATCCAAACTGGGAACCAGTTAAAAATAAAAAGGAGTGGAGGAAATATGTGCTGGAAAGCAGTTAAAGCAAAGCTGTGAACTGGCCAAAATACAGTTAGGAGTGGAGGAAAGCATACGCTGGCTAACAGTTAAAGCAAAACTGTAAACTAGCAAAAAATAAAAAAGGTAGGCATGGAGGAGACTATACCAGGGGATCAATTGAAATAAAGTTTGAACCAGTTAAAAATAGGGGTAGGAGTGGAGGAAAGCATTGCTGGAAGGCAACCATTTGAGTTGTGAACCAGTTTTACATTAGATTTAGGAGGAGTAAAGGAGAAGGTTGGTATGCAGTTAAAATTATACTGTGAACCAGCCAAAATAATTAAGGTAAGGAGTGGAGGAAGCTTTGCTGGAAAGCAGCTGATTAAGATGTGAACCAGCTCAAAAATAAACCTAGGAGGAAGCGGAAGAGACATTATTGGAGAATAGTAATTGAACTGTGAACCAGTTAAATAAATGGAGAAAGGAATATCAGAAATTATAACTGGGAAATAGATATTTAAACCAAGAATCAGTTAAATAGTTGGTCTAATAGAATTTGAGAATAAATTTGAAGTATTAAGGATTATTTTGGAAGTAATAAAATATAGAAAGAAATGTTGATTTATTTTAAAATGATTTTAAGAAAGGAGGAAAATATTTCTTGTCAAGAATTGGATATCTGTTGTCATTTAAGAGAGATAAAATATAGTTTTGAAGCAATGGGTCTTAGGATTGAGGAATATATATGAAATATTAATTGTTAAAATGATAAAGATTTAGAATGGTGTTTACTGTTTAGAATATTGGGTGTTATAGTAGAATGATAAATGTTTAGAATAAGAATTTTGTCCTTTTTTAAAATTCTTTTTCGTCTTCTTAAAGATTTTAAAATTTGGAACAAAATTGATTGAGGGAATGTGAATAATTGTACTTATTTTAAGTCGGACCAAACCCCTGCTTTAAAAAGATGTATTTTATGTTTTATGTTAAAAAAATAAAAAAAAAACAAAAAAAACATGCACAATACAGGTAATTCCCCGGTTATGAGCGTTCCCTAGCTTTTACAAACAAGTTGAGAAACTATGAATCTTGCAGCATCACAGCAGTTGTTTGCCTTACAAACAACCGCAGAGGCTCTGCAACATTTGTCTGGCACTCCAATGCTCTGTTCAGGCCTCTGGAGGCCTTCTCCGGCAGTCTCACAAATTCTTGGGTTACAAATGGAATGGGCAGGCTCAAATACACTCGTACCTCAAGGATGACATGCACTCCTTCCTTGTCCTATTTTTCCCAGAACAATCACTCTGTGAATTGAGTTGATCTGAGAGCAATTGGCCAAAGATCACCTTCCATGGCAAAGACAGGACTTGAACTCATGATCGCCTGCTTTCTAGCCCGGTCTCTTAACCACCAGACAAAACTGGCTGTGTATAAATATATTAATGTATATTGCATTGCATTGTATTGCATTGTGTACTGTAGAGTATATAAATTTGTATTATAAATATATAATATAAACTAGATTAAATTAATAAAAACAGAGATCACAGCCAGCTTTATAATTGACAGTGAAAATATTCAAGTGCTAGATAGTTTCATCATTTTAAGCATTTTAGCAGCAGAAAAGGAGCCAACAGTCAAGAAATACATTTGGTTGACTATTGCTTCCTTTTCCTAATGGAGAGAACACTTAACCAGTGGAACGGCTTGCCTGCAGAAGTTGTGGATACTTCATCATTGGAGCAGGGGTGGTATTCACTTACCATTGCTGCAGGTTCGCGCCACCTCCACGCATGTGCAGGGCCTTCCACGCATGTGCAGAGCATCACATGCAGAGCAACAAAAATGGGACTTGATGACGTCCGGGCGGGTGGGCGGAGCCTCCTGCAGCTGCACTACTGGTTCGCCCGAACCGGATAGAACCATCTGAATATCACCACTGCACTGGAGGCTTTCAAGAAGAGGCAGGACAACCATTTGTCTGAAATGATATAGGGGCTCCTGCTCAAGCAGGGGGTTGGACTAGAAGACCTCCAAGGTCCCTTCCAACTCTGTTATTCTATGTCTATGCCTATTAGAGACTAGCACTTGCCATAAAGCACAGCCATAAAGGCTTTGGAAAAAAGATATTCAAATGCTGTGATGTGTTCATCTCTAAAACAGATCAGAACTGTGCAAGCAATGATTTTCCACGTGACACTCAATAGAAGCAAAGGTTGGTTGTTGAAAAAGCAGGATGGAAAGAATATTGACACTTTGGAACTTCGAATTTGGACAAGACTCCTGAGAATACCATAAACGGTCAAGAAAATTAACAAATAGATTGTTGAATAAATCAATCCAGATTTTACCCTGGAGGCACAAATGACTAGGATCAAAATATATGATCGTACGATCATCTAACTCTCCAAAACTAGACAAGATGGAAAGAAAGAGAAGAAGAAGATGACTTAGCAACAGGGATGCTATTCAGCGGGTTCTGACAGGTTCTGGAGAACTGGTAGCAGAAATTTTGAGTAGTTCGGAGAAGCAGCAAATACCACCTCTGGCTGGCCCCAGAGTGGAATGGGAATGGAGTTTTTGCAATATCCTTCCTCTGGACTGGGGAGGGAATGGGGATTTTGCAATATCCTTCCCCTGCCACACCCACCAAGCCATACTCACCAATCCACACCACACCACATCCACCAAGCCATGTCCACAAAACCGGTAGTAAAAAATAAACTGAATTCCACCACTGCTTAGCAGTGATGTGGATGGATTTAGTTCTAGTGGCTCTATTGGAAGATTTGAAGGACCAGATAATTGCAGATACATAAGCCTATCTTTGTAGTTGTAAAGACTCACCACTGAGTTGATGGAATATAATCATTCAGCTCTCAAAGTTTCAACTAGACTTATTTATTTTGGTAGAATTCTTCCTTCTCCCTTGTTAAACCCAAAGCTAACATGGAGGAGAACAAGATAGTAAAGCAGCCTCTAAACCAGGGGTGTCAAACTCAAAGCCCGGGGGCCAGATTCGGCCCAAGCGGTGCTTAGATCTGGCCTACGGAGCTGCCTTAGAAACAGTGAAGGAGCAGCCCATGGTGCCTCTGCCAGTGAAAATAGAGCTCGGGAGGGATGCGTGCAACAGAGAGTTGCAGGAGGCTATTGCAGCCAAAAACGGAGCTCACGAGCCCGTTTTCACTGATAGAGCACTCGGGCCACCAGAGGCACCCCCAACACGAGTGATGTTGAACTGCCCATGCCTGGCCTGGCCACGCCCACTCCAGTCCCCTGAGGTCAAACACAACCCTGATGCAGCCCTAAATGAAATCAAGTTTGGCACCCCTGCTTTAAACTATCCAGCAAAATCTCAGATGTGTTATGCTGGTCAATACAGATGGTATACTATTCGGTGGGGGGGGGGGGGGAATGAAAAATACAAACTGTCAAAAACAGAATGCTGCATAGTTACCAGTGGTAGGCATTTTCCCCTTCTTGAAGTAGTTTGTAGGAAATTAGCTTACACTCCGGAGATTTTGTTCAAGTGCAGATAATTATCTTTTCCCCCCATGCTGGGATAAATTTGTGAGAAACAAACAAGCAGACATCTAATGGTCTTGACTGCTAAAAACAATCATTTTCCTTCAGATGGATTAATATTGCTCTCCTACCAACATTGGAAGTTGTTTTAAATCTCATTTATGCAAGTCATTTTTGTCTTGACGTTTTAGAAATTGAAAATATTCTGCAAAATACTGGCATGTGGATGTGAGCGTTTACATATAGACTATTGTTGGATTCCCCACAGCATGCTAAATCACAATATCATGTGCTTTATGCTTTATGTGTGTGAGAAAGTATCTTCAAGTATCTCAAGTATCTTCAAATATCTCAAGTACCCAGTCCATGTGGCTGATGAATCTCTAGGTTTTTCATGTTGTGTGAACTTGGTAGTTGTGGTTTATTCAATAAACCATGATTAATAATGTCAGAGCGGCAATCAGCCCCGTTACCTTGCGTGGGGTAATTGCCCTCATTTTGAGTTGGATCGTGACTTTTATCCTTCTGTATACTTTGATCAATAAAACCGGAATACATCTTCTAATTAGTTACATGTTTATTGTAAGAAAATAAAGATATCTCACTAATCTAAAATAATTACATGTTGGCAAAGAATCCCCAGCCTGACCTTAGCTGGCTGGAGAACAAAGGAAAGTTTTTAGAAAAAAAAAAAGAAAAGAATGCAGGACATGCGCAGTAGATACTGATAAGGAATTTGGCAAATTATGGTAAGTCTGACAGTCCAGAAATAATAGCTCTGCTGGTAAATATAAAAACACAGTGACAAATAACCCCCCAAAAATCATGAATAATAACCCCCCAAAAATCTATGGTTTAGCACCGTGATGGTGAACCTATGGCACACGTGCCACAGGTGGCACGTGGAGCCATATTGGTGGCACATGAGCTCAGTTCCAATTTTCAGGCCACCCTGAAGTAAGGAATCAGGCTGCTTCCTGCCTCCAGAGGGCCTTTGCTCTCCCCAGGCTCCAGAGCCTCTCTAGGAGCCTAGGGAGGGCAAAAACGGCCTTCCCCACCCCCTGGAGGTCCCCAGAGGTGGGACTGGAAGTCAGCAAACAGGCCGTTTGTGGCCTCCGGAGGACCTTCTGGGTGGTGATGAAGGCTGCTTTGCCCTCCCCAGGCTCCTAGAGAGGTTCTGGAGCCTGAGGAGAGCAAAAAATGGGCCTACCGGGTGCACCATGCCATCACGTGCCAAAAGTGGTGGGAGCACAGGGATGGGACACATAGAATTATGGGTGTGGACATGTGCGTTCATGACCCCCCCTGCACTCCCCTGCTTTTGGCACATGATGGCAAAAAAATTAGCCATCACTGGTTTAGCATGTTGCCCAAAGATAGTTATAATTACTAACAATAGCAATAATGCTTTGAATTATATTTATTTATTTATTTTATTCTATTTATATACCGCCCTTCTCCTGCTGGACTCAGGGCGGTGAACAGCCAAGAATAAAAATATACCCATACAAAATCTAAAAATTATGAAAAGAATTACACAACTTTGGCCCAAAATTTAAAAACATCCCAACCTAAAACCCATTAACACTTTAAAACTAAAAAAGGTTAACATAGGTTAAAAGGTTAAAAAATGTTAAAAAAGGGGAGGGGTAAACCCTGCTTGATGGAAAAGAAAAGGGGGGTCAGGGTGCAAACAGGGGTCATGCACCTATGTGCAGTGGGCGGGGCAGCAGGGGGGGGTCACACGTGCATTGCATTATGGGTGTGTGTGCTCATGTGCTTTTGGCACTTGGTGCCAAAAGATTAGCCATCAATGGACTACCCCATTTCCCCAAAAATAAGACTGGGTTTTATATTATTTTTTGCTCCAAAAGACGCATTAGGGTTTATTTTCTGGTTAGGTCTTATTTTGGGGGAAATACGATACTAAATGCACCCATCTGACTGACAATCTTAATTTGGGTTTATTTGGGAGGGGGGCCTTATATTACAAGCATGCTGAAAAATCATGCTAGGACTGATTTTCCGGCTGGGTCTTATTTTCGGGGAAACAGGGTAGACATATCCAGTTCCCGCAACTGTATGAATAAACTATGCGGAGGTCTCCAGAGGTTCTCATTATTTCTGTGAGAAAGTCATAAGCTCCACCACTTTGGAGCATGTATCTGATGTCATGGCAGGTACAGTTGCATTTTAACACCATGATGCGATTTTCTTCAATCTGACCCCTTCCTCAATTTTGTACCATAGATGCCATTCGAATATAGGTAAGTGAGCCATGAATTACTGTCATGTTAGCAAGTCATCTCTGTGTTTCTGTGACATATTTAAAATAAAAGTTGGAAAGGGTTGGATTGAATTTGCTCCTGCCTTCTCCATCTCGGTTTTGGCACACTAAACCTGCACAAATGTAAAATATTAATGCACTAGGACTAAATAATTAAAATTATATCCTTCCCTTCTTTTCTAAGGAGCATAAATTAAAAATATAAATCCCCAATGGAGGCTGTCTCGAAAGCTTCCAGGCTGAACATCTTGGTGATGCAAAATAGTGATGTTTCCTTGGAGTCCTCAGTGCTCTTTAACCTTGGTTGTTTTCTAACAGATGTTTCATTACCCAACTAGGTAACATCATCAGCGCTAGAAGGGAGTGGGGTTTGCTTTCTATTTATATACATTAGCTTGCCTTGTTAGCATCAGTGGGAGTGTTCTTGGTGGCTCCTTGATTAGGCTGTTATTTACTGTTACCTTGTTTGTTTGAATTTGTAGTTCCTTCATTAAGGGCCAGGGTGGCGCAGTGGTTAGAATGGACTACTGCAAGCTGACTCACTGCTCACTCCAGGAGTTCGAGTCTGAGCGGCTCAAGGTTGACTCAACCTTCCATCCTTCCAAGGTCGGTAAAATGAGGACCCAGATTGTTGGGGGCAACATGCTGACTCTGGAAGCCGCTTAGAGAGGGTTGTAAAGCACTGTAAAGTGGTATATGTCTAAGTACTATTGCTATTAAGGCATTGTTTACTGTTTGATAGTCTGGTATTAATCATGGTGTTAATCTCTGGGTATCTGGGTATTGACTGCAGAGAATAGAATAGAATAGAATAGAATAGAATAGAATAGAATAGAATAGAATAGAATAGAATAGAATAGAATAGAATAGAATAGAATAGAATAGAATAGAATAGAATAGAATAGAAAAACTTCCAGTGTTGGAGAATTCACAACTTCTGGAAGCACTGGTTAATTGTTCTGTCATGAAATTTCTCCTTAGTTCTAGGTTGCCTCTCTCCTTGATTAGTTTCCATCCATTGCTTCTTGTCCTGCTATCATATCTAGTCCGTCTTTTCATTAAACTTCGACATACCCAGCCCCAGCAACCATTCTTTATACGCATCTTTTAATCGACACCACCGCACAGCTTGTCAATACAGCGCCCAAAAGCTCCTTCGCAGAATATATCAAACTAGATTTTATTGAATTAACTTTCCAAATTGGCATAATATATAGAAGTATAAACTAAACAAACAAGTTCAACCCATAAAACATACTGAGAGAAACACACACACACACACACACACACACACACAGAGAGAAAGAGAGAGAGAGACAGAAAGAGACAGAGAGACAGATACAGAGGGAGAAAGAAAGAGGGAGAGAGAGACAAAGAAAGTGAGAGAGACAGAGACAGAAAGAAAGAGACAGACAGAGACAGACAGACAGAGACAGAGAAAGAGAGACAGAGAGGCACAGAGAGAGAGAGAGAAACAGAGAGAGAGACAGAAAGAAAGAGACAGACACACAGAGAGAGAGACAGACAGACAGACACACTCACACACACACACACATACACAGAGCAACAGACAGAGAGACAGAGGGACAGAGACAAAGAGACAGAGAGAGAGACAGAAAGAGAGAGAGAGACAGAGATAGAGAGACAGAGAGAGAGACAGAGAGAGAGCTACAGAGAGGACACAGAGACAGAGTGAGAAAGAAAGAAAGAGAGGGGGACAGAAAGAGAGAGAGGGAGAGAGAGAGAGACAGACAGAGACAGACAGAGACAGAGAGAGAGGCACAGATATATATAGAGAGAGAAACACAGAGAGAGAGACAGAAAGAAAGAGACAGAGAGACAGAGACAGAGACAGAGAGACAGAGAGAAAGACAGACAGACAGGCAGACAGACACACACACACACAGAGCAACAGACAGAGAGACAGAGACAGAGAGACAGAGAGAGAGACAGAAAGAGAGACAGACACAGAGAGACAGAGAGAGAGAGAGAGAGAGAGAGCTACAGAGAGAGCTACAGAGAGACAGAGACAGAGACAGAGTGAGAAAGAAAGAAAGAAAGAGAGGGGGAGAGAAAGAGAGAGGGGGGAGAGAGAGAGAGGGAGGGAGGGAGAGAGGGAGAAGAGAGTGGGAGGAAATAGCTTTACACTAACCCAGTTTAGCCTCCTGTGTGGTGAATGCAATTGATGGGTCTTTACCAGATCTGGTTAAGGACGTTGTGTGAAATAGCGAAAGTCATTTTTCACTCGGTGCTGACAGTAGGGCTCCTCAGAGCAAACTGAGAATCAATGCCTCAGCAAAATAACTAATTTCCTCAAGCGTTTCACAATAAATCAATAGCTCATATTTTTGTCTGGTAAGATTAGTTGATTCGCTAGCAGGATTCTAATACAGTTATCCCAACTCAGCCCAGTCCATCATTTTTTTTCTTCATCCACATACTTGTACATTTCTGCCTCAAAGCTCTGTGCTATTAGAATTATAGCAATTTGCAGAACTTTTCTCCCAGAACACTTACAGCGACTTTCAGCCAATGGATCCATTCGTGACTAAAAATAATGGCCACCAACTTCTTATGATCTCCTGCATTGCCTGTAAAGTCTAAGAAGATGGCAATGGGGAGGGGACGAACTGAATAAGATAATAAAGCTAATTTTAATTTGTCCCACGCAAATTTTATATATGGAGAGTCTCATTCATTCAGGTCACGGTTGTCCCAAAGGAGTCGTTTTTCAACGACTCGCTAAAAGAATGCAAATGACCAGCTGTCTGCAAGGAGTATAAATCCTTCCATTCCTCCCCCATCCAGTCAGAGTTGAAGAAGCTTCTTGGGTGAGAAGCAAAACGTCTTCAAAGGAAAAGCCCAGTTGCCTCTTGAAAAAACACCTTTGGGATTTCCATGCATATGAGGTGTCAACTAGGGCTACAATATTCAAACAACTTTTTACGTTCGTATAAGTCGCTTGCAAGTAATGTCGCCAGTTCAACCCCTGTGTAGAATGTCAAGTTCAACTCCTCTGTAGAATAGAATAGAGAAACAGCGTTGGAAGGGATCTTGAAGATCTTCTAGTCCAACCCGCTTCTCAAAAGCAGGAGACTTACACCATTTCAGACAAATAGCTGAACCAATCTTTTCTTTAAAAACCCACAATTTCTGGTGGCAGACCATTCCATGATTAATTATTCTCACTGTCAGGAAACTTCTCCTTATTCCTAGGTTGGTTCATTCCTCCATGAGTTTCCATCCCTTGATTCTTCCATCCCAAGGCTATTCTCTTTGGAGAATAGCCTTGGAGAAGGCTATTCTCCAAAGCCTTCAGGTGCTTTGGAGAATAGATTGGCTTCCTCTTATTTGTGGTTTCCTGATCATCTCCATGTTGTTATCTTGGCAACACTATAGAAAAAGTTGGGTCATTACCTTCTTCTAAGAAGATGTTCAGCAGCAGGTTTCAAAAATACTTACCACCAGTTCGCCACGCATGCATGCCTTTCATACACGCACCTGGTCTTCTACGTGTGTTCCCAGCTATCCACACATGCACTTTGCTCATGCGTGCACCTTCCGCGCATGTGCCCATCCTCAAAAACATGGCTAAATAGGACAGCATTACACCGGGGGGGGGGGGGAGTTGGGCGGTCACCTGTAGTTGCTGCTACAGGTTCATCTGAACTGGTACGAACCGGCTGAATACCACTTCTGAAGGTGTTGCTTTCCAATTCCCAATTTAGTTTACACCAGTTCCCATCTAAAAATGGTTGGAAAATTACTTTGGGCAATTTTCATGTTAGTTTGCACTCATCACATGCTTGGGTGGGAAGGAGGGTTGGACTAGATGACCTACAATAGGGCTGTCAAACTTGTGGCCCGTGAGCCAGATGCGTCACACTCTGACCACACCCATGCTCAGTTTAGCAAAGGGGGGAAAAGTCACAATACGTTACAATGTGACACTCGCTGTAACAATGCAAGTTTGACACTCCTGGCTTACAAGGAACCTGTTGTGGTCCGCCAGCAGCCTGCGGAGCTGACAGTGAAGTCCGACAATGAGGAGGCTGGGGAAGGCCCGGATGATGGCTCTGCGTCAGAGGCAGAGATAGGGCCAGGGCCATCTGGGAGTGATGCGCACACTCCAGAGCCCCCAGAGTCAGACAGCAGGAGCCTGTTCCTAGTGCACGCATGCGCAGAGCTGCCAGAAGGCAAGAGCAGCTAAAGCAAAAGGGACAACTCAGGAGTAAGGCCGGGAGGTGATTGGCCCATCCCATAAGGCTTAAAAGAGAAACAAAGGCACTTGGGCCTTTTGCAGGAAAGCAACATTGCTAACTCTGTTTCCAGTCGGCATCTGTTGTTTGTTTCTGAACTTCATGAGGCTTTGCCAAGTAAGGCCTTTGGCAGGGTATCAAAGAAGATAAAGATTGGTGATTATCCTGAACTTCTTCCGAAGGACTTGTTTTGCAACTAATTGGGACTCAGCTGGGAATGAACGTAATTCTCAGCTGTTACAATAAAATAGGTTTGTTTGGGACTAATTGTGTCTTGTAATGACTCAGTAAGCCTAGGTCACCACAGTCCCTTCCAACTCTGTTATTCTGTTATTCATTTGATTCCTCAATTCAGAGCAGGCCAAACACACATGCACTCTTAGTTCAATCAGCATCAGTTATTGTTTGTTTATTAAAGCTCAATACCTATCAAAGCATTAACATTTAAAAATGGAATAAAAAGTAGATAAAAGCAAGGTGGCATGAATAACAGACAACAATGATAAAACTTGGGAAATGGGGAAAGGGATGCTACCTAGGGCAATAGTCCCTAATCTTTGTGGCTTGGCGGCTCGGCTAGCGGGGGAGAGGGAACTGAGACACATGAGCAATGGGCTGGAATGCTGGTGTACATGGCTCCACTCGCATGAGCAGTGCTGCGCTTGTGCATGAGCACCATCCCATCCCTCCCACGAGTGGAGGCGCATGCACACGTGCACTCTGGCCTGCCACTCACACGAGTGGAGCTGCATGCCCAGCTTGCCTCTTGTGTGGTCCAGTTCCAAAAACGCCATGGCCTGGCTTAGTGAATAATCAGATAAGAGTGAGCCTAGCCCACAGGTACATAATGGGGCAAGGAAAGTGATTCAGAAAGGAACTTCTTGAACTTCTCAGGTTGCAAAAGAAGCGACAGGAGTTTTGTACAGTACTATCAGACTTTTTTTTTTTTTTTTTAAATTTGATTTATATGCCGCCCTTCTCCGGAGACTCAGGGCGGCTTACAATGCGTTAAGCAATAGCCTTCATACTTTTGTATATTTATACAAAGTCAGCTTATTGCCCCCACAAACTGGGTCCTCAATTTACCCACCTTAGAAAGGATGGAAAGCTGAGTCGACCTTGAGCCTGGCTAGGATTGAACTCACAGAAATTACAGGCAGCTGGTGTTAATTGCTGCCTTTAGTAGGAGGCATTAGCCCCCTACGCTACACAGGCTCCTATGTAATGTCAGCCTTCCAGGTTAACTCAGACAATAAACACAACCACATAAGTTAATTCTACATTATTGTGAAGTTACAGTAACAAAATCTTGCAAGTCCAGTAGTATAAATTTCATGCTATCTTTTTTTAACAGTCTGAGATGCTAGAAAAATCCCTTTCCGAGTCCTTCTCTCTTCCTATTATGCAGCCACAGATAGGCCTTCTCATTCCCTATGTAGCATCCTTTCTCCCATTTCCAAAAGTTGTTCTTACATATTATTACATGCAATTTGGTAAGTGGGGATGATGTGTATACACACACACACACACACATACACACCCTACACACCCGTGGTGGGTTGCCCCCGATTCTGACCAGTTCTATAGAGCCGGTAGTAAAACCAGCAGGAGGCCCCGCCCACCAACCCCAACATAATCAGGAAGCTTCTGTGCATGCAGAGAAGCGCAAGCACGTGCGAGCAAAGTGTGTGCGTGCACTTGGCCCCGTTGCGAACTGGTAGTAAAGGTAAGTAGAACCCACCCCTGCTACACACTGCTAGGATTAATCCTGTTTAGCATCTGAAATCAGCGCAAATCAGTCTCGTGTTCTCACCTAGTTGATCTTGTTTGGTTTTGGAAACTTCAGATCTGGCTTAATGTCAGCCAATCCAACTTGGCCAATTAGAAAAGAAAGGCTCTCGAAATCATTGTTAATGAAAGTACGCTTTCCTAAAGTCAAGTGATTATTGAGTAGCAAAGCCAGATCTGAAGTTTCGCGACCAAAGCAACTGATTAAATTTTCCCTTCTCTCAACCTTTCCCTTAGTCAGGCCCTGGCTTGGCAGGCTGGATGGCATCATATTCCATTCCATGACTCTTGGAAAAGTTAGCGGCTCCCATGGGATGGCACCCAAAATAATTTCAATTCCCCCTTATCTCAGCCTCCCTTCTACCACCTTGCAGGTCCCTCCCCCCATTGCCTATGGCCCAGTGGTGAAATCCATTTTTTTTACTACTGGTTCTGTGGGCATGGTTTGATGGGCAGGGCAGGGCAGGGATACTGCAAAATCCCCATTCCCTCCCCACTCCTGGGGGAAGGATACTGCAAAATCTCCATTCCCACCCCACTGTGGGGCCACCCAGGGGTGATATTTTCCGGTTCTCCAAACTAATCAAAATTTCTGCTACCAGTTCTCCAGAACCTGTCAGAACCTGCTGGATTTAACCCCTTCTATGGCTGTGATGGCAAACCTATGGCACACGTGCCAAAGGTGCCACGCAGAGCAGGTGTGGGTTCTAAAATTTTTATTACCAGTTCTGTGGGCGTGGCTTATTTTGTGGGCATGGCTTGATGGTCATGTGACAAGTCTTTAGGATTTAGCAGAGGTACTGGTCTACCAGGCTTTTAACTGCTTGCAGAGCTGTACCGGTCTACCCATTTATTTTTGCAGGCATTGGTCTACTCATGTATTTTTGCAGGCATCGGTCTACCCATTTATTTTTGCAGGCATCGGTCTACTCATGTATTTTTGCAGGCACTGGTCTACCCATTTATTTTTGCAGGCACCGGTCTACTCATGTTTTTTTGTAGGCACCAAACTGCCTTTTACCACTGATCAGCTGTAGGGCGGCCCTTTGAAGCTTCGTGGCAAGAGTTTAAACAGTTTTTCCTTATAGCCCATCAGCTGGGACTCAGGAGGCAGCAATAGATTGTGGGTGGGGCCAAATAAAAGGTAAGAATAACGTGGGGGGTTGGGAGGGGTCGGTTGGGGCAGAACCGCTTCAGTGATGTCATATCGTCACCGCTACCGGCTCGGCGTAACCAAGCGTAACCGGGAGGAATCCACCACTGACGCAGAGCCCTCTCTGTGGGCATGCGCACCATTGCCAGCTGGTCTTCTGGTTTCTGGCGCTGGCCAGCTGGTCTTTGCGGGCACCGGAGCACCAGAAAATGGCCAAAAACCAGCCCATTTTTCAAGCCATTTCCGCTCCGTTTTCAGGCCATTTTTGGGCCAAAAAAAGTCCAAAAATGGCCTGAAAAATGGCTTGAAAATGGCCAAAAAATGGCCAAAAACCCCGGCCAAAAAACAGCATGTGTGCGTCAGCCAGCTGGTCTTCAGGTTTCCTGTGCTCCGGCGCACGCACATGCAGGCACATGTATGCACGTTCCAGTTTGGGCATTCAGTTCCGAAAAGGTTCTCCATCTCTGGCCTATGGCATGGATGGTGTAGCAGGATGGCAGCCCTGACATTAAATGAGTTCAAGGCTGATTAGAAATTGGATGAAGATGATCAGAGAATTCCAGAGCTGTAGTTACAGGGAAGATGAATAATATCCTGGACAAAAGCACTAGTAAATTCCTTTTGTAATACTGCCAAGATACAATCATTATCACTGCAAATCACCTTGAAGGTTTCTTTACTCCATAGTGTCCAGATTGCAGAGTTAATAGATTTTTGTTCATAACAGTTTCTCATTCTAGGCACTTTATATCTACAAGCCTAAACCATGAACAAGATAAATAACAAACAAGAGGGAACAATATTTTCATAGCTAGGATATATATACTTACTGATTTTGAAAAGGATGAAGATAGTGCAAAGTAGCTTCATATACTGTATGTAGATAAATTTGGAGATAAATTGTTAATCCAATGTTGAAATCCAATGTACACATCATTTAAATGGTGCTCTTCTGGGAAAAGCAACATTATGCAAAGTACAGAAAATTGAGATGTCACCATAAGGGTCCATAAACATTTAATTTGACTCCCCCTGCCTCCATCATATCTTTGGTCAATTTAAGATCTCTCATAGTGTAATACATTTTGGTAATATCAGCGAAGAGTAAAACTGGTTGGTTTCCTTTATCTCTTTCGCAGAGTGTAAGAATGTCCTGAACATTTCTTAAATAGAGCAAGAAGTGATTATATTTACCTTATTAAATGCCTCGATGGAGCAGGGAATCTCTCTTTTTCTCTTTTATGTTAAATGTATGTCTTGTGTATTTCTATTCTACCAATCGTGGTGGATTCATCAAGTCAGTATTAACCCTTAGGGATCAGATTTTCTCCAGGGTAATCTTTCCACAAGCTGGCCCCTCAAATCTTCCAATGGTGCACCCACCCATCAATGCTATAACTATGTAAGTCTATCCACATCATTGCTGCTTATCTTCTCTTTCCTTACACCTTTCCTAGCATCAGAAGCCTTCTCCAGAGACCCAGGTCTTTGCATAAAGGGTACAACGTAGGATCATTTGAGCCTGGTCACTTGACCATCAAGTGACAAGTCAGGGTTGGTTTGTTCAATGATTCATTGGTTTATTCTTTTGCCTATCCATGATATTCTCATGAATCTTATGCATTATAACCTAACCCTAACCCAACCCCAACCCCAACCCCAACCGAATCCCAACCCCAACCCCAACCTGAAACCGAAATCTAAACTTAAACCTAACCTAACCTAACCTAAACCAACCCTAACCCTAACCCTAACCCTAACCATAACCTAATCTAAACCAACCCTGACCCTAACCCTAACGTAATCTCAACTCCAATCCCAACCCAACCCCAAGATGGAGGCCATCTGGAGGCCATAAACGGGCCTGTTTCCAGCCTTCCCGAACTCTTGGTAGGCCTGTTTTTTGC
Source organism: Masticophis lateralis (assembly GCA_030761175.1). NCBI lineage: Eukaryota > Metazoa > Chordata > Lepidosauria > Squamata > Colubridae > Masticophis > Masticophis lateralis. The sequence goes on from JAUDYJ010000001.1 coordinate 14,060,490, forward strand.
CCTTCCCGAGCCTCCATGTGCGCCCTGCACTAACCTGCATCCAAAACAGGCCATGTGGGGACTCCTAGGAGAGGCAGGGTGGGCGGGGCCAGCTTGGAGTGGGATTTGGGGGTTCTCCGAACTGCACAAAATCTTAGCTAGAGGTTCTCCCGAACTTCTGCAAACCCCCAGCAGCCCAGCCCTGACTTCATCACATTTCTTGCAGTCGTTTCAAAAGAAAACTACTTCCACAACCACTGCAAACTCATATTATTACCAGTTGGAAAAGTCCAGAACAAGGGGTGAGATGTGTTAAAGGGTGAACAAGGTTAAAGGAAATTTGATTGCAGAGTGAGTAGTTCAAGTATCATGAGTCAAATAAAGTTATTACTTGTCTGATGTAATTTACTTGATGATTGATAAACACTTGCCTAGCACCATTCAACAGTTCATGGAAAAAAAATCAGTGATAAATTCATCAAAGTCAGTTTTAATTTCATTTGAGTGCAAGACTGGCAGGCAGTTAGCTTGTAGTGAGTCATCAGGTCAACTCAACTGTTCTTTAGTTTGGAGAGCTATCTAGATTTGCCATAGCTTTCCTCCCCTGGAGCAAGTGTCTTTTAATTTCTTGGCTGCAGTCCCCATCTGCGGTGATCTTAGAGCCCAGGAAAATAAAATCTGTCACTACCTCTGTTTCTTCCCCATCTATTTGCCAGGAATTGAGAGGGCTTCTTCTTCTTCTTCTTCTTCTTCTTCTTCTTCTTCTTCTTCTTCTTCTTCTTCTTCTTCTTCTTCTTCTTCTTCTTCTCCTCCTCCTCCTCCTTCCTCCTCCTCCTCCTCCTCCTTCCTCTCCTCCTCCTCCTCCTCCTCCTCCTCCTCCTCCTTCTTCTTCTTCTTCTTCTTCTATCATCATTATCATCATCATCATCATCATCATCATCATCATCACATGATCCTGCAAGTCCCTTGGATTGCAAGGCAATCAAGCTGGTCAATCCTAGAGGAGATCAACCCTGATTGCTCTTTAGAAGGCCAGATCCTGAAGATGAAACTCTTCTCACTGGAGAAGAGCCTAATGCTGGGAAAGATTGAGGGCAAAAGAAGAAGAATGAGGTGGCTGGATGGAGTCACTGAAACAGTCGGCGTGAGCTTAAATGGACTCCAGAGGATGGTAGAGGACAGGAAGGCTTGGAGGAACATTGCCCACAACTTTGCAACTAACAACAACAACAAGTTTAGAGAGCTAGTATGGTTGAGGAGCTGACTTAGAAATCAGGAGACTCTGAGTTTTGGGCTGCCTTAAACATGAAAGCTGGCTGGGTGATTTGGGGCCAATCATTGCCTCTCATCCAACCCACCCCACAAGGTCTTTGTAGGAAGATTAAGAATATTCACCAAATTGAGTTGACCAGACAATATTTTTTTAAAAAGGTGGAATAAATAACAGTACAAAGACCTTCAAGTAGAAGTAAAATGACTGTGGCAAAAGAAAGCAAAGATAGTTACCAAGAGTCATGGACACCTTAATTGCAATCCCAAAACATCTGGAGCACCACTTGAATACCACTGACATTGACAAAACCACCACCAGTCAATTGCATAAGGAAGGCAGCTTTACTCGGAATGGCTTACATTTTTGTATGAAATGGTGTAGGTTTTTCTGCCTAAGCAGTGGGTTGGGCTTGAAGACTTTCAAAGTCCCTTCCAACTCTGTTATTCTATTCTATTCTACATCCTGTGACAATACTTTTAACAGCATCAAAGAATGACACTGTTATCCTACATCCTTGGGAAGGACTCAACAAGTGGATACAAATGCCAAATCCACTCTAAACATCTGGCTGTCTGTGTAACCAGCAATAATCATAAACCTTTGAAGATTGTCAGGGGAGTACCCATATGTTTGGGCTGGAATTGCACAAAATGCAATTTAACAATTTGTGCATGGGGTCCCTCTCTCTCTATTTAAGAGGCTAGAGTGACCTTACCATCTTATTAGCAGCAGCTCAAAGTACATTTCATATGAAATTAGAGTACCAAAGCCAACATATGTCTTTCTGCCATTGGATAGGAATGTGAATGTTTGTTTGTTTGTTTGTCAAGCATGTATGAGAAAACAAGTATAAGTATAAATATATAAACCTATAAGTATAAACAGGTATAAGTATAAACATAAGAAATGAATATGAATAAATGGGGACAGTAGGACAGGGATGGTAGACACGCTGGTGTTCTTATGCACGCCCCCTTTACGGACCTCTTAGGAATGGGGTGAGGTCAACAGTAGACAGTTTAAGGTTAAAGTTATGGGGGTTTGAGGATGCAACAACGGAGTCGGTTAGAGCATTCCAGGCATGGACCACTCTGTTGCTGAAGTTGTATTTTCTGCAATCGAGTTTGAAGTGGATTACCTTGAGTTTGTATCTATTGTTTGCCCATGTATTATTGTGGTTGAAGCTGAAGTAGTCATTGACAGGTAGGATGTTGTAGCAGACAATTTTGTGTACTAAGCTTAGGTCAGACTGTAGGCAGCATAGTTCTAAGTTGTCCTGGCCCAAAATTTCAAGCCTGGTGGCATAAGGTATTCTGTTGTGAGCAGAGGAGTGGAGGACTCTTCTTGTGAAATATCTCTGGACTTGCTCAATTGTATTAATGTCCAATATACAGTGTGGATTCCAGGCAATTTCAAGCAGCATGAAGGGGAAAATTAGATCACACAAAGCCCATCCCTTTTTAACCTGCATTGTGAATGAGACACATGTATCATTGGGCAGGGGTTCAATCACATGGACCCACACTTGGAATATTGCATTCAGAGAAAAGCAACAAAGATGATTAGGGGACTAGAGACTAAAACATATGAAGAATGGTTGCAGGAACTGGGTATGTCTAGTTTAATGAAACGAAGGACTAGGGGAGACATGATAGCAGTGTTCCAATATCTCAGGGGTTGCCACAAAGAAGAGGCAGTCAAACTATTATCCAAAGCACTTGAGGGTAGAACAAGAAGCAATGGGTGGAAACTAATCAAGGAGAGAAGCAACTTAGAACTAAGGAGGAATTTCCTAACAGTTAGAACAATTAATCAGTGGAACAACTTGCCTCCAAAAGTTGTAAATGCTCCAACACTGGCAGTTTTTAAGAAGAGTTTGGATAACAATTTGTCTGAAATGGTGTAGGGTTTCCTGCCTAAGCAGGGGGTTGGTCTAGAAGACCTCCAAGGTCCCTTCCAACCCTGTTATTCAATATGTACATGGTATGGCTGCCATCTTGTTTTTTCCCGCCTTCCCTGGAGATACTACTGCTTTCCTCTCAGAGTAAACATGATGTCAGTCATTGATCAAAGAAAGAATGGCTTCTGGATATGTTGACATGTGCTATTACAGACTATCAGAAGCTGCTTAGAAGAAATTTGAGTCAAAAATAAGATATAAATCTCGCAAACAAATACAAGAGAAGCAGCAGAGACTAACTGTCCACTAGGGAATAGAGATCAGTTGAAATCCATCTTGTTTTATGATCTACTGTTGGATTTTTTCCCCCTCTATTTTTAATTTTAAAAATCCATGACGAATATCACGATTCTCTTTAAAGGCAATGAGTGAAGTGACTGGGGTTGTTTAAAAAAAACAATTACAATATTTTTAGCCAAGTTATAATATACGACTGCATTGGGAGATAATGTCACATTTTTGCAACGAGTGTTGTAAGATTGAACACATCGGGGACACGCAACTGCTCAAGAAAAAATTAGCAAAGAAAATATCTATTTGATTATACATGTAATAACAGCTGCAAGGATTGTTTATACGCAACATTGGAAAGCAGAGAAAATACCTTTGGAAGGAGAAGTAATTAAAAAAAATAGACTGTGCAGAAATGAATAGATTGACTTTGATGATTAAAGAAAGAGAAGATTCAGAATACTTTAAGATATGGAATCAATTCTACTATTGGTTAGAAAAGAGATATAAATAAGTAAATTAATAGTTATGTATAAAAATGCTATAATCAGAATATTTTGTTAGTGATTAATTGTTGTAATTGATTGGATGAGAATGAAGACAGAAGAAATAACAAAAAGAAGAACAATAGGAGACAACACTGAGATGTCACATAGAAGGAATAGAAGGAATGACTGATGTATTAGTTTAGTTTAGTTTAGTTTTATTGGATTTATATACCGCCCTACTCCCGAAGGACTCAGGGCGGTGAGTCCTTCGGGAGTAGGGCGGTATTATTAAATGTTTGTTTGTTTGTTGTTTGTTTAAAAAATAAAAAACTTTTTAAAAAAAGAATGCAAGACCCCCACCTCAGCTATCCCATACAGAAAATAACATATGACCAAACTTTATAGATCTTCACAGATTTTTTTAGAGGTTGTCTTCATAGTCTTTATAGGTTGCATATGGCTGCCATTCAAGTCTGGGGGAGGGGGGAGAGATAGATATTTGGAATGAAGGAGAAATAAGAAAAAAAGATTATTTCAAGCAGAGTTGTGAACACTGTCAATATTTGCTATCTTTGAGAAGCCACAAGGATCCCAGTGCTAGAATAACTCAACTACCCTGTTAAAAATTGAAATATTGGTGGAGGCTCTGAGCAGCACTCAACATGGAATTATTTCTGTTGGTGATGTAAAAACATTGAGAGGTTATTGATTCGTGATCTGATGCTATAAATCACTGACATGGTTTTGGGACAATATTTTAAAGTTTTAGTGTTAAATATTGTAATTCTTTGTTCAACTATGTCCCAAATCTTTGGAATTTGACTATTTTTAAGCAGTTATGATTCCATCAGGCCTAGGGTATTGTTAAGAGAATTAGTTTGAGAAATTGGAGAAATAGTAATATTCCTAATATTAAGGGTTAGATTGAAATGATGTATTTTTTGCAAAGGTAATTTTACATAATAATCCAAAAATGTCTCAAAATCTTTGGCACAAATATTTATGATATTTTACATCATATAATCATTAATTATTATTTCTTCCCCTGTGGTAAATTTAGAAATATCTTTGACCTTTGATTAAGAGGTGACGTATCTCAATAATTATCCCCTTTTGCTTGTTTTCTTATGATTTTGTAGAACTATTTTTGTAGTTCTTGGCGGATTTTTACTTCTCAGGAATAAATAAGAATAAATGAATAAAAACATTTTTTAAAAAAATCCCTCCTCAAACTCGTAAGCAATTTCCATCCAGCTTAAGAAGAAATTCACATAGTTTGTCAACTTCTTAGTTAAAAAAAACAAAAAACAAAAAACCGACAGCCAGGCAAACGGGATGAGAGATTAGGCCTCGGGGCTCTGTTTTGATCAGACACTTTGTCTAGACAAGCAATTTGTGTGTCATTGTGTTGACATGCTCTGCCTCAGGATAGTAACCCCTCAAAAGTTGGCTCTCGTGTGTGTCAACCAGCAATGCTTCGAGGTGTGCACAGAAGCATTTTTCTCATTCTAAGACAAGCAACACCCAGAGCTGATCCACTCTCATACTTGGGAGCTGAGGGCCATTTCACTTCACCAAAGTACTTCAAAAGAGGCACTCTGACATTCCATCACAGAAACATGGCCTTGTGATGTTCCTCACATTCCAACTTGGAGCAGTTCATTCTCACAATTTTGCCTCCTCCCACAGTGTTTTTAATACAAAAACCTTCAATTCTTTCCTTTTTGTTTTCTGAAGGTGTAGGTACTCCTCAACTTATGACCATAATGGAGCTGCCCATGGTGGCCATAAATCAGGGGTGTCAAATTTAATTTCATTGAGGGCCACATCAGGCAGGGGTGGATTCTACTTACCTTTACTACCAGTTTGCAACGTGACTCGCTTTGTTCACATGCACACTTCTGCACATGCACAGAAGCTTCTACGCATGTGCAGATCACCCATGATGACGTTGTAGTGGGTGGATGGAGCCTCCCACCAGTTTTACTACCAGTTCTATAGAACTGGACCGAACCAGAAGGAACCCACCACTGACATCAGTGTTGTGTTTGACCTCAGGGGGCCAGCGTGGGCATGGACAGGGTGGCTATGGCCAGCTCGACATCACTCGTGTCAGGAGCCCCTGTGGTGGCCCAAGCACTCTGCCAGAGAAAAGGGACTCTCAAGCTCCGTTTTCAGCTGTGACAGCCTCCTACAACCCTCAACCAGCAAAAACAAAGCTCCGGAGGGCTGCATGTGGCTCTCCCAAGTTCCATTTTCACTGGCAGAGGCACAGCGAGCCAGTCCTTCACTGTTTCCAGGGCGGCTTTGCATGCCAGATCTAAGCATCCCGCAGGCTGAATCTGGCCCCCGGGCCTTGAGGTTGACACCCCTGCCATCAATCATGACAATCATAAAGCAGGGCACCCACATGCCCGACACAATTTTACAAACTTCATTTGTAAACCCACCGTTCATTGTGAGGTATTTTTTCTGAAAACCAAAAGCAAAAACAATGTCATAAATTGCAGTCATGTGACTGTGGGGCACTGTAAATGGTGGTAAATACAAGCCAGCCATTAAGCTAACTGAAATGCGATCACATGATCACAAGGGCAGGAGACCGTTAGAATTTTGGAATCAGGTCATAAGTCCTTTTTTCGGATTCCATCATGACTTTGAATAGTCACTAAGCGACACTAGGGTCATAAGTCAAGATCTGCCTGTATTTGCAAATGTTTGAAGGCTCATGTAAACACAATAAATACCACAAAATTGTCAGCTGTTCCTGAGAGGTTTACAAACAGGGTAGTGCTTCTATCTGAATGAGTTTCCCTTTATATTTTGATAAATGAAAAAGGTGAATTGGGTCCCACTGTCAGATGAAAAACAAATTAGGAATTGAAGAACGAATCGGAATGGTATAGAGTTGGCAGAATTCTGGAGTTTGACAGAAAGTCAAAAGGTGAAAACAGGGAAACTGAGTAAGCCATAACCTAGTTAATTTGTCTGTTGGTTGTTTTCAGATTATTATCAGGGGAAATTTTAGGGTGCTTTTATCAGTGGTTAGCCACCCAGGGTTGCTACCGTAAGGTAGGCAGCCACATCAACATAAATAAATACATTCTACTTTTGTGCTACTACTGTTTAGCAACTTCCTTCTTACAGCAACCGTTCAGAGTTACAGTGGTGATGGTAACTTCGGGACCAATCTTGCATTTATGACCCATGCAGGCTATAAACTAAAGGAAAGCTGAAGTAAGTTCATAAGCACAGTCAGTTTCACTGAAGGACCACTTTACTTAAAGACCAGGTTGCTGGTTCCAGTTGCGGTTGCTAAATGAGGACTACCTGTCATTTTTCTATGTTGCTCAGAAAAAGGGGAAAAAGAAGAGTTTGTCATTCATCTGGGACAGCAGAAAACAATGGCTCGTTCAGCAAACCGTGGCTCAAACGAGTTGTGGCTTACTCCGAGGTGTGAATCTTTAGAGCAACTAAAGTTGCTAGTCCCTACTTCTAAAATGGTCATTTTGTGGGGGACCCAAAAGGCAAATTTGGAAGAAATATTGGAGATCTTCAAGTTGAATGTGAACATACAAAAAAAGATGTTGAGAACCTAGAAAGACTGCAAAGAACAACGAAGATGATAAGGAGTCTGTAGGCTAAACTATATGATGAATGACTGAGGGAAGTAGGTATGCCTAGTTTCTAGGACTTGAGTGACATGATAGCAGTCCACCAGGACTTGTGGGGATGTCATAGAGAAAAGGGGGACAACCTATTCTCCAAAGCACCAGAAAATAGGACAAGACATAACAGATTGAAGATTATTAAAGAGAGGTCCAACCTAAAATACAGCCTCAGATAGCTCAACAGGCTAAATAGCCTGTTATTAACATTTAGCCGTCTGCAATTATTGCAAGTTTGAGGCTCAAGGTTAACTCAGCCTTCCATCCTTTCTAAGGTAGGTAAATTGAGGACCCAGTTTGTGGGGGCAATAAGCTGACTTTGTATAAAAATATACAAAAGTATGAAGGCTATTGCTTAATGCATTGTAAGCCACCCTGAGTCTCCAGAGAAGGGCGGCATATAAATCTAATTAAAAAAAAATGTGGAGAAATTTTCTGACAGCAAGGACAATTAATCAGTTGAGTAGCACTCTACTGTGGGTGCTCCATCACTGGAAGTATGAAGAAGAGACTAGACAGTCATTTGTCTGGAATTATATGCTCAAACAGGGGATCCTATATCAGCGGTATCAAACTCGCGGCCTGTGGGCCGGATGTGTCATGTGCTGGCCACTCCCACCTCTGTCTTAGCGAAGGGGAAGAAAGTCTCAATGCATTACATGATGACAATGTGAGACCACAAGTTTGACACACCTGATGTAGGGTTTCCTGCTTGAGCAGGAGATTGGACTACCACCCCACTGCCCCAGCGCTATGCTATCCTATTTAGCCATGTTTTCAAGGCTGGGTGCATGTGCGGGAGATGCGTGTGTGAGCAAAGCGCATGCGCAGAAGGCCAGATACATGCGTGTACACGCGGGGCGAACCATTGGTAAACATGTGAAACTTACCTCTGGTGTGGCCCATAGCAAGAATCCATATGGCACCCATGATTAAGAGCTGTCTAACCTTTGTTAGGCAATGTCTCATCATTGTAGGAGGCCATTTATTCCATTGTGTAACATATCTCATGGTTGGAAAATTCCTCCTTATTTACATCAACAGTGTGTGTGTGTGTGTGTGTGTGTGTGTGTGTGTGACTTTAAGCCCAAATGGCAAAAGTTGAAATAAGTATGAACTACAGTTCTGATCTTGTGGTGTGCATTCATCTCTGTGCAAGGGAAACTGACACAATCAAATTTCTGTGGGCAATTCTATTCAGCTCCCTTGTCACACTCATCCCCCTAAATTGATTATCTTTACAGCAACTACTCTTTTAAGTGTGTGACTTTGTGACCGGAGAGGCTAATAAGCTCACCAACATAACTCCTAATGGACTATATACCCAATCTATATTCCAGACTCATTTGTCGCATTGTAAATCAAGCTCATTTGTCTGAGATATAGTGCCAGAGAGCACTACACACACATTACTGTTGTTTCATTGTTCTTATTAATTAGATTTATATTTTGCCTTTCCTCCTGGAATGCCAAATGGCATCCATAGCACCCTTTTCTTCCCTCCCTTTTTTCCAACAATTACTCCAGGAAGGAAGGTTGGGCTGAACCAATGTTTCTCAACCATGGCAACTTTAAGACAGGTGGACTTCTGCCTGCTGAGTGGGAGACTCTGGGAAGTCCAGACATCTTCAAGTTGCCAAGAGTGAAAAACACTGGACTGAACAATAGGAACTGATCTATGGTCTTTCAGTTAGTGGTGGTATTCAGCCGGTTCGGACCAATTTGGGCAAACCGGTTGTCAGCTTTGGAACGCTGACACCGGTAGTAGCGACCTGTGGGTGGGCTCACCCATCCACCCGCTCCAGTGCTATGCCATCCTATTTAGCCACATTTTCTAAGCTTGGACACATGCATGCAAGAGCAAAGAGCATGCACGGAAGGCCAGGCACATGCACGGAAGGTGCAAACGCTCACATTTTTGGTGCACAGCGAACTGGTGGTAAAGTTATGTGAAACCCATTTCTGCTCCCAGTGAACCTTAATGTCTGATGGTGACCCATCTGAAGCACCTGAAGGCAAGACAAGAAGCAATGGATGAAACTAGTCAAGGAGAGAAGCAACCTAGAACTAAGGAGAAACTTCATGACAGAACAATTACCCAGTAGAATGGCTTGCTTTCAGAAGTTGTGGGGGCTCCATTGCAGGAGGTTTCTAAGAAGAGATTGGACAGCCATTTGTCCAGAATGGTAAAGGGCCATGATGGTGAATCTATGGCACATGTGCCAGAAGTGGCACGCAGAGCTATCTCTCCGGGCATGCCAGCTGTCGCCCATTGCTCTTCCAGGTTTCAGCGTGCATGTGCTGGTCTTTGAGCACATGGAAGCACCAAAAACCAGAAGACTAGGTGACTGGTGCGCATGCAGATGCCAGAAACCGGAAGCTCAGCTTCGCAGCATGTGCATACGCTGGGGAACTGCTCTTCCAGTTTCCGGCACTCCCACACTTGCAAGCCAGGGAGCTGCCCTTCTGGTTTCTGGTGCTCCCCTGCACGCGTGTGCGCACTTCCGTTTCGGTACTCGGTGTCAAAAAGGTTCGCCAACACTGATATAGGACAGTGGTGGGATTCAAGTAATTTAACAAGCAGTTCTCTGCCCTAATGATTTCTTCCAAGAATCAGTTTGCCAAACTGCTCTGAAAGTTAACAACCAGTTTTCCCGAAGTGGTGCGAACCGGCTGAATCCCACCACTGGTATAGGGTCTATAGGAGGTTGGACTAGAAGACCTCCAAAGTCCTTTCTAACTCTGTATTCTGTTATTCTCTTACCTTCAACTAAGTCTTCTCAGTCTAATGCAACTCCTTAAGAGTATGCCCCCGTGGCTTTCGGCTCATATAAGCTTATACTTTTGAAGCAGAATCTAGTAGTGTAAATCATATCACTTGACCCCCATTTTTTAACGGTGCCCTTTAGCACATTTCTCCTTCTGAATCAAATCAGGATCTCTTCTTTATGTTAAAGAAGGTTGCTCCTCAGAAACGTGTGTAGGTCTCATATGATTTGATGTAAAATTTTGGAACTGCATTCCAAATGACGTAAGCTCCAGATGAATGAAACTGATTGGAATTTCTTCTCTAATTTCAGAGAAGATTCCAAATACAGCGAGGGAAAGAATTAGGAAAGAATTCCTAATTCCTAATTAGAAGCCGTGGTGACACAGTGGTTAAAGTGCAGTATTGCAGGCAAACTTTGCCCATAGTCTGGAGTTCAATCCTGATCGGCTCAAGATTGACTCAGCCTTCCTTCCTTCCTTCAGAGGTCAGTAAAAAGAGAACCCAGATTGTTGGGGGCAATATGCAAACACTGCTTCTACTTTGAAACCTCCCAGAGAGTTTTGTAAATCGCTATGAGGTAATATATAAGCCTAAAATGCTAATGTTATTACTAATTTTTACTAAGGCTCTTGGGGCCAGATTAAGGCCAGTTGATGACCTAATCACCTAGAATTGATGCTCCTCAACCCAAATGAAACTCTCTTTCTCTGCCCCCATCTGTATTTTGGATTCAAATTTCATTTATTAGACCATTGCAACTCTTCCTCCTGTACCCCCTCCCAAGGTTATTCTCACAGCCCATCAACTCCCCACCATTTTCATTTTTATTTATGTGAACTTTGGATTTCTCTCTGGAACATAGCCGTGTTGTGACTTCTTCATTTATATTTCATTTATATTTTGTCTTTTGTTGTAGCAAAATGGCTCAATGTCAAAGAGATAGAAAGGTGGAGTACAAAGACCATGATTATCATTATCATCATTACCATAATTAATATTCCTTACAGCTTCTAAAATTGCTACTGAGGAGAGAAAGATTGGATTTCTGGTATCGTGAGCCATTATGTCAAATCCTTTTTACAGCAGAGATGGTGGGAAATGGGTTTAGTTCATGGTCATGAATTTAGCTCATTTTGGTTCCTCAATAAATATACAAATTAAATTGCAATTATTCTTTCTTGTCATGTTTTTCTGCATAGTTTGATCCGAAAATGGGCATTTTAAGGGAAAGTGTTTACATAAACATGTATATTACTGCATTTATAAATGAAAAATAAAGTGCTTCTCTCTTTTTCATACACACACACACACAGACACACACACACACACACACATTGATTTGCGCAGTGAGATATGTATGAATTTAGGGGAAAATCACAACTACCATGAAAATGGGATGGAAAACTGATGGGCTAAAAAAGGGAAAAAAGAATAAATTTAACTGGAGGGATTTGTCTCCTGTGCTTATGTGTGTGTGTATTTGTGTATGTATGCATGTATGTATGTATATGTATAATTTGGAAGCTCTGAGATTTTGGACTTTCCAAGATGTGTCAATAAGACATTTCTAATAAAATGGAACTTGAGCAGCTTCTAGCCTCATTGGGGGTGTTACTTGGAACCCTTACACTGGTAATCCTAAACTTCATTCTCAACAAATCCAATAACTTGCAAAACCAGTGACCAAATAAGCAGCCAGCTTTGGGTTAAAGACAGCAACGAGACAAAAATTATCCAGAAGGTGTCAAATTTGAATTGAAAAATGAAACTTGGTTTTCACAACCTTACTCATTGCAGAGTATAGTGATTGAAAGATTGGCAGCTTCTCAGCTAGAAATGGAATGTCATGATCCGTTTCAAATTGGATATGGGGTTGAATCTGTTTTAGTCATTCTAATGAATGCTCTTTATATGAGTGAAAACAGACTATCGGTCCTTCCCGACTTCTAAATCTCTCATGTCAATTGACTATAAATTTTCTGATCACCAAAGGTATTTGCTCATCGTTCCCACCACCCATCTCCTTCCACTTATGACTGTATGACTGTAACTTTGTTGCTTGTATCCTTACAATTTATATTGATATTGTTTCCTGATGGCTTATTTGTACCCTATGACTATCATTAAGTGTTGTACCTTATGATTCTTGATGAAGAATTTTCTTTTTCTTTTATGTACACTGAGAGCGTATGCACCAAGACAAATTCCTTGTGTGTCCAATCACATTTCGCCAATAAAGAATTCTATTCTATTCTATTCTATTCTATTCTATTCTATTCTATTCTATTCTATTCTATTCTATTCTATTCTATTCTATTCTATTCTATTCTTATTCTTATTCTTATTCTATTCTATTCTATTCTATTCTATTCTATTCTATTCTACCCTACCCTACCCTACCCTACCCTACCCTACTCTACTCTACTATTTAGGATTTGGAGGTAAATTTTGTTGTGGCTCTTTTGGACAGATTTCAGTGTAGTATTGTCAAGGTTCTAGTAATGTTTTTCAATATTTACATGAAATCTCAGGGGAAATCATCAGATGATTTAAAATTGGGTGCTATAATTATCGTTGTGATACCCACATTGACTTCCCTTAAATATCTTAAATATCTTCAGGAAATGGAGTTACTCCCTAAAAGTCTGCCACTATCAGTAATCAGCTAGATGAGGGACAGTGGTGGGATTAAATTTTCTTTTACTACTGATTCTATGGGCATGGCTTGGCGGGTGTGGCAGGGGAAGGATACTGTAAAATCTCTATTCCCTCCCCACCCCACTTACCTGCTTTCCAGCTCCATTCTCCTGTGCAGAGCAACAAAAGAAGACCCAGCTGATCAGCTGGGACTCGGGAGGCAGAGAATAGATGGGGGTGGGGCCAGTCAGAGGTGGTATTTACCGGTTCTCCAAACTACTCAAAATTTTTGCTACCAGTTCTTAGAACCTGAATTCGAATCTGAATTTGAAACAGAGTAGACATGCTGATTTTTGAGGAAGCAGCTATCTAGAGAAGTGGTAGATCCTCCTACCTCTTGAATGAGGTTATACTCTCTCAGAAAGACAAGACTTGAAAGTGCCTCTGAGCCCAAATCTCTCTCTAGATCTCTTGAGTGAGGACATAGACTTATAGAATCACAGGGCTGGAAAGGACCTTGGTGGTCCAAACGCCTTACCAGGGCAGGAGTCCTTTGGTGTGAAACCCTCTACCTTGACTAGAGTACTGTGCTCCACTGTGGTGAAAACCCTTGCTTACCAATGGAAATTTTGGATTTGATTGTCATAAGTGGAGGACTACTTAATATATTGTTTTGTTGACTGGCAGCTGCTCAGAATTGGTTTTTAAGATGGGTGACTGTACAAGCATAATAGACAAATAGAATAGAATAACAGAGTTGGAAGGGATCTTGGAGGTCTTCTAGTCCAACCCCCTGCTTAGGCAGGAAGCCCTATATCCGTGATGGTGAACCTGTGGCATGTGGAGCCATATTGGTGGGCACGCGAGTATTGCCCTACCCCAGCTGCAGCACCATGCATGGGCTGGCCCCCAACGGAAGTTGGGAAACAGGCTGTTTCTGGCATCTAGAGGGCCTCCGGAAGGGTGAGGAAGGGTGTTTTCATCCTCCCCAGACTCCTAGGAAGCCTCTGGAGCCTGGGAAGAGTGAAAAATGGGCCTACCGGGCCCATCATGCTACTGCGTGCCAAAAGTGGGGGGAGTGCGGGGGGTTGTGTGTGCATGCACAGGGGAGCGGGGTGCATTAAATGGGTATGGGCACACACGCACTCGACCACCCCGCGCTCCCCCTGCTTTTGGCATGCAATGGCAAAAAGGTTAGCCATCACTACCCTATACCATTTCAAACAAATGGTTGTCCAATCTCTTCTTTAAAACTTCCAGTGTTGATGCATTCACAACCACTGGAGGCAAATTGCTCCACTGATTAATTGTTCTAACTGTCAGGAAATTTCTCCTTAGTTCTAAGTTGCTTCTCTCCTTGATTAGTTTCCACCCATTGTTTCTTGTTCTCGTTGTTCAGGTGCTTTGGAGAATAGTAATAGGGATAACTTTGGTGAAATGAGATAGATGGATGGATGATAGATAGGATAGGATAGGATAAAATAAGATATAAGATAAGATGTAAGATAAGATTAGTTATAAGATGAGGGGAGGGGAGAGAGGAGAGATGAGATGAGATAAGAGATATGAGAAAAGAAGATAGATGATAGACAGACTGACAGACAGACACTTGGGACTTAAAACTCTTGTCTTGTAATTTGTTTTTGGGCAAATGCAAAATGTAGGTGATTACCCTTAAAGCCAGGGATGGGCAGATATGACCCCTTTAAAACCTGTGGATATCAGCTCCCAATATTCCTGAGCAAGCTGGCTCAGGAGTTGAAGTCCACAGGTCATAAAGGGGCCAGAGTTGCCCACTCTTGCTTAAACTTGGCAACTTTTAACATACATGAACTTTAGCTCCCAGAATTCCACAACCAGCATGCGTTCAAAAGAAAACCTCCTATAGGAACCTTCATTTTTACTAAGCTTATTTGAGTAGCTTGCCTAAAATTATCTGTAATTGAGCTTTTTCAGCTGCTGCCCCTCTTCTCTAGCATGCATTCCCTGAAACATTGAGAGCTTGACCTCTTTATTGGCTTTATAAAGCACCTGCCAAACATCTTTTTATGTGAGCTTTTAAATGTTAATGATGACATTTTAAACTTTTTTTCAAAAAACTTTGTGTTTTAATTGGTCTTAAGTGGAGGGTTTTGTGTGTTGGTTTTCAATCTGTTATCCCTATAATCTATTCAATGGCTTTGATAGCTGGTGCTACTGATCGTTGTTGTTGTTAATTGCAAAATCGTGTCCGACCCATCGCAACCCCATGGACAACGTTCCTCCAGGCCTTCCTGTCCTCTACCATCCTCTGGAGTCCATTTAAGGTCACCCCTACTGCTTCAGTGACTCCATCCAGCCTTGTTCTCTGCCGTTCCCTTCTTCTTTTGCCCTCAATCGTTCCCAGCATTAGGCTCTTCTCCAGTGAGTCCTTCCTTCTCATTAGGTGGCCAAATTATTTGAGTTTCATCTTCAGGATCTGGCCATCTAAAGAGCTGTGCTACTGGTACATCAAATCAAATAATATACAGGTACTCCATGATTTACAGGTTGGGGTAACTGAGCCTGAAATGATGGGTGTTGTTATGTCCTTATAAGGACATCCGCTTGGGAATTGGCCAAAATCTACTGGCAGGAAATTCAAACTGCTGTCTATGGGCGGTGTGACTGCCGGAGGGAATATAAGGAGAGCTCTGGCAGCGCAGTGCCAGTCTAGTTCTCCCTTAATAAAGGTATTGAATGGACCTGAGCTGGTCGCGTCTTTTGTATCTGCGCCTGATCTAACAGGTGTAAATTGTGTCAGTCATTAAGCGGGTCACCACGTGATCACATCTAATTTTACAACCTATTTTGTGACAGTCAATAATGAATGGGGCAGTCATTAAGTTAACCCATACTAATAGCAGTGACTGTGAGAGGGATCTTGGAGTCTTAGTGGACAACCAGCTAAATATGAGCCAGCAGTGTGCAGCGGTAGCCAAAAAAGCCAATTAACGAAGGGATACAATCAAGATCAAGTGAGGTACTAATACCACTCCATAAAGCCTTAGTAAGACCACACCTAGAGTACTGCATCCAGTTTTGGTCACCACACTATAAAAAAGATGTTGAGACTCTAGAAAAAGTGCAGAGAAGAGCAACCAGGATGATTAGGGGACTGGAGGCAAAAATATATGATGAACGGTTACAGGAACTGGGCATGGCTAGTCTAGTGAAGAAAAGAACCGGGGGTGACATGATAGCAGTGTTCCAATATTTGAGGGGCTGCCACAGAGAGGAGGGGGTCAAGCTATTTTCCAAAGCATCTGAAGGCCAGACCAAGAATAATGAATGGAAACTGATCAAGGAGAGATTCAACCTAGAAATGCAGAAGAACTTCCTGATAGTGAGAACAATCAACCAATAGAATAGAAGTGGCCTTCGGAACTTGAGGGAGATTCGTCACTTGAGACTTTCAAGAAAAGATTGGACTGCCATTTGTCAGAAAAGGTATAGGATCTCCTGTTAGAGTGGGGGGTTGGACTAGATGATCTATAAGGTCCCTTCCAACTCTGCTAATCTGTTAATCTGTTTTCTACCCATTTTCCCCCCAGAAAACACAAGTAAATGGTAGTTTCTTGCCCAAAGCATTGTAAATTTTAGTCATGTGCAAACAACCATAAATACAGGCCTAGTTGCCAAGTAACCAAAACGTGTTCATGTGACCCTGTGGTAGGTTGTGTGTGTGTGTCCGTGAGTGTGGCCATCAGATCTTTGAAATCAGGTTGTAAGTTGTTTTGGAGTGACTGGAAGTAAGTCAAGATAAAATGTTGAATTGTGCCAAAATGTTATCTTGCCTAATGCCCTGTTTTCCTGTGCAACCAATAATGTGTATCAGAAATGTTTAGCCGTTAGCAGAATGTCTCCGTTGATGCTCTATTTCCAATGGTATTTAACACAGTAAGTCATCTGAATATGGACATTCCTTTTATGCCATCAAAGCTAATAGCTGTTGATAGACCTTGAACATATCCTATGGCGATCGGTTCTGGAAATGAAAGAATTTAATTAAACAAATTGAACAACAGCTGCATTCACAACCATTTAACCTGATTACTGAATTAACCCAGTTTTCTGGGTTTGTAGAATTCATTGCACAGAAATCAACCAAGCCGGATGCACATTGAGCTAGCCCATAAAGAAACTAACAAAGATCAACACAAACCATTCTTAACATATTATCCAGATGCAAACTTTTAAGTGTTTAAATGACCCGGCTAAATATGTCATGGGAGAACCCTCTTCTCTTATCCAGAATTTTTAGACCTTGATTATTTAATTGGATGTCCCAAGAAAAAGAAAACTTTCTGTTTTAAAGCAGCTTTTTTCCCCCTTTTTCTTCCACCAACTGTGCTGAATTTAAATTAGCCAATGGTTAAGGAAGCCCATCAACACATGCCAAAATCATGACAAGGGATTTCGCTTCAAGTAGAAAACAGTGTGAGTTTTTGTTTGTTTGTTTCTAAGCACATTTTCACAGGATTTTTCTTTAAATTAAGATTGCATATTTCACATTCCACATACACTGAAGCAAAAACATTCCCTTTGCTTATAGGGAACATGGGAAAAATACAGTTCCTCATGAAAACATCCTCATTATTGATCATCGACTAATAATTGGAAATAGTGTACTCTTTTTTTAAGAGTGACAAAGGGCAGGAAATTTGATCCCTAGAAAGCACAAATTGCAATTCTGTTGGCTATAAAAATACTGCTTGAGATACATATATATAAATCAGCAAAAATCTGGTCCAGGGCTTGTCCTAGCTAAGGCAGAACCTCTCTCATTTATCAGTTTGTTTAAATTGGTTGTTTGCATAAGTTTTCAAGCATAACTTTCCTTAAATATTCAATAATATTACATACATTTTCTCCTAAAGTACCAGCTTTTTAATGAAAATTCCCTCCAAGATTTTTTTTTGTAAACATACTGTTCCCTGACGCTCTTTGTGATGAAATTTTCCCCTTTTCACTCTTATTTTTTTAAATCTACATTTCTCCACCATATTGATTGATTATGTACCATCAAGTCAATTTTGACTCCAAGCGTCCACACAAATAGAATTTTTTTCCATAACCATCTAATTTTTTTTAGTCTGTTATTTAGGCTCTTGGTTTCTTACACAACCCCACTGTGATGTATGCAATTTCAGAAACAATCCTTTATGGCTGTATATCTTTCACAAACAAATTGGTTTAATGTGTGTGTGGGGGGGAAATTTTCTATGGAAGTAATACAAATGTTAGGGTCCATTCACTGCAATGGTAGAGTCCACCTTCTTCTGTTGCTGCAAATCTCTTCTTTTAAAACTCCCTGGTGGGTTACATTGACATCCTATCAATTCATGACATTTCAGGATAATTCTTGCTCCTCTTTTGAACTAGTAGCATGAAGTCGATAACAACATGGTGTGTGCTTGGTATGAAGAATGCATTCTTCAAAAAGACTATAAAATGTCCTTCTAGAACTCCAGAGCATTTGAAACTTCCAAATCAGGCTGTGATAGACATCTCATGCTACCTTCATGGAAGATGAAGGGTTTGTTTGTTTTTTAAAAATCTTTTGACATGGTATTCCATATTAATATATTAGGTCATTTCCAAGATTGTGTGCATTCAAATAAAAGAATATCAAAAGTTTCATCTCTGAACCTCAAATATAATTTGCTGGTCCTGTATCTGGAGTGGGGATTTGGGTTATTTTTGGAAATGTTTGTAAGCTTGCATTACTTGTCCTTAAGCCAAGATGTTCCTTGAGCCTTCAGGATAATGACAACTGTCGATCTGGAATGTTTTCATTCTGTCAGTCAGTCAAAGTTTGGCAGAGAGATAAGCAAAGTTCAAATAAATAAAATGTAAAAAAAAAAAAAACCAACAACCACCCAACAACAACAACGCAAACACCTTCCCTTGTGAGTCTTCCCTGATAGTGTGAATGAGAGTGGAAGGTTTGATAAAAATGTCTCCCCTGGTGAGAACTCAAGTCTGAAGAATTCTTGAAGGTTGGATAAGAGGTTCTCTACTTGATAAAATGTTTAATTGTCCACCTTTGACCTGTGCAGCTGCGAAGAATAAGATCCATACCTGACGTGCCTTTATTTTCGACTTCCAAGCAGCGTCCTGTCCCTTTGTTTAGGATTGCACCATGCTGGATTATGTTTAAGAGAGAGAGAGAGAGAGAGAGAAATAAATAAATCAGTGTTAACATCTATCATCTTTTAATAGGTCAGATTACAATTCCCATGCCAGTTGGGAATTTTTGAACTTGTAATTCAGGACATGCAAGGAAGAAGAATCCCCCTTTTTTGATATTGTCTTATAACTTCAGGCTAAAAAAATTACCCAGGTTTGACTTGATGTAACTGGATCAACCCTTAGATGGCAGTAAAGGGATATAACATTCTAATCCTTTGCTGCCACTAGTGGCAATTTTAAGTTTTACAGCGAGATTTGCTAGCCCTAAACTAGGGGTGCCAAACTGGCAGCCCACCTGTTGGTGCAGGGGTAAAATCCAGCAGGGTCTGACAGGTTCTGGAGAACCAGTAGGGGAGATTTTGAGCAGTTACGAGAACCGGTAGCAGAAATTTTGAGTAGTTCAGAGAACCAGCAAACACCACCTCTGGCTGATCCCAGAGTGGAGTGGGAATAAAGATTTTGCAATATCCTTCCCCCAGGAGTGGGGAGGGGAGTGGGGAATTTGCAGTATCCTTCCTCTGGAGTGAGGTGGGAATAGAGATTTTGCAGTATCCTTCCCCTGCAGTGGGGTGGGAATGGGGATTTTGCAGTATCTTTCCCCTGTGCTTTATCTCATATTCATCATTATGAATTCTCTAACTTCTCATATTATCAATCTAACATATATCTTTATATCATTATTCTCATTTGTCATTCATTTTACAATGGCATTTTCATCCCATTAAAACCATTCCCATAAATTGTATTATAACATCCATTTCATATTTCATTTCCATGTTTTATTATCTAGCTATTGATAAAATAAATCCCATATCTTATAGTATTGTTTATCTTCCTGTTCTCTCATTTCAAATGTCGATTTGCTCATTTCAGCACATTCCATAATTTTCCTAATAACTTCATCTTGTTTAGGTATTTCCTCATTTTTCCAATTTTTAGCAAACACAATTCTAGCTGCTGCCAATACATTCACAATCAGGTAACTCGATTCTCTGTTATATGTTTCTGATAAAATCCCTAATAAAAAATCTCTGATTTGAAGTCGATGTGCTTTTTAATCATTTTTTCTAACCATGTGTGGTTTTTAGTCCAATATCTTTTGGCTTCTACACAAGTCCACCACATATGGTAATATGAGCCCGGTAACTATGTCCCAAGTCATCTTGTATGAACTCAAATTAGTGGACCTAAGCCAAGTACCCCATGGCTTAGGGCCAGGGTACTTACGGGACCGCCTTCTGCCGCCAATTGCCTCCCACCGGCCAGTTCGCTCCCACAGAGAGGGCCTCCTTAGGGTGCCGTCAGCCAGACAATGCCGGCTGGCGACCCCCAGGGGGAGAGCCTTCTCTGTGGCAGCACCCACCCTTTGGAATGATCTGCCTCCGGAGTCAAGAACAATCTCTGACCTCCCAACCTTTCGGCGGGCTTTAAAAACCCATCTCTTTCAGCTCGCCGGCCTAGCCTGATTCCTATAACATTTTAACATTTTAGAGTTGTATTTTAAATATGAAGTTAGTTTTTAAATTTTATGGCCACTTATATTATTATTTTATGAAATTTTAACTTTTGTATGTTTGTTCTTAATTGGCTGTACACCGCCCTGAGTCCGCAAGGAGAAGGGCGGTATATAAATTCAAATAAACTAAACTAAACTAAACTCACTTGCTGAGAAAGGTACAGCAACACAACCCTATGGGAGACCTATGACTAGGAAGTTGCTATTGCTAAATTAGCTTGCCCATGGGATTGATCTTCTTGTGTTGTTCCAACTGGATTCCTCTTTAGCATGCCTTAGTGCCACACGTATTCACCCACAAGTACAAGTGGACTACTGAGTTAAGGACCCCTGACAAACTATCTTTTTTTTAAAAAAAAGGTTTTTTAAATTTTTTAAAGACAAACAAACATTTAGTACATCATTCATTTCTTCCAGGTGACATCTCGATGTTATCTCCAAAAACTTCTTTTCTTCTATTATCTCTTCTATCTTCATTCTCGCCAAGTCCATTACAAAAGTTTTCCATGGATATAGTATTCTAGTTATAACATTTTTATCACTCTCTTTTAAAGCTTATTTATATCTCTTTTCTAACCAATAGTAAAATTGATTCCGTATCTTAAAGTATTTTGAATCTTCTCTTTCTTTTATCATCATAGTTAATCTGTTCATTTCTGCACAATCTATTTTTTTTAATTACTTCTCCCTCTGATAGTATATTCTCTGCTTTCCAATTTTGTGCATAAACAATCCTTGCCACTGTTATTACATGTATAATCAAATATATATTATCTTTACTAATTTTCTCTGGTAAAATACCCAATTGGAACAGCTCTGGTTTTAAATCCATACGTTGTTGTGTCATTTCCTCCAACTATAACTTAATTTTATAGCAATACTTCTTTGCTTCAGGGCATGTCCACCACATACGATAGTATGAGCCTGGTAACTGGTGGCATTTCCAACATTTAGCTGATTTATCTTTAAACATTTTTGCCAGTTTCTCAGGAGGCATATGCCATCTGTAAAACATTTTATACTGATTTTCCTTGTATGCAGTGGACATTGTTAAACTATCCTGACGACTATCCATGACTACTATCCTGTCAGAGCTGAAGAAGCTTCTTGGATGAGAAGCAAAACGTCTTCTAAAGAAAAGAAAAAAAAACCCACAAGGAAGTCCAGTTGCCTCCTGAAAAAGCACCTTTGGGACAACCGTGACCTGGATGACTGAGAACCTCTAAAGACCCCTGACAAAGCTAATAGATCCTGTTTGATTGACAGTAGGTATCTGTAGCCATAACTTTAGTCCATTCTGTCCAGTTTGCAAACCTAGTAACTCTTCAGAGAACTTTCTTTAGAGAAATCTCAAGAAAATATATTGGCACGCTCAACGGAAGGACTTCCACATCCTGTACCTGAATCTGGATTTCACTTTATTCAGTGGATTAATTTGCCTAAGGGCTATGAAGGGTTTTGGCTCTGAAGGCAAAAAAGTCCTTTGGGGAATGAATGGTCATGTAGGCCACACCTGTTTGCAGCTTCTGCAACTCATGGACATTCTTGGAATTGGTCCTTACTGATTCGGGTTAATGTCAGGGTTCCAAGTAACACCTCCAACAAAAGAAAACTTTGAGGCTTGAGTTTCCTCAAAGTTCCGTTTTATTAGAGATGACATATTGGGACATCTGGGAAAACCTAAATCTGAAAACTTCCAGGTTTTCCTCACCCAAAGGAAAGTCCAAGTCCCTACCCAGCACCCACATGCCCATCATATGGTCCAATCACCGCACCATCCCAACTGGAGATACCTCCCAGTTTCATCCTCCAGATGCAGGGCAAGATGTCCTTGACTTTCTGAGAAAGGAATGTTATTATGACTATATATCACTCCTGGCTCCATACAATCCCCCCCTCCCAGATTCCCACAATACAGGGGTGAAATCCAAAATTTTCCTTTACCGGTTCTGTGGGCATGGCTTGGTGGGCGTGACAGGGGAAGGATATTGCAAAATCTCCATTCCCACCCCACTTTGGGGCCAGCCAGAGATGGTATTTGCCGGTTCTCCGAACTACCCAAAATTTCCACTACCGTTTCTCCAGAACCTGTTAGAACCTGCTGGACTTCACCCCTGCCACAGTAGGAAATGTGGCAGGTCTGAAGGCCTAATACAAAAGATGGCTTCCAAGCCTGACAGCTGGCACTGCATATGGAAGCAATGTAGCTGCTTTAAAGAGCTGCACCATGGTCCTGGGTCAGCATCCATTCATGTGCTAAAGATTTATTTATTTATTTATTTATTGCTCAAAAACCTATCTCATAGTCAGGAGCAGCAGGGAGATGGTGTAAAAAAAACATGCAATCATCAGAAGCTTTTTTTTTTACTTTTTTTGAAAAAAAAAGATCCCGTGCCACAGCTGATCACACACACACGCTCTACTTACCGCATGCCTCCTTTTGGCGTGCACTGTGCATGAGCAGCCAGCAAACCAGTAGTAAACTGGTTCAGATTTCACCACTGCCCTGCATATGGTGTTATCTCATACTGCAGCCAAATTATTTAGGCAGGACAGCTATACTGTATATCTGAGAGAAATGAGCACACCTGCTTTGCTTTCAAATGTTTCAGCTTTCAGTCCTTGGCATGTTCAGTTCATGTTGGGAAATCTCTCCAATGCAAGCAAGGCTGATTTTGGTAGGAAATGAGGAAGCTTCCAGAATTCTAACCTCCGTCCCCCACCCCTCTGTGTGTGTGTGTGTGTGTGCGTGTGTGTGTGATGCCCACATTTAATTTGCACCAAGGCAACAAAGGAGAATTCTCAGATTCCACATACTAATTGAAGATAGCCAGACTCCAAACTAGTTCACATAATCTCATAGAATGTACTTCGTAATGATACACCAGAATAGCTGGACCAGTGGTTTGATTTAGTGGAGGGCTGCTTCGTATATTATGAAACAGTTATGGGAACATCACCGCATTAAAATTAAAATTAATACAGCCGAACTGGGCAGGAAATCAACTGAAATTCTCTGTTTAGTTTTACGTAAGTCTAATTTCAGTGGCTTACAAGCATAGGGTAGGCAAAGATAACTGAATAATTATTTGATGCATATTCTTGACGAATGTATCTTTTCTTTTATGTGCACTGAGAGCGTATGCACCAAGACAAATTCCTTGTGTGTCCAATCACACTTGGCCAATAAAGAATTCTATTCTATTCTATTCTATTCTATTCTATTCTATTCTATTCTATTCTATTCTATTCTATTCTATTCTATTCTATTCTATTCTATCCTATCCTATTCCATTCCATTCCATTCCATTCCATTCCATTCCATTCCATTCCATTCCATTCATTGTTAGTTTTGGCTCCTATCACAAAGTGTGTGGCTGCTTGCTTTTGTTTTTAAATGCCCCTTGTTTTAGCCCCCCCTTTTATCAAAACTAGGTAACAAATTGTGTATGCAAAACTGGCCCTTCCTCTACTGAATGTTGGTGGTTTGTTACATAGGAGAGAACGGGAGATGGCTATCAGCTCATGGTTAGAAATGATGCAACATTTTTAAAGAAGATATATAATTTTAACGAGATGGCCAGGTAGTTTTCCAGGCCTTTCTTCTCCTTTAAATTAAAAAAACAAAAAAATAAAACCCCCTTTGCAGTCAGTGATCAAACCCAGTTTGGGGATGATGAAGGGCCAGTTTGGCAACATTACTACTCCTGGTTCCATTGTCTCAAAGGTGCTTTAACATATTAACAGAGTTGGAAGGGACCTTGTAGTTCATCTAGTCCAACAAAAAAAACATAGTCCAGTTGCCTTTTGGAAAAAAAAGCCCTTTTGAAATAACCCTGTGTTGGATGACTGAGAATTCCCATAGACACTTAGCCCCGTTTCATTTCAGAAACAGCTGGCTGGAAAAAAAGAAATGAAGGTTAGAGTTTAGAAAGCTTAGGGCAGTGATGGCTAACCTTTTTGCCATCACGTGCCAAAAGCAGGGGTTGCGCGCTCATGTGCCCACACCCATAATTCTATGCACCCCACCCCCTGCGTATGTGTGCATGACCCCCCTGCGCTCCCCCCATTTTTGGCACATGATGGCCCAGTATGCCCACTAGGCCCATTTTTGCCCTTTTTTTTGCCCTTCAGAGGCTTTCTAGGACCCTGGGGAGGGCAAAAATGGCCTTTCCCACCCCCTCGGAAACAGTCCATTTTCTGACTTCCGGTGGGACAGGAAGGCCCCAAAATCAGTTGGCCGGTGCATGCATGCATGCTGGAGCTGAGCTTGCGTGCCCACTGATATGGCTCCATGTGACACCTGTGGCACATGTGCCATAGGTTTGCCATCTTGGGCTTAGGGTATGGAGCTTCTGAGAATAAGCATCTTTTTTTTTTTTACAATCTTTGCAGAAAAGCTATAAAGGTCATCAAACCTCTCCTGGTGCTTTTATTGGAAGTGGATGACTTCTAATAAAAGGAAAATCTGGCTAAGGTTTAACCTTATAGTTATTCATATGCTCCAGCAGCAGGGGTGATTTTGAACAGGGACTGTTGCTTTAAAACAAAAAAGGCTTACCACTGTAGGAAGTTAGCACTCACCCCTCTCCTAGGAAAATGAGATATTTTAGGAAATATTAAAAGGATAGAATATTTCCCCTAAAAGAGAGGCAGAAACTCACACGCCCTCTCCACCTTTGTCAATGGGCCATTAAGGCCTGGGCCAGTCTATTCTACATAACAGAGATCTACCTCCTTCAGGCAGAGCCATAGTAGGAATTGCCCAAAGCCTCTTCATTACATCATCAACCAGCAAGAGTCAACCAAGCTTGGGACAACTTACAAAGTTACGCCTGCATGGCCCCATGGGAGTCTGACAACCAATCAGAATACAAGCTCAAATTCAAAGCCGAACAGAGGGTATAAATCTCGCTATCTCTCTCTCTCCCATGTGCTTTTTACCCAGGACCTCAAACCATGTGGTCATGTCCACCATTAAAAACCATCTTTCCAATCAGCCACCGTGTTTCCAGTATCTTTCTTCCCCACATGGAACTGAACCCAGATGGATATTTCTTCCAACACCACAAACAATTCATATGAAAATAATTGCAAAAAAATAAATAAAATAAAGCATGAACCTGTATAAAATTCCAACGCTTATGGAGGCTGCTCTTGACTTTCTCGCAGTCAAGCAGCTGAGGGAGTTTACTCTTCACGTTATCCACCAAGCAGCGGGTATCTGGGAGCAATATTGTGGTCCCAAGAGCTCCTAAATGCAGAAATCCTTCTTTGGTGTAGCGAGCAAGCTAGGGAAGGAAGAGAGAGAGAGAGAGGGAAAGAGCCAGGTTTAGTGAGATGAATGTTATCTACTGCAGAACCAAATACGGTCTGGTAGTAAAAGATAATATGGATTATTATGATCTTAAATGATGTTTTGCTCTGGTGAAACTCCAACTCAAGGACTGCGCAAAGCTCTGGGCAAAGGTTCAGAGAAACGATGGAGAAGGTCCAGAGAAAGGATAAGGATAAGGATAACCAGGGGATTCAGCCTTACAAAGAGGGATGGGTATGCTTAGATTTCAGTGTGTGCTGAGTGACTCGCATTCTTTCAGTCCATGCCTACAGGATGATACGCTCCTGTATCATCAACCATGGCGGTGCAGAGGTTACAATGTGGTCCTGCAGGCTATTTCTGCTGACTGCCTGCAGTTTGGGAGTTTGATTCTCACCAAGCTCAAGGTTGACTCAGCCCTCCATCCTTCTGAGGTCAGTAAAATGAGGACCCAGGTTATTGGGGGGCAATAAGGTGATTCTGTAAACCATTTAAAGCGGGCTGTAAAGCACTGTGAAATGGTATATAACTCTAAGTGCTATTGCTATTCTTCAAATAACCAAAGAGAATTAAGGCTGTTCTCTGCTTTTCCCAGAGCCTAAATCTATTACAGAAGGCAAAAATCACTGTTAGAGAAGACTTCCTAATGGTAAGAAGAGACTTTTCTGCTTTGGCTCTCCCCCTTTGGAACATTGTGTCCCTCAAGGTGATATAACCCCACGCTCTATTGACTTTCTGAAAGGGCCTCAAAATCTGGCCCTGCCATTTGGCCTGGGAGCCCTGATCGGAGCATATACTACTGTAGGTAGCCAATGGACTGAAAGAAGATTCCACCCCCATCCCATGTGTATCTTGTTCTCTTCCTCGCCATCTTTGACAATTTTAATGTACATTTTAATGCTGATGTCAGGGTTCTGATGGATGCCCTAATTAAATCATTAGCCTTGAGCCAAGCTTCAAACGACATCCAGTTATTTATTAGGAGCTTCATATCGGCATGTTCCAAGTGTGGCTAACACTGACCCCACATAATTTATGGCCCAGACTTGACCCTGTTCCCTCCCCCCCCCCCAGGATGTGCCATCAGTCACATTTGCTAACAGAGCAATTTCACGGGTTGTAGAGATCACTCCCCTTCAGTCACTGTGGGTAACCCTGGGAGACAGCCTTGAGAGAGAATTGTCTGGAATGTGCTTTTGTTTTTGGCTGCCGTGATGCTTTGCCGTTTTCCCATTCCCCTTGCCTATGACAACTCGAGAGCAGGCCAGGGATGCTTTGCGAGTTGACAGTTGATATTTATTATTGTAATATTTTAATGTTTTATCCACATCTGTTCAATTTTGTCCATACAGAGTGAGGGAGGTTAAAACCTGGTCGTTTGGTAGAGGGTTCACTAATAGTCAGACAGCAAGAAGGGACCTTGGACTGTCACTCTCTCCAGGGATTCTTGGAGTTGAACATGTCAGGGGTGGGTTTCACTTACCTTTGCTACCGGTTCGCTCACGCATGCACCACTTCTGCACATGCGCAGAAGCTTCTGCACACGCACAGGGCATATTTTTTAAAAAATTTATTTATTTCATTACAATTATGACAAAATATATAATCACATATAAGATCGTGACGGGGACTTTACAGAGCATAATCACTTCAATCAAAATTTACATATACAAAGCAGAGACTACAGTAATTACCTTAACCTTGTCCTTTTTTAGTTTTGTTATTCATCCATGTATACCATAGGTCTCAACATTGAAAGTATACAGAGTCCTTCTGATCTCTCAAGATTTTTGTTAATCTGTCAGCTTCCGCATATTCCATAATCTTTCCCAAAATCAGATCTTCAGCTGGTAATTCTTTCCCTTTCCAATGCTGAGCAAAACAGATTCTTGCAGCGGTAGTGATATGGTGGTGGGTTTCACTTACCTTTGCTACCGGTTCGCTCATGCATGCACCACTTCTGCACATGCGCAGAAGCTTCTGCACATGCACAGAAGCTTCTGTACATGCACAGAGCATATTTGATGGTGTCCAGGCAGGTGGGCAGAGCCTCCCGCCACCGCTGTTACTGGTTCGCCCAAACCAGGGCAAACTGGTAGCAATCCACCAATGGTACATGTTAAGCAGGGGTGGGTTCTACTTACCTTTACTACTGGTTTGTAACGGGGACATGCCTGTACACTTCTGCGCATGCGCAGATTGTCCATGATGACATCCGGATGGGTGGGCGGAGCCTGCCACCACTTTTACTACCAGTTTGCAAGAACCGGACCGAACCAGGAGCAACCCATCCCTGATGTTAAGTAAATATCTGTTTTCCATGTTGGCCTATTTTAATCTTGTGATGGTGAATAGGGAGAGCCTTTTTGTTTAGCATCCTTGACCATTGGTGATTGTGAACCTGTAGCTTTCTAATGTGGGGCAATATGATATTGCTAACTGCTGCTAACCAGCGCACAGTACTTCACGAAGCCTGAATAGCTGAATTGGACATCCAGTTATGAGGCCACAGTTGTACTTCCATAGATGTTCTATATATAATTATGTGCATTGTGTGTATATGTTTACTTCTCTTCTGTCATGTTCTCATCATATGCTAAATAATCACATTTTACTTTATTGCTTTTATTTGTTGTAAGTGGTCTAGAGTCACATCTAGGTGAGATGGACAGCATATAAATTGAACAATAAATAAATACAAATAAAAAATAGTAAGATATTGTAGGAACTGTTATTTCTGGTCCTGCTCTCTGATGCAGAAAAGGTAAAGACCACTGATTATTCTGTGTGACAGTGTTTCAGACATTTAAAGAGTGCTATCAATGAGCCACGGTGGCGCAGTGGTTGGAATGCAATACTGCAAGCTACTTCTGCTGCCTGCCGGCTGCCTGCAATTTGACAGTTCAAATCTCACCAGGCTCAAGGTTGACTCAGCCTTCCATCCTTCCGAGGTGGGTAAAATGAGGACCCAAATTGTTGGGGGCAATGTGCTGATTCTGTAAACTGCTTAGAGTGGGCTATAAAGCATTGTAAAGTGATATATAAGTCTAAGAGCTATTGCTATCATATCATATCTTTTCTGTAGGTTGAATTTACCCATGTCCTTTAACTATCCCTCATAGGTTTTCAGACTTTTTACCGCCTTGATTGTCCACCTCTCAACTTTCTCCAGTTTGTCACTGTCCTTTTTGAACTGTGGTGCCTCAAATTGGAAGATATATAGTCTGATCACATCGGACTACAATAGAATGCTAAACATATAGTCTGACCATATCAGACTGCAATAGAAGAATTGCTTACTGTAATCTAGATGTACCCCATCAAATAATTGGTTTGGTGAGAGGCCTGGGGATTTCACACACACCTCTCCCCGAACATTAAAACTAGAGAGACAGAAAGTTTGGTTGTCCTTTCACTGAAAAACAGTGGAGAAACACCATTCCAAGGAACAGAACTCAAGAGAAAACTTCCATATATCGAAAGGAATATATGGTACAATTATCTTTTTTTTTTT
The DNA here is from genome assembly GCA_030761175.1 of Masticophis lateralis. Taxonomy (NCBI): domain Eukaryota; kingdom Metazoa; phylum Chordata; class Lepidosauria; order Squamata; family Colubridae; genus Masticophis; species Masticophis lateralis. The sequence goes on from JAUDYJ010000001.1 coordinate 14,090,056, forward strand.
TTTTTTACAGATGTGGAATTCCATACAATAGAAATCCAGCACAGCCTTAAGCTAGGTATGGGAAACTTGCTTTGGCAGATACTGCTGAATTAAAATTCCCAGCTTCTTTCAACTTTAAATATGCCGATTGTAGCTATTGGGACTACTGCTTCACTTTTTGGACAATCAGTATGTAACAAAAGAGATGGAGAGTTAAACCAGTGATTCTTACCATGACAAATTCAACATGTTCTTTTAGACCATTTAGAGAGAGCTGTAAAGCACCGTGAAGCGGTATATAAGTCTAAATGCTATTGCTATCTTCAGCCTTCCATCCTTCTGAGGTCAGTAAAATGAGGACTCAAATTGTTGGGGGCAAAATGCTGACTCTGTAAACAGCTTAGAGGGGGCTGTTAAGCACTGTGAAGCGGTATATAAGTCTACGTGCTATTGTTTCTTTCTGAACCTTGTTTCAGCAATTTCCTGAGTTAGTTTCTAAGGAGGATAAAGTTTAGATCAATGTTTCTCAAACTTGGCAACTTTAAGGTGTATGGACTTCAACTCCAAGAACCTCTCAGCCAACATGAAAAACCCAGGCCTAGATGAATCTATCATCTAACTTTCAAAACTCTTGTGAAAATTTCAATATAATGTATGGGATTTGGGCGACATAGGCGGTACGGTATAAAATATTCTGCTTATGTAGACTGCTATGTCAGTCAAGAGATAGCAGGGACAAGCTTGCCTTACCATTTTTCAACTCTACATGTTTTATAGACCAGCCCCTCTTTGTGCCCTAGAGAAATGCAATTAATCTTAATTAATGTTAAATTGACACCAGCTGGAAAATTCCTCGAAATACAAGAAGCCCAGAAATATAGTTGGCGCACTGCTAACTCCATTTGATCGCTTCTGGTGGAAATTAACACTGAACATCCATCTTCCTTCATTATGGTTTTGGTTGGGGTCTGTGTGCTCACAGTGGGAGAAAGTTAATTATATTTTCTCATTCTTTTTTTTTTTTTTAAAGACTTGCTAAGTGAGGTTTGGAACGGCCTGTAACAAGTCAGAACTAGAGAATATCGGTTTAGCGTGGCCCCAAACCCTGTCATTATAAAGTCACCATAATTCAGAGTGCAGTTGTGTGCCCTGTAAAGCAAGGGTGAAATCCAGCAGGTTCTAACAGGTTCTGGAGAATCGGTAGCGGAAATTTTGAGTAGTTCAGAGAATCGGCAAATACCACCTCTGGATGGCCCCCGAGTGGGGAAGGAATGGGGATTTTGCAGTATCTTTCCCCTGGAGTGGGGTAGGAATGGAGATGTTGCAATATCCTTCCCCTGCAAGTCCACCAAGCCACGCCCACAGAACCGGTAGGGAAAAAAATTGGATTTCACCCCTGCTGTAAAGGAATTGCTGAAATTAAACTGTTGGGTATTAACTTGCAATATTTTGATACGACTTATTTTTGTGCATTAATCAGATTTACCCTGGCAGCTCATCGCGAGGAAAGTGGAAGACAGCAATTGCTCAATTATATGAGTTAAAAAACGCCAATCAGAGCTCTCTTCCCCACCCTGACCCACTAAGTATAACCACTGTGTGTGTTACTTTCCAAGAGACAATTAGCTGAATTTAAAGAAACAAATTGTATGTGTCCATAGCTGACTTAAAAACCCCATGCACATCACGTACAGGAGGGCGATGTTGCAGATTCAATTCTGAAAAGAACGCAGAGAAGTATGAATGCAGCAACTCTTGTTGCTTGACTCATTCATCCACCCAGATGGATTTATTTCTAGGAACCACACAATCCTGGATATGTGTTTGCTCTAATAAGACATTGGCAGATTCTGCATTTTGCACTCTGTTTACTGCCAAGCAGCCCCCCGCCCCCAGAATTGAATCTAAAGGCATTGTGCAGCCCAGAACATTATCTAAATTAGAATAGGCCGATGAGGCCAATGGGAACAATTCAGTGGTGGGTTTCAAATTTTTTTACTACCGGTTCTGTGGGTGTGGCATGATTAGTGGGCGTAGCTTGGTGAGCTGGCAGGGGAAGGATACTGTAAAATCCCCATTTCCTCCCAATCAGCTGGGGCTTGGGAGGCAGAGAATAGATGGAAGAGGGGCCAGTCAGAATTTTTACTACTGGTTCTCCGAATTACTCAAAATTTCCACTACTGGTTCTCCAGAACTGGTCAGAACCTCCTGAAACCCTCCTCTGGAACAATTGACTCAGAGAGAATAGAGTAGAATAGAATAGAATAGAATGGAATGGAATGGAATGGAATGGAATGGAATGGAATAGAATAGAATAGAATAGAATAGAATAGAATAGAATAGAATAGAATAGAATAGAATAGAATAGAATAACAGAGTTGGAAGGGACCTTGGAGGTCTTCTAGTCCAATCCCCTGCTCAGGCAGGAAACCCTACTCCTCTTCAGATAAATGGTTATCCAACATCTTCTTAAAAATTTCCAGAGTTGGGGCATTCACAACTTCTGGAGGCAAGTTGTTCCACTTATTAATTGTTCTCACTGTCCGGAAATTTCTCCTTAGTTCTAGGTTGCTTCTCTCCTTGATTAGTTTCCACCCATTGTTTCTTGTTCTGCCCTCAGGTGCTTTGGAGAATAGCTTGACTCCCTCTTCTTTGTGGCAGCCCCTGAGATATTGGAACACTGCTATCATGTCTCCCCTAGTCCTTCTCTTCCCATAGTGGTCAGGGCAGGTTTTTTTTTCTTTCCATGCTGCTTTGTGGATAGTGGAATGTGGAATGTGGAAAAAGAACAAAACAGAATAGAACAGAATTACAGAGTTGGAAGGGACCTTGGTTGTCTTCTGATCCAACTGCCTGCTCAAGCATGAGACCCTATATCTTTCCAGACAAATAAATGGTTGTCCAGTTTCTTCTTGAAAACCTCCAGTGGTGGAGCATCCACAACTTCTGGAGACAAGCTGTTCCATAGATTAATTGTTCTCACTGTCAGGAAATTTCTCCTTAATTCTAGATTAGATCTCTCTCTTTGACAATCTTCTACCTGTCACTTCTTGTCCTCAGGTGTTTTGGTCAACCCCCTCTTCAAATATTGGAAGACTGCTGTCATTGCCACCCCAATTCTTCTCTTTGTTAGACTAGACAGATCTAGTCTAACAGACCACCTGGGCATCGTTACTTCCTGATTTTAACCAGGAAGTAATGTTTTCTTTACCTTCTGCGCATGCACCGAAGGTCTGTGAGCAGGGCGCATAAGGAAGGTAAGTAGATTTTACCCTGCCTCAATCTGACCTTGGGACATTTTCCCTTCTAAGCATGGATCACTGCAGCGTATAGTTAAAAATAAATATGTAAATCCTGAAGGAATGCCAAAAAATACATCTTTAGAAGCAGGAACATTCCTCAAGGTATGATTGAAAAAATCAAAATGGTGGCCATCTCCGTGCGATTGAAACTTGGATTATATTCTCCTGGGTACCATGTTCACCTTTTCTATCACAGACATTCATTTCTCTAAGGATTTTTTTCCCCCCTTTTCTTCAACATTTTTCATATTTGTTCATGCCGGCGATAGGATTTTAACTGCTGAAGCAAGGCCAGGCATGCAAACCAGAACGCAATTTATAGCTCAAGATGGTTGGCTCCAAGATTGAATATTCTTGTTAATCTCTCATTTCATTGACAGGTATTTATTATAAGGAATCAAATTAAAATGGGTGAAAATGCAGCCCACCCCACCCCCAGCCTATCTGTCAGAAGAACTTAGGTTTTACAGCTTCTATGCAAATCAATAACCACCTTGATTTGCTGTTTTGTTTGTTTTTAAAGACACGGTACAAATGAATAGAAGATCAGCGAGGCTGGGGGTGGGGGGTGGGGAAGGATGCTTCCTGCTATCTAACAATGAAAAGAAATGGAAAAAGAAGGTGGGAGGGAGGGAGGGAGGGAGGGAGAGAGAGAGAGAGAGGAAGATCAGGGAAACGGAAACCGCTTTGCGCTTCTTTGACAGATGGGTTGAAAGAGGCAAGCAGCAGCCCCAAATTTTAATTCAAGAAATCAAGCAGTAGAAGAAAAGTTGTTTTGTTAAAACAGTGACTGGGGGCGGAGAGCGGGAGGAACTAACCGTACAAGCCAGCAAGCTCAGGATAACAAATAATTTCTTTGGGGCATTCAGCTACAAGCACAGAATAAGCAAACAGTATGGAAATTATTTTATTTCCCTTTCAACCGAGATATTTCAAAGGTATGATGTGAGGCTTCTGTGGCAGCCCTGTAGAACTGGGTTAAGAAGACCCCCTCCCAGCCCCCGCTCTGTTCTCCATCTTCTCCAGTTGATTAATGGATTTAAGGGAAATGTTTCAATAGGTTCAGAAAAGCCCAAATGATCAGAGGTCCATGGCAAGATTGAGTATGTGTTGCTATTTGGATTCTAAAGGGAAAAGATGGAAGGGCAGGCATGACACATCCATCTATAACTCCTTAAATGAATAATAGAATAACGGAATTGGAAGGGATCTTGGAGGTCTTCCAATACATCTTCTAATGCATCTTCTTACTGTCCTGTCCTGAAGCTGCGGAAAGCAGCCATGTGATGCTAGGAAAAGACACAACTGACCTGTTGTGGACTTCAACTTCCAGAATTCCTCAGCCAATTATGGTGGCTAGGGGATTCTGGGAGTTGAAGTCCATACGTCTTAAAGTTGCCAAGGTTGGGCATCCCTAGTCTAGTGGTTAAGGACACTAGAATAGAAACCAGGAGACCCATCAATTTTAATTCAGTTTTAGACACGAAAGCCAGCTGGGTGATCTTGGGCCAGTCACTCTCTCTCAGCCAAATTCACTTCATACGTTTGTTCTGGGAAAAATAAGAGGAGGAGGAAGGAGTTATTAGATATGTTTGTTGCCTTGAATTGTTTATAAAAACAATAAGGGTAGGAAAGAAATAAATAAAAATAAAATAAATAATAAATGTGTTTATCGTATTTGTTAACTGACCCAATCCTACAGCTCTGCATCTCTGCCAACATCTCCAAATTGTGCCAACAAATATACAGATGGATACCCACCACAACTCATTCCATCAAGCCAAAGCACTGGTGAAAAAAGAAGATTTTAACAATCTCTTGAAAAATAAGAAAGGAGAGCATCAGCCAAGACCCTGAGGAAGGCTGTGTAAGGTCAGCAGAGAGAAGATCTTCCATCTCTTCCAGGTCCTATAAAGCTCACAAGGAGGAGAGATTTTCAGAGGTCCTCTTGAGAGAAGCAGACCAACGTCATTGTTCTGACCTAGGCTCCTTTGAAAAGCAGTAAGCAGGAATCGGTCCTGGCAAAACCTCTTTTATTTACATGATTGTGAATTCCTTTCATTCACAGTCAGCAAGGCTTGTCCAAACAGTTTTCCAAAGATATATTTATCAACACAAACCTTATCCTTGGCAAGCTGCCACATAACTTGTTTCCAAATGCAGTATAAAACAAAACTTGGCACAGAGTCTCTTTGAGTCACGAACAGAACTTTCCACTCTTGAAACAACGGAATGAACGAATTGTTTCCTGCAAAAGCCCACTCCTCATTCGCTCATCTTTTGTTTCCTATGGGAGGGGCCAATTATCTCCAAGGTGTGGCTTTACTCCCAAGTCGACCCTGCTTTCTGAGTTGTTCTTGTCTTCTGGCAGCTCTGTGCATACGCACACTGGGAACGGGCTCCAGCTGTTCCTCTACCTCACTGCTGTCTAGCTCCCTCTCTGCCTCCAATGCAGAGCCCTCATTTGAGCTTTTCTCAGCCCTCAGGACTGGCCCATGTTCCTCCCCAACCTCCTCACTGTCTGACTCTGCTGCCAGCTATGCTGGCTGCCGGCGGGCCACAACAGTCATCCTAGACCATGAATTTTTGAATTCAAAGAGCATAATGGCCCCATATAGACTGTATTTCAAATAAGCTTTCAAAGAAAATTCCAGAGATCTCAAATTGTATAAGGTGTCCTGCTTGAGCAGAAGGTTAGACTTAGAAGATCTCCATGGTCCCTTCCAACTCTATTCTGATTGATTGATTGATTGAAACCACATGGATACTTCATGAAGACCTAAATGGAATTCAAGGAACCATGGTTTGCTTCACTTTCCAGTTTTTCTCCTTTACGGTAGGAGCCAATGACTTTTTAGATGATCATCACTCAATTTCAAGTAATATTCTAAATGCTAAAGTCAACACATTTAAATATTCCTGAATGTGTGTTCTTATTTGAGAACAGAGAGATCCTTCCAGACTGAGTCCATTTCTTAGAGTTTTAAATTGCTTTTAAATTAGACAGACAGTGCTCAACATGGACTATCATCTCATCTATTTTTGTGACCCCAGGATGACAAGAAAGGGAGTTGGGACTACTTCTGAGCTTCCTTTGTTCCCAACTGTAACATCTAAAACAATGATTGCAATACTTAATATCTCACTTGAATTTAGGACAAAACTCTAGAATTGGGCTGCCTTGTTTCGGATTAGAATTTTTTTCTAATAGTCATTTTGAGTTTGCTACATTTCAAGCTTATAATATTTTGGACCGTTCTAATTACAGGGCTAGGCAATTGCCAGCCTTGCTTGTAAGCACATTTTAAAGAAAGCTGTTAATGTACTTCAGCGTTTCTGAACCCCAGTGACTTTAAGTTGTGTGGACTTCAGTACCCAGAATTCCCCAGCCAGCATGTTGAAGTCCACATGTCTTAACATGTCTTAAACTGAGACACTGCGCTGGTCGATCAGAAAGGTCGGTAGTTTGGTGGTTCAAACCCCTACTACAGGTCTCCTGCATGAGCAGGGGGTTGGACTAGAGGACCTCCAAGGTCCCTTCCAACTCTGTTACTGTTACTTGTTGAGGTTCAAAAATACTGAATGAATGCTAGCTCATCAGCTACAGCCAGGGGTGGGTTTCACTTACTTTTGCCACCGGTTCACCCCATGCACGCATGCTCATTTCGCATGCACATGTGCTGTCTGCACATACTCCCGGCCTTCTGCACATACACTTTGCTCGCTTGCGCACCTTCTGCAAATGTGCCCGGACTCAAAAATGTGCCTAAGTAGCACGACTTGGAGCCGGGGCGGGTGGGTGAGTCCACCCGTGATTGCCGCTACCAGTTCACTCGAACCGGATGCAAACCAGCTGAATACCACCTCTGGCTACAGCTACTCCTCAACTTATGACAACAACCAGGACCAGAATTGCTATGGTTGTTAAGTGAGCCACCCCCAATTTTGCAACCTTCTTTTTGGCCGCAGTTGTGAAGCCAATCACTGCAGTTGTTAAATGAAACATGCAGTTGTTAAGGAAATCCGGTTTTCCCATGAACTTTGCTTGTCAGAAGCTGGCTAAGAAGGTTGGCAGTTGCATGACACAAGGATGCTGCGACCGTCGTAAATACATGACTATTGCCAAGTGTCTGAATTTTAATCACATGACTGTGGGGATGCGGCCATGGTCATAAGTGCAAGAACCAGCTGTTAGTCATTTTCTTCAGTGCCATTGTAACTTCAAATCAATCAATGGTAATAATTGGAGGACTACATGTGTTCCATTATTTCCAAGCTCTGTTCGTTAAGAATGAGAAGAAGAAGAATTGTGAGGGATTAAAAGAGCTGGTTGACAGCCTGGAAAGCCTTTTGGTTCTGTCACTGTCACTGCGCTTGGAGGAAGGTGCTCCTTTGCAAATTACGTCTCATCCATCAGTGCTCCCCCTGGTCTTGGACTGGGCAGATTTTCATAACTGATACTATGTATGCTACATCGGGGTATCCTGAAAGGATGACTGGAAAACCTCTATTGGAGCAAATCGTGGTGTCTGCTAAACTATCCTTGCCATTTGTTTCCCCAAGGTCCTCCCAAAAGAGCAGCCTGCTGTCACTCTGAAGGATACTGGTGTGGAAAATAAAATAAAATAAAATAGCAACTCTCGGAATAAAATTTGAGGTAAGAGCAAAATTCTTGCAGTTTCTGCAGCAAAGTTTTATAAACAAGTCAAAAAAGAGAAAACAGATAGAAATGGCTGAAGCTGCTAAAAATGCCAAGCTGCATTAACAGAAGGATAAAATCAATAGCACATGAAGTCTTACCCTTTATAAGGGTAAGACCACACTTGGAATACTGCATCCAGTTTTGGCCGCCAGGATATAAAAAAGATGTTAAGACTGTAGAAAGAATGCAGAGAAGAGCAACAAAGATGATTAGGGGACTGGAGGCTAAAACATATCAAGAACGGTTGCAGGAACTGGATATGTCTAGTTTAATGAAAAGAAGGACTAGGGGTGACGTGATAGTAGTCTTCCAATATCTCAGGAGTTGCCATAAAGAAGAGAGAGTCAAGCTATTCTCCAAAGCACCTGCAGGCAAAATAAGAAGCAATGGATGGAAGCTAATTAAGGAGAGATCCAACCCAGAACTAAGGAGAAATTTCCTGACAGTTAGAACAATTAATCAGTGAAGCGACTTTCCTCCAGAAGTTGTAGATGCTAATACACTGGAAGTTTTTAAGAAGAGATTGGACAAATATTTGTCCAAGGTGGCACAGTGGTTAGAGTGCAGCACTGCAGGCTACTTCAGCTGACTGCTAGCTGCAGTTTGGCAGTTCAAATCTCACCGGCTCAAGGTTGACTCAGCCTTCCATCCTTCCAAGGTAGGTAAAATGAGGACCAGATTGTTGGGGGCAATAGGTTGACTCTGTAAACCACTTAGAGAGGGCTGTAAGGCACTGTGAAGCAGTATATAAATCTAAGTGCTATTCTATTTGTCTGAAATGGTAGTTGAGCGGAGGGTTGACTAGAAGACCTCCAAAGTCCCTTCCTCCCAAAGTCCCTTCTGTTATTCTCTTATATTCTGTTAACCATCTGTGGATTAGATTGCCCTCTAAATAAAGGGAAAGGGCAGGGGAGGGAAAAATCTGCTCGCATGTCCAGCTGTGAAACCAATGTTTGGGGCAAGTAGGAAATTCCAATATGAAAGACCTACATAACTCTACACATTGGTGGAAGAATTCCACTTTAGAAAAGTCCCTAGGCAAAGGATTTGCCATAGAAGAAAGAAAAAGAGCAGAGCACAAGCTCTATTCAAGTGTAGAAAGTACACAGGAGTTGACCTTTGGGGAAAGAGAGAAAAAAGAAAACAGCCCTGCAAACGCAGAAATTCTTTTGACATTCCAAAATGTCAAACAGGAAAGCGCTCCATACACAGAGATGCTTCTTCCCCAGAAACATCCTTGAATGGGATGCACAAACCCCATTTCAAAAAGGAAGGCTTTTCTGATTCTATTGAAGGAGATCGAGATATGGAACCCAACTCTCCATGTTCTTGTCTGGAAATTATGTCCATGGTTACATCTTTCGATACTTACCATTTTTCTTTCCCCGGTCTACTTCTAATTTTTTTGCTATTTAAATACAACAAAAAGGAAACTGACATGCTATAAAGTTAAAGGTTGAATCTGAAATATGATCATACAGATCAGGGTTCTCCAACCTTGGCAACTTTAAGACTTGTGGAGTTCAACTCCCAGAATTCCTCAGACAACAAAGCTGGCTGAGGAATTCTGGGAGTTAAAGTTCACAAGTCTTAAAGTTTCCAAGGTTGAAGACCCCCAATACAGATAGTCTTTCTTTCTTTCTTTCTTTCTTTCTTTCTTTCTTTCTTTCTTTCTTTCTTTCTTTCTTTCTTTCTTTCTTTCTTTCTTTCTTTCTTTCTTTCTTTCTTTCTTTCTTTCTTTCTTGATTCGATTTATATGCCGCCCTTCTCTGGAGACTCAGGGTGGCTTACAATGCATTAAGCAAAAGCCTTCATACCTTTTGTATATACCTGCTTAGTAGGGCTTTTGGGCCCCCCAAGCGGTGTTCTTTCTTATACAAAGTCAGCTTATTGCCCCCACAATCCGGATCCTCATTTTACCTACCTCGGAAGGATGGAAGGCTGAGTCAACCTTGAGCCTGGTGAGATTCGAACTTGCAGTAATTGCAGGTAGCTGGCAGCTAAGTGCTATTTAACAGCGCTTTAGTCCACTGCTCCACCAGGCTCCTTGATTTACAACAAGTTCATTTAGTTCATACTTATAACCATGACCAAGATTTGTATGCTTGGCAACAGGTTCACATTCATGTGAACACTGTTGGCAACCTTCTGCCAAATAAAGTCAATTGGGAAGTGAGATTCACTTAACAACCAGGTCATTAACTTAAGAACTGCAATGATTCACTGAACAATTGTGGCAAGAAAAGTCGTAAAATGAGCCAAACTCACTTAACAAATGTTTCGCTTAGCAACATAAATTTTGGGCTCAATTATGGTCGAAAGTTGAGGACCATCTGTATTTAAGATCTTGCAAGCTAACTCTGCCCATAGTCAGGAATTTGATTCTGACCGCTCAAGGTTGACTCAGCCTTCCATCCTTCCGAGGACAGTAAAATGAGGACCCCGATTGTTGGGGTGGGGTGGGGAATATGCTGACTCTGCAAACTGCATAGAGAGCGCTGTAAAGCACTATGGGACAGTATATAAGTCTAAGAGATATTGCTACCTTCCATCTTGGTAATCCTGAATTAAGGAGCCTGAGTGGCGTAGGAGGCTAATGCCTCCTACTAAGGCAGCATTTAACATCCAGCTGCCTGCAATTACTGCGAGTTCAATTCTCACCAGGCCCAAGGTCGACTCAGCCTTCCATCCTTTCTAAGGTGGGTAAATTGAGGACCCAGTTTGTGGGGGGCAATAAGCTGACTTTGTATAAATATACAAAAGTATGAAGGCTATTGCTTAACGCATTGTAAACCACCCTGAGTCTCCGGAGAAGGGCGGCATATAAATCAAACTAAAAAAAAAAAAAATTGGTCCCTAGAATCTTAGATTTGGAACAGATTTTAGAAGTCATCTAGTCCAACTTACAGACCCCTCACATCCTGGACATAAACTGTTTCAACTCCTACTCTCAAAACAACGCTATAGAGCATTGCACACCAGAACAACTAGACACAAGAACAGTTTTTCCCCGAATGCCATCACTCTGCTGAACAAATAATTCCCCCAACACTGTCAAACTATTTACTAAGTCTGCACTACTATTAATCTTCTCATCGTTCCCACCACGCATCTCCTTCCACTTATGACTGTATGACTGTAATTTTGTTGCTTATATCCGTACAATACAATATTAAATTGATATTGTTTCCTGATTGCTTATTTGTACCCAATGACTATCATTAGGTGTTGTACCTTATGATTCTTGATGAACGTATCTTTCCTTTTATGTACACTGAGAGCATAGGCACCAAGACAAATTCCTTGTGTGTCCAATCACACTTGGCCAATAAAAAAATTCTATTCTATTCAACTTCCTGCTCAGTGCAGAATTCACCCGGGCTTCTTCACTAGTAAGTTAGAACTTTTGCAGCATCCTTTGTTGAAATCACATCATGGAACCAAGTCAAATTCTAACCTGAGGCCCCCAGCCATGGCATGGGTAGAGGATCGCCGTGTGATTTTCCTGTGGTCCTTGATCAAGGCAGACATCTTTTATCTTGTTGTTCCTTAGCTGTAAGAAATCCAAAAACAGAATGAGATCTTGCAAGAGTAAGATGAAGACATTTTTGACAAGTGTTTTCTCACTTCTCTTGACAAGTGTTTTCTTATAATTACTGGAAGATTTTATTGATTTCAGATGTGTTCAAATATTAGTAGCTTGGGTTGGTAGTTGGGCTGTTGGTTTGGGCTCTGAGCTTGGCAATTTTGTTGCAAATGTTTCGTCACCATTCGAGTAGAGCTTGTCAGTGTGCTTTGAATTGTGTTCGTCTGTAAGAACACAGGTCTTTAAATACCCTTTTAGGTGATGCAAATTAGTCTGAATGTTGTTTGTTACTTCTGAGTCACAGTCTGATTGTTGATTGTTTGTTGTTATCAAGGTATGGTCTTTGGTTTTAAGTACTGTCTGTGTCATGTAAAACAAAAACCACTAAGTTACATCACACAGAGGGTACTTAAAACCACAGACCATGCCTCCATAACAACAGCTAATGAACAATCAGACCATGACTTAGAAGTAACAAACAACATCCACACTAATCTGAATCACATAAAAAGTATTTAAAGACCAGAGTTCTGATAGACAAGCACAATTCAAAGCGCACTGAGGATGTCTCCTCGAATGGTGACAAAATGTTTGCAAACAAAATGCCAAGCTCAGAGCTCAAACCAACAGCCCATTTGTTGATTTATTTATTAAATGTATATGCCACCCAGCTCACTATCCAAAGCAAGCATCAGTTGAGCAGCATCAGCTAATCATTCACTTTTACTTACAATAATATACTTAATTTTATGGACGAAATGAGTCTTTGTTTAAAAAGGAGAGACTTCTACAGAAATTCTTATGAATTTGGTATTCTTGGATTTCAGTATATTTTCTTATCTCTTAGTTCACCATTATCTCTCCAGCAATCAGCAGCCTTCTTGGCTTTCCACACAGTGATTCTATCCCACAGAAAGCAAATCGCAGCAGCCAGGGAGGCTGTACATCAAACATGGAGTTAAATTCACCACAGTTTACTAAAATGAATTCTTGGGCTCAGGGGTAAAATCCAGCAGGTTCTGATAGGTTCTGGAGAACCAGTAGCGGAAATTTTGAGCAGTTCGGAGAACTGGCAAATACCATCTCTGGCTGGCCCCAGAGTGGAGTGGGAATGGAGATTTTGCAATATCCTTTATTTATTTATTTATTTATTTATTTATTTATTTATTTATTTATTTATTTATTTATTTATTTAATTTATTTATTAAATTTATATACCGCCCTTCTCCTAGTGGACTCAGGGCGGTGTACAGCCAAGAATAAAAAGCACTCCAATACAAAATTTAAAATATTAATAAAAGAATTAAATAATTTTGGCCCAATAAATTTAAAAAACCCAATAGGCAATTAAAATTTAAAACCCATAAAACTTTAAGCTTAAAAAAGAGGGGGGGGGGTGTTACGCCAGCCCAGCTTGACAAAATAAAAAAGTTTTTAGGGCACGGCGGAAAGCCCGGAGATCAGGTATCGTACGGATCTCCGGGGGCAAATCGTTCCAGAGGGCTGGTGCTGCCACAGAGAAGGCTCTCCCCCTGGGTGTCGCCAGCCGACATTGTCTGGCTGATGGCACCCTGAGGAGTCCCTCTCTGTGGGAGCGAACTGGCCGGTGGGAGGCTATCGGTAGCAGAAGGCGGTCCCGTAAGTACCCAGGCCCTATGCCATGGAGAGCTTTAAAGGTGGTCACCAACACCTTTAAAGCACTCCATGGCATTCCCTTCCCTCAGGAGTGGGAAGGGAATGAGGATTTTGTAGTATCTTCCCCCTGGAGTGGGGTGGGAATGGAGATTTTGCAGTATTCTTCCCTTGCCATGCCCAACAAGCCATACCATGCCCAACAAGCCACACCCATAAAACTGGTAGTAAAAATATTAGGATTTCACCACTGCTTGGGCCCCATGAAAATGTTACAGGAGATCTGTGTGGTATTGGTTTGGATTCCAATCCCATGTTTTTAGAAATGTAGAAGTTGTATTCATTGCCATTTTGACTACAAAAAGGAAGCCATGGGCACGAGAGCCTTTCTCTGTCAGGTGGGTAAGCAAGGCTAAGCCCAGAAAATTTAAAGCAATTTGGTTCAAGCATTTTCTTTTGGCATTTCAAGCTGTGAGATGCACGAGGGAGAATTCTACTATACAGGCAGTTCTCGACTTACAACACTTCATTTAGTGATCATTCGAAGTTACAATGTCATTGAAAAAAATGATTTATGACCGTTTTTCATACTTACGACTGTTGTAGCATCCCTGCGGTCATGTGATCAAAATTTGGATGTTTAGCAACTGATGCATATTTATGACAGTTGCAGTGTCCTGGAGTCATGTGATCCCGTTTTGCGACCTTCTGACAAGCAAAGTCAATGGGGAAGCCAGATTCGCTTAACAACCTTGTTACTCATTTAACAACTGCAGTGATTCAGTTAACAACCATGGTGAGAAAGGTCATAAAGTGGGGCAAAGCTCACTTAACAAATGTCTCACTTAGCAACATAAACGTTGGGCTCAATTGTGGTTGTAAGTCGAGGACTACCTGAACCATCAGCCCATTTCCTGGTTCTTTCACAAAACAATAATGCCCTTCAAAATCAGCTCTCATTATAATATCCTTCCTTCCTTCCTTCCTTCCTTCCTTCCTTCCTTCCTTCCTTCCTTCCTTCCTTCCTTCCTTCCATTCATCCTTCCATCCTTCCATCCAATTTATATGCCTGCCCAACAGTCTGAGAAACTTGGGATGGTGAACAAAATAAAAAGTCCAAAAAGAAACCAAATCAAAGACTATTTATCATTTATACCCATGCCAATGTTTCAGTGACTTCTAACTTAGCCCCAATGTCTGGAAGAAGAGTGAGATCTTTGTGGACTTCCAAAATGCTACAAGAGTTGAACCATCCATTTCTTGGAGAAGGGAGTAGAAATTAGTTCCATTGGGTAGGGTGCCATTACAGAATAGATACTCCCTGAGATCACAACAATGGAGATTGGGGTGGGGAGGGGAGTGGGGACACATGCAGTCTCAAAATCAATTCCCACTGTAGAAAATGTATAGTTATATTTGAAAGAGATGGTATCTGGAAAATACACCGTATTCTGTAGGGAATTGGAAATATGCAACAACAAAAAGAAAAAGATGGAAGGGAAGAGAAGAGAAGAGAAGTGGAGTGATGATGGGAGAGAGGGAAGTGGAGTGGAGTGATGGAGAGGAGAGGAGGGGAGAAAGGTTGGGGGAAAGAGGAGAAGGAGAGGGAAGGAGAGAGGGAAGAGGAGAGAGGGAAGTGGATGGGAGAAGAGGAGTAAGAGAAAGGGAAGGAGATGGAAGTGGAGAAGAAAAGAGACGAGAAGGGAGAAGAGGAAAGGAAAAGGGAGGAAAGGGAAGAGGAGAAAGAGAGAGTGAAGGAGAGGGGAAGAGAGAAGAAGGAGAGAGGGAAGGAGAGAGAAGTGGAGGGAAGAAGGGAAGGGAGGGAAGGAGAAGAAAGAAGGAAAGAGATGGACTGTCGTAAAACTGGGTGAAATATGGTGTATAAGAGAAATGAAAACAGATGGGTAACTTTTTTAACTTGATGGTTATATAATCGACACCATAATGGAAGGCAATATATATTATAATATGATGGATATTATCGCATATCTGTTTATATGTTACTGCATATTTGTTAAGGTATATATGACTATAATGACAATGATGATGATGTTTGTATGTTCTCATGTTAACATCTTGGACAAATAGAGAGCACACTGCTCAATATAGAATGATATAAAACAATAAAAAATATTAATGAAAAAAATGAAAATTAATCCCCACTGTCCTAAAAAACAATTCACACTGTTAAAAAAGTAGTAATGGAAAACATCCCAGGTCAAACAAAGCTGGACTAATGTAAGAGTAACATATTTTATCCATTCTTCATCATAGCCAAACATGCTGTGGGCTTTCCTCCCCCAAATTACTATTAATGTATCCACAGATATCAAGAATTATCTACCCTGGTACATAGGTAACAGAAGGAAATACATTATTGTTATCTTTACAGGATGAGTCTCCCAGGAATCTTTTGCGTTTTCTCTCCTAGCATTTTTCTCCTCTCCGCCAAACATTGATCTTTTTTAAAGAAGTGATGGGAGATTAAAGATTTTTTTTACTCTCTTTCAAAATGGTAAAACCTAAAACCTTCTCCTCGTCTTCCTCCTTCTCTAGGTGAAATGGAAACTTGATACAGTGTAAAAAAAATAAAATAACCGAATGTCCATTCATAAGTGATTGGTTATGTCTGGAATAGAATAGCAATTGAAAATGAATTATGGCTGAATTATTATTTCTGTCTGTTTCCTTAGGCCCTCTGCCAGCTTGTCAAGCAAATGGCCAGCAAGTGAGGGCTTCTGCAAATTTCCCAGATGCTGCTATGCAATGACTTTCCACTTCACATCAATCTACATTTTAATTCTGGGCTGAATATGATGAAGTAGTGGAGGACATCTGCCCTATTCATATACTGCAA
Organism: Masticophis lateralis; assembly: GCA_030761175.1. Classification (NCBI taxonomy): domain Eukaryota; kingdom Metazoa; phylum Chordata; class Lepidosauria; order Squamata; family Colubridae; genus Masticophis; species Masticophis lateralis. The sequence goes on from JAUDYJ010000001.1 coordinate 14,106,114, forward strand.
TAAAGGGTGGGAGTTTTCAGTTAAGGAGAACATTGTGAACGTCCACTATACAGATAGCCCACCCATAACTGACTTTCCAACAGTTGTTTGCTAGAGCTGTTTCTCCTATTAACAGAGATTAACAGAGAAACAGAGTTAGAAGGGACTTTGTAGGTCATCTAGTCCAACCCCCCCACCCAAGCAGGAGGCCCTACACCATTTCTGACAAATGGCAGTCCTTGAAAGCTTCCAGTGATGAAACTCCCACAACTTCCGAAGATAAGTTGTTCCATTGTTTGATTGTTCTCACTGTCAGAAAATTTCTCCTTATTTCTAGGTTGAATCTCTCCTTGATCAGTTTCCATCCATTATTCCTTGTCTGGCCTTTGGGTGTCTTGGAAAAATAGCCTGACCCCTTCCTCTCTGTGGCAGCCCCTTAGATGTTGGAACACTGCTATTATGTCTCCCCTGGTCCTTCTCTTCACTAGACTAGCCATGCCCAGTTCCTGCAACCATTCTTCATATGTTTTACCCTCCAGTCCCCTGATCGCTCTTCTCTGCATTTTTTTCTAGAGTCTCCTCATCTTTTTTAGTGTGGTGACCAAAACTGGATGCAGTATTCTAGGTGTGGTCTTCCTAAGGCTTTATTAGTACCTCACATGATCTTGATTGTATCCCTCTGTTAATGCAGTTTAGGATTACATTGGGTTTCTTGGCTGCCGCACACTGCTAACTCATATTTAACCGGTTGTCCACTAAGATTCCAAGATTCCTGTTACAGTTAGTGCTATTGAGCCTGGTTTCACCCAGTCTATACGTGTACTTTTGGCTTTTCCTGCCTAAGTGTAAGATCCTATTTTGAGCTCTGATGTTCAAAGTGAGCTCAGAGCAAACAATGGCTCTGTTCATCAATAAAGAAATGTGGGTTGAAGAGTGAAGGGGGTATGGGACCTTATGACTATAGATGTTAAATTATTGATCTACCAACTTCAGTATACCATGCATTGGCTGTGTCCATCCAAACATATAACCAGAATATTATAACTGCATGTTGCAGTAATATTCAATTTATTTATTTGCTTACTTATAAGACTTATAGACTGCTCTAATCAGAATCAAATCGTGGTCAGTTGTTTTCTTTTTTGTACATTTGTGGCTTAAGTGGGTCATGTAAATCCAGCTATTAGTCTGGTTCACTGCATTGTGTCAACCTAGAAAAATGGCTTTATTTAATAGACATGTTAAAGAATGATAATGAATGCAAAGTTTCCAGCAGGAATCTTTCTCAAACAGACTTGGAGGTATTGGGTTTTGATTTCTGCACGCAACCCACCGAGCCACAGGTCTATATAACTGCATTTAGGAAGTGACTGTTAAAGTAGAATTGTGTAAAACTTAAATTTGGAAATCTGATGTAAAAATCACCTGGTTGAATGAAGAATCCAAACAACTTTCCAAATGGACTGACAGTTGAAATCATTTAGATTGGCAAATCAATTTGAATGGTTAAATCAGATCAACCAGGCCATCAAACCTGAATTGAGATTAGAATTAGACAGCACCCTTTCCATACATCTAAAATCAATTCAGATCATGCTGTCTAAAACCAACAGTAGCTTGGTACTGCCGTACCAGGAATGGGAAACCCATGTTCCACCAGATGTGGTGGTCTATAATTCCCTTCAGCCTCGGCTACGGAACTAATGTTAAGTGATGACAAGAGATACAGCCTGACAAATATTGCAAATCAATACAGCGTCGAAGCCTTCCTAACCAAATGGAAATCCAGAGGATTGCAAGACTAAACCAATGCAAGAAAAAAAAAAACCAGCAGAAGACATCTACTCATCTCTTTATAATTAGGGCTGAAAAACAACATTTTTTCATACCCGGTGTGATTCATCATAAAGTAGAATGGGCCGTGAATCAAAGTGCATTTACAGCCATCTGGATTTTTTGTGAATTCTACAACTATATTCTCTCCACTAAATTTCAGGCAAAGAAGAATGTTGTCTCCTCATCAGATCCAATGCTTGACATTATTTAGAACAGAGACCAGGGTAAGGCTGTCAGATGCTACCACCACTTTGATTTGATAACAATGAGATGTTAGATGGTCACCTATTTTGAGCCATTTCGTCAAAGAGAGATTCTCAAATGCAATTGTTACACTGGTAACAATTGGTAACATACCAATTGTTCACAATAAGGAGGACCTTATTATGCATGTATGTTACCAATTGTTCACAATAAGGAGGACCTTATTATGCATGTAAGAAATATGCTTTGCAAGCAAAGGACCCCAGCTTTAGTCTTTCCATTGAAAAAAAAAGGGACCACAGTTAGCACAGCTAGGAAATTGCTTACAGCATGCTCTATTGCAGCCATAATGGCCAGATATCACAAGGCTGATGGTAGAGAAGTTGCCAAGTTCAAAAAAACAATTTGAAAATCATTTGATTGAATGAAGAATCAAAACAACTTCCCAAATAGACTGACAGTTGAACTCAAGTGGATTTCCAAATCAATTTGAACGGTTAAATCAGATCGAGCAGGGCATCCAAACTGAACTGAGATTAGAAATAGATGGCACCTAGCCCCTATTACCTAAAACCAATTCAGATTTAGCTTGGTGGTGCCTGCACCAGAAATAGGAAACTCCTGACCTACCAGATGTGATTAATCTATAATTCCTATCAGTTCTGGTTATGATAACTAATATTAAGAAATTATATCATCTTGAAAAAGAGTCAGGAAAATTTCTCAAGTAGAAAGCTGAAGTGTACAGCAATGGTGCAAATCTTGATGGCATCTCCTGCAAGTGATAACTAGCAAAGACAACGTTCAAAAAGAATAGTAACTGTATTCCCAATCCCCTGAAAGATATTAAGTCTCCTGGTGTAGACTATTCTAGATTAAATGGAACATGACCAAATGAAACTGATTCCAGAGATATTTGTAATCTTCTGTTCTGAAAGCAAGAATGACATTAGATAGCCATTGGGGCTGGCTGAAGGAGTTTTAATTCCAGTTTTGAGTAAAACTGTCTGATTCTAGTTACTCCCTGCAGATCTCATTAGAAAATGGTTGGAGGAGCGACATAAAATGTACTCTAAATTCACAGTCAATTCCTACATATTCCATGTAGTAGTTCCTTCTTAATTACCTCTCCATAGGCAATGGTGTTATTGTATCTTCTCATTTCTGGGTAGACGTGGTCCAGGTACCATTGGAAACTCTTGCATTTCAAACTTTTTCTTAATGCTTTTCGCTCAGAAACATCCCCAATATCAATTCCTGGGTTCTGAAAGACAGATACATGGTTACATCATCACTTCCTCTTATTGTTGCTATGCTCTGAGATAACCAGATGTTCACTCCTGCTTTTTAAAAACACATTGTTAGGAATCTTTCTTTTGGATTTTCCTACCTCCATAGTTTATGATGCCACCCTTGAGGTCTTTCTCTTCTTTTTGAAAGCCCAAAGAAACATAGAACAAGATTGTGACAACATCTGGAGTTAGGCAGGCCAACAACTTCTTTAAAGTGTGAGTAGTCTTTGGGCTAAACATCACCCCCGGCATAAAATTCCCATTCATCCATTCCAGCCAATACAGATTGTCATTGTTGTTGCATTTGTGTCAGAAGAAGCAACGAGGCACTTCCAGGTTGAAAGCTCATCATGATGGTGACATCACCATTGTCTGGGGAATGCCCACTTTGGGAGCTCCTTTCAGATCCCCATAAATAAGCCCACCAAAATGGTACCTATTTATCTACTCACGTTTGCATGCTTTTGAACTGCTAGGTCGGCAGGAGCTGGAGCAAATGATGGGAGCTCACCCCACCACCCAGCAATACTTGGGTCTCGAACGTGGGCTTGCTGATTGTCAACTCAGCATTTTAACCATGTGAGCCACCGTGCTGACACCAATACAGCTAAAAATATGGACTAAAATTCAGTGGCAAAGCACCTGTCAAACTGGGCCAGACGCATCATGCACAGGCCTCCCCACCCCAGCTCAGCAAATGAGAAAAAGTGGCAAAACATCCTGTGATGGCAATGTGATGTGGCAAGTTTGACACCCATGAGAAGATCACAAGTTCAATCCCCATCACCTCCAACTAAGAATAGCAAAATATTTTCCTGAAATCTTTATGAATGCCAATAGATGAAACAGTCTGAAATCAGCACACTACATTTTGATTTTAAAATCAAAGGGAAAGTCTACTCTGATTCTTTTTGGAATCTGGGATAACTCAAGAATGTTCAAAGCAACTTAGTCCTGTGTGCAGAAATGGGCACTTTAATCTCAAAATCAAGATGTTTCATAGGAAGAGGTTATGATTCCAATTTCTGAAAGGCACCTCTTTTTTTGGAATGCAGGTTTAGGACATATAAAAAGGTAATCTTTTCAGCATTAATATCTGCTGGGGAGTCCTGATTTGATGTGATATCCAGAATGTTAAATTTATAATTTTTTTTATCAAGTTTTCTTTTAATATTACATATGCATATCAATGTGTGAACAGTGTGACACCTGGGTGACATACATTACAGTACAGATAAAATAGTATTGTTGATCATAGTTATCACATTCATCCAGCTTACATATTTCTAGTAGTAATGCACATTTATATCAAGTTATAATCTTTTATTATTTCATATTGTTTAAACACACATAGTACTATTGCCGTTCAGTTTCTAAACCTCCCTCTTATCTTTGCATTTGTCTTATTTTACAAAAATGTATCTACTAATATTCCCCCTTTCTCTTATTTCTGTCTTTATTCTAACTTTTATTCATGTCACCATTATATTAAAAGACATTCCTTTTGTATTACAATACTATCCTTCATTATTTCATTGTTCAATATTTAAATATACAATTCTAATACCAATCACAATATTATTTATACAGGCAAATTAATTCTATTCATATTCTTTACATTCTTCCAATCTATATTCCACTATTAATACATCTGTTTATATTAAAATATGTCCTTTCATCATTTTATTACTCTTTATTTCACTTTATTATTCCACTGCAAATCATAACATTATTTAAACAAACTCAATAATACCATTATTTAATCTCTAATTTTCCCATTTTAATACTTAGTTCTTATTCATATTTCCCATATTTCCCTCTTTGAATCTATTTATATTAAAATATTATCCTTCATTGTTTCATTATTCAGTGTTTCAATATACTATTCTAATGTCAATCACGATATTATTTAAACATACAAAATAACTCTATTCATATTCTTTGCTTTCATCCAGTCTATATAATTCTAGTATTAATACACATGTTTATATTAAAATATTTTATTTTTGTTATTTAATTGCTCAATGTTTACCAATCACAGTGTTATTTAAACTTACTTAGTAATTCCATCATTCAATCTCTAATTTTCCCATTTTATTATTACTTTTGTTTCATCATGTAAAGGTGATACAAGTAATCTCTTATTGTGATACAAGTAATCCCTCAATCTCCTATCTCTGTTCTAATTGCTCCTCCTGCCACCATTATTAAAAAAAGGAAAGAAAAAAAAAGATTTTTTTCTTTCTTCTTTTTCCTATCTGCCTTCTATCCATCATCTCATGTCCGCATCAATACTTTAATTCTTATTCTTTTTTTGACTTGCCTCCCATATTCTTCTCTTAAATCGTTATCTGTCTGTATCTGTGTCTACATCACTGTGCCTAGTCAATCTAAGTTTTTCTCCCATTCCTACCCTCTTCCATTGTCTAGCATTGAAATTATCCCTGTTTCCTTTCCCCAAGTATCTTTCCACTCCTCCATTCTCTTTCCAGATCTTTTAGAATGTTTTCCCCCTGGTTTGATTCATAAAACATGATTAATTTTATTGATGACTCTTCATTATCTTCTTTTCATTGATTCCTCATATCTGTTTTTCTGTTAAATTTATATTTTTAAAAAGCCTGGTTAGCTTGTTCTTTAATGAGAGTTTGTTTCTCCAAACCTATCATCATCATCATCATTGTCATCATTGTCACCTTCATTGTAAACATTTCATCATCATCATTATTTGATGATGATCACTATTTGATGACGGGGGCATACACCCAGATTCGTCTGGTGCGCCAGTTGCATCCCTACTTGGACCGAGATGCCCTATGCACAGTTATTCATGTGCTAGTCACCTCACGTATTGACTACTGTAATGCTCTCAACATGGGGCTGCCCTTGAGGACCACTCGGAGGCTTCAGCTGATACAAAATGCAGCCATGCAGGTTGTGATGGGAGGATCCCCATACTCCCATGTTACACCCCTCCTGCGTGACTTGCATTGGTTGCCGGTTGCCCTCTGGGTGAGATTCAAGGTGCTGGTGATGACCTATAAAGCCCTATATGGCTTAGGCCCAGGATATTTGGCGGACCACCTACAGCCAGCAACGATATCCCATCACCTGATTCGCGCCCATAGAAAGAGCCTGCTCAGGGTGCCGTCAACTAGACAGTGTTGGCTGGCAGCCCCCAGGGATAGAACCTTCTCTGTGGGTGCGCCCACCCTCTGGAATCGACTCCCCTTGGAGCTCCAGTTGGCTCCTGACCTTCACAACTTCCGCCGCGAATTAAAAACTTGGTTATTCAAGTTCCCCGACCTGGACTGATGGGGTTTTATAGGTTTTTAAATTTTAGTTGGTCTAATCGGATTTTAACTTCCTATGATGGCTTTGTGAATTTTATTATTGTGAGCCGCCCTGAGTCCGTTGGAGATAGGACGGCATATAAGCCAAATAAAATAAATAAAAATAAATAAAATATTTTCACACATATATACATACCCATCATGCTATTTTTTTCAAAGTAAGCAACGTTATGCAAAGCAGAGAAAAGGATTAAGAAGTTGTGAAGACAAATGATAAGAGAGAAGAAAGAGAAATTGAACTAAATTTATATCAATACCATCACTGCATCCCTCTATATCTGCCTGTCTTTGCAAGCAATCTTTGTTTCTGAAGAATGTCGGAGACTGCAAATTCCTCTTAGTAGCTGTGATCTGGGCAACCAGATGTTGGCTTGAAAGATTAGAGATTCTACGTTGCACAGAAAATTATAGTATGCTTGGGGTAAAATGCACCCTTTAATTAAGGGTATTTAAAATAGTCTACGTCTTCTCTATCTAACAGAAATGCTGAAGAGTTATGTGACAATCTTGATTGATTGAAGCCATAATAGGTAGTGGAAGTCAATATTCATGGAAACTTTTGCTGTTGATATTTTTTAATTGTTGTGGTAGTTAGTATTGTTAAGGAAGATGACTGATGTGAGACCAAACTATTATGCTCCCATAAATTGAATTTTCATTCTTTCTATTGCCAGTGTGCAGAAATGAATGCCACTGAATGAATTTGCAGCACCAAACAGCACCATCTATCTAAATATTTATGGAAATCTCATATTTCATAAGTGCAAGGGAAAAAAATCTGAAAAGGAAAAAGAAAAACTTGGAAATCTTTGGAGGACTAAAATGTGAACAGCAGAGACTGGGTCATCTCATACAATGAGAAAATGCCATGGAAAGAAGTAATTAACACTTGATGGGATGAAGAAAGTTTTTAAAATCCCTTACAAAGGGCAAAAGTTGGTTAAGGAGTTTTTCCACATTTAGCTGATAGTCCCAGTTACAATTTTCTATTTTTCAACCACAATGTATCTTTAACACGTTTTTGAGACATTGTGTTCACTTTTCAGACAGTAAAGGAAAAAATAATATGAATCTTTTTAGAAAGGAAAATAGGTTTTCTCAATTTTTATACTGTCCAGTCTGAAAAGAAATATCTTTCAGGGTAAGGGAATTTTTCTGAATATTTGGAATTATAGCTTCTGTTGTCTGGGAGATTTGATTCAGGATCCACTTTTCTTTCTTTCTTTCTTTCTTTCTTTCTTTCTTTCTTTCTTTCTTTCTTTCTTTCTTTCTTTCTTTCTTTCTTTCTTCATTTTTAATGAGTTCAAGCTCTGCTTGATTATTGGCTTTAGAAAACACACAGAGCTTATCTTTCAAGATGACAACTCTCAAGGCAAAGAACAAAGATAAAAGCAAAAAAAAATCAATAAAACACACCAAAGGAGATGATAAAACAGAAAAACAAAGGCCGAAATCAGTAAAACTAAACATGCCAGAGAAGAAATAAATAAATTAAGCCTGATTAAAAGTCCAAGATCTCATTTCTAACAAGGCTGAATAAATAATTGGCTTCTGTATTGACAATGTTGAGAGACACGGTGACTCAGTGGCTAAGGCGCTGAGCCTGTTGATTGAAAGGTGGGCAGTTCAGCAATTCAAATCCTTAGTGCCGTGTAAAGGGATGAGCTCCCGTTACTTGTCCCAGCTTCTGTCAACCTAGCAGTTTGAAAGCACATAAAAAATGCAAGTAGAAAAATAGGGACAACCTTTGGTGGGAAGGTAACAGCGTTCCGTGCGCCTTTGGCATTTAGTCATGCCAGTCACATGACTACAGTGACGTCTTCGGACAGCGCTGGTTCTTCGGCTTTGAAATGGAGATGAGCACCGTCCCCTAGAGTTGGGAACGACTAGCACATATGTGCGAGGGGAACCTTATCCTTTACCAACTGACAATGTATCTTCACTAGTAAAACTCTCCCCACCTAGCTATCAACCTGATTATTAAATTAGTATCGCTGCTTGCTTTTTTTTTTAATGCAAAGAAATGTCACCACAGAGGGCAACACTTAGCCTGCTTTAATCAAGCTCAAAAAACCTGAGAAATGGTTGGCACTTGGAGAGAGAATATTAGGAAGTCCAGATCTGTAGCCTGGATGGTAAAGTGGAAAAAAAAATCTGGAAAATTGAAAAAAAATGGCACTATTCTGGCCTACTGTAATTAAGAAAATAATATATATGGAAGTCAGCACTTAGATGACTTTGGCTGAGCTTGGAAAGGGAAACAGTATTAGCCCTGATTAGTATTAGAATGAGAGACCAGCAGGTGATACATTGGGAGGTTAAAAAGAAATCATTAAAAAGGCAATTGTGAACCACTTCCACATTGTTTCCAAGAAAATAACACAGACATATCCATGAAATCTTCAGGAATTGGAATTCAATTCAAGTTTTTCTTATTTACATTCAGAAAAAAAAGTCATAGGGGTATAGATGGGCTCTCTCTTGTAGTGAAGCACCACACTTCTATATATTTGTTTGCTTTTAGGTTTTATTCCTCAAAATGTTGCTATTGGAATGAGGGTTGAGGAAAAATAGCAATTTAAAGCCTGTCTGGGGACCCTCAGGTCATACCCTATTTAAAGCAAGATACTTATAAGAAGCCTTTCAGAGACATAACTATTAAAGTCCCAAAGGTGTTTTTTTTTTCAAAAGTCATCTAGACTTTTTTGTTTTTCCTTGAAGACATTTCACTTCTCATCCAAGAAGATTCTTCATTTCCTGAAGAAGCTTCTTGGATGAGAAGTGAAATGTCTTCAAGGAAAAAAACAAAGAAAGTCCAGCTGCCTTTTGAAAAGCATCTTTGGGACAACCATGACCTGGATGACTGAGAATCTCCACAGAAATAACCATTTTAGCATTCTTCAGGTGGGAGGCTGATAGTAAACAATTTCAGCCGTCAAAATTCACTGGTATGAAGTAGCTTGGGCTCCAGAATCCATATCAGGAGTGTCAAACTCAAGGCCTCTGGGCTGGATCTGGCACATGGGGTGCTTTGATCTGGCCCGCAGTGTGGCACTGGAAACAGCAAAGGAATGGTCTGTGGTGCCTCTGACAGCAAAAACAGAACTTGGGAGGGCCGCATGTAGCCATCCCAGGCTCCGTTTTCAGCCAGGACGGCCTCCTGCAGCCTTCTGCCAGCAAAAATGAAACTCAGGGGGGTGCCCAGCCACTTCCAAGTTCCATTTTTGCTGGCAGAGGCCTGCAGGAAGCCACTGTGGCTGAAAACAGGGCCCAGGAGCCCATTTTCGCTGGCAGAGTGCTCGGGCCACTACAGGCACCCCGACACAAGTGACGTCATGCTGGCCACACCCATCCTGGCCATGCCCACCCTGGCCTCCCAAAGTCAAACACCCTCATTGCGACCCTCAATGAAATTGAGTTTGATACCCCTGATCTATATGAATGGACACTTATCTATATGAATGATCTATATGAATGGTCACTTATGGCCAGTGGGGTCACACTGCTCATCTTTGTCAAAAATGGAACTTTCCAATTAAGCTGGGAGCAAACTGGCACTCAGGTGGGTTCTGTCAGGTGCAAGAAACCAGGAGCCAGGATTGAGATCAAAAAGCATGGCAAGTTTATTCCATGCAACCTGTACACAAGAATCTGATCTACTAACATCAAGGAGAATTGGCACCAGATGACAGTCAATAGACTTCAAGCGGGCAGGACTTAGGTCTGTTATGGGGGTGTAGACTCCAAACAGATGATGCATTTGACCCTGCCCTCAGGCTCCCCCTGGTCATCTCTTACAGGTGCCTGTAAAATGTTCGTGTGGAAATTATATACTTTCAAGTGAAAAAGCAAAATCTGAAATTAAATTGAGGTGTATTTTCCAGCCCATTACAGTTCCTAGAATTCAGTCCATATGAACCCACTGGAAATGTTATGATATTATTTGGGAGCTTCCAAAGTTACTTTTTAAAGGACTTTTTCTTTTAGGGATGCGATGGCTCAGTGGCTAAGATGCTGAGCTCGTCAATTGAAAGGCCGGCAGTTCAGTGGTTCGAATCCCTAGCACTGCATCACAGGATGAGCTCCCGTTACTTGTCCCACCTTCTGCCAACCTAGCAGTTCGAAAGCACGTAAAAAATGCAAGTAGAAAAATAGGGACCATCTTTGGTGGGAAGGTAACAGCATTCAATGTGCCTTTGGCATTTAGTCATGCCGGCCACATGACCACGGAGACGTCTTTGGACAGCACTGGCTCTTTGGCTTTGAAACAGAGATGAGCACCACCCCCTAGAGTCGGGAATGACTAGCACATATGTGCAAAAGGAACCTTTACCTAAAGTTACTTTAGCACTATAATAACCAAGTTTGGAAACTTCCATCTCTGTACCTCCTCATTTTTTCATTTCTTTCCATTAAGAATGTTAACAGAAGAAAAAGAGATAGAGAAAAAAATCAGTGTATTTTCTGGTGTATATGTGCTAAGAGTTGGGTCAGGACATACATTTTTTTCTGTCTGGAGCAAAGATCACCCTTTCTTCACCCCATTTGACAAGTTGAAAGCAAGCAGATTGGCATTTTGTGATGAAATCACTTGTTCCAGCAATGTCTGAAGAGAAGGTCAAGGTCTCCTCCCTCTCATAAAAGGGAAAAAAAAGAAGAACTGGAGCAGGACTAATTCAAAAGAAGGGGAATTAGATTTCTATAGCCTCTTTGTATGACAGAGCTACCGTGTGGTTTATGTAGTGTGTGTATTTGTACAAATAGGATGCCTACAGAAGGCTGAAAGATTCTTTTCTATAGGCATAGTTGTTCTGTCCCAGCTACGGACCCCAAAGAACGCAGCACACACAAAGTCCGTTCAAACCTTGGTTTACTAAATAAATCAGTCTTTTACAACAACGGCTGTTAATTAACTGCATTAACAGCCGCCAAGAATTCAAAGAATAACAACTGAAAGCTTACTGTGGTTGGCAGAATGCCCAGAAGCAATTTGCAGGAAGCTGATAAGATAAGCAAGACAAGACACAAAGGTATGTGAACGAAGTTGTTCCCTGCAAATTGCTTCAGTTGACATTACTCCTTAAATAGGCTAAGGGTGACCAATTAGCCCCAAGCCTTACTCATGAGGAGGCCTCCTCCTGAGGAGCCACTCCTACCTTTTGGCAGCTCTGTGTACCCATGCATTGAGAAGAGGCTCCTCCTCTTTGTCCTCTTCACTTAAGGGAGCTTCTGGAGGTTCTGAAGGCCCTGGCTGAATCCCGGCCTCTGGCACCACATCTTCTCCAGCCTCCTCATTGTCCGATTCGAATGTGCAGCTGGCACAGCACCACACCAGCCTCCTCGCTGTTTGAATCAGCTACTAGCTGCACAGGCCATGTACGGGCCACAACAATAGTCCCTCACAGATTCACATCAAGGACATTAGGAGAAAAGGCAGATGATGGAGATCTACAGTAAGTATGTTGACTCACCTCCAATGGCAGGTTCCATGCGATGTATACATGGGACTTGTAATCATCCATCCACACCTCGGCTACCCGCAGTGCGTTCCTCTTGGTGTAGAAGCCAATGTTATTGTTGTACGGCTTCTTCTTGCGCTCAATGTGGGCCACTCGAGAGCAAGGGAGAACCTCCATGCTGCCACCACACAGCCACACCTGGAAGGATTGAGACAAATGAGAAAAGACAACAACAGAAAGTCAGTAACTGGAAACACCCCATATTCACACACATCCTAAACAGGGGTGGGCTGCTGGTAGTTTGCAAAGGTTCAGGAGAAGTGCTAGCTAAGATTCTGTGCAGTTCGGAGAACCCCCAAATCCCACTCCTGGCTGGCCCCACCCACCCCACCCTGCCCCTCCCAGAGTCCCCATACAGCTCATTTTGGATGCAGGTAAGTGCAGGGTGCGCGTGGATGCTCTGGGAGGGCGAAAAACAGCCTACCAGAATTTTGAGAAGGCCAGAAATGGGTCCAGCCTCCAGAGGTTCTCTGGAGCCTGGGTAGGCCATTTTTGCCCTCCCGGAGGCTTGACCAAAGCTCCGGAGCTTGGGGAGGGCAAAACCATGCCTCCCGCCATGGTGCAGGAGGATAACTAGGCCACACCCACCATAGTCACGCCCACCCAGCTACTGGGCAGAGGACCCCTTGCTAAAATGTTTGAAGCCCATCCCTGATCCTAACCTCCCTCAATATCCTCCAAGGTGTTACCTTTCAGATCCATTTCATTGCCCTAGGACAGGGTGTCCAACTCAAGGCACGCGGGCCGGATCCGGCCCATGGGGTCCTTAAATCTGGCCCACGGGGCTGCCCTGGAAATAGCAAAGGACCAGCCCACGGTGCCTCTGCCAGTGAAAATGGAGCTCGGGAGTGCTGCGTGCGGCACCCCGGGCCCCATTTTTGCTGGCAGAGGGCTACAGAAGGCCACCACCTGAGGTCACATACAACCCTGATGCAGCCCTCAGTGAAATCGAGTTTGACACCCCTGCCCTGGAAGACTTGCATTACTCAGTGTAAATGAGGTGTATCCAGCAAGCCATGGTGGCACAAAAAGGAGAAACATGTATGATGATTTCCTTCCTAAGCTCTATTCTTTTGCACTTTCCCCCCGTCCCCAATAATTTTATTAAGGACTATATTGAACAAGTAAAACCAATGCAGCAACCTAGTAGAGAAATACATTAAAATTATTTGAAATTTTAAGTGCAGAAGGGGGGCGGGGAAACATCAGATGTGTTAAGGCACTGGACTACAAACCAGAAGGCAGAGGAACAGGGTGCCAAAAGGTAGTGCATTGTCTCCAACATCGTATAAAAATATATAAGAATGATCAACCAGTCAGTACACGTCTATTCATCTATATAGACAACACAACAGTGGCTGCACCAGGATGAGACAGCTTTTGATGAGACAGCTGGGAAACTCTGGTAGCACTTGAGGAATTAGGATGATATTATACCGTCAACCACTTGAAGCCCAAACCACAGAAGATCCAAGTCTGTGCTTTCCACCTTCAAAATTGAGATTCAAGGGAAGGGTTGGACGTTATGTGGCAAAGGGACCAATTACAGCACTGTTGAATACCAAAATATCATAGTGTGAGACTGGATGGAATACTCTCTTCTAAACCGCATTGCCTCAGCACCAAGTCTAAAGTCAGCTTGAGAAACAATATCATCAGAAAAATGTCCAACTATACATAGGGAGCTCAGCCATCCACATTGCACACATCAGCTTTGGCCCTAAGTGTCTCTGTAGAAGAGCATGGTGTTGGTCTGCAAATAATAATTCTCTCTAGAGATTGCAATTTTAGGGAGGGGAGTGTCTTTTGGCTTTTTCTTCAATACTGCTCCAGAGTAGATGCATCTGCACATGGAAAACAAGTTGACATTGTCATCAATGAAGCAGTATATTTAGTGAAAGGACGCCTCTAACCCAGAGGTCCCCAAGCTGTGGGCCATGGCCCACTACCAAGCCATGGCCTGTTGGCAACTGGGATGGGTGAGTGGCTGGCCAGCGCGCATGTGTGCAGGCACACTGGACTAGTGTTGTGTGGGTGCTAGTGTCACCGTGAACATCACATGTGTGCTAGTGTCGGTGTAAGCATCACGTGGGTGTTAACATCACCACAAGCATCACATAGATGTGCATGGCCTTCTTTGCATTGCATGCACGCTCATGGCCCCATTTGCACAGGTGCAGGATATGTCAAAGCTTCTATTGTTGAAAGCCACATTGGTATGTTCAAATAATGTTTTTCTTTCACTCTCTCCCACACTGATAACAAACCATTTCTTACATAATGTCTCTGGAAATATCCATCTATCCTTTGTTTCCCATACCATAGGAAAGTGTGCCAACCTAGTTGTAAATCATGTCCCTCCAACGTCAATAGTCTTATGTTTCTCAATAAAATCCATTCCTTAACCCACATTAACGCTGCCGCTTGGTAATATAGTTCCCAATTCGGTAGTCCAAACTCACCTCTAGTTCTTGCATCTAGTAGCATTTTTATATTAATTCTTGCTCTTTTTTCTTTTTCTTTTAATTAGATTTATATGTCGCCCTTCTCCGGAGATTCAGGGCGGCTTACAATGCGTTAAGCAATAGCCTTCATACTTTTGTATATTTTGTGCATTAGTGTCACCATGAGCATTGCACAGGTGCCAGCATCAGTGCAAGCATCACATGGGTGCTAGCATCACACAGGCATGCATGGCCTTGTTTGCATTGCCCACATACTCATGGGCCCATTTGCACAGGTGCAGGTACGCATAAAAGTGCCTACCTGTTGTGGCCTGCCAGCAGCCTGCACAGATCATGGCTGATCCCGACAACGAGGAGGCTGGTGTGGTGTCACGCCAGCAGCCTGCGCAGTTGGCGCTCGCGTTGGACAGTGAGGAGGCCGAAGAGGATATGATGCCAGAGGCAGAGACTCAGCCAGGGCCTTCAGAACCTCCAGAGGCTCCTTCCAGTGGAGAGAGCGAAGTGGAGGAGCCTCTCCTCAGTGCTTGGGCACGTAGGGCTGCCAAAAGGCAGGAGTGGCTACTCAGGAGGAGGAGATCTATTCGAGAGTAGGGCTTGAGGATAATTGGCCACTCCCTTAGCCTATTTAAGTCGCACACAGCTAGTGCTTTCTTGCTAGAAACAATGTCTCATTACTACAGAGCATCTTGGAGAGCGAGCGACTTCTCATATCTGGTTTTCTGGGCTGGTTGCCAACCTTTGTTGGACTTTGTTCTTAATAATTTTGATAAGGATCCTTTGCACGGGAACCCTGCATTCTTGCAAGGGGTTTGTTTGGAATTAAATAGTGTTTGCGAAGCTTGGTGTGTGTCACATTCTCTGGGAATCCGAAGCTGGGGCAGAACACTATCCCTCTCTCCCCTCCAAGCCGCCAACCCAGAAAGGTTGGGGAACTTTGCGCTAACCTACACCAACTGAGAACTTATAGCCTCTCGTGGGAATTGCCCCACCTAAGATCAGGAGAGAAGTAACAGCAGACGCCTAGATAACTAAGCAAGAAAATGATCTTTGACACCCTTTGAATGGACGTACTTTATGGCAAGATTCTTGAGGGTACATAAGAGCAAAGCAGAATTGAAAGATGGAGGAAGGAGACCATTGAGCAAAGAATTACATTAAAGGAGGATATGGCTGAAGGATCTGAGCTCCGTTATACTACCCTCTCTGAATAGGCTGAGGGTTGGAGTGCCTAAGTATAAGACTAATATGCTCAATTGGAGGCTGTTAGCAGATTACAATATGCCATGTGAATCAGTGGTGGTATTCAGCCGGTTCTAACTGGTTTGGGTGACTCAGTAGTGGTGGTGGTGGGAGGCTCTGCCCATTCACCCGGATGTAATCACATCCCATTTTTGACGCTCTGTGCATACATGGAAGATCCTGTGCATGCGCGGAGGTAGAGCATGCTCGCAAAGTGAGCATGTGTGCGCTCACATTGGTGAACTGGTAGCAAAGGTAAGTGAATACCGCTCCTGGTGTGAATGTAGAGAGACTCAGAGCCCAGCCCATCTTCTATTATGTCAGTTACTGCCAGAAACATGTACTTACAATGACTTATTTTTGGCCAACAAAAAAGCCAAGAAGGCAACTTCGTTTTGGCAACCTAAAGTTTGATCTGGATATGGAAGAAGAAGAAGAACTAGAAATAAGGGGACTGTGAATTCTAGTTCTAATTGGCTATGGAAACCTGCTGGGTGACTTTGGACCAATCGCTCTCTCTCTCTCTCTCTCTCTCTCTCTCTCTCTCTCTCTCTCTCTCTCTCAGACCAGTTCACTTCGCAGGGTTGTCACTGGGGGGAAATAGGAGGATGAAGGAGTATTAGGTATGTTTGCCACTTTGAGCTATTTATAAAAATAATAATGGTTAAATTTAAAAAAATCAAAAGAAAAGAAAAAGAAAAAAGAAAAAGTAAATTTCCCATTCATCCCCAGCAAGTATTATACACATCACAAATTACCACGTCTTTAAAATACAATCAAACATTCCTGCATTCCATAGCTCAGCCAATCTTCTATAAGACCATCTTTAAATCTTCATGTTTTCTTATATATAAGTAATAGCCAAGTAAAAGTTATCAAAAATAACACCTTAAGTATTTATATCTCCACTTCCATTTAAATAAATTGCCCCTAACCCCTCTCTTCAAATAATCAAAGCCCAATTCATCATCCAGTCCCAATCAAAAGAAATCATTAAATATCACCAGAAATAGCAACCCATTATTTATCTAGAAAAACAACAACAACGTAAGTATTACAAATTATATCCAATACTCCCAAGTAAACATTACCATAAATAAAAATCATCATTCAATCTGTAAAAAAAGAGAGACATCAGTAGAAGTAACAGTCCATTATTTTAACCATGATCAAATAAATTAGTGTTGTATTTTTCTTCTTTTCCCACAAAAGAAGTTCTAACATCTGTTTCTCATTGTTTCTTTATCTCTTCTTTCAAAATTCTTATCATCTTTCTGTAGTTCCAATATATTAACTCCAGCAAATCCCTTCTGTGCTTTTAAATCATCAGCAAATTACATTTGTAGATCCATTATTCCCATCTCTTTCTTATGGGTTATAATTCTTAAATCCTTAAAATCACTTCAGTTTTATTCAGTGAAGCTTCTTCCTTTTCAGTAACACATTTTAGTTCTATTATAGAGTTAAATAAATTGAAAACCTCTTATACCCAAATATCAAACAATTCTTTTAGGGATGCCATCTAGTACCCTCGAGTATTGAAGCTTCAAAGTCACCTTTTCTGCTTAAATATGAACAAAACAAATTTTCTCACAAGAAAGCATCTTCTTAATTAACATCAAAGTTCTTCTTTAATTCAAATCCAACTAACCTTTAGTCTGTTTAAAACTTTCCAAAATCAACACTATTGTCACCTTCTTTCTGAACATTTTTTTAAAAAAAATCCCTACTAGCACATTTAGTTACTTTCTTTCTAAATGGATTGAACAACTCAACCAGCTAATATCAAATTTATGATTATGAATGTATCTCAATATTTAATATACAATAAATATTATAAATAAAACACAAAGGGATTGAAAAGATGAGGTGTGATTGAATATTGAGTCCAGAAACAAGGCTATGTTAACAGCTCTGAGCACGATGAAATCTCACACCTCCTGGCTGAATATAAGCGAGCTCAAAAACATCAGTTTCTGCTGTCAGCAGTTTCAAAAACCAGTTGTCTTATGTACATTTGGATGATCTCAGGATCTCTCCTTGGTCCAGAGAGAATTTTTGGCAGGCTGGACCCAGCATCCAGCTTCCTTTTGGCCTTAATGTCTCCTGTGATCCACAACAGTTCAATTTCCCATTTATCACCAAAAGTGATTCTCTCTGCACTGAGACCTCTTAGTATGTAAAGTGCCAGGTTTTCATTGCAACACCAAATACCTAGTTTAAGTGACTTACCCAGAAGGGACGAAAAAAGAGAAGAAATCATTCTCACTAGTACATGATCAGGATGCACAACAGCTAATCTGGCATTCCTGTGACCCTGTCAGACCTCCTGTTCATCTACAAAATGAGATGTACCTCCGCTTAAATACTAGGGCTGTTCAACACTTCAGATTCATGAACACATAAAAAAGGGCATAACAGCTTTAAGGTGTTGCCAACAGGGGCATCAAACCCAAGCCGCTAGTGAAATCCAATTGAGTCCAATATCTATGGAGATTCTCAGTCATCCAGTCATGGTTGTCCCAAAGGCGCTTTTTCAAGAGGCAACTGGACTTTCTGGTTTTTCTTTGAAGACGTTTTGCTTCTCATCCAAGGAGCTTCTTCAGAGTTGACATTTCTTGGATAAGAAGCGGAACATTTTCAAAGAAAAACCAGAAAGTCCAGTTGCCTCTTGACAAAGCACCTTTCGGACAACCAATTGAGTCCAGTTACAAAGAATTTGCTTATAGACAAAATCTTGCTAGTAGACGAAATCTTACCAGATTACAACTATAACATTCCCACTCTAGGAGATGACCAGGTGAGCCTGAGGGAGGGGTCAAATGCATCATCAGTCTCAAGTCCTTTTGCACCAACAAGAGATCTAAGTCCAGGCATCTTGAATTCCTCTGATTCTTATCTCCCACTCATTTCCCTTGACTGTTAGTAGTTCAGATTTTTGTAAAGAGCATAAGCTTGCAATAAACTGTTATATTCATTTGAACTTCCTGGACTTCTGATTTTCCCATGCTTGACATTCACCTAATAGATTTATCTAGGGTGTGATTACCCTGAACTTTTTCCTCCCTTCTCCATCCAGTTCAGGACTATGCAGTCTCTTGTATGGGGCGCCTCTCTGGGAAAGTGCGATGCCATTGCTGAAATTTCCCCTATCTCAGAGGTCCTCAACCCCTGGGCTGTGGCCCACTGCCGGGCCATGGCCTATTCAGAACTGGATCATGCAAGAGGCGGGCCACTATGCCCAGGTGTGTACACCTCAACTTGTGTGCACATGCTCAGCTCAACTTGCACAAGTGGCAGGTCGGTGCACACATGCATGCCGAGCTCGACTTGCAGTCCAGCAGCATGTGCACACACGTGCATGCAGTCTCATTGCTCACCCAAGTTGAGCTGCTTGCAAGTGCATGCCAGGTCTCCCACTTGCAGGACCTGGTTCCCCTCTCTCCCGTAGGTGGGCCACCAAGTCACAAAGGTTGGGGACCACTGTCCTATCTCCTTCTTCAACCACACATTCCATCACAGGGTTTATGCTCCAAAACAACCTTTTGGAAATCAAACCAGGCACTGTGTGGCTCTATTAGCTGTCCTCCAAAAGAGAATGTATTATCTTTAGACAACGTCTGCCCCACTGTTGAACAGCTGTGGTCATTAAAGAACTTTGCTTGATGTTAACCCAAATCTGTTCCCCTGTGGTGTCCATCCTTTAATTCTGAACAAATGAACAATGGAAAATAAATCTGCCCTTTCTTCCAGCTGACAGACCTTCAGATGTTTTAGGACAGTTCTCATAGCATCCCTTAATCTTGTCTTCTCAAGCGTAGTACATAGCCAGCTCTTTCCACCTTTCTTCCTTTGATTGATTTCAAACACTTTAGCATCCTAGACGCTTATCTCCGGACCTTCAGAAGTAATCACTGAACGTCACACCTTCAAGTAACTTTGATCCCTTTGCTAGTGACTAGCCCAGTAGAGGTGACAAGCTACTCCACTATAGCTGGGCCAATATTCATTTCAGAACTTCTCTTAGAAAGTGATTCTGTCAATGTAATAATCTGGTTCAAATTTAAGTTCTGAACCGAGTTGAAAAATAAAATTGAATCAGATGACTCCAGATTGAATTGAAATGCTACATACCTTTGCTATAGTGGTGAATATCTGTAGCTCGGGTGTAAGATGAGGGTAAAGGTTCATTCTCTGAGCTTGTGGGTTGGTTTCTGAATGTTTCATAACCAGACTAGGTAACATCTTCAGCGGAGTTTAGGAGACATCAGTATCAGTGATACTTAGGCGTGGGTGTGTCAAGTCTGTCCCACACCTGAGGCCCTTATAAACAGAACACTGACACTGACATCCCCTAAACTCCGCTGAAGATGTTACCTAGCCTGGTAATGAAACGTTCGGAAACCAACCCACAACCTTTACCCTCATACTGCATACCCCTGTCAGCACTTTGATGGACTCTTGTGTACACGCACAAGCATTTTTCTGAACAGAATTCTTGGAACTGACTTGCAAATCTGAACTGGATTGCCTGAATCAACAGGGAAATTTCCACTGGACTGGTGTGATTTTTCAAATTGAGTCACCAATGCAATTGTGGGTGATTCACACCTCCCCAATCTCCACCAGACATAGTGGGAAAATCATCTTTTTAGCATTATTATTTTTGTCTGTGTAAGTGTGATTTGCAACATTTATTACGAAAGGTTTGCTTGTAACAACGTACACACCCATACGCACATATGGGTGTGTATATAGTTCTCGACTCACAAGAGTTCATTTAGTGACCATTCAAAGTTACAGTGGCACTGAAAAACAGTCACACTTACGACCGTTGCAGCATTTCCATGATCATATGATCAAAATTCAGATGCTTGATAATTGGTTCATATTTATGACAGTTGCAATGTCCCAGGGCCTTGTCATCATTTTTTGCGACCTTCTGACAAACAAAGTCTATGGGGAAGCCAGATTCCTAAATTACTAATTTAACACCTACAGTGATTAATTTAACATCCGTGGCAAGAAAAGTTGTAAAAGGGGGCAAAACTCGCTTAACAAATGATTCACTTAGCAACAGAAATTTTGGGCTCAATTGTGGTCGTAGGTCGA
Organism: Masticophis lateralis; assembly: GCA_030761175.1. Classification (NCBI taxonomy): domain Eukaryota; kingdom Metazoa; phylum Chordata; class Lepidosauria; order Squamata; family Colubridae; genus Masticophis; species Masticophis lateralis. The sequence continues at coordinate 14,127,113 of JAUDYJ010000001.1, forward strand.
GGTCTACCTGTATATGGTTGTGGAATATAATAAGGAGGTGGATTCCCAGGATGGAGGGGCTGCATTCCAGAGGTGTAAGAGGCAACTCAGCCCAGATATTATGTGTGATAGAAAGGGGGTGAAGGCAGGCCCTTCCTAATTGTTCCCAGCGTATATTGCAGATGCTGATAGTAATCAGTAATCTGTCCTTGGTCTGTGTGAAATTTGTGCCTATAGGTGTGAAATGAAGAATTTAGCTTGGAAAAATCATAATGTCCTGTAATCTGTAACTCCTACATTGCAGAAACATTTGGACTACACATCTTGACCAGGGTGAAGCAATAGATACAATTTACACAGACTTCTGCAAAGCCTTTGATTCAGTGGTGCACAACAAACTACTGCTGCAACTTAGTTCTTAAGGCATCTCCAGACTCCTGCACAAGTGGACTCCGTTGTTATATCCTCAAACCTCCAGAGCTTCAACCTTAAACTATCTTCCGTGGACCTCACCCCATTCCTAAGAGGTCGGTAAAGGGGGTGTGGATAAGCGCATCAGCGTGCCTACCATCCCAGTCTTATACTGTCCCCATTTATCTGTATTTACTTCCTCTTTTTCATGCTTATGTTCATACTTATACTTGCTACCTTGTACATGTTTGACAAACAAATAAAATAAAAATAAATAATTAATTTGGATTCTGGTCCATACACAAAAATACAAACTGGCTATTTCAGCCCTCCATTTTATCTCCCCTGCCAATTTTCTCTTCGTAATGTTCATTCTCTCCATACACCCTCCCTCACTTTTTTTTGTCTTTCTTGTCATCAGGTATATGGACACAGGACTCTTATAGTGCTGTCTCTCCTCTTTAACTTTTTAAAGGCGTTGAATTGCAATCCAGAGCCAAGCTGTATGTGTGCTTTGCAACTTCCTGTCTTAGAAGAGGCTCCAGGGAAAGGAAGATGGGGCTGACAGGAAAGCTTCTGAACTTAATTTTGTTACTGAAGTGTGGTGCTGAAGATGTGTGGTGTTGCATTTCGAAGCCGTGTGTCTTGAGGTGGTGATGGGTGGGGGGGAGGAGGATTTTCAGAATTGCACACTGCATCCGAGCCCGTGTTTGATTCCACTCCTTCCCAAGAAATAAATTGCTGCCGTTCCTTTAACTACAAGCGGGAACAAAGAACTCACCTTTTGGATCCTGAAGGACTCGGCCTCAAGGTGTGTTGGTGGAAGATAAGGACCAAGCAGGAACAAATACAGCCAAGCTGACTCTGACAATTACATGGCCTCAAATATGTATGAAATCAAATGCAGAAGTGACTGGGCAGATAACAAGGATGCTATAAAGGGGGAGAGGAGGAGGAGGAGGAATTGAATGTTCAATAAAGTTGACTTGTTGACAGCAGCTAGAATTATATCAGTGGTGAAATCCAATTTTTTTACTACCGGTTCTGTGGGCGTGGCTTGGTGGGCATGGCAGGGGAAGGATACAGCAAAATCTCCATTCCCACCCCACTCCAGGAGAAGGATAATGCAAAATCTCCAATCCCACCCCACTCTGGTACCACCCAGAGGTTGTATTTGCTGGTTCTCCGAACTACACAAAATTTCCGCTACCAGTTCTTCAGAACCTGTCAGAACCTGCTGGATTTCACCCCTAAATTACATATGCTAAATATTGGAAAAATGTGAACACCCCACTGGATGATGACATAATTAGGAAAATTTGGGATTGTGCTGAAATGGACAGGTTAACTTCAAAAATTAAAGATAAAAAAGACTCAAAATATTACAGGACATGGAATAAATTTTATGAATGCATAGAGACAAGAGGTAGAAATTAGAGGGAAGATTATGAATGTCAGTACAACAAAGATGTATAAAACTATGGATATAATATGGAAAAATTTGTAAATAACCTAATGTAAGTAGAAACTTAGTTGAAGTTTTCTTTTATTTCCTTTTTTTGTTGTTATATTGTTGCAATTACTGTTAACATAGCACAGTTATAGTTACTGGCATGTATGTTAAGATTCACCATTGGTCTCTCTCTGGCTTTGCTTTATTTGCATTCTTATCCTGACATGGCACTCTCTTTTCAATAAAATAAAATAAAAATTTAAAAAATAAATGAATAAAGTTGACTTGTTCACACCAGGCCTATACAAGTGATGATGTACAGGTATTCCTTGACATATGACCGTAATGGAGCTTGCATTTGCAGTTCTTAAGAAAACCCACTGTTTGCTGTGGAGTGATTTTTCTGAAAACCAGAAATAAAGGCCAGTTTTAAAATAAAAAATCATTTTTATTTTTTTAAAATAAAAAAACAGTCAAAAAGGAAAATTTGAGATTTTCTACCCCAATCCATTTGCAGGACCATAATAAGTGTAGATACAGATCTCCAAGAAACTAAGATTTTAAGAATGACGATAATGAATAAAATAAAGGTAAAAGCTCCCCTTGCACATATCTGCTAGTCGTTCCTGGCTCTAGGGGGTGGTGCTCATCACCATTTCAAAGCTGAAGAGCCAGCGCTCTCCGAAGATGTCTCCGTGGTCATGTAGCCGGCATGACTAAATGCTGAAGGCGCAAGGAGCTCTGTTCCCTTCCCACCAAAGGTGGTCCCTATTTTTCTACTTGCATTTTTTACATGCTTTCGAACTGCTAGGTTGGCAGAAGCTGGGACAAGTAACGGGAGCTCACCCCGTTACACAGCACTAGGGATATGAACCGCTGAACTGCTGACTTTTTGACTGACAAGTTCAGCATCTTAGCCACTGAGCCACTGCGTCCTTTTAAGTTAATGAGTATGTATCTTCCAATATTAAAAATTCTATCCTGTCTACAATAATAGTGAATTGCAACCCCCATCTTTGTAGCCTATGGCTAATATGCTCCGGATAAAGCTGGATACAGATTTAATTCATTAAGACAGGTTACTCCAACCACAACGTTCAAGGCTGACATCTACATTCTACTCTCCTTTTTATCACTAAGAATATTACAAAACGGCCTGTCCTTGAAAAAATAAAATAAACTAAGAGATCTATTTCCTACCTACCACCCTTCTGCATAAACACATTTTTTCCCCTAGAAAAATCCTAAGAATAGGAACTAAGACCTTGAGAGGCTTTTGTTACTGTTGTTAATTAGTTAGTTAATTAATTTTATAGCACCCTAAATTGAAGAAATATGTAGAGCTGGGGAGGAATAAGCACAGAAAACAGAGACAGCTTTTGCATCTCCTTAAAGTGAGAATTTCATTTTCTTCCACGTTCAGAAGGATAATTATTTCTCATGAAACACAAGCTCCAAATTCACCCCAAACCTTTTGTCCTGGGTGTCAGCTACCATGAGGACCTACAACCATTGGCCTAATTTGAAAAGTCTTCTCTCAAATAATCTATTGAGATCTTTTAGAAAAGCAAATTTTCCTGCCCAGCGGCATCACCAGATAAAAAAACCGGGAACGAAGGAGAGAAGATGGAAGTCCGTTTAAGAAATGGAAAGGACAGAGGGGGGGAGGGGGAGAGAATGCAGAATAGAGAGTAAAAAAAAAAGTGTCAGGGATAATGGATAACCCCATCAGTGTGAGCGAGCAAATGGATATGTCAGAGACGGAGCGAATACTTAGCAGATCTGCAGATGATATAAAATTGGGGGGAACAGCCCACACCACCTAAGACAGAAATAACATTGCAAATGACCCAGATAGAATATAGAAATGAGCAGGAAAAATAGAAAGACATTTTTACAGAAGCAAGTGCAAAGTTCTTCACTGACAGAAGAAAAAGTGAAATGCACAGACATCAGATGGCTTAGTAAATGGGGTTTGAGGAAAAGGTCATGGACTACTAGCTGATGATGTAATTGCAAAGGAAGCAAATGCATTTTTATTTTTTGGGGTGGTGGTGGACGGATCGACAGAACTATACCTTTCAGCTCTCAGGTAATCTTGTACTTATGACCACAATTGAACCCAAGGTAAGATAGTTGTTCAAGTCAGCGTTGCCCCCATTTTACGACCTTTCTTGCTAATCTTGTTAAGTGAATCACTGCAGTTAGTAACATGGTTGTAAAGGAAACCTGGCTTTATTATTATTATTATTATTATTATTATTATTATTATTATTATTATTATTATTATTAATTAAATTTGTATACCGCCCTTCTCCCGAAGGACTCAGGGAGGTGAAAAGCCAAGATTAAAACACATACGATATAAAATTTAAAATAATTTAAGACATAATTAAATATATCTTGATTTTGCTTGTCAGAAGGTTGCAAAAAGGGATCACGTGATCTTCGGAAACAACAATCGTTACAAGTGGTCAAGCATCCGAATATTGATCACGCGACCATGGGGATGCTGCAACAGTCGTAAGTGTGAAAAACAATCATAATCCACTTTTTTCAGCGACCATTGTAACTTCGAATGGCCACTAAATAGCAATAGCAGTTAGACTTATATACCGCTTCACAGTGCTTTATAGCCCTCTCTAAGCAGTTTACAAAGTCAACATATTACCCCCAACAATCTGGGTCCTCATTTTACCCACCTCAGAAGATGGAAGGCTGAGTCAACCTTTAGTCTGGTGAGATTTTGACTGCCAAATTGCAGGCAGCCGGCAGTCAGCAGAAGTAGCCTGCAGTACTGCACTCTAACCACTTGCGCCACCGAGGCTCTTATGGTTTGTAAGTTGAGGACTACCTGTTTGGTTCTGGTCCCAGTTCTGGTCATGATAGTTGAAGAAGGATGCAAAGAAACTGCAGCAGGTTCAGCAAAAGGCAAACAAAAAGGACCAGGAAACTAAAGATGAATTCAGAGCTACTGTAGTTTATACAATGCATGCCAATCAATCTAAATCTTAAGGTGTATAAAACAATGGTACACCCAGTAGCTTTATATGGTGCTGAGTGCTGGCCAAGCACCAAATGCACTGAATGCTCTTTACATGCCTTGGAGATGTGCATGCTTCATTGGTTGTTAGGTGTTTCTCTTCCTGACCATATCAGTATGGCAACAAAAGGGTACTGTGCCAACACCTGAGAAAATGCAGGAGAAATGGCTACAAAGATATAGCCATGTCCTACAAGCAGCATCTCACACCATTGCCTGCATTCCTTTCCACTTTAACAAAGGCCCATGTAGGAGGCCAAGGCAAAGATGGAGCCACACAATAAATGCAGAGATGAAAATTCCCCAGCTGGATCCAAATTCTGCATTTGATCATGCGAGATGATTGCCAAGATGGCTGCCACAAATAAGTGGGGGTCAACCTATTTAAATATGAGCCAGCAGTGTGCTGCAGCTGCCAGGAAAGCCAACACAGTCCAAGGCTACATTAATAGAGGGATAGAATCAAGATCACATGAAGTTTTAATACCATTTTATAATGTCTTGGTAAGGCCACGCTTGGAATATTGTATCCAATGTAAAAAAGATGTGAAGACTCTAGAAAGAGCGCAGAGAAGAGCAACAAAGATGACTAGGGGACTGGAGGCTAAAACTTATAAAGAACGGTTGCTGGAACTGGGTATGTCTAGTCTGATGAAAAGAAGACACATGATAGCAGTGTTCCAATAACTCAGAGGTTGCCTCAAAGAAGAGGGAGTGAGGTTCTCCAAAGCACCTGAGGGCAGGACAAGAAGCAACTAAGGAGAAATTAGAACTAAGGAGAAATTTCCTGAAATTTTAGAACAATTAATCATTGGAACAACTTGCCTCCAGAAGTTGTAAATGTGCCAACACTGGAAGTTTTTAAGAAGAGATTGGATAACCATTTGTCTGAAGTGGTATAGGGTTTCCTGCTTGAGCAGAGGGTTGGATTAGAAGACCTCCAAGGTCCCTTCCAACTCTGTTTATTCTGTTCTGTTCTGTTCTGTTCTGTTCCGTTCCATTGTTTCTACTCTACTCTACTCTACTCTACTCTACTCTACCCTACCCTACCCTACCCTACCCTACCCTACCCCATCCTACCCTACTCTACCTTACTCTACTCTCTCCAAAGCACCAAAGGCAGAATAAAAAGCAATAGATGGAAACTAATAAAGAAAAGAACCAACCTAGAACTAAGGAGAAATTCCCTGACAATAAGAACAATTAATCAATGTTAACAATCAAACTTGCCTCCAGAAGTTGTGGATGCTCCAACACTAGAAGTTTTTAATAGGAGATTGGACAACCATTTGTCTGAAATGGTATAGGGTTTCCTGCTTGATCAGGGGGCTGCACTAGAAGACCTCTGAAGTCTCTTCCAACTCTGTTATTCTGTTCATTGATCCAAAAAGTGGATCCTGCACCTGCAGGAATTATGCTACAAAATGATGATGATGTAGTTCATTCAATTTTTTTTTAGCCCAGAACTGATAGGCCTAAATGAAGTCATGTGAAATGAAACGTTCCCATAAAATGGGAACATTTCGCCCTGAGTAGACAAGTCCCAAAGGAGATGCAGTGGTGTTTTTTCAGGAACTGGAAAGGATGGCTCATAAAAGTCAATGTCTGGTCATAATTATTCCAGGAAATGGGACACCGACTAATGAGTTTTATAGGAAAGCGAAGTCCCACTGGAAATTAGAACCGAAATCCTTTCCTACCAGTAAAAACTGTTCAACATTGCAACCAATTATCCAGCAAAGTAGTCAGCTCTTCTTTCACTGGACATGTTCAGGTTGACACCAGGCACTTATCTGAATTGGATGCTTTGATTTAGATTTCCTCCCAGAGTAAAAGATTGGGCTCAATGGCTCTTAAACATCTCTACTTTACCTCCTTCTATTAGCCAGCCACTGCTTTCCAGCTTTGAGTGACACACATAGGTCTCTTTAGGTAAATCCCAAGGGAATGGATCATATTGTTGAAAGGGACCCTGGAGGTCGTTTACCCAAATCTCATGCCCTAAGCAAGATCCATGAGAGTAAAGCCTTATAGAAGACTAGCTGTCTTCTGTTTGAAGGCCTTTAAGAGAAAAAAAAATGTATTCCACTTCATTTGATAGTCGATTTACTGGCTGATATAGATTGTCTTCAACGTAGCATCACAATTGAGACCGGGAGTTCTGACGATAAGCAAGGCAGTTGTTAAGAGATTTTATTACCTTTTTTGCTGTGGCTGTTAAGCAAATCCCAGCAGTTATTAAATGAATATAATGGATCTGACTCCCCCCCCCTCATTGACTTTACTCGTTAGAAGCCAGCTGCGATGATCACAATTGGTGAACACATGAGCCAAAGAAAAACCAGAAAGTCCAGTTGCCTCTTGAGAAAAAGCACCTTTGGGACAACCATGGCTTGAATGACTGAGAATCTCCATAGACATTTACCATTGCACTGTTTCGTCTCCATAGGATTTCTGTGCTAATCTTTCCTCCTTCTTTCCTTTTTATCTATCACATCCTGTAATGATATGCAAAAATGACCCTGGGAGACAGGAAGAAAACTGCACAGTAGACAACCTCTCCACTGATGGTGTAGATCCCACTGATAGTTGTGTGTTCTTATCGTTATTGTGTACTTGGATTGGGTCTATCTATATGCTTCTTTTGTGTAGTTATCTATTTCTGCTTGTGTAAGCTGCTTACACTCATTTTGAATTCAGTGGCAGGCAGGCAGGTAGGCAGGACTGATTCTAAGTAAGCTGCACTCTACTCTTGCTTCAAAAACATCCAGTAAATGGGAACTCACTACCTTTGTGGGTAATTGGTTCCACCATTCAATTATTTGTTAATTTACTTATTTATCAGATTTATCAAAAGAGGATTCTGGGCAGTACACAGCAACTGTAACTATTCTTACCATTAAGAAATTTTTCCTAACTTTCAACCAGACTATATAACTTAAATCTATTATTCCTTATCCTGTTCTCTGGGATGACAGAAATCTTGGTCCTCTTCTTTGAATCTTGCTTTCAAGTGTTCAAAGTGTTTTCAAATGTTCAATATACATTGCAATAAACAGGGGCATATATTCAATTTTGAAGCTACTCGTGTTTTCCCCAAAATAAGACCCTGTCTTATATTTTTTTGAACCCGAAATAAGTGTGTGGCCTTATTTTCAGGGAGGTCTTATTATTTTGGGGTGCATGGAGCAAGACAGGGCCCCTCTTGCCATCTTACCTGATTTCCAGATCTGTCTTCCTAACCCTAGCCAGAGGAAATGGCAGGGACTGGCTGCCCATGCATTTAAATATTTTTTGGGAGGGCTTATTTTCAGGGAGGGCTTATTTTCAGGGAGGGCTTATTTTAGTGCATGCAGTCAAAAGCCTAATTGGGCTTATTATCAGGGGTTGTCTTATTTTCAGGGAAACACTGTACTAAGATTGTTGGACGAGCAGGCACAAAAACAGCCAGGGAAGTGATTGAAGCCTGGGAAATAGGCCTCTCATATGTCAACAGGAGTGCTGATTTACCACCAGCTTATCAAGTACTTAGGAGGCGAAAGCTTGGCAGCACAAGGAAACAACAGCTAATGATGTAACAGCCAGCCATCAACACCACAATCAACATCTAAAAAGCCACACATAATAATAAGTATCATATAAATACTACACACAGAATAACCCAAAGCACACACTCTGCTAGAGAGAAGTTCTCTGAGGATGGGCTCCAGCACGAGGATGAAAGCATGGAAGACTAAACCTCTCATCCTGGTGACCAACCCAGATTGGATCCTGTTCAAAGTGTGCTGTTAAATCCCCCCCCCCTCGATCTCCTCCAGGTTTAAACCTAACCAGAGGTGGGTTTCAGCAGGTTGTGACCAGTTCTGGAGAACTGGTAGCGGAAATTTTGAATAGTTTGGAGAATCGGTAAATACCACCTCTGACTGGCCCTGCCCCCATCTATTCTCTGCTGATCAGGAGGAAATGGGGATTTTATAGTATCCTTCCTCTGGAGTGGGGTGGGAATGGGGATTTTACAGTAACCTTCCCCTGCCACGCCCACCAATCAATGCCCATAGTCATGCCACGGCCCCAGTCACACTCACAGAACCAGTAGTAGAAATTTTTGAAACTCACCAGTGAACCTAACCACTTATTTCAATATCTTGATTTTCTTTCTGCCTTTCTCTAAAACGTGTTTGTCTGAATCCTTCTTAATGGATTTTAAAAGAAACGTACCTCCCCCCCCACCACTTTCTGTGTTTTCCATCCTGAATTCCCCTTCTTCCAAATAACAAATGGAAGACATTTAAAAGAGTGGAATTATGGCCACATCTGCCTTTGAAATAATCTAGACAAGAAGCACATCCAGATTTACTACCTCTAACATTATTGTAAGGTTACATTAACCAAATCACTCAAATCTGAAAGTGCATCTCTGCCCTCTTGCCTCTACAGTCCAAGAAACCAGAGATGGTCCTTCTAAGACACCTTGTCAGCCCCCAGTCCTCCTGCATACTTATCTGACCTTTGCTGTCTGTTGTGCAGCTCTTCCTCCTGTCCCCCATGGTCATTTCCACATACCATTACAGGATGTGATAGACAGAAACAAGAGAAGGAAGGAAGCATAGCACAGAAAATCCTAGGTTGACTAAACAATAGTGGCACCAGAGATTTTCTTCTGACCCAGCTTCCCAAACATGACAAAACCTCTGAAGTGAACTCAAAGATTCCTTTATTAGGAGTGCCGGCAGCTCCAGCAAAAAGTTTCTCTGTCAATGCAGGTTATTCGTCCATCCAGAAGATAAGCCTGAGTAGCGTAGGGGAGTAATGCCTCCTACAAAGGCAGCATTTAAGATCCAGCTACTGCAATTACTTGCGAGTTCAATCCCAGGCAGGCTCAAGGTCGATTCAGCCTTCCTTCCTTTATAAGGTGGGTAAATTGAGGACCCAGTTTGTTGGGGGCAATAAGCTGACTTTGTATAAATATAAATATACAAAAGTATGAAGGCTATTGCTTAACGCATTGTAAGCCGCCCTGAGTCTCCGGAGAAGGGCGGCATATAAATCAATTTTTTTTAAAAAAAAGATGAATAGTTGTCTGCTGCATGTATTCATCTCCACCCCCTGCCTTTTATCCCCAGAGCTAGAGTGGGGCTTCATTAGAAGTTCTGGCTCTTCCTTCCCAAGGATCGGCCCACAGATTTCCACTGCTCTCCTCTCTTCTGCCTTCTGCGCATCCACACATCAGGAACTGGACACAGCTGATCCTCCTCTTCCTCACCTCCAGACCTGGGGGCTTTTGACTCTCCATCTGAGGGCTGATGGACAGCCCAGGCTCTGCCTCTCTCTCTCTCTCTGACAGCTCCATTCCCGCTTTCCCCTCAGAGCTCTCAGGTTGCCTTGATGCTGTCCCTGACTCATACGCCTCCTCCTCCTCCTCCGATTTGGCTGCTGGAGGAGTCGATGGCCGACAGGCCACAACAATTTTGTGTAGCTGAGTAACACAACAATGCTACAATGTACAGGTAGTCCTCAATTTACAACAGTTCATTTAGTGACCATTCAAAATTACAGTGGTATTGAAAAAAGTGACTTATGACCGTTTTTCACACTTATGACTGTTGTAGCATCTCCACAATCATGTAATCCTAATTCAGACACTTGGCAACTGATTCATATGATGGTTGCATTGTCCCGGGGTCATGTGATCAGCTTTTGCAACCTTCTGACAAGCAAAGTCAATGAGATTCACTTAACAACCATGCTAATAACTTAACAACGGCAGTGATTCACTTAACAAACTGTGGCATGAAAAGGAAATGAATACAGAATGAGTTTGATCACAATGTTTTCTTTACTTCTCAGTCCAAACGGGCACACACAGAGAGATGTGAGTTTGGGAAAATAAGTTAAAAGAAGGAAGTGTAAAACTTATATGTAGATTTTGATCCACTTTCTGAAAAAGGAAGTAGAGAAAAGAAGTAGAACAAACGCGTACGTGAAAGTCATTTTAAACATAATCTGAATAAGTGAAACAGATCTAATTTCTGTTATGCACATTTAAATAAATTATGCTCCAGTATTATTTTTCTAATTTTTAGGGGAAAAAACAACCAAAAACAGTAGCACATCTGAGACGTTTTTTCATGTTCATTACGAAATGTTGTTCCAGGCATTCTGTTTTCCTAAATAAGGCAAAGCAATTTTTGCTTTTGAAGTTCTTGTCTTAAAAAAAAAACGTGGTTGAAATCTCTTAGTTATCTACTTTGGAATGCAAATTTATCCAGTTCATAATGCTTGGATGTATTATGGATTAAGCATAATTTCCCTGAAAACCCATCCAGATCAGAATGATGGGGGTGTCACAGCATTTCATTTTTAGTTGCCTTTCCTATCATGTATATTAAAAGTGAACTCAGTTCTTCAAATGGCAAGTGATACATAGCCAAAGCAACTTGCTGAACCATCAGTTACCAAATCTGTTTACCCTACGGCAGTATGCTGTGTGTGAACCCACTCTTGTTTCTAACTTTTGAAACGGCTGATTAAAGAAAAAAGCTTTCTGAAGCCATGCCTAGGAAGCTGCGGAAGAGTACAAGTACAAATCCATTCTCTAAGTCAGGGGTGTCAAACTCGAGGCCCGCAGGCTGGATCTGGCCCACAGAGTGCTTAGATCTCACCTGCAGTGTTGCCTTGGAAACAGCGGACTAGCCCATAGTGCCTCTGCCACGACAGAGACAGGGGTGAGTTTCACTTTTCTTTGCTATCCGTTCGCTTATGTGTGTGCCACGTCTTCTGCCCATGCACAGGTCATATTTGATGACATCTGGGCGGGTGGGCGGAGCCTCCCGCTGCTGCTGCTACCAGTTCACCCAAATTAGGGTGAACCGGTAGCAACCCACCACTGTTGGGAGGGCCATGCACAACCCTCCCTAGCTCTAATTTTGGTGGCAGAGGGCTGCAGGAAACCGTCGTCCCCACAGACCCGCCTGAGCCACCACAGGTGCCTCTGACATGAGTGATGTCGAGCTGGCCCCGCCCACCCTGGCCATGCCCCCCCCCCCCACAACCCTGATGTGGCTTTCAATGAATCAAGTTTGACATCCCTGCTCTATGTCTCTTCTGGACCTTCTATTTAGAAGATTTTCAGAAGAAGCCAGCAGTGCATTTGAGTGTGATAGGAGCTTCTTTGGCACTAATCCACCGGAAAAGTATCTTATATAGGTAATCCTTGACTTACAATCATCACAACTGACACCAGAAAATTCATTGTTAAGCAGTGTGATCATTAAGGAAGGCGTCATGTGACAGCACCCGATTTTATGACCTTTTCTGCCATAGTCATTCAATGAGCCATGCAGTTGTTAAGCAAATTTGCTTGTTGGATTTGCTTTGTAAAAATCACACATCACAATCATGTGACCACAGGACGCCACAACCATTGTAAAGGCGAGCCAGTTCCCAAGTGCCCAAATTGTGATCACAGCTGGTACAATGGTGGAATTTCGAGGTCAGGTCATAAAGTCAGCACTGTTGAAACTTTGAACCATCGTTAGTTGAATGGTCATAGGGAGAGGACTAGCGATATGATGAGAGCTGTTGAAACTCACTTTGGATTGCGATGAGATAGAAATGAAATGAATCAATGAATCAATGAATGAATCTATGATGGACTTCCTATTTTACCAGGAAGTATGTCCACCATAAGAGGAAAGTACAGGTAGTCCTTGACTTATGACCAACATTTCTGTTGCTATTGTTAAGTGAATTTTGCCCCATCTTATGACTTTTTTGCCACAGTTGTTAACTGAATCACTGCAATTGTTAAGTTAGTACCATGGTTGTTAAGCACCTCTGTCTTCCCTATTAACTTGGTTGTCCAAAGCACCTGAGGGCAGGACAAGAAGCAATGGATGGAAACTAATCATGGAGAGAAGCAACCTAGAACTAAGGAGAAATTTCATGACAGAACAATTAACCAGTGCTTCCAGAAGTTGTGAATTCTCCAGCACTAGAAGTTTTAAAGAAGATGTTGGATAACCATTTGTCTGAAATTTGATTACATGACCATGAGGATGATGGCCATAAGTAAGAAAAATGGTCATATTGTAAGTCACTTTTTTCAGTGCCACAGTAACTTTGAACAGTCACTAAACGAATGGCTGTAAGTTTAGGACTACCTATAATTGTCTTCTGAAGGAGAAAGGGAGAGCAGACTAGTTTGTATTAAATGCAAACTGAACAATTTAAGCATATAGGAGTTGTGCTGGCACAGTGGTTAGAATGCGGTATTGCAGGCTAACTCTGCTGACTGCCGACAGTTCGATTCTCACCAGGCTCAAGGTTGACTCAGCCTTCCATCCTTCTGAGGTCAGTAAAATGAGGACCTAGATGAGGAGTCTGCAACCTTAAACACTCAAAGAGCCATTTGGACCCGTTTCCCACAGAAAAGAAAACACAGGGAGCCACAAAACCCTTCCCGTGCCTGACTATTTCTTGAGCAGCCACAAAACTAGCATATGTAGTTGAATTAAACATTCTGTTTTCTTCTGAAACTTTCTTTTCTTGGATTTATCCATGGTTGGCCTACCGGGGGTTGAAAAACTCAATAAATTGTGTGCTGATGGGTGTTGCACATTGGTGGTTGTGACGCATATTTTCAGTGATAGGGTGCCACAGCAGAGGGGTGAAAGAGCAACATGTGGCTCCAGAGCCACAGGTTGTTGACCCATGACCTAGATTATTGGGGCAATGTGCTGACTCGTAAACCGCTTAGAAAGTGCTGTGAAGCACTGTGAAGTGGTATATAAGTCTAAGTGCTATTGCTATATAAGTATTGGTAAAGATAAAAAATATTCACTGAGTTAGAAAAAAAACCTGTCTTGTGGTTTTTACGTAGCAGGAGGATAGAGATGAATTCCTACTACATTTTGGGAAGACATTATTTTCATTTTCCCAGTCTGTAGCCCAAGTATTTCCTGATTATTTACCATCCAATTCCTAAATGTGTTTGACCCTGCTTAGCTTTCTTAGATCATCAAGACTATCTATAACCTACTGCCATCTAGCTAGATTGAATGTTTAAACTTCAACAATTTAGCTGGTGTTTCTTCTCACCAGAACATTGAGGTGATACAGGGCTTTTTAAAATAAAAAGGGGGGGAAAAACAGGAATGTATACGTGTTTGTGTATTACAGCATGTTTTCCAAAAATCAACTTGTCAAAATATTTTTAGCATGTTCGCTGTGGCTTGTTAATTATACCAGATGTCTCTCGCAGAGAGTGAGATACATATCTCACTTTCCTCCACACTTATTCCATGGCTGCAATAAGCAGAAGCATTTTTCTCTTTAATCATCCATTAAACATTAGCAAAATAAAGAGAGAAGTCCAAAGGAACACCTGTTAAATATAGGAGACGTTACAAAGGCCACGGCTATGAAGCAATTGTTAAATCAGGGGGCACTGGAGTAAGCAAACAGAAATTGTATCTGAGAAGGACAGGCATTTCAATTACTCTCTCTCCTTGGTTTCAGGGGGTAATCTTGGAACAGATCTGCCATATTTGTCTAGCCTATTGTCTAACTGATTTGCACATCAAGGGCAAGAACAGGCTCTGATATACAAGAAGACACAAGCATGTGGAGGTGACTCCTTGTCTTGATGGACTGATTAGCACTACTAATGTCCCTGGAATGATAACACAAAGAGACTGACAGAAAATGTTTCTTCTAAGTTTGAAACAGCTTTACTCATTCTGAGTTGGTGTTGGGCTGCAGCAGATGGAAACTGAAATATTTGACGTGACCCGACCAATAGATGATGGAGGTTTTGAAATGAATCCCTTGCTTCATTGCTTATTTATCTTGGGGGACACAAAAATGCCTTGAGGAGGAGAAGGAAAAGGAGGAGGAGGAGGAGGAGGAAGAGAAAAAGGAGGAGAAGGAGAATAACTCCATCATCATCTTCCCTTGTGTCAGAATGCAAGGGTGAGGGCAACTACAGAGAAGATTATCTCCTGCCTTTTGTAGATGTGATCATGATTTGAGCACTTGGCAACTGTCTCACAGTTATGATGGTTGTAGCATGCTACAGTCACAAAATCACAATTTACGACCTTCCCAACTGGCATCTGATAATGAGCAAATTTGCTTAATGGTTCCAATGGAAAAGGTCTGTAGAGATTCTCAGCCATCCAGGTCATGATTGTCTCAAAGATGTTTTCTTTTTTTTCCAGGAGGCAACTGGACTTCCTTGTTTTTTCTTTGAAGACGTTTTGCTTCTCATCCAAGAAGCTTCTTCAGCTCACTCAACCATTATCCTGTCAGAGATGAAGTAGCTTCTTGGATGAGAAGCAAAACGTCTTCAAAGAAAAAACAAGGAAGTCCAGTTGCCTCCTGGAAAAAAAAAACACCTTTGGGACAATAGAAAGGTGTTTATAGTGTTCTTTTTTTCAATTTTCCTCTCTCAAAGCAATATCCCTGTGGTGCAGGTTAGATTGAGAGACACTGACTGGTCAAAAGTCATCTAGGGAGCTTCTATAACTGAGTGAGAACTAGAACCAGGCTTCCCCCAGTCCTAATCTAGCACTACCAGTACACCAGGCTGGCTGTGTACTACAACCCCTGATTTTTTATTGCTTATTACTCTGCAGTGAAAGACAAGATATTTTTATGCTGCCTGGTAACCAAGTACATTGTAACAACATCACCCCTGTGGCATTTGATTTTCACCTGTGTTTTCTTCTCTGGGAAAGAAATTGAACTTTCTTTTCTTTCACACAAAGTGTGGATATTAAAAGAAAATGTGTTCAAGAATTTTGACACAGCTCTGATTTGAAAGCTACCGCTCCATCCTTTGATAGCTCTTTGTCTTTCTTCCACTTTCATAAACCTCAAAAACCTTTTCATGGGCCCTCAAGATGCTTCCATTTTTACCAACTGAAATGTATAATACTCAGGAACGGAGAAATCATTAAAAACCTCAGAAGCAGTTATTTAAGATGTTCATTCATTTAATTGCTTCAAAATTAAATAAACTTTCATTTGTATAAGGTCCTACAGTCTATCATCTTCCACTTTTTGAAGTCGGCAGTCAATAAGGACCAACATAAACTGGCTAAGTATGATTGTAAGAAGGTATGTGTAAAATTTTAAATTGTCTGGGGTGTTTTAATTTGTCTGGGCCAAATCTATTTAATTTGATTTTATCTGGGTTTTTAAATTTTGTGTACATGTATTTTTATTGTTGGCTGTTCACCGCCCTGAGTCCTTCGGGAGTAGGGCGGTAGATAAATCAAATAAACCATAAACCATAAAACCTGCTGTTCCACAGAACATTCTGGAAAGCTCTGGGATTTTCTGGAACATTCCATTTTCCTCAGGCCTCATTAATCTGGTCATTCCACTAATTAACATTTTGACCCTGGCTAGAATACTTGGAAACTCTTTCAGTTCAAAAAATTAGCTTCACAAAAACTACTGGATCACCTCAAGATCATTTTGGTCTATAAGACAAATAGAAGATTGGAGACTGTCCTGCATGGCAGGAATTGCAGATATTAATCTTAGTCTTAAAAAAGACTGTATTTCTGATAAAATATGCTTTCAAAGAGCAAATTATACTAGGCTATAGGTTGGATTTGGGCTATAGGTTAGATTTGGAGGATGAAAAGAATCCCTAAAGAAAGCAGTGGAAAATGTCTTCCACAACTCTGACAAGAAAACTCTGTGTCCGTGAAATAATCAAGCTTGATTAGCATTACAAGTAGTCCTCAATTTACGACAGTAATAGAGCCTATCCATTATGGTCATAATTGATGACAGTCATAAAATGGACCACCATGTAACTAGACCCATTTTTATGAGTTTTTTTCCCCTAGTGGTCGTTACTTGAGTCCATGGTTGGCTATTGGGCACTTTTTGGTGAAAACCAGAAATAAACCCCAGTTTTCAGCAAAATTGTTGTAAATCTTGGTGACAGGACACTGCAAACATTTCTAAATTCTAAATTCTAACAGGTGAACCAGTTGCCAAGTGTCCAAAATGCAGTCACGTGATGGTAGGTGGGAAGAGATAGCAGTTAGAACATTGAAAATGGGTCATAAGTACTTTTTGGGTGGTCCATTGTAACTTTGAATGGTCACTAAGTGATAAGTCATAAATCGAAGACTACCTATACTGTATCATTTCCATCTCTTAATTGTGTGCCAATATCTAGCTAGCTCTCCCCTTGTGGTGCACTTTAGAAAGGGTGCAAGCATGAACCAAACAGGCTGGCAGTCTTAGGCAGCCAAATTAATACTCTGTATTAGCATTGTACTCTCCTGGCTATTTTAATACTGCCTTATGCTAAATAAATAATAATAACTTCAACCAATCAGAAAACAATTGGAAGGGACTTTGGAGGTCTTCTAGTCCAATGCTCTGCTCAAGCAGGAGACCCTCTACCATTTCAGACAAGTGGCTGTCCAGTCTTTTCTTAAAAACCTCCAGTGATGGAGTGCCCACAACTTCTGAAGGCAAGCTGTTGCACTGGTTAATTGTCCTCATTGTTAGGAAGCTTTTCCTTAATCCTAGGTTGTTCCTCTCTTTGATTAGTTTCCATCCATTGGTTCTTGTCTTGCCTTCTGGTGCTTTGGAAAATAAATTGACCCCCCCACCCCTTCTTTGTGGCAGCCCCTCAAATACTGGAATATTGTTATCAAGTCATCCCTAGTCCTTCTTTTCTCCAGACTGGGCATATCCAGTTCTGCAACCGTTCTTCATATGTTTTAGTCTCCAGGCCTTTAATCATCTTAGCTGCTCTTCTCTGCACTTCCAGTTTCTCTAAAATTGCTTGCCCTGCCAAAGCACCTTTTCTTTCTTTCTCTCTCTCTCTCTCTCTTTTTTACACTTTGGATGTTTGATAGTTCCTTTGCCATTTCTCACAATGGTGTCTTACAACATAGTTCCTTATTGAAGGCAACTGGCTGGCTGTTGTGACTCCGATCCCCGAGCCTATCCTAACAGAGGGAGAGGACTCAGAAGGTGAAGGAGAGGATTTGGCAAGGCCTCCCTCTCCAGGACCCTCCTCTCTGGCAATGCCTCAGGTTTCCTCCGAAGGCCGAGAGATGTGCCAGAAGCAAGGCACTTTGGAGCAGCCACAGATAGAGACGAGGGGGATGAGTTTTGGCTGGATCTCAGACAGCGTCGGAAGGATAAGTGTGTGCAGCAGAGAAAGAGGCATGGGCGGGCCAGAGATTGAGCTGAGTCACTGGACCACACCCCACAAGGGATAAAAGGGGGTGTGTCAGCTATTCAGGCCTTGTGATGGACAAATTGAAAAGCTCGGAAGTCATATCGTGTTTCTAGAACCATGTTAGAAGCTCTTTTTGGATTTCTTCGGACTGGACTTCGACAATTCTTTGCTTTGTGGAATTAATTTGGTATATGAGACTGAGGAGAAAAAACCTCCCTTAGTGAGTAAAATCTCTTGGCAGGCAGTTCATGGTTCACTGCCAAGACTTTTATCTTAAAGGAATTCCTGACTGTCTGTTGGTGTGTGTGCATGCGAGGGGGACAGAACACTGTCCAAATTTCTCCAAGTATGCAACAGCAACAAGATAGTGTCCCTCCTGCTGACTTTCCTTGAAGTGTAGAAAGTCAGAGGGGTGGAAACTGCTGGAGGAATGCTTGTAAAATGAAAGGCATGCCATTCACCTATTTATACCCCCCTAACCATTTTTGTAACAAGGTAAGTGCAACGCAGCATAAAGACTCTGCGGATGAGAATTTTAACCGCATTCTCTGGGAGGAGAAAAAAAATCCGGCAAACCTATTGTCTTTCCATCAAATCGAATGAGAATGTTACATTAAAAAAAAAAAAGGATGCAGTCAGAAACTAGTTACTTTAAATAGGGGAGTCCTTTGCATGAAATAGAACACGTGGCCACTGTAAATCCAAAAGAGGCCACAAATATCTAGCCGGAGGGCTTTCTCGAGCAGTAGAAACAGGCCTTCGATTTTCAAGAAAATGGAAATGCTTGTAGCAAGAAAGGATTCAATTAGAGGGGTTGGAATTACATCTCCCTCCACCCCATATATCTGCATGCTGATTGCACTTTAATTTCTGCTCGTAATTAGCAGGGTATATAACGACAAGGAGATTCAAATCCAGGTTCCTGAAAGCCTATCTAATTTTTTATAGAGCCCGTGTTTGTACCCTGCTTTGAGAGAAAGGGCAGCATCAATCCATTAGACAGTCCCTCTGCTTCAACTAAAAGGACACCAAAGCTGGCATTTAAACCTGAGAATTGCAAGAAAGGGTAGAAGAAATGGGAATGCTGAGCAAGATATAATCAGAGTCAGGGGAGGTTTGGACAAGCAGAATGTTCTGGGTGACAGGACCAGAACTAATTGTTTTGATCGTGTGGAATTATTTCCGTTTTTCTTATCTTGCAAAGTGGCAGATCCAGAGCAAGAATTCCTTTTAGTACTAATTATCAGGCATAAGGCTTCTTTTCAGGTCCATTTACTATGTCTTTTTTTAACCATTATGCAAATTTCTGGACTTATGAATGGGCCTTGGAAAGAGCCTATACTGTGCAATCATCTTCCTCTAATGAAGGACAAAACAGGAAACCTTCCATAATGTAATTTTCATAGCCTCAGGGCTCTGAACCCTGTTATACCCTCAGATAACAAACAATTAGGTTTCAGAAAAATATTATCCTGTAATCTACAACTACTACATTGCAAAAACATATGGATTACACATCTTGATCAGGGCAAAGAAATAGACGCAGTTTACATAGACTTCTGTAAAGCTTTTGATTCAGTGGTACATGACAAACTACTTCTAAAACTAAAATCCTATGGCATTTCTGGACCCCTACATAAATGGATAGCTGCCTTCCTGTCAAACAGACAACAAGTGGTCAAAATAGGAAGCGCTCTATCAAATCCTGTACATATTAATAGCGGTGTTCCCCAAGGCAGTGTTTTAGGTCCAACCCTCTTCATACTTTACATAAATGACCTTTGTGATCATATTAAACGCAACTATGTTCTCTTCGCTGATGATGTTAAGTTATTCAACACCACCGACAATGCAACTACCCTTCAAAAAGACCTTCACTATGTGTCAGATTGGTCTAACAAGTAGCAACTTCAAATCTCAACCAACAAATGCTCTGTCTTGCACATTGGCAAAAAAATCAAAACATAAAATACAAATTAGATGGACATGACCTTGTAGTTGACCCTCACTCTGTCAAGGACCTTGGAGTACTCATTTCTAAAGATCTAAGTACCCGAGCCCACTGTAACAACATTGCCAAAAAGGCATTAGGAGTTGTTAACCTAATCTTGCAAAGCTTCTTCTCTGGTGATGATGTACTACTAACTAAACCATGCAAAACATTTGCTAGACCAATTCTTCAATACAGCTCATCTGTCTGGAACCCACCCTGCATATTCGACATAAATACAATTGAGAGAGTCCAGAGACATTTTACGAGAAGAGTCCTCCATTCCTCTAACCGCAATAAAATACCTTATGCCACCAGACTCCAAATTTAGACCTACACCGGCTTCAATCTGACCTAAGCATAGTACATAAAATTATCTGCCACAGTGTCCTTCCTGTCAATGACTACTTCAGCTTCAACCACAACAATGCACGAGCAAATAATAGATACAAACTCAAGGTAAACCATTCCAAACTTGATTGCAGAAAATATGACTTCAGTAACAGAGTGGTCAATGCCTGGAATGCACTATCTGACTTAGCAGTTTCTTCTCCAAACCCCCAAAACTTTAACCTTAAACTGCCTACTGTTAACCTCACACGATTCCTAAGAAGTCTGTAAGGGGCGTGCATAAGTGCACCAGCGTGCCTACCATCCTTGTCTTAATATTCCTTTTTACTTGTTATTGTTATCTTATGTATGCTTGACAAATAAACTTATGACTTATGACTTATAACTCCCCCTCTCCCAATTTGGCAATGCACCCTGCACCAATCAACTTAATTCAAAGGCAGCTAGCCTTTTCCACAAAGAAGAGGAGGTCAACCTATTTTCCAAAGGATTGGAAGGCAAGGCAAGAAACAATGGATGGAAACTAATCAAAGAGAGAAGCAACTTTGAACTAGTAAGAAATTTGGTAACAGTGAGAACAATGAATAGTGGAACAGCTTGCCTTCAGAAGTTGTGGGTGCTCCATCACTGGAGGCTTTTAAGAAGAGTTTGGACAGCCATTTCTAGGGAATGGTATACTGTAGGCATTCCTGCTTGAGCTTGGGGTTGGATTAGAACACTCCAAGATCCTTTCCAACTCTGTTATTCTGTTAAATAAACCCTTCCCTCTCTGCTCCAGACAGTTGATCAGTGATCTCCTCTGTAAAGTTATTCTCCATGATGCTTTGTATTTCTGTTGGCTACAGTTCTTCTCTAATAAATGTTGCTCTCATCTTCCAGTCCTTTCTTGGAAGCTTTGTTGCATATCATCAAATATTTCCATTCAAAAATGTGGTAATACTGAGTGCAGAGAACAACAACAAAGATGATTGGGGGTTAAGCCATATGATGAGTGATTGGGGGAACTAGGTATATCTAATTTAAAGAAGAGAAGAACCAGGGGTACCACGATAGCAGTCTTCCAATTAATATTGAAAGTCACAGAGGAGAGGGGGTCAACCAAAGCACCTGAGGGCAGGACAAGAAGTAACAGATGGAAACTTATTGAGGAGAGAATTGAATGAGAACTAAGGATAAATTTTATGTTGGAGAGAACAGTTAATTGGTAGAACAGCTTGCCTCTGGAAGTCATGGGTGCTCCCACACTGGAGGGAAGACCAAGACAGCCACTTGTCTGGAATGGTTTAGGGTCCACTGCTTGAGCAGGGGTTGGCCTAGATAACCTCCTTTAGCTTACTAAAAAAGCAGAGATATCACCCTGACAACAAAAGTGTGTATAATCAAGGCTATAGTTTTCCCAGATGCAATGTATGGCTGTGAAAGTTGGACCATAAAAAAGGCTGTGCGCCAAAGAATTGAGGACTTTGAATTATGGTGCTGGAGAAAACTCTTGCGAGTCCCTTAGACTGCAAGGTGATCAAACCGGTCAATCCTAGAGGAGATCAGCCTTAACTGCTCTTTAGAAGGTCAGATCCTGAAGATGAAACTCAAATACTTTGGCCACCTAATGAGAAGGAAGTACTCCCTGGAGAAGAGCCTAATGCTGGGAAAGATTGAGGGCAAAAGAAGAAGAGGACAAGGTGGCTGGATGGAGTCACTGAAGCAGTCGGCCTGAGTTTAAATGGACTCCAGAGGATGGTAGAGGACAAGAAGGCCTGAAGGAACATTGTCCATGGGGTCACAATGGGTCAGACACAACTTCACAACTAACAACAACAAAAAAACCTCCAAGGTCCCTTCCAACTCTGTTATTCTGATAACTACCTGTATGCTTTCTTTTCTGCAGGTGAGTAGGTTGGAGAATTGGCTCTGCATATTTCCTTAAGAAAGAAGTTAGAATCTTGCTACAAAGATTTCTACTGTGGCTGAATGTGTGGTTAAAAAAAACCCCAGTGAGGATAGGAGATGAATATTGCATGTATTTTGAGGAGATTGATTTTCTCGTTCTTCCTTCCCATTATTTCTACAACCGTTACCGCCTGCTTGAACAATACATAAGAACTGTTGATGTTGTGAAGGTTTATCTGTGCTCTCCCGCTACAAAGGCTCTTGAGATATTAGGTACTTCCTCAAGAAAATTGACAAGTCTCTGAATGAAGACTTTTAACCTAGTTACTAAGTTTATATGCTGCCAGAATAACAAGGGAAGAGATCTGAGTGGGATTGTGGTCGGCTGCGTTAAGAATCTCGGGGGAACCAAACTAAGGAGTAATAAAAGAGATACATTAAGTGTCCAAGACTGATGATTCATTGGCTTAAAGAAACGAAATACATGCATGAGGTAAGGAGAAGAAGGAAGGAGAGAAGAGACATTTTTTAAAAAGAAGAAAATTCTGCCCCTAACTCTAATAACATCAGTGTATTGCCCCCAGTAGGATTTGAATTCTGTAAAAGCTTTAAAAAAGTTTTTTTTAAAGCTCTCCGCATATGTTCCACTTGTTTGAATTATAGAAGGTCAGGCTTAGTTCAATCAAAAAGAGGAAATAATGGGGTTGCTTAGGAGAAAAAGAAAGAAAGAAAGAAAGAAAGAAAGAAAGAAAGAAAGAAAGAAAGAAAGAAAGAGAAAGGAAGGAAGGAGGGAGGAGAGAGGAGGGGTAGAAAAATGGGAAGAGAAAGGGGAGGAGGAAAGGCAAGGCAAGGCAAGGCAAGGCAAGGCAAGGAAAGGAGGAAAAAGCAATAGCACCAACCCCAATATATTTCTTTTTTATTATTATAATAGTGTAGTGAACTATTAGTGAAAACCCTGAGATATTTCAGGGAAAACCCTGAGATATTTCAGAAGGAATGTTTCTGCTATTACAGGGCTTAATTCAAGTCAGATGAGAATTAAAATCTAAAAGAGATTGCAACTGATACAGATTCATATCATGGTCCCCTACACAATCAGGTTAAACATACTTTAACTATTATCAAATCCTGTTGTGAGGACAATTCAGAAGGATGTGAGGGGATGAGAGTTGGGGAAAGGAAGAATGGTACCCATCCAGGATACAGAGTGTAATATTTTACTGTGTCATTGAAAAGTAAAATTGGGGAGGCATTGAAATTGGGGAGGCTTTGAGAAGCAAGTGGGGAGGGAAATTTTACAGGAGAAAACTAACCAGATTTCATGGGCATTTACAACCAATGGCATTGGCTGGATGTAGAGTTAGTCCTTGTTTAGCAATAATAATTGGGACCAGCAACTTGGTCATCAATCACCCATCTCTTTGGGGGTGATGGGTGATTTAGAAATGTGACATAAAGAAATAAACAAAGTTAAGTTGTTGCATGAAACTGTGATTTTCATGCAACAACTTAATGATATTACTTTACCTTCCCTTTGATTACAGATCTGCAAATGTGAGGATTGGTCGCAAAATAGTTAAATACTTTTAAAATGTACACTTCTTCATCACCATCATAACTGTGAACGATTGCCAAACAAAGTAGTCGCTAAATGAGGACTACCTGGGCAAGACAGTGGCCGCAGCTGTGAAACTGAAGGCTCATCATTATTTTTACATGTGTTGTAATATATTTAAAAATGCAATGGCACTTCAGCAATTGACAAACATAAACACACACACCAACACAAATACACACACACAGACACAGAAACACATCAATGCTCCTGTTTGCAACTCTAGTTGGAGATGAATACCACAACAGGAAATAGCCAGGTTTGCACCAAGGAAGAAAAGCAGAGGGGGAAAAAATATTATTTTTCACTCCCTCCTTCGCTTGGACCTTTGAAACGACACACCCTGCCACAGGGAGGCGGAACTGATGAGATGGTTCTGCCCCAGGTGCCTGATGGATCCTGATAGGTTCCAGACGGAGCTTGGGCCATTTCCTGAGGCTCTGGCACACGGCTCGGCTGAGGACTTAGTAGCCGCCTGGGATAGAGCGGCTGCTGGGGCTTTGGACCGAGTCGTGCCTTTGCAGCCTCTGACCCAGTGCCGGTCTCACCTGGCTCCTTGGTATACCAAGGAGCTGAAGGAGATGAAGCGCTGGAAAAGATGCCTAGAGAGCAGTTGGAGAGCTAGTCATTCTGAATCCGACCAGACACTGGCAAGATCTCATATTAAGAATTACCTAGTGGCGATAAAAGCGGAGAAGAGAAACTACTTTTCCGCTCTTATTGCATCATCAGATAATCGCCCAGCCGCCCTGTTTAGGGTGACCGGCTCCCTGCTCCAACAGTGGGCACGGGAGGACCCCTGGGAGGGTAGAGCTGAGGACTTTGTACAATATCTGTATGACAAAATTGCTCAGATTTGGGAACAGCTGGACTCTGACTGGGTAGATCCAGGGGAGATGACAGGGGCAGGTCCTGAGAATATTACATGGGAAGAGTTTGACTCTGTGACTCCCGAAAGCGTGGACAGGATACTGAGCAGACTGAGCGCGGCCACATGTTTATTGGACCCATGTCCCTTCTAGTTGGTGCTGGCCTCCCGGGAGGTTACACAAGGCTGGCTCCAGGGGATTATAAATGCTTCCTTGAGTGAGGGTGTCTTCCCTGCCGCCCTGAAAGAAGCGGTGGTGAGGCCCCTCCTCAAGAAGCCTTCCCTGGACCCAGCAATGTTGGTAAATTATTGTCCTGTCTCCAACCTTCGCTTTGTTGTGAAGATTGTTGAGAGTGTGGTTGTGCGGCAGCTGCCTCAGTACCTGGATGAATCGACCTATCTAGATCCGTTCCAGTCAGTCTTCAGATCTGGGTACAGCATGGAGACGGCATTGCTTGCATTGGTTAATGATCTCTGGAGGGCTCGGGACAGGGGTTGTTCCTCTGTCCTGGTCCTATTAGACCTCTCAGCAGCTTTTGATACCATTGACCATAGTATTATGCTGCACCGGTTGGTAAGGTTGGGGGGGGGCACTGTTTTATGGTGGTTCTCCTCCTTTCTCTCCAACCGGTCACAGTCTGTGTTGACAGGGGGGCAGAGGTCAACCCTATGGCCCCTTGTATGTGGGGTGCCACAAGGATCGGTCCTCTCACCCCTTCTGTTCAACATTTATGTGAAGCCGCTGGGCGAGATCGTCTATGGTTTTGGGGTGAAGTACCACCAGTACACTGATGACACCCACCTGTACATCTCCACCCCAGACCACCCCAATGATGCCCTCGAAGTGATGTCCCAGTGCCTGGAGGATGTTCGGATCTGGATGGGGAGAAACAGACTCAGGCTCAACCCATCCAAAACTGAGTGGCTGTGGTTTCCGACGTCCAGATATAGTCAGTTGGCACCATCACTGATTATTGGGCGAATCATTGGCCCCCACGGATGGGCTTAGCAACTTGGATGCCCTCCTGGACTCACGGCTGTCTTTCGAAGAGCATATGATGGCCGTGGCCGGGAGGACTTTTTATCAGGTTCACCTGATTCGCCAGTTGTGTCCCTTTCTGGATCGGGACTCACTATGCACGGTCACTTACGCCCTTGTCACCTCACACCTGGACTACTGCAATGCTGTCTACATGGGGCTCCCCTTGAGAAGCACCCGGAGGCTCCAACTGGTCCAGAATGCGGCCACGCGAGTGGTGATGGGAGCAACGTGGTACTCCCATGTGACCCCCCTCCTGAGCGAGCTGCACTGGCTTCCAGTGGTCTTCCAGGTGCGCTTCAAGGTTTTGGTTACCACCTTTAGAGCACTCCATGGCTTAGGACCAGGGTACTTACAAGACCGCCTTCTGCCACCAGTAGCCTCTCACCGACCAGTTCGCTCCCATAGAGAGGGGCTCCTCAGGGTGCAGTCGGCCAAACGGTGTTGACTGGCGGCCCCCAGGAGGAGAGCCTTCTCTGTGAGGGCACCTGCCATCTGGAACGAGCTCCCCCCGGAGATAAGGAGGATTCAAGACTTACGCACTTTCCGCCGCGCCCTAAAAACATTTTTATTCCAACAGGCGGGTTTGGCCTAACTCTCCCTTTTAAATTGGGTTTTAAATGTTTTATATAAATTGGATGTTTTAAATTCTGTTTTTTGAGCCCAAATTATTTAATCTATTTTTAATAGCTTTTAACTTTTTTATGTTATTTGTATTTTATCTTGGCTGTTCACATCCCTGAGTCCCCCTGGGAGTAGGGAGGTATATAAATTTGATAATAAAAATAAAAATTATTTGAATAAAATGTGGAGTAGGATATTGGGCTGAAAATTTCAACCGAGCTTTATTTTCTATTTCATCTCATTCATTTTAGAGAATTCTTTCTTTCTTTCTTTCTTTCTTTCTTTCTTTCTTTCTTTCTTTCTTTCTTTCTTTCTTTCTTTCTTTCTTTCTTTCTTTCTTTCTTTCTTTCTTTCTTTCTTTCTTTCTTTTATTGTTCTTTTCAAGCTGCATTGTGCAAGAGCCTAGGAAATAAAATAAATTTTGAATTTCATCAAGAAGTTTGGGATGAAAGTTGGACATGATGATCAAGCGTTTTAATCATGCCATATTTTTTCCAGAGCCGAATGTATGTGTGCGCACATGTGTTCCTGAGCAATAAACCTAGTTGTGTGTTGTGTGTCTGTGTGTGCAGAGAAACCGATTCCCTGACAAAGCAAGCAGCTGTTCAAATACCCCCAGAGCATCACTAACAGAGTCTGTGAAGGAACGAAATCAGCGATGGATATCGTGCGCAACATTGCTCACAGCAGTCATTAAAACTATTTTATCTGGGTAAATGCAAAATACATGTTTACTTTATCTGGTTCTTAACTCAGCTAATGTGCATCTGGAAAAATTACCAGCCCTGAATGCATAACAAATATTCTTCCTTGCTCCTCTTGAATCCCATACTTGAGTTATTAATCTGTGGTTAGTTGCTGCTTAATAGGGAAGCAACAATATGTGTGAATTTAAGAGAGAGAGAAAAAGAGAGACAGAAAGGGAGTGTTCACAAAGTCAAATAATCCAGTTAATTAAAGATCGATCAGATGACTTTATTCTTGTCTGGTTTTTGCTTAGGTTTTGATGGTTTAGGGCAGTGATGGCGAACCTTTTAGACAATGAGTGCCCAAACTGCACGCGCGCACCATGCCGAGACTGAAAGCTGCATGCACGCAAATATGTGCATGCGATGACATGCACGGACATGCAGAAATGTGCAGCAGAGACCGGAAGACAGCTGGCTGGCAGGAGGCAGGGCCTCCCAACACTGGCAATGCAGCAAGAGGTAAGATCTTTTTCTTTCATAAGCTTCTTTTTTGTCGTTTGCAGGGAAACAGAAACTCACAAAAGAAACGCCATGGAAATCTGACCTGGGGCAATGGCACACATGCCAGCAGAGAGAGCTCTGCATGCCATCTCTGGCACACATGCCATTATAGGTTTAGGGCAAACCCACCTTTGAAATTAGTTCATGGTTCAATACAGTATATTACATGAACCCAGAAAAACAGTTTTAGTATGCAAATTAAATGTTTATCCCCACGGAGCCAAAGAATTCTAAGCTGTAAAATGCATTTTCACAGCAGCACGCCAGACACCCCCATTGTTCGTACAATTATTATTGTAAATATCTGTTTTGTAAAACTTTTAATGTGGGAATTTTTTAACCTGGAGCTCAGCAGCACCTGTAGTCTTAGACTTAGAAGACTTAGACTAACTTTATTGTCACTTTGAATGTACACTAAATGGCATACATTAAAATGAAATTTTGTTGCATACAGCTCTCAAAGGGTCTCCACCTCTAATGTACACTACATAAACATGACAAGATAAATAAATAAATGCATGCATGCATGCATGCATACATACATACATACAAAATTATGCATGTACCCACTTATATTATATGACATGGAGAAACAACACAGTCTAGTTTGGATGTACAGTATATAAGTACATGGGAGAAAAACGAATCTTGCATGTTTACCAGATGGATGACATAGAGAACACAGCTGTTACAGAATCTGGTAGTCCTGCTAGAAATACTTCGACACCTCCTCCCAGAAGGGAGCAACAGAAACAGATCATAAAGTGTGGGTTGTGGGGTCTCTAACAATGCTTTGAGCTCAAAGCACATGGTGCTTATAAGCAGCATCCTGAATAACGGGAAGCGAGCTTCCTATAATCTTCTCAGCTGTCCTTACCACTCTCTGTATGGACTTTCTATCTGAGGCACTGCTGCCACCAAATCAAACAGTGATGCAGTTCATTAAAAAGCTCTCAATCGTGCCTCTGTAAAAAGTGGCCAGGAAAAAGTGGCAAGCTACAGGGCTACCAAAATAGTAATGCTGGATGATATCATGACATGAATCATCCCAAAATTACATCCCAAGGTCTGATATCAGATATCAAGTATCAAGATCACGTGAAGTGAGGGATTTTGGAGTCTTAGTGGACAACCAGTTAAATATGAGCCAGCAATGTGCAGCAGCAGCCAAAAAAGCCAATGCAATCCTAAACTGCATTAACAGAGGGACACAATCAAGATCAAGTGAGGTGCTAATACCACTCTATAAAGCCTTAGTAAAACCACACCTAGAGTACTGCATCCAGTTTTGGTCACCACACTATAAAAAAGATGTTGAGACTCTAGAAAAAGTGCAGAGGAGAGCAACCAGGATGATCAGGG
This sequence comes from Masticophis lateralis, assembly GCA_030761175.1. Lineage (NCBI taxonomy): Eukaryota > Metazoa > Chordata > Lepidosauria > Squamata > Colubridae > Masticophis > Masticophis lateralis. The sequence continues at coordinate 14,156,207 of JAUDYJ010000001.1, forward strand.
GACTGGAGACTAAAACATATGAAGAACGGTTACAGGAACTGGGCATGGCTAGTCTACCAGTGTTTGAGGGGCTGCTACAGAGAGGAAGGGGTCAAGCAATTTTCCAAGACACCCAAAGGCCAGACAATAGATGGAAACTGATCAAGGAGAGATTCAACCTAGAAATAAGGAGAAATTTTCTGACAGTGACAACAATCAACCAATGGAACAGCTTTGCCTTCAGAAGTTGTGGGAGCTTCATTATTGGAAGCTTTCAAGAAAAGATTGGACTGCCATTTGTCAGAAATGGTGTAGGGCAGTGATGGCTAACCTTTTGCCATCATGTGCCAAAAGCGGGGGTCACAGGGGGGGTCGGGGGTGTATGTGCCCACATCCATAATTCAGTGCCCCCCTGCGCTTTCCCCGGTTTTGGCACGCGACAGCCAAAAGATTACTGGTGGGCCTGGTAGGCACGTTTTTCACCCTCCCCAGGCTCCAGAGGTTTTCTTGGAGCCTGGGGAGAGCAAAAATGGCCTTCCCTCCCCACTGGGAGGCCTTCTGGAGGCCGGAAATGGCCTCTTTCCCAACTTCCAGAAGACTCAAAAATTAGCTGGCCAGCATGCACATGCGTGCTGGAGCTGAGTTAGGGCAACACTCGCGTGCTCACAGATATGGCTCCGTGTGCCACAGGTGACACGTGTGCCATAGGTTCGCCATCACGGGTGTAGGGTCTCCTGCTTGGGGAGCAGGTTGGACTAGATGACCTACAAGGTCCCTTCCAACTCTCTGATCTAATCTAATCTAATCTAATCTCTAATCTCTGTGTTAGTACTGCTTTGTACTGCACTGTTAAGAACACACTTGGAATACTGTGTCCAGTTTTGGTTGCCAAAATGGATAGGGCAAGAGGCTCAGAAAAGACCCTCCCTAGTTTCTCAGAATATGGGAGAAATTTTCTTTCAGACTTGCAAGAGATTCTGTTAATACAGCTTTCACAAATAAAGTAGAATTTGTTTATTTATTCACGTTTCCTGTCTGGTCTACCTGGTAGTGCTGACATCAGTCTTGCAAGTCTGAAAGTACAATTCTCCCACTTATTCTCCCATAAAGAGAAGAGAGGAAAGTGATTTTTAAATTCATACTGTAAATCATATTTAATGAAAGAATATATTCCATGAAGGATTAAAGTCTCAACGCAGGCTTAGCAACACAGCATTCTTCACACAGTTTAGCAGTTTCCCATCTCTTATTGATTGGGGGGTGGGGATGTGGGAATGCTCCTAAGCATTTTTAAACTGTGAAATCTTGAAAGATTTGGCTGCTTTCCCTGACAGCACCAAAGGCCTGTCTGAACTCATGTGACAATTGCAAAATCATCTTAGATTACTGTAGTAGACTCAGTTGTGAAATTGTATGTGTCAGAACCCCCCCCCCCCAAAATCAGGTATTTTTTTTAATTAGAAAGATTGAGCAAAAATACTGCTTTTTTAAAATAAAATAATCATTTTTGTCTTAATTACTTTATTCAATATCTCATTGTTGTAATTCCTGTTACTTGCTGGCTGGGATTTCTGAGGAAGTCCTATCATTTTAAAGCTGTTGAGATTGAGAAGCAGTGGACTAGCCAACAGAATAACGAAGTTGGAAGGGATTTTGAAGACTTCAGTACAAACTCCTGTTCAAGCAACAGACCCTATACCCGTGATGGCGAACCTACGGCACACATGCCACAGGTGGCACGTGGAGCCATATCTGTGGGCATGCAAGCTTTGCCCTAGCTCAGCCCCAGCATGCATGCATGTGTCAGTCAGCTGATTTTCAGGCCTTCTGGGCCCACTGGAAGTTCGGAAATGGGCTATTTCCAGCCTTTGGGGGGGGGAGCTGTTTTCACTCTCCCCAGGCTCCAAGAAAGCCTCTGGAGCCTGGGGAGGGCAAAAAAACCGGGCTTAACAGTGACCCCCTGTGCTCCCCCCATTTTTGGCACGCGATGGCAAAAAGGTTAGCCATCACTGCCCTATACGCTTCCAGGAAAATGGCTGTCCAATCTCTTCTTAAAACCTCCAGTGATGGAGCACCCACAACTTCTGGAGGCAAATCATTCCACTGATTAATTGTTCTCACTGTATGGGCTCTTCTAAACTCTACAATTTATTATTTCGTCTCATCCATTTGTTTGCTTGCTTGTTGAAGCACTTACATGCCCCTCCCCATTCAAACGATATCATTCCGGGCCAGTGGAGGGTTTCAAAATTTTTTACTACTGGTTCTGTGGGTGTGGCTTGGTGGGTGTGGCAGGGGAAGGATACTGTAAAATCTCCATTCCCTCCCCACTGCAGGGGGAGGTTACTGCAAAATCCCCATTTCCTCACAATCAGCTGGGACTTGGGAGACAAAGGATAGATGGGGAGGGACCAGTCAGAAGTGGTATTTACCAATTCTCCGAACTACTCAGAATTTCCACTACCGGTTCTCCAGAACTGGTCAGAACCTACTGAAATCCATCTCTGTTCTGGGCAGTGTACAGTGTGAAGAAACCACCAAAACACAAGGGATAATCATCTATAACATTAACCATTTGCTAAAACAATGAAATAGCTACCAGTTCCTTGGGGCCTTGTCTATTTGTTTCCAAGGAAAGGCTTCCAGTCTGAGGAGATTCTTGTATTATAGGCAGAACACAATAAAAGTAGTTATATTGAACTCTGCATGTGTGGCTCTGGTTATTTGTGCCTGTCATATCTGTTTTTCACAATCGGGCTAAACAGCTGGCATCAAATTCCCTTCAGAATTTACATGGGAGACTGTGTGCTGAGATTGGCAAGAGTTTATTGAAGCAGCATCAAGGCATCTCGGAATAAGCAAATACTGCAAACTGAACCTCTGACATTTTCCGAGCTTTGGAGTGTGCTTTTTATTGTTAGTGATTCACAGTAACCTTTGAGACTGCACAGTAATAAAACACTTTCCAACTCCTGGCAGAAAGATAGATAGTCTGCATCAGATCTAACAAGACAAGCCGTGTCTATCCCATAACATTTTTCCCCCTTATACTGCAGCTCAAAAAGAGCTGTGCTATTTGTATGTCTACACAACCCACACTTGACACATTTTAAAAATGGGTTTTCCATGCCTCCTTTTCGTAGCAAATTAAGGATCATAGAAAATGCTTGTGCCGTTTCCAGGTCGCCAAAGTTACTACAGCTTCATAACTGCCTTTATGACTGGGATGTTCATCTGTGTCAGGAGTAAAATCCAGCAGGTTCTGGCAGGTTCTGGAGAACCGGTAGCAGAAATTTTGAATAGTTTGGAGAACCAGAAGGGGAAATTTTGAGTAGTTTGGAGAACCGGCAAATACCACCTCTGGCTGGTCCCAGAGTGGGGTGGGAATGGAGATTTTGCAATATCCTTCCCCCAGGAGTGGGGAGGGAGTGGGGATTTTGCAGTATCCCTCCCCTGGAATGGGGTGGAAATGGAGATTTTGCACTGTGCTTCCCCTGCCACGCCCACCAAGCCACACTATCCCCACCAGGACACGCCCACAGAACCAGTAGTAAAAAAAAATTGAATTTCATCACTCATCTGGGGATTTATTTGGTTTATGTTTCCAAGTGGACTGATCTCACCTATACTTACTGAGCTAATATGCAGCTTGATTTGTTGTTTAAATTTTGCATTTGCCTATATATTGCAATATATGTGTCCATGCAAAATACAATGGGCAGGAACTTCAAAAGCATAGCTGGGTTGGATCTGATTAATAGTTGGATAGGAGAGCACCAGAAACTCCCAGGGCTGGGGATGCCCTGGGATTTTCCTATGCTAAACTGTGAAATTTAAGGGAGAAATCTTGCCAAGAAAACTTCATGAATGGGTCAATACAGAGTCAAGCTTGACTTATAAAAAAAAGGTAAAGGAATCCCTGCAGATTTTATTCTACTAGCCATTGCCAATGTAGGGGACAGTGCTCATCTTTGTTTCAAGGCTACTGAGCCAGCACTGTCTGAAGACATTTCTCTGGTCATATGGCCAGCATGATGTCACAGAGCCCTGTTAGCCCTGTGCCTATTTATCTACTTTCATTTGCATGTTTTTGAACTGCTAGGTTGGCAGGAGTTGAGGTGAGGATGGGAGCTCACCCCATCTTGTGTTGCTCGGGTCTTGAACCTGGGCTGCAGGCTTTCCAAATGACAAGCCCAGCATCTTAACTGCTGAGCCACCGCATCGCCCTAAACTTGACTTACAGGAGACTTTATTTTGCACTCAAGAAAAACCAATCACCACCACCAAATGGACATGCAAATTAATGCATTTAGATTCCATATCTTTAGAAATAGATAAAGATATATTAATGTGGACGGAGTTAACCATAGTTTCAACAGGGAAACTGTCAGCATCCCAGATCAAGCTCAATCCAAAAACGCTAGGGAATTCCTGGGAATATGCAAATCAATAGGCAAATCAATCTTCAGTAGACACATAGAGATAAACAACATTTACAGAGCATTCAAAAATAAAATAAAAATAAAATAAAATAAAAAAGCTAAGAAGGAAACAAAAAGATCACAACACCAAAACCCAGATAATCAGGGATTAACACCAGACAAACAATCAAGCAGAAAACAATATCCAAACCAAGGAACTACCAAACAGAAAACCACACATTCACCAATCTTGGCAAGACTAGTCAGATAAATAGGGGGCAAGCCCCATATTTATTAGCACTGATGGTGTTACTTAGTTGGGTAGCAAAACATCTGCAAACAAACAACCAAGCTCAGAGAACACCAAGGATTTCACAGAAAATATATACATTATGAGGTTGTTGGTTTTTTTAAAACACAAAGCATTGCAGAACTAGAAATAAGCATGTTTATGAATGACTGCAAATCTAAAATCAACATGGCTTGCAAATACCTTGATTTGGCCTCCCTTAGATTTCACTTTGCCTATTCTTGAAGCAGCGACCTATGCATTGTCATCAGTTTAATGATAAATTGGGAGTTAAAAATAGGAAGTACCATTTGGGAAATTCTTTTTTCTTTCTTTCTTTCTTTGCTTTTTGTTAGTTAAACCATTTCTAACATTTGGAGCTTTTCAGAGGCTGATGGAAGAGGACTGAAATTATTGTCACACCATGGCATTTTCTGCTTTGGAAAAGAGACTAAGTCAAACTGAAATATCTCCATCCTAAGATCTCTTGCAGTGCAACTCCTTTGCATTAAAGCTATACGGGCATCCACCAAGTCTGAGCTCTCCGTTTATCTTGTTAACATTGATTGCTCTCTGTCTTTAATACCTGATGAAATTTACACATCGTGCTAAGTCATGGTTAGCTTGACCCTGATTTATTAAAAATGGATTTGTCTTGCTTCACATCATATCCTAAGCTTTACAAACAAGAATGACCAAGTATATAAATCACATTAAATCAAAATCAAAGAAAATCACAACCACCACGTGCCCACAGCACACTAAAACCAACCAATCTCATCTCTCAATCTCTTCTCCTTGTGGCTTTTTCTTCTGAATCTTCAACAGAAGCTGAAGAAGAACAGGAGGAGCAGAAAAGGAGTCTAAGGAAATTGGAGGAAGACTCCCAGTGGTGACATGCTCATCAGTGAGAAAGAAGAGCCTGGAACCAAGTACCGTATTTTTTGGTGTATAAGATGCTCCGGAGTATAAGATGCACCTTAGTTTTTGGGGAGGAAAATAGGGTGGGAAAAATCTGCCTCTGCCTACCAGGCATTCATCTGGCTAGTGTCCTTAACCTGGTCAGCTTCAGCATATTAGTCCCCTGGTTGTGAATACACGTGTGCACACGATCACTTCACTCACACGCACCACATTGGGGCTGATAAGCAGCTTCAAAAGCACAGCTGATCATCAGAGGGAGCTCCAGTGAGTGAAGCAGGCAAAACGCAGAAGTGGTAAGACAAGACAGCAGCTGTTCCGGGTTCCCATTTTGGGCTCTGCGTCTTGCATTTTCAGCCTCCAAACGCTCTGTTTGAGAGCCGTTCAAAATGGGGTATGCAGAGGCCTAAAATACGATGCGCAGAGGCCAAAAACGCGATGTGCAGAGGCGGTGATTGACAGCGATGTGCTTTGGCAATCCCCACAGCCTTGAACAGTTCTCAAATGGAGTGTTTGGAGGCATGGAGCCCAAAAATGCAAGCCATTGTGTGTGGCAATCTCTGCAGCCAGGAAGAGAATGAGCAGAGGTCGAAGGGTGGGGGCTGAAGGGTGGGCGGGGCTACATTCAGAGTATAAAATGCACCCAAATTTTCAGCCTCTTTTTTTTTGGGTGGGGAGTGTGTCTTATAGTCCGAAAAATACAGTATATCAGGTCCCACCAAGATATGAAAGGGTCTCCAGAAGCTTTCTCCACCCAACCTGGCTAGATACCAGCACCTTAAGAGGCAGAAAGCCAAGGGGAAATTGTAATTGAGTTGTCAAATAAGCCTGGAGAATGGCTTGTGACAATTCCTCTTGTGAAACCTTTGTGATTTGTCAAGTTGCTTCAAAACACTATAACCTACCTATTTGGACCAGGGATGGGTTCTAAAATTTTTTACTACCGGTTCTGTGGGCGTAGCTTATTTTGTGGGCGTGGCTTGATGGTCATGTGTCAATTAGCAGAGGTACTGGTCTACCAGGCTTTTAACTGCTTGCAGAGCTGTACTGATCTACCCATTTATTTTTTGCAGGCACTGATCTACTCATATATTTTTGCAGGCACTGATCTACCCATTTATTTTTGCGGGCAGCAGTCTACTCATTTGTTTTCTTTTAACACTGATCAGCTGTAGGGCGGCCCTGTGACAAGAGTTTAAACAGTTTTTTTCCCTCTAGCCATCAGTTGGGACTCAGGAGGCAGCAATAGATTGGGGGTGGGGCCAAATAAAAGGTAAGAATAAAGTGGGGGGGGGCAGAACCAATTCGGTGATGTCATATCGTCACCGCTACTGGCTCGGGAGAACCGGGCTGAACCGGGAGGAACCCCCCACTGATCTGGACTACAGCTAGTCCTTGCTTAACAACTGCCTCATTTAGCAACCATTCACAGTTATGATGGTGATGAAAAAGTAACTTTGCCACCAATCCTTCCATTTACAACCTTTGCGGATCTATAAAGCAAAGGAAAGCTGAAATAAGATTCTAAGTGCTCTCTAAGTGCTTGGTGGTTTTCTTGCAGACATTTCATTACCAAACTAGGTAACATCATCAGTGCACCGTGGTAATCAAATCTGCAAGAAAACAATCAAGCTCAGAGAGATCCCACAGCTCAACCCTGAACTATAAATATTCTCTTCTATCGATAAGAGAATAGAATAGAATAGAATAGAATAGAATAGAATAGAATAGAACAGAATAGAATAGAATAGAATAGAATAGAATTCTTTATTGGCCAAGTGTGCTTGGAAATACAAGGAATTTGTCTTTGGTGCATACGCTCTCAGTGTATATAAAAGAAAAGATACATTCATCAAGAATCATAAGGTACAACACTTTAAACTAATACAAATTATGTTAAAGTTAATATTATAATATAATTCTTTAACCTTATATGTTATTTATACATAACATATTTAGAACCAGTGATGTCATACCTATGTCTGGTTTTTTTAATTTTGAATGATTAATAATTTTTTTTTTAAAAAAAAGAATCATAAGGTACAATACTTAATGATAGTCATAGGGAAACGGATCCTAAACACAGTCACAGTTTCACTTATTGGCTGCTTCCCTTAACGACCAAGTTACCAGTCCCGACTATGGTAGCTAAACAAGGACTACTTCTATGGTCTCTCGTTGCCTGGCCCTGTTCACAGCCTGCTTGGTAACAAAACTTAAATCTACAGAACTTAAACTCGATTTATGACCTAGAAGATTAGCTTGACATTTTAATTGCTGCTAAAGAAAGATAACCACTGTTGCTTGCAAGGCCTGAACTCATTTTCAGCCTGCCGGGTGGGAGTAAGTTTGAGAGCAGCAGAGGCTGGTGCTGGGAAGTGGGTGGCATTCATTTGGCTTATTTTACGGGTGGAAAAAAAAAATCAGTAAAACTTATGCCACTGATGATGAATGCTGCTGCATTGATAGCATGACTGGGAAGTTTATTTCCTAGGGTGCAAATGGGGTGTAATTAGCCACAGATCGCATTTATGGGCACTGGTTGTAACAGTGTAATCTAATGATATCAAATCGCACAGGAGGCTATGGATGGCTGTCAAGGAAGCTGTCTCTATTATTGAACGGCTCTTACTATCAAGAAAAGTCTCCTAAGGACCAAGTCAGAGGCAGCTATCTGGCCTTCAAGCCCATTAGCTTCAAAGTTGTGTTCTCTGTATTAAGAACTCCTCCCCTCCCATTCTTCTGTGTGACAGTCGCTTACTTAAACTGATGATGATTGTAATGTTGCAATAGAAGAGAATATCAGTAGCTCGGATGGAACTGTGGGATTCTTGGTGCTCTCCAAGCTTGGTTTTTTTTTTTAATTTGATTTATATGCCGCCCTTCTCCGGAGACTCAGGGCGGCTTACAATGCGTTAAGCAATAGCCTTCATACTTTTGTATATTTATACAAAGTCAGCTTATTGCCCCCACAAACTGGGTCCTCAATTTACCTACCTTAGAAAGGATGGAAGGCTGAGTCAACCTTGAGCCTGGTGAGATTTGAATTTACAGTAATTGCAGACAGCTGGTGTTAATCACAATGCTTTTAGTCTGCTGAGCTACCAGGTTGGTTGTTTTCTTGCAGACGTTTCATTACCAAACTAGGTAACATCATCGGTGCATACATGAAGTTAAGTGATTATAATGTGTAATGTGCTTTCCTACTCTTTGTCTTCAGTGAACATGTCAAACAGTGAACTGGTTGAACATTCATAAGGCTTCTTATGTTCTCCATTACATTATTATGGAAAAAGAGAGAGAGAGGAGGAGGAGGAGGAGGAGGAAAGGAAGGAAGGAAGGAAGGAAGGGACTCTTTGCATCTATTTGTATTAAGATACATCATTCACTATTTCATTATTCGATGTTTCAATACACAATTCTAATACCAATCACAATATTATTTTAGACATACAAAATTAATCTAATCTTGAAGGAAGGGAGAAGGAGAGAGAGGAATAGAAGAAAGGGAAGAAGAGAGGAAGAAAGGAAAGGGAAATAAGAGTAGGAGAGAAGGTTAAATGGGGGGAAGAAAGGAGGACGGGGAAAAAGGAAGGGGAAGCAGAGAAGGAGTAGGAGAGGAAGGAAGAAGAAGGTAGGAAGGGTAAAAAGAAGGGAGGGAGAGGAAGAGAAAGAGAAGAAAGATTGCTGTAAAACAAAAAAGATGAACTGGAAGAAAGGCATCCCCGAACATGTTTAAATATATTAGGATAAAGAATGAATTATTAAAAATTAAAAGAGAATATATATGATTAAAAATGGAGAAAATAGAATTTGAAGGCAAAAGAAGATACTGTTTATAGAAATAAGAATAGCAATATTAAGATTTGATTAAAAATTATGGAAAAAGAACACTTTGGCAGAAATTGTAACTAAGTAAAATATATTTGGATATGACAAGTTCTATATATGATATGATACGATATGATATGATATGGTCAATACTCTGTTTCATAAAATATGTGGGGGGGTGTTGGGGGGGAAAACCAATAAAACTTGATTCCAAAAAAAAAAAAATCTAATCATATTCTTACAGTCATCAAATCTATATAATTCTGATCAGTGGTAGGATTCAGCCACTTCTATCCAGGTCGGACCAGCTGATAGCGGCAGCTGCGGAAGACTCCACCTACCTGCCCAGACATCATCACATCCTGTTTTTAATGCTATGTGCATGCACAGAAGGTTCTGTGCATGTGTGGAGGTGGTGTGTGCGAGCGAAATAAGCGAGCGCACCCTCACGCTCACATTGCGAACCGGTAGCAAAGGTAAATAAATACCATCCCTGATTCTGATAGTAAAACACCAAGGATGGGTTCTAAAATTTTGTACTACCGGTTCTGTGGGCATGGCTTATTTGATGATGTGGTTTGATGGTCATGTGACAATTCTTTAGGATTTAGCAGAGGTACTGGTCTACCAGGCTTTTAACTGTACCAGTCTACCAATTTGCAGAGCTGTACCAGTCTACCAATTTGTTCTTGGAGTGTTCCAGTCTACTCATTTGTTTTTGGAGGCACCCGTCTACCCATTTGTTTTTGGAGGCACAAGTCTACCCATTTGTTTTTCGAGCACACTGGTCTATTATCACACTGACTTTTAACACTGATCAGCTGTAGGGAGGCCTTTGAAGCCCTGCGGCAAGAGTTTAAACATTTTTTCCTTCCAGCCAGCTGGGACTTGGGAAGCAGCAAATAGATTCGGGGCGAGGCCAAATAAAAGGTAAGAATAATGTGGGGTGTTTGTGTGTGGTGGGAGGGCCCAGCTCCCGAACAAAGAGAACTGGTGCAGTGACATCATATCATCACTGCTACCGGCTCGGCCGAACCAGGAGGAACCCACCACTGTAATACACATGTTTATATTAACATATGTTCTTGTATATATTTATTAGTTTCTAAGGCTGCCTACTCCATTGAGTGACACTAGTAGTATGTCAGTCAAAGTACATCAGTCCCTAGCAACAGATTGGAGAGAAGAAAGAGGAAGAAACAAGGATGAGTAAAGAAATGAAAACCATGATTGCAACAGAATCTGGGCAATAACATTAGCTTGGCCGTGTTGGTAGAAGGTCAAGTAAGGATCTCACAGGAGCAATCAAACAATAGATTCATCTTATACTGCTAACCTTAGTTAATTTGTTTGGGACTGCGAATGCAGACTGAGCTCATTTGTTTAACTTACGGTTCGATGACTTGAACCATAAATAACTTGAACAACCCCACCCCCCCAAATGAGTTACTCCCATATACTGCTTACAAGAGATTGTCTGCATACTGCCACAATATCGCAGCGTGTTCCTGCATATGGTTTTCAGGGATGGTGCATGACAAATGAAATAAAAACATTTTAAATGAAACAAATTTCTAATCTGTTTATTTCTCCTTGAGGTGTGCAAAAGGTCTCACCAGTTGCTCACCAATACGTGGGATGGAAGGGAGAGTGTACTTTCTAATCACACCCCTGAATGCTCAAAGAAATCTAATTGGGCTTTTTTGATTAGCAGAATACAGAAATCTTCTAAAAAACCAGACTGAACCTTAGATTGAGAGCAAAGAAAACAGTGAGCATTTATTATCTTTTACTTCTTCGGAGTGATAGCTAATTAATTCCTACGATTTAGAGAACGATTTATCTCAGACAGAACTTGATACCGGCTAATATTTCTCTAGAGATGTTCACATGTATATATCAACAATGTGTATTTATGCAGAAACACTATCAATTTCTTTGGGAGATTTAGGACTGAAGCTTATGTGACTCTTGAGAAACAATTTGGGGAAAAAACGCCACCCTTTTATTTTAAAGCTATATTAAACATTGAAACACTAGGAGGCAAGACTTAATCATAATATTTGTTTAAGGAAAGAAGCCACTTATTTATGAAAAGGATGGTCCAGGAGGAAGAATAGACAAGAATAGAATTCTTTATTGGCCAAGTGTGATTGGACACACAAGGGATTTGTCTTGGTATAAACGCTCTCAGTGTACATAAAAAGATAAAGATACATTTGTTAAGAATCATGAGGTACAACACTTAATGATAGTCATAGGGAACAAATAAGCAATGAAATCATATTAGGAAACAGTCAATATAAATTGTAAGAATACCAGCAACAAGGTTACAGTCGTACAGTCATAAGTGGGAGTAGATGGGTGATAGGAATGATGAGAAGATTAATAGTAATGCAGACTTAGTAACTAGAATCAGATTTCAATTTAAAAGCTCTTACTAAGCTACCTCAGGAAGAAGAATCACTTTGTTGTAATCATCTCACCAACCTTAATTCCAAGCTCAATGTTCTCTCCACCATAAACGTCCATCCCTGGATCGAGAAGACCGATTTCCCCAAAGAACTTCCGGTTCACCACAAAAGAACATCCAATCATAGCTGGCGTCCTGAGGAATAAATAGAAGAGAAGTAAGAAAGTGCTTTGTTATTGTGGTTTGATTATATCTTGAGCCATGGTGGCGCAGTGGTTAGAGTGCAGTATTGCAGTCTACTTTTGCTGACTGCTGGCTGCCTGCAATTTGGCAATTTGAATCTCACCAGGTTCAAGGTTGACTCAGCCTTCCATCCTTCCAAGGTGGGTAAAATGAGGACCCAAATTTCTGGGGGCAATATGCTTACTGTGTAAACCGCTTAGAGAGGGCTATAAAGCACTGTAAAGCGATGTATAAGTCTAAGTGTTATTGCTATTGTTATTGTTATCTTTCCCAAGAGATAGAGGTCTAATTGATTTAGCAATAGACCTTAGACTTATATATTGCTTCACAGTGCTTTACAGCCTTCTCTAAGCAGTTTACAGAGTCAACACATTGCCCCCAACTATCTGGATCCTCATTTTACTAACCTCAAAAGGATGGAAGGCTGAGTCAACCTTGAGCCAGTCAGGATAAAACTGCTGGCAGCTGGCAGAATTAGCCTGCAATACTGCATTCTAACCACTGTGCCATCACAATAAAACACCTGTTGTGATAGAAGTTTAAATCAGCAATAGGCAATCTGATGGTTGTGAGCATCCATGTGCCTGCAGACCTCCTCCTTTGGTGCATAAGATGCTCCCTGCTAATTTGGGAAAAAATCTTCTACTTAAGATTCTTTTAATTAATCTAATTACATTCTTCTAATTAAAAAAAAAGGAATGGACAATGCACCAGCTTTTAACAGTATCTCTATTTGCGAGGATGCCTCTGGGGTTGATGGAGATGCCACGAGAACGCTCTGAAAATTTCTCAGAGCTCAACGCTCTGTTTTGAAGAGTATCTAACCCAGGAAAAGACAAAATTAAATCTGGATGGGACAGTTTGTTCCTGAAGGTCTTGAGGAAATGGCAACGAGTTGACCAGTTGGCCTTCAAATAACTACTGTGCTTTGTAACTGACAGGCTCCATCAAATCAGCTATTTTGTGATTAGCTGTGATATGCCTACGAATTCCAAATTTACCTTCCCAGCTCCTTCCCCCACCTCATTCTTTAATCTGCTCTGAGTAATTGATTCTTTTGTTCTATTGCTGTTATCCTGAAGATATTTCTTTTCATGCTCGGTGGATATCAAGCTTCCAGAAAGCTAACGCTCATGAGCTCCAATTTTTGTCAACGGTCTCTTTTGTTGTTCAAAGATTAACTTAGACACCAACATGCTAACAATTTACTAGGTCTGGATGAAGCTCTGATTCGCTCGAGTCATCCTTTTGAACTGGACACCCAATTAATTTGATGCATTGAATGGAACCGCTGAGCTAGTATGCCCTTCTGCACACTCACAGGTACCGTTCTTTTAACGGTATCAAGAGGATGTGGACTGAATCAAATGATTTGTTTGATTTCTACCCTGCGTTTTCTTCAGGAGCACAGAGTCGCATATACAGGTAGTCCTTGACTTAGAACAGTTTGTTTAATGACCATTCAAAGTTACAGCGTCATTGAAAAAAAAAATTATCCACTTAGCTTTCGTCAGCTATTGCTAACATCATCAGAGTGCAAAAAGTAACATGGAAGAGATATTTGCCTTAATGCATCATTGATCAATTTGGCCATTGCGCACGTGATAGACCCATCCTCCCACTTCCCATCTATAATTAGCTCTGTCATTTTTACTTCAGACATGTTAATTGATGGAGGCTTAGCTCCTGTTGCTTCCTCCCCTATCACGCACTGCTTGGGCTACCCATCCCCAGGGAATGATGCTGAGCTGTCAGATATTGCTTTAGCGGCATTCTCTCTGGCCCCTTCCCACACACCACCACTCCTCCACCTCACAAGCACATCTGGTATATGAAACAACTTCATTTGTTGTTTGATGATCTTGTAACCTACCCAGCTTATTCCTCATTACCCATGTTTATTATGGCTTGCAGCTGCTTGTTGTGACCAAGGCCCAAGTAATGATTTTTTTTTAAATTAGATTTATATGCCGCCCTTCTCCGGAGACTCAGGGCGGCTTACAATGCGTTAAGCAATAGCCTTCGTACTTTTGTATATTTATACAAAGTCAGCTTATTGCCCCCACAAACTGGGTCCTCAATTTATCTACCTTAGAAAGGGTGGAAGGCTGAGTCAACCTTGAGCCTCGAACTCACATAATTGCAGACAGCTGGGTGTTAATAACAGGCTATCTAGCCCGTCGAGCTATCTGAGGCTCTTTTTATTTCAGACAAGTGATTACCAAACACAATTCAGTCCTCAACAAACTTATTTTATTAGAACAGCTGAGAATTAATTCATTCTCAGTTTAGTCCAAAATAAAATTCTTAATAACCAGTCGGTCAGCCCTATCACCAATCTTTAATGTCTTTGGCAACCTGCGAAAGGCTTTTCTTGGCAAAAGCCCCACAAAGTTCAAGAGACGCTGACAAGAAGCACAGGAATCAATGTTGCTTTTCTACAAAGATCCCAACGGCTCATTGCTGCTCTTTTAAGCCTTATGGGAGGGGCCAATCATCTCCTGGCCTTACTCCTGAGTCGTCCCTTTTGCTTTAGCTTCTCTTGCCTTCTGGAAGCTCTGTGCATGCGTGCACTAGGAATAGGCTCCTCCTGTTCCTCTGCCTCTCTGATGTCCACCGCTGGAGACTCCGGAGTCTGCGCATCATTCCCAGATGGCCCTAGCCCCATCTCTGCCTCCGATGCAGAGCCCTCATCCGAATCTTCCCCAGACTCCAGGACTGGCCCATTGTCCTCCCCAGCCTCCTCACTGTCTGACTCCATTGCCAGGTCTGCAGGCTGCTGGCAGACCACAACACTGCTCTGCCAGGCTCCTTGGCACTTGGCCCAGGCTGGCTATGCCTTCACAGGACAAATCTATAGGCCCAAAGTGTGTGTGTGTGGGGGGGGTGCCCTCGATCTCTACTCCCCAATAGAAATCAGTCTCTGCTCATCCTGCAGGTTATTTCCCGGTGCCTCAATGCTTGGTAAGTCAGTAGCAGGATGATGTGCTTTTGATGGAGTTATTGTTGGAAAACGAGGCTTCTTTCAATAGGTCTCCACCTTTAGTTGCATCATAGAAGAAGTTGGCCAGTGATCATGTGTGCTTCTGCTGCACATGAATGATGGTGCTGCCGCTGTGAGGCAGCTGTCGGTGTTGTGAACTAGACTTACTGAGTCATTACAAGACACAATTAGTCCCAAATAAACCTATTTTATTGTAACAGCTGAGAATTATGTTCATTCCCAGCTGAGTCCCAATTACTTGCAAAAAAAGTCATTCAGAAGAAGTCCTTCGCAATATTCACCAACCTTTATCTTCTTTGACACCCTGCCAAAGGCCTTACTTGGCAAAGCCCCACGAAGTTCAGAAACAAACAAGAGATACCGACTGGAAACAGAGTTAGCAACATTGCTTTCCTGCAAAAAGGCCCAAGTGCCTTTGTTTCTCTTTTAAGCCTTATGGGAGGGGCAATAATCTCCTGGTCTTATTCCTGGCCTTACAGCTAAAACGAAAGTCATCCCTTTCACTTTAGCTGCTCTTGCCTTCTGGCAGCTCTGCACATGCATGCACTAGGAACAGGCTCCTCCTGTTCCTCTGCCTCTCTGCTGTCTGACTTTGGGGGCTCTGGAGTCCACACATCACTCCCAGATGGCCCTGGCCCCATCTCTGCCTCTGACACAGAGCCATCATCCGGGCCTTCCCCAGACTCCAGGACTGGCCCATGTTCCTCCACAACCTCCTCACTGTCCGACTCCACTGCCAGCTCCACAGCTGCTGGCAGACCACCACAGTTGGGGCATGGATGACCTGACTGCAGGGACCCTGAGGTAAGCCGGTATGGGGCGCATGAGGCAGCTCCACCCTGCCTCACCTTGTGGCTGCAGCATCACAAGCAACCAGAATGGACAGGCGGCGGGCTCTCAGGCTCTTAAATAAGGCTAATGTTTGGAGCAGGGCTTATATTAGGCGCACACGTAAAATATGCTAGGGCTTATTTTCAGGATAGGTCTTATTTTCAGGGAAATAGGATGTGTGTGTGTATGGCATGTATATAGGTGTGTTATGTATATGGGTAATACAGTGGGGCAAAAAAGTATTTAGTCATCCATCAATTGTGCAAGTTCTCCCACTTAAAAAGATGAGAGAGGCCTGTAATTGACATCATAGGTAGACCTCAACTATGAGAGACAAAATGAGAAAACAAATCCAGAAAATCATATTGTCCGATTTGGAAAGAATTTATTTGCAAATTATGGTGGAAAATAAGTATTTGGTCACCTACAAACAAGCAAGATTTCTGGCTCTCACAGACCTGTAACTTCTTCTTTAAGAGGCTCCTCTGTCCTCCACTCATTACCTGTATTAATGGCATCTGTTTGGACTTGTTATCAGTATAAAAGACACCTGTCCACAACCTCAAACAGTCACACTCCAAACTCCACTATGGTGAAGACCAAAGAGCTGTCAAAGGACACCAGAAACAAAATTGTAGACCTACACCAGGCTGGGAAGATTGAATCTGCAATAGGCAAGCAGCTTGGTGTGAAGAAATCAATTGTGGGAGCAATAATTAGAAAATGGAAGACATACAGACCACTGATAATCTCCCTTGATCTGGGGCTCCACGCAAGATCTCACCCCGTGGGGTCAAAATGATCACAAGAACGGTGAGCAAAAATCCCAGAACCACATGGGGAGACCTAGTGAAAGACCTGCAGAGAGCTGGGACCAACGTAACAAAGGCTACCATCAGGAACACACTACGCCACCAGGGACTCAGATCCTGCAGTGCCAGATGTGTCCCCCTGCTTAGGCCAGTAATGTCCTGGCCCGTCTGAAGTTTGCTAGAGAGCATTTGGATGATTCAGAAGAGGATTGGGAGAATGTCATATGGTCAAATAAAATCAAAGTAGAACTGTTTGGTAGAAACACAACTCGTCGTGTTTGGAGGAGAGAGAATGCTGAATTCCATCCAAAGAACACCATATCTACTGTGAAGCATGGGGGTGGCAGCATCATGCTTTGGGACTATTTCTCTGTAAAGGGACCAGGACGACTGATTCGTGTACAGGAAAGAATGAATGGGGCCATGTATCATGAGATTTTGAGTGCAAACCTCCTTCCATCAGCAAGGGCATTGAAGATGAAACGTGGCTGGGTCTTTCAGCATGACAATGATCCCAAACACACCACCCAGGCAACGAGGGAGTGGCTTCGTAAGAGGCATTTCAAGGTCCTGGAGTGGCCTTGCTAGTCTCCAGATCTCAACCCCATAGAAAACCTTTGGAGGGAGTTGAAAGTCCGTGTTGCCCAGCGACAGCCCCAAAACATCACTGCTCTCGAGGAGATCTGCATGGAAGAATGGGCCAACATACCAGCAACAGGGTGTGCCAACCTTGTGAAGACTTACAGAAAACATTTGACCTCTGTCATTGCCAACAAAGGATATATAACAAAGTATTGAGATGAACTTTTGATATTGACCAAATACTTACTTTCCACCATAATTTGCAAATAAATTCTTTCCAAATCAGACAATGTAATTGTCTGGATTTGTTTTCTCATTTTGTCTCTCATAGTTGAGGTCTACCTATGATGTCAATTACAGGCCTCTCTCATCTTTTTAAGTGGGAGAACTTGCACAATTGGTGGCTGGCTAAATACATTTTTGCCCCACTGTATATACTTTCTTTTGAGAGCAGGCAGCAGAATTTCATTTTTAATGTGGGCCAGCATGCTCACACTAAAAAAATGACAATAAAAGTTAGCTTAAATACATGCCACTTGCCAAGCATCCAAATTTTGATCATGTGACCATGAGGATGCTGCAGAACAGGATGTTCTGTTGCGAGTATCGGTTTTAAGTCACTATTCTCAGTACCATTGCCTTGCAAATAGTTGCTAAAGGAATTATTGTAAGTCAAGGACTGCCTGCGCTCGGAATGGAAAAACAGAGGTTGCGACTGGCAGTATGATAACTTCATACACCGATGCCTAGGACTGGGAAGCAATTCATCAAGATCAGTTCAGATAGAGATTTAAGGATTGTAACTCGTTTACAAACATCTTCACGGTCAGTTGCCCTGCGGCAAATCACATTTGTCCCAGCAACTGAATAGGTCAAAGAAAGGCTAAGATGACAGGGAAAAGAATGTATCCTACTCGCTACAGGCAAAGGATAAAAGAATAAATTCTTTTAAGAATAAGTTCACAGTTCTTTGCTGGATGACCCATCATCCAGATCAGTGGTGAAATCTAAAATTTGTTACCATCAGTTCTGTGGGCGTGGCTTGGTGGGGGGTAATGTGACTGGGTGGGCATGGCCATTTTTTTTTTTTACTTTTAAAACCATTTTTTCTACCACCTCAAAGAGGTTGTAAAAAAATGCTTTCAAAAGGCTCTGATGATCAGGCAACTCAGCTGGGATCGTCAGAGGCATTTAAAAGAAAAAAAAAGGTTTTTTTCTTTTAAAAGCCTTTGATGATCCCAGCTGAGCCGCGCAATCATCAGAGGCTTTTTTAAAACTTTTTTTATTAAAAAAGTTTTATCAGAAATACAAACATTTCCCCCCCATCCCTCCTTTATCCCCTTCCCCCCTCACCCCCCAACCCCCCCTCACCCCTCCCCTCCCCGGACTTCCCAAAACAAATACAGGGTATAGCATATAACAATCCTAAACTAAAATACACTAACATTCTACAGACTCCCAACTCACTCTTGGTCTTTAACTCCCCTTTAATCTAACAACACATAATTCAAAGAAAAAAGAAAACTATAAATTTGGTTAAATATTTCATTCATAAGCTATTTGTAACTTGTTAGTTTAATACTTGTTTTGAATATAATCAATCCATCTTCTCCACTCTAGTACGTATCTTTCATTTGAGTGGTCCTTCAAATACGCTGAAATTTTCGCCATCTTTGCCAAATTCGCTACTTTTAAAGTCCATTCCTCAATAGTAGGTAAATCCTCCTTCTTCCAGCACTGCACCACCAAAAGTCTGGCCGCTGTTATTAAGTTTAAGAGCAACTTAGTCTCTATTACCGTACAGTCTGTAATTATACCCAACAAGAATAACTGTGGAGTAAATTTTATCTTTTTCTTTAAAATATTTTGGATAATCCACCATATTTTTATCCAAAAAGCCTTTTTTACATGTCCACCATATATGATAATACGTAGCATCCTTACATTCACATCTCCAACACTTAGGTTGCGTACTTGGATACATACAGGCTAATTTCTTAGGATCTAAGTGCCATCTATAAAACATTTTGTAAAAATTTTCTCTCAAGTTTTGGGCTTACGTGAATTTTACATTTCTGACCCATATTTTTTCCCATGTTTCCATCATTATTGGTTCCCCAATATTTTGTGCCCATTTTATCATACAGTCTTTTACTAGCTCCGTTTCTGAGTCTATTTCCCCCAATGCATTATACAACCTTTTTATATGCATTCGACCTTGATCTCTTCTGATTTGTTTTACCAAATTCTCATCCTCCTGAGAGATACCAATTTTTTGATCTTCTTTCCATCTGGCCTGCAACTGTCCATACTAAAACCATGTTTTTATTATACTTTTTATTATACCTTCTCTTAATTGGTTCAAAGATTTTAATTGTAATATACCTCTTTCATTGCTAAGAAGCTTTTTATACGTATTCTCATCTTGTTTTTGCTCTAACTTATATTCTCTATCGTGTGTCTGGGTACTGTCCATATTGGTAATCTATCATTTAATTTATATTGGTATTTTTTCCAAACACGCAATAAAGAACTCCTTAATACATGGTTTTTAAAAGCCTTATCCACTTTCTTGTCATATAATAAATAAGCATGCCAACCATAAACCAAATCATATCCTTCAATATTCAATATACTTTCCTCTGTTAAGTTGATCCAATCACTAATTGCTGAGAGAGCAGCAGCTTCATAGTACAATCTTAAATTGGACATTTTGAGACCTCCTTTTTCTCGCACATCCTGCATTATTTTTTGTTTAATTCTCGGTCTCTTCCCTGCCCAAATAAATTTACTAATACCCCTCTGTCATTCCTTCAGATTTGCATCTTTTTTAAGTATTGGTATCATTTGAAAAAGAAATAAAAACTTTGCTAAAACATTCATTTTTACTGCTGCTATTCTTCCCATCAAAGACAATTGTAGTTTTTCCCATTTCTCCATGTCCTTCTGTATTTTTTGCCACAATGGTTCATAGTTATACTTATATAATTTTGCATTTGAAATCATAATATAAACCCCCAGATATTTAACCTTCTTGACTATTTCAAATCCTGTTACTCTTTCCATTTCTTCTTTTTGACTTGTAGTCATATTTTTGGTTATTATCTTTGTTTTTCCTGCATTTATTTTAAATCCAGATACTTGTCCATATTGATTAATTACATCCATTAGACCTATACCCAATTGTACTGATATAACCGATTCGATTCCGCCGAAGATGTTGTAGAAAAAATACTTCTAAAAGTAAAAAAAAAAAAGCCTCTGATGATCATGTGGGGGCATGAGGGGTGGGGGGGCAGGGACTTTTGCTACTGGTTTTCTGAATCACCCGTCTCCATCGCTACTGGATTTGGCAATCTGGTCCTAACCGGGAGCATTTCACCCCTGATCCAGAGTCTCCATTTCTTTTGAGGTAGAGATTTTGGAAAAAGTGGAGAGAAGAGCAACTAAGATGATTAAGGGACTAGAAACCAAAACATATGAAGAACGGTTGCAGGAATTGGGTATGGCTAGTCTAGAGAAAAGAAGGACTAGGGGAGACATGATAGCAGGATCCCAGTATTTGAGGGGCTGTCACAAAGTGGAAGGGGTCAACTTATTTTCCAAAGCACCAGAAGGCAAGACAAGAAATAATGGATGGAAACTAATCAAGGAGAGAATCAATCTGGAATTAAGGAGAAACTTCCTAACAGTGAGAAGCATTAACCAGTGGAACAGCTTGCCTTCAGAAGTTGTGGGTACTTCATCCCTGGAGGTTTTTAAGAAGAGACTGTCTGAAATGGTATAGGTCAGTGATGGCTAACCTTTTTGCTATCGCGTGCCAAAAGCGGGGGAGCACGTGTGTGTGTGTGTGTGTGTGATGCTCATGTGCCCACACCCATACTTATATGTGCCTTGTCCCCTGCACATGCGTGCGTGCCCTCCTCTGCTCCCCCTGCTTCTGGCATGCAATGGCATGGTGGGCCTGGTAGGCCCGTTTTTTTGCTCTCCCCAGGCTCCAGAACCTCTCTAGGAGCCTGGGCAGGGCAAAAACGCCCTTCCCCACCTGCCCAGAGGCCCTCCGGAAGCTGGAAACAGCCTGTTTCCCTACTTATGGTGGGCCCAGAAGGCCTGAAAATCAGCTGGCTGGCACGTGCATGCCCACTGGAGCTGAGCTCACCGATATGGCTAAGCTCACCGATATGGCCCACTGATATGGCTCCGCATGCCATCTGTGGCACGCGTGCCATAGGTTCGCCATCACGGGTATAGGTATATAGTGATGGGTAACCTTTTTCTCGTGTGCATGCATGTGCCTGTGCACGTATGTGCTGGCATCCATATTGTAATGCTCCTCCCTATGCATGCATGCAAGACCCTCCCACTCCCCTTGCCCCCATGCATGTGCACATGCTCCTCCATGCTCCCCCTCCCCTCCATGTATGTATGTACGACCCCTGCCCCCCCATTTTGGGTTTAGCAGGTCTCCCTGCAGACTGCTGGGCCCAAAAACCATGGGGGGCACGCTGCACCACCTGCACCCCATCTTGGGCCTAGCAGGCCTCTCTGCAGCCTCCTCGGCCCAAAAACAAGCTGAGTGGGGTGCCCCCCCGCAGCCTCCCCCGTCCCCCACCATACACGTGTTACTCCCCCTGAACTTGCACACGTGTCTCCCACATGTGCCCCACCCCCTGTACATCCCGAAAATCAGCTGGCCTGTGGGAGGCATACACAGTCATGCATGGTGGAGCTGAGCTGGGCAACGGCTTGCGTAGCAGCTGTGGCATGCGTGCCATAGGTTCGCCATCCTGGGTATAGGGTCTCCTGCTTGAACAGGGGACTGGATTAGAAGACCTCCAAGGTCCCTTCCAGCACCATTCTGATTCATTGATTGATTAATTGTGAATTCATCTGAAGAATTCAGGCTCAGTTCAGCCAATTGAACTATGGACAGGAGGGATGTCGGTTGCTATGATGCAGTTTTGTTTCAGATTTTGAAATTAATCAAATTGCTAATCTCGGTGTCTTGTGTTGCTCGTTGCGTAAGTCTAGGCTACCTTTTCTGACATCAGCAGCTCTCCTCAATATCAGCAAGAATTCAGCTAAAAGTGAAAGGAAGAGTTGTCTCCCTGGAGTTAAATTCCCATTCCCAATTCTTTTCACTGAAGCACAAACTGCTGATAAATTACTTAGGTATATATAGTGATGACTTTCTCTTTGAAAACCAGTAACCGTGTTAATTCAGGTAGGTACTTTATCATTTTCAGATTTTAAGGATGAACCAGTTCATCCAGGATTTACATTGAATACGGTTATTGTAATAGTATGTGAGAAAGACCTTGGCAGACAGGGCAAATAAATGCTGTTTAGAACTAAGGAGACCTAGAGCAACCTAGAACTAAGGAGAAATTTCCTGACAATGTGAACAATAAATCAGTGGAATGTCTTGCCTCCAGAAGCTGTGAGTGATCCAACACTGGAGGTTTTTCAGAAGAGATTGGACAACCGTTTGTGTGAAATGGCATAGGGTTTCCTGTCTGAGCAGGGGGTTGGACTAGAAGACCTACAAGATCTCTTTCAACTCTGTACTTTTGTTATTTTGCCTAAGGGTTGTCAGATAAGGGACAGCAGAGCCCAGAGCTGGGTAATGAGCAGGGCAAGGGACTCAGAAGACACCCTCCCTAGTTTCTCAAGTTGTATAGGAGACTGTGGGAGAATTTTTCTTTCAAACTTGCAAAATTTCCTTAATGTAGCTTTACAATAATGTTGAATTAGCTTATCTGGTAGGGTTTCCTATCTGGTCGACTTAATAAGAATGACATCTATCTTGGTGTTTTCAAGGTCTTTTTGAATAGTTACAGAGAGGTTTGTCATAGCATCAAACAGTCACTAAGCGAGCGGTCGTAACTTGAGGATACAAAGGGCTTCTTTTTCAATACCCCTATCCATGTTTTCATTTGCTTTCCCTTTTGAGGTCAGAAGGTTTCATTCAGTGCAGCTAATATATTTGATAAATACATTCATGGATACAAATCTGGAGCTTAGCTTCAGAGAGAAAGATAAAATCCTTGACTCATTTCCCAAACTCTATGTGCTATTTAAGAATTCTATTTCACTGTTTATAAGTTGTAATGCCTAACAACCATTTAGCTGGAGCAATTCATCTCAGAAAGATAATAGTGTTGAAAACGCCTGGTTCTTGAACAGCTCCATTATTTGTGATTACGAGGAAAAAGTAAGATAAAAGGGGAAAGATACTTGCTTTTGGTTTAATATAGCTTTATTGAAAATTTTAAGCATGAGAATGGGTCTAACCGAAACTAAAAGAACACGAATTGCTAAGAATAGCAATAGCAATATCATTTAGGCTTATATAGCACCACGTACAGTGGTGGGATTCAAATAATTCAACAACCGGTTCTCTGCCCTAATGACTGGCTGGGTGGGTGTGGCCATGGTGGGTGTGGCCAGGGGGTGTGACAGGCAACACTCGGTCTCCTGCATTCCCCTAGGAGCACAAATGGGCTGCAGGGGGGATGTACCGCCATCCATGCCCCATTTTGGGCCTAGGAAACCCTTTCTAAAGCCTCCTGAGAAGTAAAAACGGGCCTAGGAAGCCGCCCTTTATTTATTTATTTATTTTATTTATCAAATTTATATACCGCCCTACTCCCAAAAGGGACTCAGGGCAGTGAACAGCCAAAATAAAATACAATAACATATAAAAGTTAAAAGCTATTAAAATGAATTAAATAAGTTGGGCTTAGAGAAGAAAATTTAAAACATCCAATTATATAAAACATTTTAAAACCCAACTTAAAAGGGGAGAGTTAGCCTGTTGGAATAAAAACGTTTTTATGGCATGGCGAAAGGTGCGTAAGTCTTGAAGCCTCCTTATCTCTGGGGGGAGCTCGTTCCAGATGGCAGGTGCCCCCACAGAGAAGGCTGTCCCCCTGGGGGCCACCAGTCGACATTGTTTGGCCAACGGCACCCTGAGGAGCCCCTCTCTATGGGAGCGAACTGGTCGGTGAGAGGCTATTGGTGGCAGAAGGCGGTCCTGTAAGTACCCTGGTCCTAAGCCATGGAGCGCTCTAAAGGTGGTAACCAAAACCTTGAAGCGCACCCGGAAGACCACCAGGAGCCAGTGCAGCTCGCGCAGGAGGGGAGTCACATGGGAGCGCCACATCGCTCCCATCACCACCCGCGCGGCCGCATTCTGGCCAGCTGGAGTCTCCGGGTGCTCCTCAAGGGGAGCCCCATGTAGAGAGCATTACAGTAGTCCAGGCGTGAGGTGACAAGGGTGTGAGTGACCGTGCATAACGAGTCCCGATCCAGAAAGGGATGCAACTGGCGAATCAGGCGAACCTGATAAAAAGTCCTCCCGGCCACGGCCGTCATATGCTCTTCTAAAGACAGTCATGAGTCCAGGAGGACGCCCAAGTTGCGAGCCCTATCCGTGGGGTCCAACGACTCGCCCCCAGTAGTCAGTGATGGTGCCAACTGACTATATCTGGACGCCGGAAACCACAGCCATTCGGTCTTGGATGGGTTGAGCCTGAGTCTGTTCCTCCCCATCCAGATCCGAACATCCTCCAGGCACTGGGATATCACTTCGAGGGCATCATTGGGGTGGTCTGGCCCTGAAGCCTCCTGGGAGCGGAAACAGGCTGCAGGGGGAGGGCTGTCTCCTTGTGCCCTGTTTTGGGCCTAGGAGGCCGCCCTGCACTTACCTGGGAGTCAAAATGGGGGGCGTGGGGACTCCTGGAAGGGGCAGGGCGGGAAGGGGCAGGACTAGCCAGCAATTTAACAACTGGTTTTCCCGAACCGGCTGAGTCCCACCACTGACCACGTGGCACTTTAGAGCACTTTCTGGATGGTTTATAATCTAAATATTATTTTTGCATATTGCCCCCCAACGCTCTGGATCCTTATCTATGGAGATTCTCAGTCATCTAGGTCATGGCTGTCCCAAAGGTAATTTTTTTTGTTTTTCAAGAGGCAACTGGATTTTCTGGTTTTGCTTTGAAGACATTTTGCTTGTCATCCAAGAAGCTTCTTCAGCTCTGACTGGATGGTGGGGAATGGAAGGATTTATGTTTATAATCCTTCCATTCCCTACCATCCAGTCAGAGCTGAAGTAGCTTCCTGGATGAGAAGCAAAATGTCTTCAAAAGAAAAACAAAGAAAGGCGAGTTTGCCTCTTGAAAAAACACCTTTGGGACAATCTGGGTCCTTATTTTACTAACTTTGTAAGGATGGAAGGCTGAGTCAACCTTGAGCTGATCAGGATCGAACTCCAGACTGTAGGCAGAGTTTACTTGGAATACTGCACCACTGTGCCACCAGGAGGACTTTTGGTGAAAAAAAAGAGAAAAGTGTGTGGGAGGGGGGAGAAATGGGGGAAAATAGCACAAAAGTGCTTGATTTTTGGAATCTAGCAAATTAACAGAGGTAATTTGGGAGAACAGGAAACTTCCCACTTTGGATAAAGGCTAAGTTTAGAAATCATCTCAACCCTGATGCGATTTAACCTGGAATCCCTAGGCGATACCGATGGTTTGAGGTTCAGTTCTCCCATCTTTTCCATTCTGGTCACCTCAGTTAATATACTGTCTCATTTCCTAAATGAGATTATGTTAGACAAGAAGCTCTTGGGGCAAACAACTGATGGTGGACAGCTGAATTCTTACTCTTACTTTACACAGTATTTAGTTGCACGATGTAACACATTGCATCCCTTCTACTAGTGTGTGCAGAACCACAGGAGAATCACCTCCACACTGCTATCTCTCCAAGTTCATATATCAGGGGTGGGTTCTACTTACCTTTACTACCGGTTCGGAATGGGATTGCCCACGCGCAAGCTCGCTTTGGTTGTGCACCCACCTTGCTTCTGCGCATGAGCAGATTGCCGATGACGATTACTATCAGTTCTTGCGAAGTGGTCCAAACCCACCAGTGTCATACATAATAAAAAACATTGCAGCATTTCTTGCTATGAAGCTTTATCATTCTTGAATAATTTGTCTGCTCCCCCCACATTCCCTCCCTCCCCGTCCCTTCCCCCACTCTCGCTCTGGCAACTGGATTTTCTTTGTTTTTCTTTGTTTTTCTGGACTTCCTTTGTTTTTCCTCAAAGATGTTTCACCTTCTCATTCAAGATGCTTCTTCAGCTCTGACTGGATGGTGGGGAATGGAATTATTTATATTTATGTTTGTAATCCTTTCATTCCCCACCATCCAGTCAGAGTTGAAGTAGCGTCCTGGATGAGAAGTGAAATGCCTTCAAAAGAATAACAAAGAAAGCCCAGTTGCCTCTTGAGACAGTACCTTTCAGACAGACTGACTGACTGACTGACTGACTCTCTCTCTCTCTCACACACACACACACACACAAACACACACCAGTGGTGGGTTTCAAAAAATTTTATTACTGGTTCTGTGGGTGTGGCTTGGTGGGCGTGGCATGGCTTGGTGGGCGTGGCAGGGGAAGGGTACTGTAAAATCTCCATTCCCACCCCATTCCAGGGGAAGGATACTGTAAAATCTCCATTCCCTACCCACTCCAAGGGAAAATTACTGCAAAATCCCCATTTCCTCCCAATCAGCTGGGACTCGGGAGGCAGAGGATAGGGGCGGGGCAGTCAGAATTTTTATTACCGGTTCTCCAAACTACTCAAAATTTCCGCTACCAGTTCTCCAGAACTGGTCAGAACCTGCTGAAACCCACCTCTGACACATGCACACCCAACCACCATAAATACTGATTAGTGATTCCAGGTTAAATAGCAGAGAGAGAGACAGGGAGACAGACACAGACATAGACAGAGGCAAGGAGGGGGAGAGGGAAAGGAAGTCACCTTGGTTGTTTAGACTGAATGGAGAAAAATGAGCTGCAAGAACTGTCCCGCTTGTTGAGATACGATTAACATGGTTCTTGGCTGTATCATGTTAGCAGTTAATCATATTGTGATAGCAGTCTTCCACTACTTGAGTCACAAGTAGTGGAAGACTACAGACAATAGAGGGTCAACCAGTGGTGGGATTTATTTGGTTTAGGCCGGTTCGGGCAAATCGGTAGTTAAATTGCTGGCTGGCCCCCTCCCCTCCTGGCCCCTTCTAGGAGTCCCCACACGCCCCATTTTGGCTTCCGGGTAAATGCAAGGAGGCCTCCTAGGCCCAAAATGGGGTGCGGGGGTGTGGTCTGCCCCCCCCCCTGTGGCCCGTTTTCGCTCCCAGGAGTCTTCAGGGAGGCCTCCTAGGCCCAAAACGGGGTGCGGTGGAGGCCCCTGCCAGCCCATTTGTGCTCCTAGGGGGTTGCAGGAGGTCGGGTGCTGCCTGTTATACCCCTGGCCACACCCACCATGGCCACACCCACCCAGCCAGTCATTAGGGCAGAGAACCAGTTGTTAAATTATTAGAATCCCACCATTGGTCAACCTATTCTTCAAAGTGCCTGAGGGCAGGACAAGAAGTAACAGATGAAAAGTTATCAAGGAGAGAAGCAACTTAGAACTAAGGAGAGATTAATCTGACCGTGAGAACAATTAATCGCTAGAACGACTTGTCTCCAGAAGTTATGGGTGCAACATCACCGGAGGTTTTCAAGAAGTGATTGAACAAAAATCCAACCCTATAGTTCTATCTATGTTGTATTGGTGTGGTTTTGGGGCACTAAAGGTTTACCAACTTTGAGCTAAAGAGAGGCTCTGCAAACATTCTTCTAAGTGGTAGAAAGTCCAGATCAAAACAAATAAACCCATCAGTGTAAAATATTGGGCACCTTTCTCCATTTCTCATTAACAGAATAACAGGGTTGGAAGGGACCTTTGAGGTCTTCTAGTCCAACCCCCTGCTCAGGCAGGAAACCCAATACCTTTTCAGACAAATGGTTGTCCAGTCTCTTTTTAAAATCCTCCCATGTTGGAGCACCCACAACTTCTGGAGGCAAGCCATTTAATTGTGATTAATTGTTCTCACTGTCAGGAAATTTCTCCTTAGTTCTATGTTGGTTCTCTCCTTGGTTAGTTTCCATCCATTCCTTTCTGTCCTGCACAAAATGGTCTGAGCCAGATTCAAAGCAGAGATGTATTTTAAACAGAGGAGAGTTTGGAGGGGGGAGAGGCAGGGGAGACGAGCTAAGTTTTATTATCATTTTCATTGCCCTTGATTCAAAGTCTCACCCATCAGAAGGAGGGAGGTTGGGAATTGAAAGGAAAGAAATTCTATTAAGACTTTGATGCTTAATACCACATCTTCCCCCCTCCCCCCACGCATTTGCAAAAACACACTGGATGTATAAATCCTTGTTGTTGTGCTCCGATAACCTAGCTTAATTGTCTGTTTCAAATGGGCTTTCTTTTCTTACTCCCACCAACAGTTTGGGTATCTGAGAAACTAATTAAAAACGGGAGAGATTGCATAAAAAGAGCCCGTTAGATTAAGTGTCTCTTCCACCCTCAATTCTGCAGGAGTTTAACAAGCCTTAAGAGCTTAAAAAAGAAAAAAAAAAGAAAAGGATGAAACAGAAGCCTTTCAAGCTAATGCTTACTGCTGAAATTATTTTATTTTTATTTTTTTTATTTTTTTGTAGATGAAGAAGCTTTCAAGCTCTTCAGATCCTCAGCTTGTTTATAAACCATATTTGAATATTATTCTTTCAGAGGTCAGGATACATTTGACCATAGCTTTTCTAATGTTCGGTTCTGGCACAAGACAAGATCAAGCTGCAAGAAGATCGACCAGTTTCCAAGCAAGATAAAAACATCCTTATTGGCTTCATGCTAAAAATTTAGATCAAGGGTGAGAAATATATAGCTCCCAGATTGCAATGTTCTGGAATGTTCTTGTGTTAATGTTCATCCGCATTTCCTGTGTCGGATGAAGAGAGTGCATCTTTCTCCTTCTGTCCTGGCCACTTTTTACAGAAGCACAATTGAGAACGTTTTAACAAACTATATCCCTGTTTGGTTTGGTGTCAGCAGTGCCTCAGATAGAAAGTCCCTACAGAGAGTGGTAAGGACAACCAAGAAGATTATAGGAAGCTCTCTTCCCATTATTCAGGATACTGCTTATAAGCGCTATGTGCTTTGAGCTCAAAACATTGTTAGAGACCCCACACAGCCACTTTATGGTCTGTTTCTGTTACTCCCCTCTGGGAGGAGGTTTCAAAATATTTCTAGCTGGACTTCCAGATTCTGTTTTGTTCCCTTTGTTTTTCTTTGCTTTGTTCCCTATGCCATCCGTCTGGTAAACTCACAAGATTTGTTTTTCTCGCGATGTGCATGTATACATCTAAACTAGACTGTGTTGTTTCTCTGTGTCACATAATATATGTGGGTACAGTATATGCATAATTTTGTGTTTGTTTGTTTAGTCATGTTTATGTGGTGTATATTGGAGGTGGTGATCCTTTAAGAGCTGTATGCAATGAATTTTCATTTTAATGTATGCCGATCAGTGTACATTCCAAGTGACAATAAAGGCATTCTAATCTAGTCTAGTCTAGTCTAGTCTAGTCTAGTCTAAAAAAATATTCAAAATTCTTCAGCCTTAGGTCTATACAGCATTTTGGATTCAATGTCAAAAAGGTGCTTTGGATCATACAGCTAGTCCTTCACTTATGACCACAATTGAGCTCCAAATTTATGTTGCTAAGCAAGACAATTATTAAGAGAATTTGCTCCCATTTTACAACCTTTTTTGCCACATTTGTTCAGTGAATCACTGCAATTCTTAAATTAATAACACGGTTGTTAAGTGAATCTGGCTTCCCTATGGACTTCTTCTTGCCAGATGGTTACAAAAGGGGATCATGTGATCTGGGACACTGCAACTGTCATAAATTTGAGTCAGTGGCTAAGTGTCTGAATTTTGATCGCGTGACTGTGGCTACAATAGTCAACAGTATGAAAAACAATCCGAAGTCATTTTTTTCCCAGTGCCGTTGTAACTTTGAACGGTCACTAAATGAACTGTTGTAAGTTGAGGAGGACATGTACTGGGGTGCTCACATCACCCTTATACACAGCTCTATAGAACAGAGGTCTTCCCCCCCCCTCCCCCCGGAGTTTTGCAGCTGATCTTTGCAGCAGCAGTGCAATTCTAAGAAAAGAGGAGTTGCAGAGACGTCATGTGTAAGTCACTGTACATGCCAAAGAATCAGGGATGGGCTGCTGGGGGTTCGCAGGGGTTTGGGAGAACCTCTAGCTAAGATTCTGTGCAGTTCGGAGAACCCCCAAATGCCACTCCTGGCTGGCCCTGCCCATCCCACCCCGCCCCTCCCAGGGGTCCCTATGTGGCACCTTTTGGATGCGGGTAAATGCAAGGTGCACAAGTAGGCTCAGGGAGGGTGAAAAATGGGCCTACCGGAAGTTCGGGAGGCCTCCAGAGGCTGGAGCCTGGGGAGGCCATTTTTGCACTCCCAGAGGCTCGAGGAAAGCCTCCAGAGCCTGGGGAGGGCAAAAATGCACCCCTGTCATGGTGCAGGAGGCCGACTAGGTCATGCCCACCATGGCCATGCCCACCATGGCCAAACCAGGCAGAGAACCTGTTGCTAAAATTTTTGAGGCCCACCCCTGCAGAGAATGGTGTAGCCTTTGAATGCTGACCAACCCACCTCTTCATCTCCCAATGTCTGCAAAAAAACAGTACATTCCATTCTTTATGAAGGAAAAGAGGGAAGAAAGAAGGAAGGAATAAACGGAGGTCACAAATCAACGGAGTTAAAAAGGATATCAGAAGAGTCAGATATCAGTTTTTGGCTCCACCCCCCCTTTTTTGGGGGGGGGGTTAAGCCCAGCCTTTCACTGCTCCTTACGGATAGCTTCAGAGAAATGCAATTCTCAGCAGGGAAAAAAAAAATCCAGAAAGTTGCCCATTGGTGACCTAGATAATTCAAAGCAGGCTCAGAGGTCCAATTTTCTACTACGGTTGGTAGTGCAATAAACAGCGCTGAGGGTCACACAATATTGCAAAACATGTTTCAGATCAAAATGTATTTCCTATTTTTACTTCCACTTAATGTCCACGGTGCTATAACCCTTTTGTAGGGATACAATTGCTCAGGAAGAAGAGGAATCAGCATGGAGACACAAAATAACCTGTGTGGCGCAGCAGCTTAAGTAGTGCTAAAGTGACACCAGCTGCCTGAAATTACTGTAAGTTCGAATCTCACCAGGCTCAAGATTGACTCAGCCTTCCATCCTTTCAAAGATAGGTAAAATGAGGACCCAGATTGTGGGGGCAATAAGCTGACTTTGTATAAAAAAGAACACTGCTTTGGGGGGGGGGGGAGCCCTACTAAACAGGTATATACAAAAGTATGAAGGCTATTGCTTAACACATTGTAAGCCACCCTGAGTCTCCGGAGAGGGGCGGCATATAAATTAAATTAAAATGAAAAATAAATAAATAAATAACAATTAAAAAATAAGTTTTGGGGAGTTGATCACCTGAGGCATTAGTGATCATGTAAAGTGTTAGTACCACTTTATAATGCTTTGGTAAAGCCACACTTGGAATACTGCATCCAATTTTGGTCATCACGATGTAGAAAAGATGTTGAGACTCTAGAAAGAGTGCAGAGAAGAGCAACAAAGATGATTAGGGGACTGGAGGCTAAAACATACAGAGAACGGTTTCAGGAACTGAGTAAGTCTAATTTAATGAAAAGAAGGACTAGGGAGTAACATAATGGCACCAATATCCACCTGCCACAAAGAAGAAGGAGTCAAGCTATTCTCCAAAGCCCCTGAGGCAGGACAAGAAGCAATGGATGGAAACTAGTCAAGGAGAGAAGCAACTTAGAAGTAAGAAGAAATTTCCTGACAGAACAATTATCAGTGGAACAACTTGCCTCCAGAAGCAGGGGGTTGGACTGGAAGATCTCTAAGGTCCTTTCCAACTCTCTTATTCTGATTGTTGAAGTTCTAAAGGTCTGACTATCCAAAGGGCCACCGTGAGCCTACCTGGTTCCTTAAGAGTAGTGTTTTTCAACCTCAGCAACTTTAAGAGATATGATTTCCAATTCCCAGAATTCCTCAGCCAGCACTAGTTTGGACCTGACATCCAAACATTTTAAAGTTGTTGAGGCTGAAAAACACCATCTTCCTGAAGAAGATCCCGCCACCAGATATCTGATGCACAGGAGAGGGCCTTCTTCTGGATCTCTCCCAGGTTTCTGGATCTCTCCCAAGACCACACTAGAATACCGCATCCAGTTTTCGTCACTACACTGTAAAAAAACAATGATGCTCTCCTCTGCACACTTTCTAGAATCTCAACATATGAAGAACAGTTGCAAGAACTGGGCATGGCTAGTCTAATGAAGAGAAGGACCAGGGGTGACATGATAACATGAGCCTGGTGGCGCAGTGGACTAAGTGCTGTTAAAGTAGCACTTAAGTTGCCAGCTGTCTGCAATTACTGCAAGTTCAAGTCTCACCAGGCTCAAGGTTGACTCAGCCTTCCATCCTTTCGAGGTAGGTAAAATGAGGACCCGGATTGTGGGGGCAATAAGTTGACTTTGTATAAAAAGAACACCGCTTTGGGGGGGGGGGGCAAAAGCCCTACTAAGCAGGTATATACAAAAGTATGAAGGCTATTGCTTAATGCATTGTAAGCTGCCCTGAGTCTCTGGAGAAGGGCGGCATATACATTGGACTCATACATACATACATACATACATACCCCTGCATGGCCCCATGGGAGTCTGACAACCAATCAGAATACAAATTCAAAAGCCCAGAGAGGGTATAAAACCTAGGCACTCTCAGCATCTCTTCCCTTTTTTTCTCTTTACCCAAGATCTTCAAGGCATGTGTCCACCATTAAAAGCCATCTTTCCAAGCAGCCACCATATTTCCAGTGTCTTTTTCCCCACTTGGAACTGAACCCAGAAGGATATTTCTTCCAACAGCAGTTTTCTTGTTTCAACCTATCTTGACATCTAAACATGGGGTGTCAATTTAAGACCAACCCCAATGCATTCTACCTTTCTCATTTCTTTTTTTCCCCACCATATACTCTTCTTCTTCACTTACAGTATTTATACTTCTCACCGTGTATAATATTCAGTCTGGCAGTTCATTGCTAGCCTAGATAACATGTAAGAAAACCAGGGGATATTTTCTTTTCTAAACTATCTCTTCTTTGATCTCAGCATTCAGTTGCTTGACAAGGCAGGGAACATATGCGGTCTGTCGTCTGAGAGACATTTGTGTGTGTGTGTGTGTGTGTATGTGTGTGTGTGTGTATTACTTCTCTCTACATACACACAGAGACCCACAGAGCTACTTATCTCTGCCTGCAGCTCAGGGGTGGGGGATAAAGAGGGACACACGTAACCTTCTCCAGCTTTGCACCCAGTTGGAAATCAGCAATTAATCACAGTTTGAACATTTGGAGACATATGAGTTTAATAAAAGCCAGGAGGGAGAGCAGGAGAGAGAAAATGTATCTGGCGCAGAGACCAATTACTCTGTGAGTCTCTTCCTTTCGAAACTCATATTAGGAGAAAAGTGCACTTTGGCACTAATTTCAGAGCAGGCATTTGGAGCTATGACATAAAATCTTCCATTTGAAAGCAAAGATTGCTCTCCAGATGTTTTGGATGACCAATCCCATCATCCCTTGTCACCAGGATTGGAGTCTATACAAAAGATTTTCAGTGGGGCCACTGAGCTCATCCTCCGATTACATCATCTAGAACAGGGGTGTCAAATTAAAGGCCTGGGGGACGGATTCGGCCCACTATGTGGTCAGATCTGCCCTGGGGGGCAGGCCTGGAAAATGTAAGGGGCCAGCCTGTGTCGCTTTGGCTCAGTCTACCCAATGCAAAGAGGAAACATGCCAGCAGTGTGGGGAGTGGTGTCAATCTGGCCACACTCACCCAGTTGGCCACACCCACTGAGTTGGCCACAGCCAGTGAGTTGCATCAAGCTGGCCATGGCCACCCAG
Source organism: Masticophis lateralis (assembly GCA_030761175.1). NCBI lineage: Eukaryota > Metazoa > Chordata > Lepidosauria > Squamata > Colubridae > Masticophis > Masticophis lateralis. The sequence continues at coordinate 14,190,471 of JAUDYJ010000001.1, forward strand.
TCGGCCACACCCACCCAGCCCCCTGAGGTCAACCATGGCCCTGATGTGGCCCTCAATGAAATTGAGTTTGACACACTTGATCTAGAATTAAACTTTGCCTTTGCTTTTCCAAAATTTTCCACCCAGGTGCAAAAGTGAACTTCGAATGCCCAGTTCTATTTCAATTCTTCACTTGAAAGAATCCTTCTAAGGATGCTGATCACAGGGTTGAGCTGCCTCTTCTACTTGATTCAGATTTAATGCTCCCCTCTCAGAGATCATTCTCTCCTTGCCCATCTTCCCACATTTATCTTCTCAACAAATCTATATTAAGATGTAGCTCGGTGTCATTTTATTACCGACGTTTATGGATGAATAGGGATTTGAACTCATATATTCACATCACCAATTCAGCAATCACTGTGCTACTCTACCCACCGCACTGTATCTATGACAATTTGCCATGGCCAACTTTTGCCAGTTGGGCCCGCAATACTTGCTGAAGATCTTGTATACTCCAAGTTTCTTTCCTGCAGCTACACAGGAATTGAACTTTCCAGTCATGATTATGGTGATGCAGTGGTTAGAGTGCAGTAATATGGTCTTTTTCTACTGAATGCCGGCAGCCTGCAATTTGGCATTTCAAATCTCATCAGGCTCAAGGTTGACTCAGCCTTTCATCCTTCCGAGTTGGGTAAAATGAGGACCCAAATTGTTGGGGAAAATATGGTGACTCGGTAAACCACTTAGAGAGGGTTGTAAAGCACAGTAAAGCTAGGAGTGAAATCCAGCAGGCTCCAACAGGTTCTGGTGAACTGATAGCGGAAATTTTGAGTAGTTCGGAGAACCGGCAAATATCACCTGTGGCTGGACCCAGAGTGGGGAGGGAATGGGGATTTTGCAATATCCCTCTCCTGCCATGCCCACCAAGCCACGCCAACAGAACCGGTAGGGAAAAAATTTGAATTTCACCCCTGTGTAAAGCGGGATGTAAGTTTATGTGGTATTGCTATTGCTATGTTGCATATTTTATGATATTATGTTTTATAGGCTATATCAGCCTGTTCATCAACAAATGAGTAGGAACAGCGATATGAAGAAAGCATCTCACTCTTCCTTTTGAGTTCTCAGACTCGAGAGACAAGGTGTGATATGTCATCCCCTTACACCTCTTATTATTGGTCAACAAATGTCGAAAATGCTTCATGAATATAGTAGCAGTCCTTGTTTAATAATCACTCGTCTATGGAGATTTTCAGTCATCCCAGATCATGGGGAACGGAAGGATTTTCATTTATGTTTATGATCCATTCCCTACCATCCAATCAGAGCTGAAGAAGCTTCTTGGATGAGAAGCAAAACGCCTTCAAAAGAAAAATAAGAAAGTCCAGTTGCCTCTTGAAAAAACACCTTTGGGTCAACAACTACTCCTTTAAGTGTTTTTCCAGTGGGACCAATTTATCAAGGCAACCTGATCTAGCCAAATATGGAACAGAACATACTGCTTCTGCTTTTGTCTTTCAGCCACAATCTCTCGCAGGCAGTCGCTTTCATGACAAACTATTGTTGCATTGAATTTATATTTGACCGACAAAGAAATAAAGGGAGACTAGTATAGATCTACATTTCAAGCTATTTAGCTCTCATTAGCTAGTCATACCCTTTCTGGGATTCGAAGCTGGGCTACTTGCATATTAGGTAGATATATTAATTACTCCTTTAGCAGCTGTTCAACATTATGACAATGCTGTACAAGTTCCTTGTATATAAGTTGGTTGCAGTGTCCCCACAGTCATGTGATCCCCATTTGTGATTTTTTTTTAGGCTTCTTATAAGCAAAGATTGTGTTGTGGTATTGGCTGCTGTTAAAGGCAACAAAAATTTGGTTCTGCAGGCATTGTACCTTGTACCCATTCATTCAGGGCAGGGGTGAAATACTCCCAGTTCGGACTGGATCGCCTGATTCGGTAGTGATGGCGGTTGATGGTTCAGAGAATCGGTAGCAAAAATCCTTGCACCCCCTTCCCATGCCCAGCTGAGCCATGAGATCATCAGAGGCTGGTTTTTTTACTTTTAAAAGCAGTTTTTCTACCTCTTTGGCTGAAAAAATGCTTTTAAAAGTTTAAAAAAAAAGCCTCTGATGATTGTGTGGCTCAGCTGGGATCGTCAGAGACTTCTAAAAGCGTTTTTTCTACAACCTCTTCCGCCGAAGAGTTTGTAGGAAAAAAAAATGCCTTTAAAAGCCTCTGGCAATCCCAGCTGAGTTGCCTGATCACCAGAGGCTTCTAAAAGCATTTTTTTCTGCAACCTCTTTGGCTGAAGAGGTTGTAAAAAAAATGCTTTTAAAAGTTAAAAAAAAAGTTGGCCACACCCACCCAGTCACATTAACCCCCCCCCCACCAAGCCACGCCTACAGAACCGGTAGTAACAAATTTTAGATTTCACCCCTGATTCAGGGTCAAATCTGAAAGCTACTCTAGGCGAAGAGGAAGAAAGGAAGATTTGACCTTCGTCTACTCATCAACTAACAGCCCATATTCAGAGTGCGGAAAGTTGAACTAAGCTCCCAAAATTGTGTTGATAGCAATGATGCAAAAGCACAACACTGCAACATCAATCTTCAGGGTCACATGCAAAGAGTAGAGAGGGGCCCGAGAAGAAAATGTTGACTGGAGGAATTCTGAGAGTTGAAATCTGCATGGATGAAAGTTGCTGAGATTGCCAAACCTTGCAATCTGATCTCAGGAAACTCTGCTCAGATATTACCGGTGATGGGATTCAGCCAGTTCGCACCACTTCGGGAGAACCGGTTGTTAACTTTCTGAGCAGTTTGGCAAACTGGTTGTTGGAAGAAATAATTAGGGCAGAGAACCGGTTGTTAAAATTATTTGAATCCCACCACTGGATATTACTAGAGGAGGGGATCTATCATGTGATCTAGATTAGAACATGTGATACCTTTCAGGAACAGCTCCCAACCAAACATCCCAAAGTGCTTTTCAAAAGCTGGACTTCCTTGTTTTTTTTCCCCTTGAAAACATTTCGCTTCTCATCCAAGAAGCTTCTTCAGTTCTGTTACTGAATTGAAGTTACTGAAGAAGCTTCTTAGATGAGAAGCGAAATGCTGAGCTTGTCAATCAGAAAGGTCGGTAGTTTGGCGGTTTGAATCCCTAGCATAGGTCTCCTGCATGAGCAGGGGGTTGGACTAGATGACCCCCAAGGTCCCTTCCAACTCTGTTACTGTTACTGTTTTGTTTGTTTTCAAGGGAACCCCCCCCCAAAAAAGTTCAGTTGCCTTTTGAAGAGCACCTTTGGGACAGCATGACCCGAATCTCCATAGTTCTTTAACCCAATGCATTTTTCCCAGGACCGTGGAAATTATTATTATTATTATTTACATTATTTTATTTTACTGCCTTCAAGTCATTCTTGATTCCTGATAACCATCTGGACAAGTCCCTGCAATTTGAGGGGCAAGATTCTCAGAAATGGTTGGGTTACTTCCTGGGATTGAGAGTGTCTGGCCCAAAGTACCGGTGGTGGCTCTATGCCCCAAGGCAGGACTGGAACTCATGGTCTCCCCGTTTTTATCCTGATGTATAACCATTACACCAGGGGTGAAATCCAGCACGTTCTGACAGGTTCTGGAGAACCGGTAGAGGAAATTTTGAGTAGTTCAGACAACCGGCAAATACCACCATTGGCTGGCCCCAGAGTAGGGTGGGAATGGAGATTTTGCAGTATTCTTCCTCTGGAGCAGGGTGGGAATGGAGATTTTGTAGTATCCTTCCCCTGCCACAACCACCAAGCCACGCCCACCAAGCCACGCCCACAGAACCGGTAGTAAAAAAATTTGGATTTCACCACTGCACTACACCAGACTAGCTCCCTTCATCTCAATAAAACTTGCTATTTGGGACTCCTTCTTGGAAAAATAATCAGTTTTGATTTTAGCTAGTTGCCCACAACCTGACAGTGAGATAATGTCATTATTTGGATGTGGGTGTTTATACACATATAGGTGATCCACAATTTACGACCACAGTTGAGCCAAAAATTTCTGTTGCTAAGGGGACATTTGTTAACGGAGTTTTGCCCCCTTTTATAACCTTTCTTTACCACTGTTGTTAAGTGAGTCATTGTAGTTGTTAAGCTAGTAACACAGTTGTTAAGTGAATCTGGCTTCTCTATTGACTTTGCTTATCAGAAAGTTGCAAAAAAGTGATCACATGACCCCAGGACACTGCAACTCTCATAAATAGGAGACAGTTGCCAAGCCTCCAAATTTTGATCACATGACCACGGGGATGCTGCCATGGTCATAAGGGTGAAAAATGGTCATAAGCCAGTGTTTTTCAGTGCTGTTGTAACTTTGAATGGTCTCTAAATGAACTGTCATCATCAAACTTTCCCATCTTCAGTGCAGTTTCACCTTTAGAACACATCCCCAAATTAGCATAATTAGGAAGACGTGCACACATAAATAGGTAAATTATATGCTGATGAGAGATAGTTCAGAATAGTATTTAAAAGCACTGGGCTAAGAAAAATTATAGATTTCGTTATTATATATAATCTCTGGAACATTTATTAGTCTGAGAACCAATTTTTGCATCTCTCTCTCTCTCTCTCTCTGTCCTTCCAACTTAGTAAGGGATATGACCTCGGCAGGACAGATGTCACTTTTGATATGCCCTTTGGAGGACGTCAGCAATCCCTCCCCCAACATTTATTTTGTTCCTGAAATGCCACCCACATTTCAAATTGTGTCATCAGTAGATCTCAAATTTTGCTGTTGTTATTCAAGAGAAAGTGTCAACTTGCAAAGCATCCCTGGCCTGTTCTCGAGTTGCCATAGGAAATGGGAAACCGGCGAAATGGCATGGCAGCCAAAGACAGATGCACATTCCATGCTTATCTCTTTCAAGGCGGTATCCCAGGGTTACCTACAGCAGTTGGAGGGGAGTGATCTCTGCAACCCGCAAAATTGTTCAGTTGGCAGATGTGATTGATGACACACTCGGGGGGGCGGGGGAGAGACAGGGTCATAATTGGGTAAATTACATAGGGTCAGAGCTGGTTTCACTTGGGAACGTGCCGACACAAAGCTCCTAATAAATAACTGGATTTCTTTTGAAGCTTGGCTCGAGGCTCATGATTTAATTAGGGGATGTCGGAACCCTGACAGAAAGCCATTAAAGTACCGTGGTAGTTTCGGAGAACGGACCTCTTATAATTTTTCTGCAATCTTAGAAAATATGGGGCATTTAGACAGCCTAGATTGAGGAGGCATGCTACTGTTTGAGATACTTTGGTTGGCATTGGTGGCACCGTCTCCTTTATTCATAGGCATCAACTGTTGATGTTCCAAGCCGGAGTCATAACTGGGCATGTATGTCAGCAATCTTTGGTTTCCATCTCATTCCCTTTACATTTCTCTGGGGTGACTTCAATTGTCAGAGTGACAACTGATGCAGTGATGATGAATTCCAACTGATCCATGCAAGGAACATATGTCTAGTTTAACAAAAAGAAAGGCTAGGGATAGATGATGACATGATAGCGATCTTCCAGTACTTGAGGGGCCGTCACAGAGAAGAGGGGCTTGACCTATTCTCCAAAGCAGGAAGGCAGGGCAAGAAGAGATGGATGGAAACTCATCATCTACCTAGAAATAAGGAGAAATTTCCTGACAAGTGAGGACAATCAATCAGTGGAATGGTCTTGCCTGAAATTGTAGGTGTTCCCTTGCTAGAGGTTTTCAAGAAGAGACATTTTTCTGAAATAGTGTAGGGTCTCCTGTTTGAGTGGGGATGGGGAGTGTTGGTCTAGATCAGTGGTGAAATCTAAAATTTGTTACTACCTGTTCTGTGGAGGTGGCTTGGTGGGGCGGGGGGTAATGTGACTGGGTGGGCGTGGCCAATTTTTTTTTTTACTTTTAAAACCATTTTTTCTACAACCTCTTCGGCGAAGAGATTGTAAAAAAATGCTTTCAAAAGGCTCTGACGATCCCAGCTGAGTTGCCTGATCGGCAGAGGCAACTCAGAGGCATTTAAAAGAAAACAAGGGTTTTTTTCTTTTAAAAGCCTTTGACGATCCCAGCTGAGCCGCACGATCATCAGAGGATTTTTTTTTACTTTTTTTTTTTTTTTGGCCAAAGAGGTTGTGGAAAAAAATGCTTTTAAAAGTGAAAAAAAAAAGCCTCTGATGATTGTGCGGTTCTGTTGGGCGTGGGGGGGGGGCAGGGATTTTTGCTACCGGTTCTCCAAACCACCCACCTACCAGATCAGGCGATCTGGTCCAAACTGGGAGCACTTCGCCCTTGGTCTAAATCCATGATGGCGAACCTATGGCACGCATGCCAGAATCGGCACGCAGCACCCTCTCTGATGGCACGCAAGCCGTCTCTTCAGTTCAGCTCCGCTGTGCATGCATGCGTGCCTCCCACTGGCCAGCTGGTCTTCGGATCTCTAACCGTGCATGCACGAGGGGTGTGCATGCGGGGGGAGAAGTGCGCATGTGCAGAGGGTGGGGTGCATGTGGGGGGCCATGTGCACATGCAAAGGAGATGGGGTGCATGCATGGGGGGCCCACAGATGCATTGTATTTTGGGGGTTCGGGCACACACATACATGCATTCCTGCACACACGCGTGTGCTTTGGGCACTTGATCCAGAAAAGGTTAGCCATTACTGGTCTAGATTCTAGAAGGCTTCCAGGGTTCCTTCCAATTATTCCTATTGTTCTATGTTCTATGTTGTCCAAGTGGTACTATAATGCTCATGCTCCAGGAGCTTTAGGAAGCCTATGCTGGTTTCCACAAGGGAGCACACTGTCTTTCCTATTTCTTTTGAGCCAAATTCGAAACCCAGCAGGGATATGCTGGGCAAGGCTAAACAGCAGAAACAGATTGAGATAAAGGGAGAGAAGACAGAATTCCTTTAATGATTTATTACTTCGTCATACATACCATCATGCAAAATCATTCCGTGACATTCAACACCTTAAGAAGTTGCCAATTCTGACATATTCCCTCCCTTCCTCTTTCCCTCCATCCCTGTCTCTCTCCCCCTCCCTCCCTCCCTCCCTCACCTCCTCCCTCCCTCCCTCTCTTTCTCCCTATCTCAACACTGTCAAACTAGTTACTAAGTCTGCATTACTATTAATCTTCTCATCATTCCTATCACCCACCTTCTCCCACTTACGACTGTATGACTGTAACCTTGTTGCTGGTATCCTTAAGATTTATATTGACTGTTTCCCTATTGCTATCATTAAGTGTTGTACCTTATGATTCTTGGCGAATATATCTTTTCTTTTATGGAGAGCATGTGCACCAAGACAAATTCCTTGTGTGTCCAAGCACACTTGGCCAATAAACTATTCTATTCTATTCTATTCTATTCTATTCTATTCTATTCTATTCTCCCCCTCCCTCTTTCCCTTCCCCCCTCTCTTTCCCTCCCTCCCTCCTCCCTCCCTTGCTCTCTCTTCCGCTATCATGCCTTCCCTATTTTACATTTCTGGGAAGCAGTGCGTTCGTAATTCCTTTTCATGATTCCAGATTGTGATGCTTGGTTCTTAGTAATGAATACAAACTGGAAAGAACTGGAGAAAGAGAGGAAGACTTTTCCTGCCCAGAAATGAAAAAGCAAATTATAGCACTGTTTGTTTTTTTCTTCTCCAAAAGGAACAGTGATGTGACTTGTCTTTTGCTTTCGGTCACCACGTATGGTGTGGCACCTTTTGTCTCTTACCGCAGTGCAGTTGTGAATCTCTACACGATGGTTCAAAATGAAGCCGCTCCAGGTTAACTTGACATGAAAGATTCAGAGCGATCTAGGAGTGTACTTGTAGACTAGGAGGCTTTAAAAAAACATGGCAAGAAGAAAAATTCCACTTCTGAGCAGCAAATTGTGGCTGTTCCAAAAATGGCACCTATTTCCAAATGGTGCCATGCTCTGGAGCTCACCTTAGAGAAGTAGGGCAAACGGTCCAGTCCATCTGTGTCTCTGGACCACATGGCACCATCCCAGAAGCAAATGCCATTTTCAGAATGGGGATCCCAAGGAACAAGAAGCAAAGCACAGGATCCCAAAGGTATTGTGTTTTTTTTCAAGAGGCAACTGGACTTTCTGGTTTTTCTTTGAAGACGTTTTGCTTCTCATCCAAGAAGCTTCTTCAGCTCTTATATATGAGCTTCAGGGGTGGGTTCTAAAATTTTTTACTATTGGTTCTGTGGGTGTGGCTTATTTCATGGGCATGGCTTGATGATCATGTGACAATTATTTAGGATTTAGCAGAGGTACTGGTCTACCAGGCTTTTAACTGCTTGCAGAGCTGTACTGATCTACCCATTTATTTTTTGCAGGCACTGGTCTACTCATTTGTTTTCTTTTAACACTGATCAGCTGTAGGGCAGCCCTTTGAAGCCCCACAGCAAGAGTTTAAACAGTTTTTTTCTCTCTAGCCATCAGCTGGGACTCGGGAGGCAGCAATAGATTGGGGGTGGGACCAAATAAAAGGTAAGAATAATGCGGAAGTTGGGGGGTTGGGGGGCGTGGGCAGTTGGGGGTGCAGGGGGTGGACAGAACTGATTCGGTGACGTCATACCATCACCGCTACCGGCTCGGGAGAACCGGGCCAAACTGGGAGGAACTACCACTGATGAGCTTCCATATATAACAGGGGTATCAAACTCAAGGCCTGTGCGCTGGATCTGACTCACGGGTGCTTAGATCTGGCTCACAGGGCTGGTGTGGAAATAGCAAAGGACTGGCCTGCAGTGCCACTGCTAGCAAAAATGTTTTGGCTGGCAGGGTGGTGAAATTCAGCAGGTTCTAACAGATTCTGGAGAACCAGTAGTGAATGTTTGGAGTAGTTTGGAGAACCGGCAAATACCACCTCTGGCTCCAGAGTGGGGTGGAAATGGAGATTTTGCAATATCCTCCCCCCAGGAGTGGGGAGGGAATGGAGATTTTGCAGTATCCTTCCCTTGCCACACCCACCAAGCCATGCCCACAGAACCGGTAGGGAAAAATTTTGAATTTTACCTCTGGTGCCACAGGAGGTATCTGTCCCATCTGTCGTCCGTCTTGTCTCCTCCCACCTCCACAGCGGAGAACTACAATGCTGATTTGGACCCTGAAGAAATCCAGTTTGACAGCCCTGATATATAAGAATCAATTTCAATTTGGATCTCTCCACTGCCAGCTCACTACATCTTAATTGCTGCATCACACTGGCTTTCCCCCCCCAAAATGGTGGAAGAGCTGAAGAAGCTTCTTGGATTAGAAGAAAAATGTCTTGAAAGAAAAAACAGAAGTCCAAGTTGCCTCTTGAAAAAAAGAAAGAAAGAAAAAATACCTTTGGGACAACCATGATGAAGACCAAGAATCTCCATAGACACAGAGCAAAGGGTGCTTCAGTGGGTGGGGCAGGGGCTTGGGTCGTCTTAACCAAAGGCTTGCAACCTTTCAGACATCAGGGACCACTTCTATGGAGAGAGGTTTTTCTGCAGACCAGAGGGGGTGTGGTTTTCCTGTGCTGCCTGCACCCCACAGATGGGGTACAGGCAGCCTGTCAGGCCATAGAAGCCATCTTTTTAATTGGATCTTTAGGCCTGCCACATTTCCTACTGTGGGAAACTGGGAGGGGGGATTGCATAGAGTATGGGTGATATGTAGTCAAAATAGCATTCCTTTCTCAGAGAGTCAAGGAGGTCTTGCCCTGCACCTGGAAGGCTGGAACTGGGAGGCATCTCCAGCTGGGATGGTGCTTTGATTGGACCATGTGATGGACATGTGGGTGTTGGGCAGGGACTTGAACTTTTCTTTGGGTGGGGAAAACCTGGAAGCTTTCAGATTTGGGTTTTCTCAAACGTGCCAATGTCACATCTCTAATAAAATGGAACTTTGAGGAACTTCAAGCCTCAGAGTTTTCTTTTGTTGGGTGTGTTACTTGGAAATCTGACAGGGCTTTACTTGTTTGTGTGGCCTAGTTTCTGGCATACCACAGACCAGTGTCAGTCCATGGATCGGAGGTTGCCCCCCCCCAGCTTTTAACAACCCACATGATCACTTAACTCTGCATCAAAGAGAGCAGTGGCAATCATGCTTAATCACCGTCACAACTTGTGACTGAAATGAGCAGGCTCCATTAGGGTTGTGGGTCAAGAACTGCCTGTAAAAAATGTGGGCTATTATAAAAATGTTGAACATACTTTTCTTATTTTTTCCCCCTTCTTACTAAGTATCTCTCCAAATCTTTCTTGCTCTCTAATAACAGACTAATCTTTTGCATGCCTCAGGCTTGAAATGATGCCTGTGAAATGCATGCAAATGTATGGATTAGATATGCTAGGAGATGCGAAACCTACAATCCTAGAGCATTATGAGCTCCCTGGAACCCATTTTTGTGCTTCTAACTTTTTTTGCAAAATTTGTCAAGCTGAGTGCAAACATTAGGGGAATGTTTTCCAACAGTTGGGGGTTTGAAAGACCTGAAAAAATAATATTAAATGCAATCCTTAACAAAAAATGGTGTGCATCTTTTTTTAAAAAGGAAAACCTGGATTAATTTGTTTGACAAATTTATATCCTAGTTTTTATTCAGGAGCCCAAAGAGGTAGAACAGTGTTTCCTTTCTCAAGCTTGACAATTTTAAGATGTGTGGACTTCAAATCCCAGAATACCCGAGGCAGCCATGCTGGCTGGGGTATTCTGGGATTTGAAGTCCTCACATCTTAAAGTTGTTAAAGTTGAGAAACATTATAATAGACAGAATACTCTTCTGCTACCTCGTATTTTTTCCCCACAACAATTTTATGAGCCAGATTGGGCTGAAAGAAGGTAATGGCTAAATCATCATCATCATCATCATCATCATCATCATCATCATCATCATCGGATGCAGCAAAATTCCCAAACCCACTCCCTACAACGCCATGACCGCGTTGCTAAGATCATTCACTGGAAATTGTGCCAGAAGTTTGGATTTGAGTACAGCAAAAACCACTGGGAACATCAGGTTGAGAAAGTTTTAGAGAATGAGAAACTCAAGATCTTGTGAGACTTTAGGATTCAGACTGACAGGCACTTGGTCCACAACACACCTGACATAACAATAGTTGAAAAGAAAAAAGTATGGTTCATTGACATTGCAATACCTGGTGATGCACGGATTGAAGATAAGCAGCAAGAAAAAATCACAAAGTACTGGGACTTGTAAATTGAAGTTGAGCGATTGTGGAAAAGAAATTGTGTGTTGTCCCGATTGTAATTGGAGCCCTTGGAGCATTACCCAAAGGGCTACCCCGCTATTTAGAAATTCTAAATTTACCGGAATTGAACATTTTCACTCTACAAAAAACCACCTTACTCGGAACAGCTTACATCCTCCAACGATACCTTAACAGTTCCTAGGACTCGAGCTGCTGAGCTATTAACCAGCCTCAAAGGCTGTGAATCTCACTACAGATTAAATTATTATTATTATTATTATTATTATTATTATTATTATTATTATTATTATTATTATTATTATTTTATTTCTATACCGCCCTTCTCCCGAAGGACTCAGGACAGTGTACAGCCTACTAAAAGCACAAAGACAAACCTGAATTTAAAAATAATTAAAATTATTAAATAGTTTCGGCTCAAATATAAAACCCCAAATTTAAAATCTTTACATTGATTTTAGCCTGGTGGAACAGCAGGGTCTTGAGGGCACAGCGAAATACACAGAGGTCGGAGATCTTACGCATTTCTGGGGCAGTTCATTCCAAAGGGCAGGGGCTCCCACAGAGAAGGCTCTCCCCCTGGGTGTCGCCAGCCAACATAACTTGGCTGATGGCACCCTGAGGAGACCCTCTCTGTGGGAGCAGACTGGCCGGTGGAAGGCTACTGGTGGCAGAAGTTGGTCTCGAAGGTACCCAGGTCCAATGCCATGGAGCGCTTTGAAGGTGGTAACCAACACCTTGAATCACACCCAGAAGACCACTGGGAGCCAGTGCAGCTCACGCAGGAGGGGTGTCACATGGGCACAACAGGTTACGCCCATAACCACCCACGCTGCCACATTCTGGACCAGTGCTCTTCAAGGGGAGCCCCATGTAGAAAGCATTACAGTAGTCCAGCTGGGAGGTGACAAGGGCGTGAGTGACTGTGCACAAGGCGTCCCGATCCAGAAAGGGCTGCAACTGGTGAATCAGGTGAACCTGATAAAAAGCCCCCCTGGCCACAGCCATCATATACTCTTCTAAAGACAGCCGTGCATCCAGGAGGATGCCCAGATTGTGAGCCCTCTCTGTGGGGGGCAGAGATTCACCCTCAATAGTCAGTGATGGCACCAGCTGACTATATCGGGGCGCCAGAAGCCATAGCCACTCGGTCTTGGAGGGGTTCAGTCTGAGCCTATTTCTTCCCATCCAGACCCGCACGGCCTCCAGGCAGTGAGACATCACATCAAGGGCATCATTGGGGTGGTCTGGGATGGAGATGTACAGCTGAGTATCATCAGTGTACAGATGGACTCTCACCCCGAAACCACAGATGATCTCAACCAGCGGCTTCACATAAATGTTGAACAGAAGGGGCGAGAGGACCGACCCTTGTGGCACTCCCCATGCGAGGCGCCTCGAGGTCAACCTCTGGCCCCCTGTCAACATGAACTGCGAATGGTCGGAGAGGAAGAAGGAGAACCATCACAGAATGGTGCCCCCTATTCCTAACCCCCTCAACCGCTGCAGCATGATACCATGGTCGATGGTATCAAAAGCTGCTGAAAGGTCTAACAGGACCAGGACAGAGGAGCAAGCCCTCCAGAGATCATGCACCAACGCGACCAATGCCATTTCTGTGCTGTACCCCTGCCTGAAGCCTGACTTGTACGGGTCCAGATAGATAGCTTCATCCAGATGAACTTCCGTATATAAGAATCAATTTGAATTTGGATCTCTCCCCTGCCAGCTCACTACAGCTTAATCACTGCATCACACTGGCTTTCCAAAAAAAAAAAAAAAAAAAAAAAAAAAAAAATTGGGGAAGGAAACAGAAAATCTTAATCCAAATTACACAGATGATATAGCCAAGCTCCTTTGCATAATCCCTTACCCCACAATAAATTACTATCTGCGGGCATATCCATTTGGGAAAACTGGATGCTATCTATCTTTTGGAGAAAAAAATCAATTCAATCCTTTCTGGTTTATGATTCCCATTCTGCACCCTCATCCCTCCCCAATAGTGGGATTCAAATCCCGTCGCTACCTGTTCGCTTGTAGGCATGCACAGAGATGCCCATGCGGGTGGGTGGAACCTCCCACTGCCGCCGCTACCAGTTCGCCTGACCCGGGATGAACCAGTAGCAACCCACCACTATCCCTCCCTAAAGACTCTTTCTATCAGCACTCTCAACTCTTACAGACAAGGTGAAGGAACCGAATCATAGGATTATGTGGGCATCCCCCCTCCCACAACCTAGAAGAATGAAATATTTTGAGGAATATTTTAAAAAGCCAGAATATTATAATTCCCAAAGGGAGAAATGGAGAAACATGTTTTTTTAGAGGCAGAAAGCAAACCCCACTTTCTTAGTAACCCCAGAGAGATATTTTGTGCCCATTAAGAAAGATTGGGCCAGTCTATTCAGAAACCAAACTGAGGAGGCCCACCTTTCAGAAATGCAGATTTGGTAATCCATTCAAGACAGGATATTTTGAAACAAAGGCAGAATGGTAGGATTATCCCTCAGTCAAGATCCAACACAGGGCAAAGCCATTAAGCCACAATAGGAATTGCCCAACACCCTTTCAGAGCAGTCTAAGATTCAACCAAACTTAGCTCAGACAAACATCTGAGATTTGTACTTTGCCGATAGAGCCAGCTAGGACCTTTACATAACCCCTATATGGCCCCATGGGAGTCTGACAACAGCCAATAGAATACATGTTCTTGCACAGAAACAGGAAGCTCAAGTGCAAAGTCCAAGAGAAGATACAAAAACCCCTCACTCTCAACTCCATGTGGTCAGCTGCACCGGAACCATGTGCTTGGTGGCTCTCTTCATCGTTAAATTTTCTTTCCAATCAGCCTCCATGTTTCCAGTGTCTTTCTCATGGCTTGGAACTGAACCAGATGGATATTTCTTCCCACAGTTGGAAAAAAGCATTGCAACCAACCTACTGTTCAGTGCAGAGAGCCAAATAAAAGCATCCCCTCAGGGGCCTTGGTGCTCTCTGAGCTCGGTTGCTTTCTTGCAGACACTTCATTACCAAGCTAGGTAACATTGATAGTGTACTGATGATGTTACCTAGCTTTGTAATGAAACACCTGCAAATCCCAAAGGTGCTTTTTCCAAAGGCAACTGGACTTTCTTTGTTTTTCCTGGAAGATGTTTTGCCTCTCATCAGTTCGAGCTGAAGAAACTTCTTCGGTGTGAAGTGAAACTCTTCCAGGATAAACAAAGAAAGTCCAGTTGCCTTTTGGAAAAAAGCATCTTTGGAACAACCATGACCTGGATGACTGAGAACCTTCATAAACATGAAACATCTGCAAGAAGAAGAAAAAATCAAGCTCAGAGAGCATCAAGGACCCCACAATTCCACCCTGAGCTACAAATATTCTTTTCTATTGAAAGCATCCTTGACAGATGCCCATCCATTGAAAGGAACTCGTCTCTTCATTCATTGGTTCCACTGTAGAATTGTACTTAATGTTATTTTTTTTCCCCTTTCTGCCTTTCTGTAACTTCATTATTCCGCCTTTTGCCTTCAGGAATGATAAAGTGGACTTGACTTTCTTCTCGATGACCTCCTGGTCTTCTCTTCTCAAGGCTAAACATATCATTTCTCTGCATAAGATTTCATTTCTACTCCCCTGATGATTCTTATTGACCTTTGCTGAACCTCATTTTTTCCCACTAAAACTTTCTTAAGAATGCCCAGAACTGAACACATGACTCAAAAAGGAGGTGTGTGTGTGTATGTGTGAAGGGTTGACCTTCTCAGCAGGAGCTCAGATATACATATCCACTCCCTGAAGCTGTCCAATTTATTCAAAAGGCTTTTTGTGCAACAATTTAAGTTTTCTCTTTAATAAGCTTATCCTCAAGGGGGAAAAAAGGGGGAATTTTCAAACAGCCATCTGCATCCTTTGAGTGCATGAATGCCTCGGTGGAGGCATCTCGTCAACTGGCTGGGGTTATGAGCCAAGGAGAGGACAGAAAGCTGAACTGTTTTTTTTTTTTAAGTGGCTTTAAAAAAAACAGTAAAAAATACGACCATTAATAAATAAGGATAAGACCACCGTAAAAAATAAAACTGTCTAAGGGATTCCTCCCCCAGATCAGACCAAAAGCTGATTTCATCCAGTCTCAAATGTCTACAATGATCAACCAGAATTTGGTGGAAACACCAGTAAGAGACAAAGACAATAAATTGTATCTTAGTCATGCATCACTGCAACTATCAATGTTACCACAGCAACCTGTGTGACACACAACTTTCAATTTAATATGATGGATTCCAGTCAGAAAAATCACTTGCTTGGTCGTTGGCTTGATTATTTGAACCACAAAGATGATTAGGGGACTGGAGGCTAAAACATATGAAGAACGGTTGCAGGAACTGGGTATGTCTAGTTTAATGAAAAGAAGGTCTAGGGGAGACATGATAGCAGTCTTCCAATATCTCAGGGGCTGCCGCAAAGAAGAGGGAGTCAAGCTATTCTTCAAAGCACCTGAGGGCAGGACAGGAAGCAATGGGGGGAAACTAATCAAGGAAAGATTCAACCTGGAAATAAGGAAAAATTTCCTGACAGTTAGAACAATTAATCAGTGGAACAACTTGCCTCCAGAAGTTGTAAATGCTCCAACACTGGAAGTTTTTAAGAAGATGTTGGATAACCATTTGTCTGAAGTGGTGTAGAGTTTCCTGCCTAAGCAGGGGGTTGGACTAGAAGACCTCCAAGATCCCTTCCAACTCTGCTACTCTATTCTATTCAACAACCATTTTGGCAGGTATGCCTCCTTTCAGTACTCAAGAACGAAAAACCCTGACTCCATTTTTGTAGAGAAAGGTACTTTTACTGAATATGAACTGAATGAAACCAAAGAAAAGCAAGGTCTGAGGCAATAGGCACGCAAATCACATACAGAAAGCAGCCCCAAAACCCTCCCCCCAAGGGACCAGTCAGGATTGACCAATCCACATCCCCGCAAGATGTCATGTCCGATGACTCCATCCTTCTGGTATGCCAGGACGGTTGACCTTCACTGGTTATCAGCACACCTTCCAGCTGCAGAGAAAGCGCTGAGGGAAACTTTCTCCAATTCACTCCCTGTTATGAGACATCTCCACCAACTCGCTTCCCACCCTCCCAAATATTCAGACAGCTCCCTCCTCCCACCGTTACAATTGCAGCCGTAGCAAGCAAGCAATATAGAAGCGGAGGCTGACACATTTGTCCAGGATGGTGTCAGATCTCCTGCCTTGGACAGAGGATTGAACTAGAAGATCTCCAATCCTGTGATTCTATAATTCTAAGATGGTTCTCAGCATTCCAGTTTTGGTTCTAGAGTTTCTCTGAATAATCAGAACAAAAATTATCACGTCCTGGGTCTTTTTAATATGAAAGTTAAGGGGAAGTCTTTCCCCCAATTTCTAGGCAGCTATGGCACCTTTAAAATCTTCCAAACTGGTGCTCATTGGGGGCTTTTGAAGAGCAACATGACTTCACGCAACCATCATCCCACAACCCCACTCTCCAAACCCAACCCTCCAAAGCCTGAAAAAGTCCATCTAGCGTATCATCAATGATAAGTCATTATCACTCGAGGCTCAAAGTCAAAACAAACAAGCTCTTTATAATTCCCCAGAAGGAGAACAGGCTTAGAGCTAATTCGCTGAGCAAAATTGAAGAGGGAAGCCAATCTTATCAAAACAGAGAAAGGGGATGAAAATCAGGGGATTTTTGTATAAAAGCATTGACAGATGAAAGTTCTCTGCCATCCCTATTTAAGCCAGAATTTGATCAAAAAAAATATATATATTACTGCCAATTGTTAGCACAGCGCTGCTACTCCTTTCCAGGGAGGCTGGGAGAATTAGATAGGATGAAATTGGCTAAATGCAACCGAAAGAGAAGATGACCACGTTTCCTACTCTGCTCAGAATAAATTTGTTATCAAGCTCCAGAATGGAAGACAAAGGCTTTACAAGGCATATATCCATTTCAGAGTCCTATTTTTTAAAAAAATATATATATATAAAACAATTTTATATAATACACTCATTGCAACTCTGTCTGGCAATTAGCTACGGAAGAAATATTGATGCATTTCATCAGCTTGAGCAAATATCTAATTTTGGAATTCAATCTAACACTATTCTGAAATACCATATTTTTTGGAGTATAGGATGCTCTGGATTATTTATTTATTATTATTTTTTATTGGTTCAATTTATATGCCGCCCTTCTCCGGAGACTCAGGGCGGCTTACAATGCGTTAAGCAATAGCCTTCATACTTTTGTATATACCTGCTTAGTAGGGCTTTTGGCTCCCCCAAGCGGTGTTCTTTTTTATACAAAGTCAGCTTATTGCCCCCACAATCTGGGTCCTCATTTTACCTACTTCGAAAGGATGGAAGGCTGAGTCAACCTTGAGCCTGGTGAGATTCGAACTTGCAGTAATTGCAGGCAGCTGGTGTTACTTAACAGCACTTTAATCTGCTGCACCACCAAGGCTCTTAAAACGCACCTACCTTTTTTGCGAGGAAAAAAAGAAAAAAAAAATCTGCTTCTGCCTCTGTGTCTGCTTCCCAGCAATTTGCCTGCTTGCAGCAAACAGCAAACAGCTGATGCCAAAAATGGGGCGCGTGGAGGTGGCAATAGGCAATGGCAATCCCTACAGCCTGAAACAGCTGATGGTCGGGAGGCTGATCCAACCAACAATCAGCTGTTCGTGCTAATCAGTCTGTGCTGAAGCTGAAGCTGAAACGGACTGTCTACTGTTTGCTGCAAGGAGGTGAATTGCTGAGAGGCAGAGACCAATGGGTGGTGGATGGTAGGTGGGTGGAGTTAAATTCGGTGTATAAGACACACCCAAATTTTCATCCTTTTTGGGGTGGGGAAGTGCATCTTATACTCCAAAAAATACAGTAGTTGCTCATTTCTTGTTCAACTGAAGAGTAATCAACATCTTCCCAACCTTGGTTCCGAACATGGTAGAGACAGCCTGCAATTTTTGGCATGTTAACCTGATCTTTTACACTAAGTTACATTCTTTCCTTAAAATAAAAAGACTGTTTCCAACTAACTGGGAATAATTTGGCTTCATCCATGCCAAACGTCTCCATGAGCAGCTAATTCATCTGACTTCAGCAGACATAATATTTTGAGACCTCTTCCAAGAGCTGTTGTGTCCACTGCATTGGTTTCTTTTCTCAGTAATACATACTTTATCATTGGTTACTTCAAATAGCACTTTTCTTTGATTTCTCCTGCCCCTGAATTTGTGTATTTAGTATTGTTATTGGTACAGGTAGTCCTCAACATAGAGCAATAACATTTAGACTTATATACCGCTTCACAGTGCTTTACAGCCCTCTCTAATTAGTTTTTGGAGTCAGCATATTGCCCCCAACAATCTGGATTCTCATTTTACTGACCTCAGAAGGATGGAAGGCTGTGTCAAACTGGAGCCGGTGAGAATCGAACTACCGAACTGCTGGCAGTCAGCAGTCAGCAGAAGTAGCCTGCAGTATTGCATTCTAGCCACTGCGCCACCACAGCTCTGATATGACGAATCACTTATTGATCCTTCAAAGTTATGAATGGTCCCTCACAAGAGCGACTTCTGATCTGATTTCAAAGTTACAATGGCCTCTCACACACAAATTGTTTTGGTCACATGATCGCATGTTGGGTGCTTGGCAACCAGCTCACCTTTAGAGTCATTTGCAGCATACTGTGGTCATGTGATTACAATTTTCAATGGGGTTTTTTTTTTCTGGTTTCTAATGTTTATTTCTCATTTCCGGCAAAAAACAAAAATGCCCACTGTATAAAATGAATTCATTTAAAAACCGTGGTATTTGCTTCAGGACTTGCCACAAAAAACGTTGTAAAATTGGATCTGGTCATGTGGTGATCTGCTGAATGACCGCAATGACTTACAACCACAATTCAACACTCAGTTATGGTCATCAGTTGAGTCTACCTATCTGTTGTGGCCCGCCAGAGGTCTGCGCGGATCGTTGCTGATCCCAATGATGAGGAGGCTGGTGTGGTGCTGTGCCAAAAGCCTGTGCAGCCGGCGCTCAAGTCAGACAGTGAGGAGGATGAAGAAGATGTGGTGCCAGAGGCTGGGATTCATTCAGGGCCTTCAGAATGTCCAGAGGCTCCTTTAAGTGAAGAGGATGAAGAGGAGGAGTCTCTTCTCAATACACAGAGCTGCCAAAAGGCAGGAGTGGCTCCTCAGGAGGAGGTCTCCTCGAGAGTAAGGCTTGGGGCTAATTGGCCACTCCCTTAGCCTACTTAAGAAAGTACACAGCTAGTAACAAGCTGCAGGAAACAACTTTAGAGCCACGCTAAAGGAGAGTTAGGTTGCATAAAAGTTTAATAAATAAATACCACAGTGATTTAGAAGTATAGATTATTTTCCATGGTTTATTTTATTTATATATTTATCTAATTTATGGAGCCCCCCCATATCATGAAGAAATAACTACGTAACATCCCTCCACGCATCTAAATCCTGTGGTGGCGCAGTGGTTAGAATGCAGTATTATAGGCTAACTCTGCAATTTGACTGACAGGAGTTCGATCCTGACCGGCTCAAAGTTGATTCAGCCTTCCATTCTTCCGAGGTCAGTAAAATGAGGACCCAGATTGTTGGGGGCAAGAAGCTGACTCTGTAAACCGCTGAAAGACAGCTATAAAAGCACTATGAAGCAGTATATAAATTTAAGCGCTATTGCTATTGCTAATACCTTGAAATATTTATAACAACAGAATCTCATTTAGATAAACCATTCTACTCTTTTTCACTATGGATCAAAGACAACATTTCCACTAGTCTAGAAATGCAACAGGCCTCAATACATTCATGGTGTACCTTATAATTGCAGCTGGGAATTTACCTCCATTTGATGATTTCTGTTGGGTGAACAACATCCTAACCCATTAAAGCAATTGTCTGGAATGATTTATCAAAATCACGGCATGAGTTTCTTGCTCAAGTATGAATTGTGCTACAGCTATTTTCAGGGGGCAAAATCAAACAGGTTGGGTGAGACAAAAAATGAAAGTTCCTAGAATAAAGGCCCATTTCCCCAAGAATTTTAGTTCATGTAATATGGAATGAAACCCTCCTATTGATTTATTTCAATACACAGAGGATCAAGGGGTGAAGAGAAAAGACCAGATTGGATCATGGTACTTTAAGCAGTTTTAAAGCGATTTTAACAACAGGCACTATACTTGAACATGAAATTCTCCATTTTATTCCCCAACTGTGAAGTAAAAAAGTCATTTGATTCTTCTGTTCCCCCAAGCCATCTTCTGCAAAGCAAAACTAACCCCTTTTCAGACTAGAGCACAGCAAGAAAGATGTTGTTTCATCAATAAAATGGTAAAAAGTACATATGTGCTAGTCGTTCCCAACTCTAGGGGGTGGTGCTCATCTCTGTTTCAAAGCCAAAGAGCCAGCGCTGTCCGAAGACATCTCCATGGTCATGTGGCCGGCATAACTAAACACCAAAGGTGCACGGAATGCTGTTACCTTCCCACCAAAGGTGGTTCCTATTTTTCTACTTGCATTTTTTACGTGCTTTCGAACTGCTAGGTTGACAGAAGCTGGGACAAGTAATGGGAGCTCACCCTGTTACTAGGGATTCAAACTGCTGAACTGCCAACCTTTCAATTGACAAGCTCAGCATCTTAGCCACTGAGCCACCACATCACTGTTTCATCAATAGCTCATCTCTAATTCAGCATCTCTTATTTTAATTTATATATTGATTGAGGAAACCAGGCCATCAAAGAACAAGATGGCTGGACACCATCAAAGCGGACATCAGCCAGAACAGAAGAATTCAAAGAAGTTGTGCAAGATTGAAAGATATAAGGATACTTGGCCCATAGAATTGCCAAGAGTTGGACATGACTGAATGGATACCATGATCATCTTGATTAATTAAATTTATATGCTGCCCATATCTCACAGTCACATGACTCTATGGACTTTACAGATGATGTTGCACTTTATCACTTCCTAGCATTAGAACCATTATTAAGAACATGTATTCTCATGACTAGCTTGGAGTTACCGGTATTTAAAATACTTATAGCCAGGGGTGGGTTGCTGAGGGTTCACAGGGGTTTGGGAGAACCTCTAGCTAAGATTCTGTGCAGTTCGGAGAACCCCCAAATCCCACTCCTGGCTGGCCCTGCCCACCCCACCCCGCCCCTCCCCTCCCAGGAGCCCCCACAAAGGCCATTTTGGATGCAGTAAGTGCAGGGCGCGCACAGAGGCTCGGGGAGGGCAATAAATGGGCCTACCGGAAGTTTGGGAAGGCTGGAAATGGGCCAGTTTCTGGCCTCCAGATGGCCTCCAGAGCATGGGGAGACCGTTTTCGCCCTTGAGAAAATGGGCCCTTGAGAAAATGGAGGCTTGAGAAAAGTCTCTGGAGCCTGGGGAGGGCAAAAACATCCCATTCCTCCCCCCTGGTGGTGCAGGAGGCTGACTAGGCCACACCCACCATGGCCCCACCCATCCAGCAACCGGGCAGAGAACCCCTTGCTAAAATTTTTCAAGCCCACCCCTGCTTACAGCTATCAGTTCTAGTCTACAAAATTGGATAAGCATTAGATGGCAGCAAAGTTTTTTTTTTCTGTATACTTTTTATTTGGCTGCCACCACATGATATTTTGTCCCCAAAACCTCATAAGACTAGATATTTTGCTAATCGGCCTCTAGCTCTGCATCACCATATGATGTCATTTCTTGAGTGGGGCACTCTCTTTAGTAAAGTCCTAGGAGGAATTATAATATTATTATTAAATACTTCCATTTCATAGTCCTTCCACAAAGATCAAGACCAAGTCTCTTTCTTCTCCATTCAGCTGAGGTTCAGCCCTACTATAAGAAGGGTGAACAAAGTTTGAAGGATCAAGGCTGTAATTCAACCTCCCACCCTCCTGAAGGACCAGATGACAGATGTCACCACAGAGGTGGGAATATCTGGCTAACTTGGGAAGTTGAGGACATTTTCCAAAGGAAAAAACATGCCAAAGTTACAATCACTCCATCTAAGCAAAATAGAACCAAATGAACAAACAAATTGTGCAGCCAACTTTGAGTTTTGGCAGTACAATCACAGGATACTTGGAGAGCCATCAATGGGGTGTTATGGGATCACATTGACCTTGTATCTTCCCCTGCACCAGGGGTGAAATGCTCCCGGTTCGGACTGGATCGCCTGATCTGGTAGCGATGGAGGTGGGTGGTTCGGAGAACTGGCAGCAAAAATCCCTGCCCCAACCCCTCTCACGCCCAGCTGAGCTGCACAATCATCAGAGGCTTGTAAAATGGGGGCCAAACTCACTTAACAAATGTGTTAAGCAACATAAATTCTGGGCTCAATTGTAGTCATAAATCAAGGGCTACCTGTAACATCCTGAGGCATCAGATGTTGGGAAATGAAACATCTTCAAGCAAACAACCACATTCAAAGTACATTAAGACTTCCACGGTTCAGCTTTGAGATATTTTCTTCTATTGGAACAAATTAAATTCTCCAGTAGCTCAAGACAAATTCATAATAAATTATTCCTCCCACAAGGCTTTGATTTCCCAAATTTTCTTGCCTCCTGTCCTGGTAAATCAGTACTTTATCTTGTCAGATTAGTGGAAATGTACTAGAAGCGTCTTAACATTTCAGAATGTTTTTTTTTATGACTATAAACATTTTGGTTTCTTTATGTTCCTGTGTCTGGAATGCATTGCTTTAACCTCTGTTGCATTGGCTTTTCTTTCAACATGGAATAATGCTCACTGAGTTCACAACAGTAACCTTACTACATCTGTAATGGAGAAGCTTAACCAGTGGTGACATTCAATTTTTTTCCCCTACCGATTCTATAGGCGTGGCTTGGTGTAGGAGGGTTTCCTGTGACTGAGTGGGCATGGCCAACTCAATGTCACTCATGTCCACGCCCACTCAGTCACATGACCCCTCCCACCAAGCCATGTCCACAGAACCCGATAGGAAAGAAATGTGGATATGAGCACCAGAAGGGCTCATAGTGAATGCTCTGGCAGAGAGAAGCCAACCTTTTCTCCCTCCATTCAAAGCGGAGCTGCTTTATGGACCCTCCTGGCCTCCTCTCTCCCAGGCATCGAAGTACCTTAAAGGGACAGGCTGCAGCAGCTCCACTGTGAATGGAGGGAGAAAAGTTCGGATTCTCTCTGCTGCATCATTTAACATTGAATGGGTCAAGTGGCCGGAAGGGGCGAGTGAACGGGCGGAAGGGGTGAGCGGCAACTGGGCGAGTGGGTGAGTGGGCGGGCATGGGAGGGACCAACCAGGGGTGGTTTTTACCGGTTTGGCGAACCAATTCAAATTGTCCCTACCAGTTTGCCTGAGCTGTTCCAAACCAGTCAAATTTTACCCCTGATCTTAACACAACACAAGCACCTGTATAATTTGTATAAGCACCTGTATAAGCATGTGTACTGTAGAAGCATCTGTATCTCAAAATAGGATCCATTTCATACCTGAAACCCAGAAGTTATAATGCACCAGACTTCCAAACCACTGCCAGCTGCAATCTGAGCCTTAAATTCCAAACGCAATGGTCCAAATAAACCTACTCCGGAGCAAGAGAGAAATTTTGCTCCTGCTGGCAATGAGCAGAAGAGCTGTCTAACATTCCTGCAACTGCTTTTAGAATATAAATCTGAATCCCCCTAAATAACAGAATCCCTAGCCAATCTCCACACATTTCCTTGCACAAAAACCCAGGGGATCTGATTTTGAACTGACGAAAAGATGCTTTTTTTATACATACATACATGCATACATACATACATACACAGAGTCAGGGAAAAAGAAAAAAAAATAAGCACAGTGACTCATGTATTATACATTACAAACAGGCTGTGCTTCTTTGTATTCATTACATTATTCCCAGTCATTCTCACTTGTACTGAAGTTCGATCGAGCCTCAGATGGAGCTGTGCAACCTTCATTTATAAACTGATATGGGAGGGGATGCCAGGAAGCTAAGTTATAATTATGCAGTATTGTTCCTGACTGTATCTATGTCCACGGCTAAGAGAGTGGATTCATTGTATTTTCTACATAGGAAAGAGGCTGCAGAGGAGCCAAGAATTACAGGAAGTTCTCAACCTTTTTGCTGTGGCCTGTCAGCTGCCGGCCGCTCCAACAGCCGAATCAGATGAGGTGGAGGCACGGGATTCAGGATCAGCATCGAGGCAACCTGAGAGCTCCGAGGGGGAAGAGGGGGTGGAGTGGCAGAGAGAGAGAGACAGTGGCGGAGCCTGGACCATCTGTCAGCCTTCAGATGGAGAGTCAACAGCCACCAGGTCTGGAAGTGGCTGATGAGGAAGAGGAGGAACAGTTGGGTCCAGTGCCTGACATGCGGATACGCGGAAGGCAGAGGAGAGGAGAGCAATGGAAATCCATGGGCTGATCCTAGGGAAGGAAGAGCCATCGCTGTTAGTGAAGCCCCACCCTAGCTCTGGGCATAAAAGACAGGGGGCGGAGATGAATAGATGTGGCAGACAACTATTCATCTTCTGGATGGATGGACTTGTTAGCCTGTGGTGAGGGAGAAACTTTTTACTGGGCTGCTGGTGCTCTGAATAAAGGAATCTTTGAGTTAACGTCAGAGGGTTTGTCATGTTTGGGGAGTTGGGTCAGAACATTATGACAATAATTGAGCCCAGCATTATAGTTGTTAAGTCATTGTGGTGGTAAATTGAGACATCACATGACTGGACAGAATTTTCTGCATATTTTTTAGGGGTTGTTAAGTGAACCCTATGGTTGTTAAGCAAATCCATTTTACCCAATTGGCATTTTCTTTTGCCAGAAATCAAAAATAAATATCAGAAACTGTCCAAAAAAATGTTGAAAACCATGGTCATGTGATCACAGGACACTGCAAACAGCCGTAACAGATAAGTCGGTTGCCAAGTGTCCAAAATAAAATTACGTGATTGGGGAGAAATGCAGCTTTCATAATGCTGAAATTGAGTCTTAAGTAGTTTTTAGTCTTTAAGACTTTTCAAGGTTTTTTTTTTTTGTAACTTTGAATGGTCACTAAGCAACTGGTCAAAAATTGAGGACTACCTGTATTGATGCTTCTTTTCCTAAAAGTGAGTGTGTGATTCTTAGATTTATAGATTACTTCTTATAGCTCAGAAAACTCAAGTGTGCTTTCATGTTTTCAAC
Organism: Masticophis lateralis; assembly: GCA_030761175.1. NCBI lineage: Eukaryota > Metazoa > Chordata > Lepidosauria > Squamata > Colubridae > Masticophis > Masticophis lateralis. The sequence continues at coordinate 14,215,930 of JAUDYJ010000001.1, forward strand.
TTCCCCTTTAGAAGTGTTTGCTGGAAAGGCTCAGTGGTGGGATTCAGCCAGTTTGCACCACTTCGGGAGAACCGGTTGTTAACTTTCTGAGTAGTTTGGCAAACTGGTTGTTGGAAGAAATTATTAGGGCAGAGAACCGGTTGTTAAATTACTTGAATCCCACCATTGGAAAGACTACTTACAAAATATGAACTTTGGAAAACCAATGAATATAAATATATGGACACAGCTAGGATGCAGGATTTTGCTGAAGGATTGATCTTTAAAAGTTAAGCTGCTTCTGAGTGATTTATTTTCGGATTGGAGACTACTGGGAGCTCCTAGAACTTGGACGGGAGATCACCTGAAATCTGGATTGAAAAATAAGAACAGATGTAGATGAAAATATATATATACACACACACAAAACCACACACACAAAATGGAAGAAGGAAATGACAAACCACATCCATATTGTTGTCAAAGATTTTATAGACATATGTATGATTTCAAAATTCCAAACAGGGCTCAAAGGAGAGATTCCTTCATATACCAATATCAATGTCTATTATTCTTTAGCAGAATAACAGAATTGGAGGTTTTGAAGGTCTTCTAATTCAACCCACTGCTCAACCAGGAAACCCTATACCAGGGATGGCTAATCTTTTTGCCATCACGTGCCAAAAGTGGGGGGGAGTGTGGGGGGTCGTGTGTGCGGGTGCCCACATCCATAATTCAATGCGCCCTGCCTTCCCACGCATGCACACGTGACCCCTTCACACTTCCCCCTGCTTTTGGCATGTGATGGCACGGTGGACCCAGTACTCCCGTTTTCCCCCCTCCCCAGGCTTCAGAGGCTTTCTAGGAGCCTGGGAAGGGCAAAAACAGCCTTCCCCATCCTCCCGGAGGCCTTCCGGAGACTGGAAACAGCCAGTTTCCTGACTTCCGGTGGGACCGGAAGGCCTGAAAATCAGTTGGCCGGTGTGCGCATGCGTGCTAGAGCTGAGCAAGGACAACACTCACATGCCCACCAATATGGCTCCGCGTGCCACCTGTCTATCACAGTTCTAGAGTCTCAACTTCTTATTTACATTTACACTTCTTTATTTAGAGCCTTGGTGGCGCAGCAGACTAAAGTGCTGTTAACTAGCACCAGCTGCCTGCAATTACTGCGAGTTCAAATCTCACCAGGCTCAAGGTTGACTCAGCCTTCCATCCTTTCAAGGTAGGTAAAATGAGGACCCGGATTGTGGGGGCAATAAACTGACTTTGTATAAAAAGAACACCGCTTGGGAGGGTGGGGGGGCAAAAGCCCTACTAAGCAAGTATATACAAAAGTATGAATGCTATTGCTTAATGCATTGTAAGCTGCCCTGAGTCTCCGGAGAAGGGCAGCATATAAATTGAACAAACAAATAAACAAATACATTGCGGCAACCAAAACTGGATGCAGTATTCTAAGTGTGGCCTTACCAAGACATTATAAAGTGATATTAACACTTCACACAGCAATTTTATCCCTCTGTTAATGCAGCCTAGAATTGTGTTGGCTGTTTTGGTAAGCTGCAACAAACTTCTGGCTCATATTTAAGTGATTGTCCACTTGGACTTTTTTTGAAACTAAAGGAAGCACTCTACAGATTATTAAAAAATGGGCTTTTCCCAATTGTTACATAAAATAGGGTTCCACTACAAGTGTTATTTATTACTTATTAAGTGTTACTTGTATTACTTATTACTTAAAGTAAGCTGCAGTTTCAGCTGTAGTTATTATAAGTCATCTCAAGGACAAATATGCCTAAATCTTTGTAATGTAGTTTATATCTCACTTGGATGGGATCAGTATGTAAAGACCAGTGGGAGATGAAATGTTAAACACAACTTTAAGACATGTTTTATGTATATTGTAGCACTACTACCATCATACCATATCTATTTCCATCTTATTATACAGTGTGAGCTCTCAAAAGACTTCATGAGGAAATTTAAGCTTATTGCATCTTGCAAAATGGAGGAAAAAATGATAATGTTGCCTTATTTTCCGATAAAAATGCCACAAGTTATTTATCCAACCCCTGGTATTATGCATGCATGGGCTCGGCAAAGAAGTAAATCTTTCAAAAAGGGGGACAAGAGAAAGAGGAGAGCATGCATGCATGGAACAAAAGTAGATTAATTGAATCCTGAGAATGGGGAGCCTCATTTCAAGCCTTATTTACTATGCTAGCATAATAAATTGGGAGGTAATGTTAGCTCATCTGTCAGCATTTGTTTGCTGAAGAAGCTAAGGCCTTGCTGTTCTAAAGGGGATTGGCTGGCAAACATTTCAAAATCCGGGAAGATTTTGGTACCTTCTCTGCAAGAGACTCAATAAAACTCTGCCCATAATTTGGTGACAAAACTGTCCATTTTTAACAGCGCAATTAGAAACAGAGAGAGAGAGAGAGAGAGAGAGAGAGAGAGAGAGAGAGAGAGAGAGAGAGAGAGAGAGAAACAGACACAGAGAGAGAGAGGGAGAGAGAGAGAGGGAGAGAGAGACAGACAGAGAGACAGAGAGAGAAAGAGAAAGAGACAGAGACAGAGATAGAGAGAGAGAGAGACACACACAGAGACAAAGAGATTTCTACTGGAAGAAAAGGAGAAAAGGAGAAGGGAAAAGGGAAAAGGAGATGGAAAGGAAAACGGGAGAGGCAGGGGGAAAGGGAAGATAAAGAGGGAGTGGGAGAGGGAAGACAGAGAGGGAGAGAGCAGAGGGAAAAGGGAGTGGGAGAAGGAAAAGGAAAGGAACAGAAGCTTTAGAAATATATTTTAAAGCTCTCTACTGCATTTGAATTATAGATGATGAGGCTTAGGTACCCCAATCAAAAATGGGGAAGGATGTGATTGCTTAGAAGAAAAAGGAAGGAAGGAAGGAAGGAAGGAAGGATTTCTAAAGGTTAGACAGATGGCGGCTATTTGAATTGCCAGCAGGAAGGTGTTCCACAACGGTAGGGACAGCCACAGAAAAAGCACACTTCCAAGGTCCCACTAGATAGCAAGATTTTAGTGAGAGGACCTAGTCCGTGCCCAGTCTATTTGATCTAGTGGATTGAGTGGATATTTTAAGGAAATGCAGTCCCACAAATAAACAGGTCCCATGTCACATAGGGCTTTAAAGGTGATAGCCATCACCTTGAATTGCAGGTGGAAAAAACCCTCCAGATTGCCCAACCAGGGTGTAACATGGGTGAACCTATTGGCATCCAATACTGCCCATGCTACTGCATTCTGGACCACTTGTAACTTCTGAGTAGTCTTCAAGGGCAACCCCATGTAAAGCACATTGCAACAATCCAGCAATCCACGATCTCATCATTTTCAGCCTGGTGCCCTAACCACTATAGCAGCGGCCCTCAACCTTTTGGGTACCAAGGACTGATTCAGTGAAGAGTGGTTTTTTTCACAGACCTGGGGGAGCATAGTTTTGCTCACTGCCTGCATCCTGTGTGTGTGCAGATGGGACTTTGCTCACTTGTGTGGCCCAGTTCCTGGTAGGTCATGGACCGGTGCCAGTCTACGGAACAAGGGATGGGGACGTCTGCACTAAATTGGGTTTTCAAAGGCTGTAGGATAAAGTTTCTCAAATGTGGCAACTTTAAGACGTGTGAACTTCGACTCCCAGAATTCCTCAGCCAGCATAGGAACACCTAAGAAGGCAGCAAATTCCCAGCTTTTCTTACTGCAACCTGAACAGTTCTTGGGCAGGGTTCAGAAATGCTTCTAATTAGATGGATGTTTGCCTCTGCATGGGAAGCCTCTCAGAAATGTAACCAGTGTACTAGCCGTATGTGTGCACTCATATGGGACTTTTACTTAGCATGGCTCGAAATTCCTTCCCTCTTAATTTCCCTCTAGGTTTAGTGGTGCTGCTTGACTTCGGCATGATCGTGAGGCTGCAGAAACACATTTGCTCGCTGCCATCATTACCAATTTAAGTTCCCCCGGTTTTATAAAGCACCTGACAACAACGGATATCGGTTGTGTTTCAGGATCTCACTTGAAATGTCTGTTTATCATCCTGGAATTCTCCAATGAAATTCCCGGTAGGTCATGGGCTCTAAAACAATTTTTCTTCCAACTTCAGCCTATGAAATGTAAAAGTAAAGAAAGGTGGGGGGGGGTGATTTGGGGGGAGGCTATTTTTGTGCCCACGAAGATGAAAAAAAGAGAGATGCTTTTAACTGGAAATTAAAGCTATGTACAAACAGGAGCTGGAAGCAGGCAGATTTTATTAAGAAAACTTGCAAGAACTAATGCAGGCAGTGACTAGGCATCAAAAACATGACTAGGGGAAAGGAAGGAAGGAAGGAAGGAAGGAAGGAAGGAAGGAAGGAAGGAAGGAAGGAAGGAAGGAGAGAGAGAGAGAGAGAAGGAACAAAGGAAGGAAGGAAAAAAGATGGAAGAAAGGAAGGAAGGAAAGAAAGAAAGAAAGGGGGAGAGAAAGAAAGGAGAGAGAAAAAAGAAAGGAAAGAAAGAAGGAAGGAAAGAGAAGGAAGGAAGGAAGGAAGGAAGGAAGGAAGGAAGGAAGGAAGAAGGAAGGAAGGAAAGAAAGAAAGAGGGGGAGGGAGGGATTGACTTCTGGGCATGGTGCAATAGGACTGAGTGTTTGTTAGTAGGATTCACTGGGCTAGGGATTTTCTTTTTGTCTTTCACTGTGAGTTGTGTTGTGTTGGGGGGGGCATGTACGAAGGGAAGCTCAGCCAATCTCATTGTACACATGTTATACTCTGACAATAAAGGTTTGAACTGGAATTGGGAGGGAGGGAGGGAGGGAGGGAGGGAGGGAGGGAGGAAGGAAGGAAGGAAGGAAGGAAGGAGGGAGGGAGGGAGGGAGGGAGGGAGGGAGGGAGGGAGGGAGGGAGGGAAGGAAGGAAGATGATTTGGAAAAGGTGATGAAGTTTCTTTTGAATAAATGAACCCTAATCTCAACTTTAACCGAATGTAAAGAAATTTAGAGCCAAGCTTGGTTGAGTCACGAAAGCTTCTTTACAGAGGAAGGAAGGAAGGAACCATTAAGGAAAGACTTGGAAAAGAGTTTACAGATAGACCTCAACTTACAAATAGGGACTGTTTGAAGTTATGACAGACACCTACCCTCTTCCCAAAGATTTTTATTTTATTTTACTTTATGCACGGCTGGCTCGGGAATTCTGGGAGTTGAAGACCACAGATCATAACACGGCTGTAGCTGACCATCCCTGCACAGAAAGTCAAGAGTAAACTCCTGGTTTTCCCTGGATGAACCTCAGGAAAATAGTAAAACACGATTCCATTCCTGTTTTATATATTTATTTTCCCCGTCTACTGAAATCTACTTTCATCTCCTGACAATCATGCTGGTAATTATTATTATTTTTAAAAGGCCATGCCAAAGTGAACTGCAGACTGATGGAAGACAATTGTCTCAATAATAACACACCAACAGCAATAATAAAAACAATAAGAAATATGGCAAGCCTATTCTTGGAAAAAAACATGTTTTGTCTTCTGACTTAAAAAAAAAGCCTCATATCAGAATACTTGATAGATATGTCTGCACGATTTGCATCATGTTTTGATTTAGCTTTTCTACTAAAGTGGACCCCCCCCCAACCATTATAATTCACAGAACATCTTCATCGTTCACAAAATAATAATAATAATAATAATAATAATAATAACAACAACAACAACAACAACAACAGCAGCAGCAGCAGCAGCTTTAAGTATAGCTGGAATCTTATAGAACAGTGAGATCCTCGGTGCTTTGTAAGCTTGGCTGTTTCCTTCCAGACATTTCAAGAAAACAGCCAAGCTCAGAGAGCATCGAGGACTCCAGATTTCAACCCTGAGCTACAAATATTCTCTTCTGTTGGTATCTTATAGAACAGTGATGGTGAACTTATGGCATGCATGCCCAAAGTGGCACATGGAGTCATGTCACTCTGCATGTGCGGCGTCACCTGTTCCTCTTGTGCGCATGTGCGGGTGACAATCAGCTAGTTTTTTTGCATGCAGCAGTGCTGGAAACTGGAAGAACTGGTCTTCCATTTTCCTGCGTCAGCATGCACAGCGGCCAGCTGATCATCACGTGCGCATGCACACCACAAACCCAGAAGTGTAGCTGGCTGAAACCAGAAGTTCAGTAGCTGAAACCAGAAGTTCATTTTCGGGCATGCACATGCGCCCTGGGCAGCTCCTCTTCCAGGTTACGGCCCAGATGTGCGTGTGATCCAGGGGTGGGTTTCAGCAGGATCTGACCAGTTCTGGACAACCAGTAGCGGAAATTTTGAGTAGTTCAGAGAACCGGTAGTAAAAATTCTGACTGGCCCCGGCCAGTCCCAACTGATCAGGAGGAAATGGAGATTTTACAGTATCCTTCCCCTGCCACGCCCACCAAGCAAAGCCCAGGAAGCCACAGCCACAGAACCGGTAGTAAAAAAAATTTGAAATCCACCACTGGCGCACTCCGTCATCATTGTTATAGAACAGTGAATATTGTCCTGTCCTGTGTATGTCTTTTTTTAAAAAACCAAGCACAAAGTTCAACTGAATGGAAGACTTAAGGCAGTGTTTCCCAAACTTTTGACATATGTGTACCCCTTCTATAATTGCTGAGTAATGCTGAGTGCCCCTCATAAAAAACATATGCTTTAATAAAAATCAAAATATATTGATTTTATATATATATATAATCAAAATCAGTGGAACTTACTAAAGCACGATAACAGGCGCCCGGAATTAACTATTAAAGAAGTAAGTTGTCTCTATAACAAAGTGCAGTATATTCACGCCGTGTCACGCCTCACAAGACAGTCTAACCGTTAGATAACACTGCAATTCTCCGGCTTTTAAACAGCTCTGAGGCTCAACATTAACTGTTAATGTTCCCGCAGTTTAAAAATGGCCGAACCAGAGCTACGTGAAGGATGCGCAGAAGTTCCCGCCATAATGAGTTGCGATACGATGTATGATGGCTCCATTTCCCATGTAAAAACTGCGATACATGCCTATTTCTTTCTTTGTTCTGTGGGCGCAGCTAAGCACGGTGCAGTGGATATTCCCACGTGATCCCCACTAAACTCCGGTGCAATGCGTACCCCCACCAAACTGTTCCCGTACCCCTGGGGGTACACGTACCACACTTTGGGAAACACTGACTTAAGGGCTATTCATTTCTAGCTCCCCTCCCTCCCCATTCTAATACCAGAACTGAACACATGTAGATGGCAATATGATTAACACATTTTCTTATTTCATCCAGATTCTTCCTCCTTTCTCCCTTTTCTTTTGGCTTTGATGTTCGCAAACCCTTCCAGGCTCAGTTGGAACAAGTCATTCTGAGACTAGTAAAACTCTGGCCAAGCATCTGCTTTCTGAGTTTTGATATTTGTATGCCAGGACTTGTGTAATATTGATTGCAATCTGGCTTTTCTCCCACAGCCCCTTTACATACATGAATTATGAGCCCTTTTTTTTCCAGACAGTTATATGCAGTGGCATAATTCAGAAGCAAAGGATGCTAAGATTAGAAGGGAGGATTGCTCCCTTTGGTGTCACTTGTCTTATTTTTGCACCTTCCCATCATAAAGCTGGCAACTACCAATGTCTCCATGGACTTCTCTCTTGATCTCCAGCAAGATTCCTGGCCCCAACTGGCCCTATAAAGGAAATATTTTAATTTTTAGCTTCATATTTGTGTTCTGATAATTTATTTATAAACCTTCTATCTATCACCCCTTGGAAAGACTTATAGGTGAATATATCTTATCTGGAACCCAGGTATTTGTTAAAACTTTAAACAAACACTTAATGAAATAACATAAATTGCTAGATTACAGGTCAGTATAATCTAAAAAACAATCTAAACTACTATCCAGATTCCTAAATGTTTCTAGACAAACCCCAGGCAGGGCATCAAGACAAAAACACTCCCTTCTTTAGCTTCAGAATAGTGGTTAAGCTCCAAGAAGGCTCTGAGTTCTAATCTAATCTTAGGTATGAAAGCCAATTGGGTGTCTTTGGGTCAGTCCTTTTCTCTCGGTTCAACCCACACGAGGAAAGAGCAATATGTATGTTCTCTGCCCTATGTTACTTATAAAATAATAAAAGTGAGATTTAAAAAAAAATCAAAGAAAGAAAGAAATCTGGTATTAGCAGACATGGTGTCTCTATTATTGGAGATAATGTATAGTCTGCACGTCTGGTAGCTATCAATGTCTCCATAAATTTGGCCTTGTAAATCTGTCGGTAAATCCCTTGAAACACCATTCCATTTGGAGCCATAAACTAAGTAACAGGCTAGCCAAATTTTAGGGTGAAGCTCAACTACTCAGGCTGATGAAAACCAGAAACAATGGTGAAGAACTTCTCAAAGATGTCTTTAAGAAGCCAATGGCTTAAAAAGGTTAGATCACTGGTCACCCATTGTTTCAGATATTAGTGGGTTTTGATTACAAGAAAAAGATTGGTTTCAGCAGCAGAATTGTTTTACGCTATAAGCAGGTAGGCAGCTGCCATCTTTGAGTGATTGTGGACTCTCTACTGAAAATCATTAAGCCTCCATTTTGTCAATGTGAAGGTCCGGTGAAATTGATTTGTGGCTACTCATGCCTTTGCACAGGAATATTCTCAAGTAACAGTTAGCAACTGCTTGAGTTGGAATGGAATGGAATGGAATGGAATGGAATAGAATAGAATAGAATAGAATAGAATAGAATAGAATAGAATAGAATAGAATAGAATAGAATAGAATAGAATAGAATAGAATAGAATAGAATAGAATAGAATAGAATAGAATAGAATAGAATAGAATAACAGAGTTGGAAGGGATCTTGGAGGTCTTCTAGTCCAACCCCCTGCTTAAGCAGGAAACTCTACACCACTTCAGACAAATGGTTATCCAACATCTTCTTAAAAACTTCCAGTGTTGGAACATTTACAGCTTCTGGAGGCAAGTTGTTTCGCTGGTTAATTGTTCTAACTGTCAGGAAATTTCTCCTTAGTTCTAAGTTGCTTCTCTCCTTGATTAGTTTCCACCCATTGCTTCTTGTTCCACCCTCGGGTTCTTTGGAGAATAGCTTGACTCCCTCTTCTTTGTGGCAGCCCCTGAGATATTGGAATACTGCCATCATATCACCCCTTGTCCTTCTTTTCATTAAAGTAGACATACAGAATTCCTGCAACCGTTTTTCATATGTTTTAGCCTCCAGTTCCCTAATCATCTTTGTTGCTCTTCTACATCATGGCAACCAAAATTGAATGCAGTATTCCAAGTGTGGCCTTACCAAGGCATTATAAAGTGGTATTAACACTTCGCGTGATCTTGATTCTATCCCTCTGTTTATGCAGCCTAGAACTGTGTTGGCTTTTTTGGCAGGTGCTGCACACTGTTGGCTCATATTTAAATGGTTGTCCACTAGGACTTCAAGATCCCTCTCAGTTAGATAAGGATTCTAGGACAGTTGGACTTATTTTACTTGTGGTTATGTAAGGATTCTAGCCTGATCCCTCGTTTGACTCTGCCCCTTGATTGTGCCACTCCTTCCACTACACATTCAACATCATTAAGCATGGAATGGATGGTCACCTTTCATTTTAACAAACCAAGATCTGGTGATCTTTGAATTTTCTTCCAACTTTGAAAATCAGCGGATAAGCAAGTTTCATACTGATGGTCTCGAAGTCCTTTTGGTTTTCTTCCCTGATCAGAATGGGCGTTGGTCTTACCTGATACGCCCGTTCTCGATGAAGCGCCCACAGCAGTCAGGATTGGGTAGTGGCAGGTCTGGTATCCAATGAGACCGAGCCTACTGAACTTTTCTGGCACCTCCCCTTCCTGTTAGTCCAGTTTGGAGGCGAGTTCGTTCAGTAGACTGAGGTGTCTGCAGATATATAAGAAGAGAATGAGAGTCCACCCACCCCCATGAATCCCAGTACGGCCTAGGGTGGGGCTGACTGCTGTGGGCGCTTCATCGAGAACGGGCGTATCAGGTAAGACCAACGCCCATTCTCCGCCCTAGCGCCCACAGCAGTCAGGATTGGGACATACCAAAGCTTGATGTCTCCTAGGGTGGGATAGGCCGGACCCTCTGGAGAACTCTCCTGCCGAATGCTGCATCCGCCGATGCATAGGAGTCGAGGCGATAGTGCCGGACGAAGGGAGTCACAGATGCCCATGTAGCTGCACGGCAGACTTCCTCCACCGATGCTTGTGTGGCCCAAGCTGCCGAGGTGGAAGCGCTCCTGGTGGAATGAGCGGTAATGTTGCGCGGGGCCGGAAGAGATTGTGACTCGTAGGCGGATGCGATGGTAGCCCGCAACCAGCGACCTATCGTGACTGAGGAAGCTCTTGCCCCCATCGAAGCCGGTTGAAAGGACAGAAACAAGGCTTCTGATCGACGGAAGGAAGAAGTACGAAACAGATAAATGCGGAGAGCTCTTCGTACGTCGAGCTTGTGCCAAACCGCCTCCTGATGACATCTGGGAGCAGGACAGAAATCCGGGAGGATGATCTCTTGTGCCCGATGGAACGTGGCGTTGACCTTGGGGATGAAGGCAGGGTCGAGTCTGAGGACTACCCTGTCTGAATGGAAGATGCATAGGTCAGCACGGACCGACAAAGCCGCCAGCTCAGAAATCCTACGGGCAGAGGTAATAGCGACCAGGAAGGAGACTTTGAAGGAAAGATATTTCAGGCTGACCGTGCGAAGAGGCTCGAAGGGAGCAGCGGTCAAGGCTTGAAGGACTTTGTTGAGGTCCCACGTAGGGAACCGATGGATTACGGGAGGTCGGAGGTTTGTAGCGCCTCGTAAAAAGGCGTGCACAAGTGGGTCGTTGGCTAACGTAGATGAGGAGCCACATGAAAGAATGGAAGATAATGCCGCCACCTGTCGGCGAAGGGTGTTAGGGGCCAAGCCTGAGCGGAAACCATCCCGCAAGAAGTCTATAAGCTGAGGAATGGAGGCCTCCGTAGCAAGGATTCTTTTCCTAGAGCACCACTTGACAAAGGAACGCCAGGTAGAGCCGTATATGCGCAAGGTAGAAGGACGTCTGGCCGCCTGGATGATGGTGATGGCGTCCGGAGAGACTAAGGCTCTAGCGAGGAGGCGCCGCTCAACCTCCAAGCGGTCAGTTGATACGACTGTGGGTCCGGGTGTCGAAGAGGACCTTGAAGGAGGACTATCTTGCTGTCGGGAATCCTCCAGGGAGGGGCCACCGACAGGGACAACAGATCGGGAAACCACGGATGTCGAGGCCAGTGGGGGGCCAGAAGGATGATCTCCGCCCTCTCTAGCAGAATCTTGCGGATTACCCTGGACAGGACTGGGAGGGGGGGGAAGGCGTAGAGAAGCTGACCCGCCGGCCAAGGGCTGCGGAGGGCATCCACAGCCTCTGCTCCCGGGCAGGGAAAACGAGAGAAGAACCGGGGCAGTAGGTGATTGGCGGCCGAGGCGAACAGGTCGACAGTCGGGGTCCCGAACCGGGATATCAGCTCGTCGAAGAGGGGAGGATGCAGGCTCCACTCTGAGGGATCGATCTGGAAGCGGCTGAGGGAGTCCGCCTGAATGTTGTCTACCCCCGATATGTGCTCGGCCCTGATCGAGGATAGATGAGTCTCGGCCCAGCGGAATAATCTGGTTGCCTCCTTCTGTAGGGAGCGGGATCGAGTTCCGCCCTGCCGGTTGATGTGTGCTTTGGCCGAGACATTGTCTGTGAGAATTAAGACATCCTTGCCAACAATCTGAGCCTCGAAGGCCAGGAGGGCTAAGAAGATGGCCCGTAGTTCCAGGACATTGATGTTGAACCGCTGTTCCTGCGGGGACCATAGGCCTTGGGCCATGTGGACGTCTAAGTGAGCCCCCCAGCCCGAAAGGCTGGCATCCGTTGTAATCACAGTCCTGGTCACTTGGCCGAAGAAAGAGCCCCGGGATACGGCCGACGACGTCCACCAGGTCAGAGAGTCTGTCACCGAAGGGGGCAAGGCGATTCTGGAAGCTGAGGTGGCCCGTTTGGTCCGTTGGAACGGGAGTAAAAGCCACTGGAGCTCCCTGCTGTGTAGGCGAGACCAGGGGACAATATCGTAAGCGGATACCATCTTGCCCAGAAGACTGGAGAGACCCAGGAGAGAGGAGGATCCGCATTTCAGGATGCGGTCAGCTGATTCAGAAAGGCTAGTTTGGCGGTCAAGGGAGAGGGAGACCTGAAGGTTTGATGAATCAATGAGAGCGCCCAGATGTTGGATGCAAGTGGAGGGGGATAGCAGGCTCTTACGCCAGTTAATGGAAAAACCGTGGCTTTGTAACATGGCAATGGTGGAAGAGACATCGTGGATGGCCTTGGAACGAGATTGGGAGAGGACAAGGATATCGTCTAAATAAAAAAGGGCTCTGATAGGGACAGAGGCAATATGTGCCATGAGAGCGGCCATAACCTTAGTAAACGCCCTAGGGGCAGAGGAAAGTCCAAATGGGAGGGCCGCGTACTGAAAATGGCGGCCATTATGAAAGAAACGCAAAAATTTTCGGTGGGAAGGAAGGATGGGGATGTGGAGGTAAGCTTCAGTGAGGTCTATGGAGGACATAAGGTCTCCATTGCGGATGCAGAGGAGTATGGTATTTAAGGACTGCATTTTGAAGCGATGGTAAACGATGTATTTATTGAGGGACTTCAGGTCAAGGATAGCCCTCCAATCCCCCGAGGACTTTGGTACCAAAAATAAACGGGAATAAAACCCTAGACCCCTTTGGTTAGCGGGGACAGGCTGGATAGCCTTGATGGTTAATAAATGCTGGATGGCCTCATCGAGCTGAGCCCGTTTAACCGGGTCAGACGATAGAGGGCAAGGCAAAAAAAGGTTGGGAGGGGGGGAAGAGAATTCTAGGGATAGGCCAAATCTAATGGTGTTTCTGACCCAGAGGTCAGAGGTAGTGGAATCCCATTGATCAGCGAACCGAGATAGACGGCCGCCAATGACTGGGTCTGGGTTGTCCTTAACGAGGTCTCCGAAAGGGTCTGGCTCTCCCACCCCGAAAGGACCGTTTGGGATTGAATCTGGGGCCTTGCCTAACCTGGGTGTCGAATTGGCGTTGTCTCGAAGGGAAGTTCCTTTGATGACGCTGGAACGAGGTAGACTCCGATGATCGAAAGGAGGAGGAACGAAAGGACCCTAGGTGTCGAGGATCTGAGCGCCTGGAAAGGGCAGGGAGGATCTTGCGGTGGTCTCTGGTCTCTATCAGGAGGGGATCCAGCTGCTCTCCGAAGAGTTTGTCCCCGGAATAAGGAGAAGAAGCAAGACGCCATTTGTTCCTGGCGTCCGCCTGCCAATTTCGGAGCCAGAGGAGACGCCTGGAGGTGACTGAGGTTCCAATGGCTTTGGCAGAGAATCGGGCGGCGTTAAGTGTAGCATCTGCCGAAAATTCCACTGCCGCCAGGACTTTATTGATGTCCTGGTGGGTTCGGTGATCCGTGGCTGGAATGCGCTCTTGTAGCTGTTTGAGCCAAAGGATGGTGGCCCTGTTGAAAAAAGAGGCCGCTGAAGAAGCCTGGACCGCCCATGCAGAAGCCTGGTGGTTTTTTATGAGGGTTCTCTCCGCCTTCTTATCCTCTGGTTTTAAGCATTCCTCAGAAGGCCCGGTGAGGGGGGAGGAGGAAGAAAGGGCCACGATAGGCGGATCCACCGAGGGCACCTGCAGGAGGGAAGAATAATCTTGGGCAACATTATAAAACTTCCTGTCCAGATTATTTGGCACAGGGCCCGAGCTGGGGTTGGACCACTGCCTTTTGGTGACATCAGAGAAGAGCTTAGGTGCTGGAACAATGTCGGAGTGCGCAGCAGGCTCTTGAAAGAGGGCTGAGGATGCGGTGACAGACCCCGCGGGAGCCTCAGAAGGGGAGGCAGGAGGCCCGAGACCAGTGACCAACTGGGCCTTGTGGAGAAGGGACCGGAACATATGGGGTTTGAACAAACCCACAAAGGCAGGTTGGTCGGGTTCCAGCCCTTCATCCTCAGAGAGGTCCTGGTCAGGATGAATTTCACCTTCTGATAAGGAAGCCTGGCTGTCTGATTCCCGGTCGTAAGGGTCTTCTGTGACCTCCTCTGGGCGAGCTCGGGAGCGAGAGCGAGAATGGTCCCCTTGTCTAGAGGAATCAGCCATGGTATGTTGTTGAAGGCCCTGGGCAATGCCTTGCCTGATGGCTTCAGAAATCAAATCAGCTAAGGAGAGCCTCATGTCTGAAGGTAAGAGGGGATTCTGAAGGATGGATTGCGGGTCAGCCAAAGTTGAAGCAGAGGAGACCGGATCAGCTGAAGGATTAGCAGGGGACTGAAGAGATTGATCATCTGCTCCTGGACAAGCCGGAAAAACAGAGGCAGCTACTTGGGACGGAACTGAATCACCTGCTAGGGACCTATCAGGAGACAGAGAGGTGGTAGTGCGGTGGGGAGAAGCCTCCTGGGAGGCCACAGAAGAAGCGGTGGCGCCACGTGAAGAGCTCCTGAGAGCCGCTGTCGTTGGTTTTGGTTGAGGCAAGTTCTTAGCCTGAGCCCTGTCAAAGGCCCGGTCCATGGCCTTATGTCTGCGGGCTTCATCCCTGGACATGGTTGATTTGGATGAAGAAGCGCCCTTAGCAGAAGAGGGATTGCTCTTGCTTCTTTGGGAAGAGGAGCCCTCTCCAGGGTCTTCAACCCTTGGCCTTTTGCTTGATCTGGTACGGCCTGATTTTTGAGGAGGAGGATCTGCCATGATCAGGTCTGGCTCTCTATAAAGAGAAAAGGTGCCAGGAAAAAAAGAGAGGGGGGGGGTCAGCAACAGCAGGACAAGAGCCCCCTTCTTTCCTTTTCTCTCTCTCTCTCTCTCTTTGTCTCTCTCTCTCTCTCTCTCTCTCTCTCTCTCTCGCTAGGTAAGGACCTTGAGCGAGGGATTGAAAGGCTTGGCCCCAAAAGCCTTAGGGGCAAACAGGCAGATTTTTTTTTTTTTTTTTTTTTTTTTTTGGAGAGGGGGGGGGGGCGGGCTGGGAAGCCGAAGGGGAATGCGGACACACTCCTCGCCCTTCCCCTTCGCTGTAAGGCCCCCTGAGAGAGTGGCAAAAATGGCGCGAAATTTTTGGGCCCAGAAAATGGCGCCCGCGCCAAAAAACAAAATGGCGGCCGCGACGAAAACGGCCTGAAACAAGGCAGCAGGGGCTTCCAGGCAGGTGCAGGGGAAGGCGGACACCCTCCTCGCGCTTCCCCTGCGAAGGCTGAGCCCCCAAGGGGGTCGGAGAGCACCCGGTTAAACAGCGAGTGGGGGGGGGAAAAACAAAATGGCGCCCGCGCCTCTCAGCTGATGAGCGGGCCCTTGAAGAAGCCGCGGCGGCCCGAAAAGGAAAGAAAGAGACGCTGGGAGCGCGGACACACTCCTCGCAGCTCCCAGCGAAAAAGTAAAAAACAGCCCCAGGAATAATGAGAGAGAGGAGGAAAGCGGCAGAGCCAAACGGAGTTAGCTCGTGCGCCCCAACAGGAGCTGCCCAAGGGAAGCCCCAGCCTTAGGAGGCCTTCGGCGGCTACAGGCTCCTGCCCTTCACGCCGGACCTTACTTGTTGTGAAGATTGAAGTAGTCTTGAGATGAGATTGAAGCTGAATCAGGAATAAAACAGGCCAAATAGGCTAGAGGATCTGCAGACACGTCTGGTCTTGGATAAGACCGAGCCGAAAAACTGGACTAACAGGAAGGGGAGGTGCCAGAAAAGTTCAGTAGGCTCGGTCTCATTGGATACCAGACCTGCCACTACCCAATCCTGACTGCTGTGGGCGCTAGGGCGGAGAACTTATTATCTCACTTTCAAATCTAGTTATTTTTATCCCAGGGATCAAGTAAGTCGTTCTCCAACCCCCCACTTCAAGTTCACTTTTTTTGTGAAGCATTACTGTTTCATTTGATTCTGGGCAATTTGCCCCAGGAGAGAGAGAGAGCAAGGCTGTCTGTTCCTTCACTCAAAGAGAGCAGACTGTACGGACAGCAAGCAGATGGAATGTCTTTCAAATATACCAAGCCTGTCTGGGGAGTTATTCTTCTATTTTCCACTATGACGATTCAGACTGAAAAACCCAATTCTGCTCTGTGATATTATCTTGTCTCCTTCCAAGCTATGGCTTCATAGATTTTATTTCATCTCTCTTCCTGCACTTTGGTGATAGTTCTACCGGGCTTCTGATCTAGTTCCAGTGACTTTTTTGGAGGTCACTTCAGGTCAAGTTGGACATCTTTGCAACAATTTTTCCTCTCACAAGGCAATGATTGGTAACCTCTTTCTACATTTGTGCATTGTTCCTGTGCTGTAGCATTTATTGGCACAAGTGGAAAAGAAGATTTTGTAGGTGGAAATTAGAGGACAGGAAAATGATGGTCTACTTAGAGATGAGGTGCCCAAAATCAATCTTTAGGAGCAGATGTAGAATGTCACTTAAAAGCAACGTTTCCTTCAGGTAAAGAAGATGTAATGATGTAAAAAAAGATATTCAGACTCTGGAAGATCAACAAAGATGATTAGTGGACTGGATATTAAACCTATAAAGAATGGTTCCTGAAATTGGGTGTGTCTAGTTTAAGAAAAGAAGGACTAGGGATGACCTGATAACACTGTTCCAATATTTAAAGGGTTGCCATAAAGAAGAGGGGGTCAACCTATTCTCCAAAGCATTTGAAGGCAGGACAAGAAGCAATGGATGGAAACTAATCAAGGAAAGAAGCAACCTAGATGGAAGGAGAAATTTCCTGACAGAACAATTTAATCAGTGAAGTTGTGGGTGCTCCAACACTGGATGTTTTTAAGAAGAGATTGGACCATCATTTGTCTTAAATGTAGGGTTTCCTGTCTGAGCAGAGGGTTGGACTAGAAGACCTGCAAGGTCTCTTCCAGCTGTGTTAGCCGTGGTGGCACAGGGGTTAGAAGGCAGTACTGCAGGCTACTTCTGCAGTTTGGGTCTCACCAGCTCAAGGTTGACTCAGCCTTCCATCCTTCCGAGGTCGGTAAAATGAGGACCCAGATTGTTGGGGCCAATATGCTGACTCTGTAAACCTCTTAGAGAGGTCTGTAAAGCAGGGGTGGGTTCTATTTACCTTTACTACTGGTTTGCAATGGGGCTGTGCGCACAGAAACTTCCTCATGATGTTGGGGTCAGTGGGCAGAGCCTCCCGCCGGTTTAACTACTGGTTCTATAGAACCGGTCCAAACCGGGGGCAACTCACCATTGGTGTAGAGCATATATAAGTCTAAGTGCTATTGCTATTCTGTTATGCTGTTAATTTACGTTCAGCTTCTGATGGCATTATGGACAACTTTTCAAGGTCAACCAGACAAGGAAGCTAAAGTTATGAATGTTAATGCTACTTTTATGATAAAATTACGGTAATAGAACCTTGCAAGTCTGAATGCACGTCTTCCCTCCCTCCATCCCTTTATCTACAAGAGAACTAGGGAAGGTCAACCTTGAAACATTTTCTCAAATTACATTTCTGCCTCAGACTTAAATTTTTTTCCCTCTATCCATTGTCTTGGTTGCAGCTCTTCCTTCGGTTCCTAAAAATATTCTTTTTGCCCATTACCCCTATGCGGTTTTATTAGTAACAGCACAGAGTGGTTTGCCAATCTCTTTTTCAGGCATAAACTGGTTCCCAACTTTCTATTTTTTTTTTAAACGTATAGAAAAGGGGACTTATGACATAAAAGACCGGAGAAAAACAGCAACTACAAAATAAGCAGCAGGTGAAGCTAAGCAGAATCGCATCAGATACCTGTACAATTAGCACATGCCCCACCCCTCAAGGCTGTGTGCTCTCCCCACTTCCCTCTGTATATATTTAAATTATTAAATTAAATTAAATTTATATACCGCCCTTCTCCTGGTGGACTGGTGGACTGGTGGATATCAATGACTGCATCTCTAACAATCCATCTGTTAAACTACTGAAGTTCACAGATGACACAACAGTAATCGGTCTCATTCGAGACAATGATGAATCCACATATGGACGGGAGGTTGAACAACTAGCCTCGTGATGTGACTGGAACAATCTGGAACTGAACACACTCAAAACTGTAGAAATGGTGGGGGACTTCAGGAGAAACCCTTCCATACTTCCACCTCTCACAATGCTAGACAACACAGTGTCAACAGTAGAGACCTTCAAATTTCTATGTTCTACCATATCGCAAGATTTCTATGTTCTACCATATCTCTAAAATGGACAGCTAACATCAAAAACGTCATCAAAAAAACACAACAAAGAATGATCTTTCTGCACCAACTCAGAAAGCTCAAACTGCCCAAAGAGCTGCTGATTAAGTTCTACAGAGGAAACATTGAGTCTGTCATCTGCATCTCTATAACTGTTTGGTTTGGTTCTGCAACCCAACAAGACAGACACAGACTTCAGAGGATAATTAGCACTGCAGAAAAAATATTTGCTACCAGCCTACCTTCCATTTAGGAACTGTATACTGCACGAATCAAAAAGAGGGCTGTGAAAATATTTACAGACCCCTCACATTTTCGACATAAACTGTTTCAACTCCTACCCACAAAATGACTCTATAGAGCACTGCACACCAGAACAACTAGACACAAGAACAGTTTTTTCCCGAATGCTATCACTCTGCTAAACAAATAATTCCCTCAACACTATCAAACTATTTACTAAGTCTGCACTACTATTAATCTTCTCATCGTTCCCATCACCCATCTCCTCCCACTTATGTCTGTATGACTGTAATTTTGTTACTTGTATCCTTACGATTTACAGTATATTGATATTGTTTCCTGATTGCTTATTTGTACCCTATGACTATCATTAAGTGTTGTACCTTATGATTCTTGATGAACGTATCTTTTCTTTTATGTACACTGAGAGCATATGCACCAAGACAAATTCCTTGTGTGTCCAATCACACTTGGCCAATAAAAAATTCTATTCTATTCTATTCTATTCTATTCTATTCTATTCTATTCTATTCTATTCTATTCTATTCTATTCTACTCTACTCTACTCTACTCTACTCTACTCTACTCTACTCTACTCTACTCTATTCTATTCTGGTAAGCCTTTGAACTATGGTGCTGGAGAAGACTCCTGCTAGTCCCTTGGACTGTAAGATGATCAAACCTGTCAGTCCTAGAGGAGATCAACCCTGACTGCTCTTTAGAAGGCCAGATCCTGAAGATGAAACTTAAATCCTGGGCCACCTTATGAGAAGGAAGGGCTCACTGGAGAAGAGCCTAATGCTGGGAAAGACTGAGGGCAAAGGAAGAAGGGGACGGCAGAGAACAAGGTGGCTGGATGGAGTCACTGAAGCAGTTGGCATGAACTTCAATGGACTCCAGAGGATGGTAGAGGACAGGAAGGCTTGGAGGAACATTGCCCATGGGGTTGCGATGAGTTGGACACAACTTTGCAACTAACTAACTAACAACAACAACAACAAACCAATCAACAACAAATAACATAATATACTTATGGAGAAATGGGCCCAAATGCCTAAACAAAGAGCCATAGGAAAAGCTGGTGGTAGGCACAAGATGCATATTGGCTACATTTTATTCCCACGAGTATAAAATGCACAAAGGATTGGGACCATTCATTAAGTCGCAGCACAAATTGTTTTTTCAAGCCTATACACAAGAATGTAGTCAACCATAATCGAGTCCTAAATTTGTGCCAGATAAGGGTCAACAGAATTCAAGAGGGGTTGGACTTGGATTGTTTGTGGTAATGTAAGGACTCTAAACTGATGACATGTTTAACTTCAGCCCTTTAACTCTGCCCGCTCTTCTACAAACATCCACATGTAAGTATCCACAATGCCTCTTGAGAAAGTCAAATGTTTGTCTGAAGAGAAAACTAGAAGAGTTCTAGAAACATTTGATAATTTGCTCTACTTATGGTTTGTTCTCTGTAGCAATCAATTGTCACTGTTTTTTTTTCTTATTTTCTAACTCTTAAGGCAAGGTAAAAGGTAAAAGTAAAGGTTCCCCTTGGACATATGTGCTAGTCATTATATATACATATATATATATTTGTTTTCTGAGGTTTTCGCGGGTGTTTATATGTAGGTCTTTGGTTATTCGGGTCTTCTCCCGCGTAGAATTGAAAGTATCTTGGCGACGTTTCGACGAAGTCTCATTCGTCATCTTCAGGCTGGTGTTCTCAGCTTCGTGCTTCCTGGAGCAATATATATATATTCATTTATTAATATACATACACTATATATATATAGTGTATGTATATTAATAAATGAATAAGAATTCAACAGGAATGGGAAAGAAAGGTGTGGTGGCCTAGAGGTGGAGCTCTCGCCTAACAATCAGAAGACTGTGAATTCGATCCTAAGTCTGGCACATATTTCTCTCTCTGGGCACAAAGAGAAAATATCTGCTGTGAGCTCCATGTAGGTGTCAGGAAGGTGTCTGCCAGTAAATGCTCAGCTCCATTCAGTCACTCCAGTGCCACTCCGATGCAAGGGATAACAGGGTTGTTAAGAGAAAACAAAAAGGCAAGATATAGACACTATTTCTGGACTACTGGGTATCTTGAGAATTTTGAGAGAAATCCACGAACACTACCACACATTGCCTGCAATGGTTATTTGTAAGGAGACATGGAACATCATTTCTTAAACTACAACATGGTGCCTGGTTTTCTATCTTCATTTCTAACCTTCCGTGATGCTTCTTTGTTTCCCTGTTTTGTTTGATCTGTTAACTGGGGAAAAGTGGGAATATTTTTCCACCATAGGCCTCAGTTGCCCACCATTTTCACTTTTTAAAATATAACTATGGGAGTATGTAGGGTCTCTAGAGGCATTCTTGTAATTAATTTCTTTTTCTTTTTATCTTGGAGAAAAAATGGGAGAATATTGTAGAGTTAAAAGTGATCCAATTAGCTTCTAAACTAAGATTTAGGTTTTAAAACTTAAGCTTAAAGACATGGAGGGGGAGGTAGTTTTGGTGATTAGTGGGGACATACAGTCTACACTGAGTGGTAGCAGTTCAGATGTTCGAATCCCTAGTGCCGCATAACAGGGTGAGCTCCCGTTACTTGTCCCAGCTTCTGCCAACCTAGCTGTTTGAAAGCATGTAAAAAATGCAAGTAGAAAAATAGGAACCACCTTTGGTGGGAAGGTAACAGCGTTCCATGCGCCTTGGCGTTGAGTCATGCCTACCATATGACCATGGAGACGTCTTCGGATAGCGCTGTCTCTTCGGCTTTGAAACAAAGATGAGCACCGCCACCTAGAGTCAGGAACGACTAGCACATATGTGCGAAGGGAACCTTTACCTTTACCTAAAGTCTATTTAGAACCAATACCATGTTGCTCATTCCTTTTATAAGAAAAGCCATCCAATAAACGCAATAAGAATAATCAAGAGAAGAAAAACTGGTGTCTCTTCTAGATATTTTCGTTTGTTTGTTTCCAGTCAATAGTTCAAAATTCTGCTCACTCAGAGCTTGCTTCAGAAGGAGAAGCTTTTAATATGATAAATTGGCCAAGTTCTTATACTAACATCAGGTTAAGATGTTGATTTATGTGATATTATATTCCACCCTGAAAAAGAAAACACTGTGAATCCCTTAACAACTTGCAATTCAAAACCAACCTGATAGGTAAGGAAGGGTCTCCTGCATCCCACCAATCCTTTGGTGGACTAATATACATGCACCACAGCTCCCAGCTGTATCCATGGGCTGAATTTTCATAGCGCTGCACCTCAAAAGTGTCCTGCTTGATATTGTCAATTGATGGGAGGATGACCCTTTTCCGGTTCTCCTGGATTCTTGAAAGAACTGGCTCTGCCCTGGAAGAGAAAACCAAACCATTAGTTTGGAAAGATGCTAGGCAATTATATTCCAAGAAGCACACCATTGATTAGATTGGTTTTCATCCTTTGATACCTTGTGGTATATGCAATCTTTTTTTATAATGAATCAAAATTCTAGTCCACCTACCTACCTAATACCATATTACTGCAATGCTCTCTACGTGAGGCTGCCCTTGAACACCACTCGGAGGCTTCAGCTGGTGCAGAATGCGGCCGCACGGGTTGTAATGGGAGGATCCTGATACTCCTATGTTACACCTTTCCTGCGTGACTTGCATTGGTTGCAGGTTGCCCTGCAGGTGAGATTCAAGGTGCTGGTGTTAACCTATAAAGCCCTTCATGGCTTAGTTCCAGGATATCTATTGGACCACCTGCAACCAGCATCAACTTCCCATCGTCTGGTGCGTTTCCACAGAGAGGGCCTGTTCAGGGTGCCGTTGGCTAGACAATGTCAGCTGGCGACCCCCAGGGGTAGAGCCTTCTCTGTGGCTGCACCCACCCTTTGGAATCAACTTCCTGTGGGTCTTCGGCTGGCCCCCGGCCTTCGTACCTTCCACCGTGAGCTTAAGACCTGGCTGTTTGAACACCCTAGCCAGGACTAATGGGGTCTACTGTTTTAAATTGGTTTTAGTCTGTTTTAGTATGTTTTAATCTGTATTTATTGGGATTGTTTCATTTGATGTGAGCCGCCCTGAGTCCTTCGGAGAGAGGGCGACATATAAATCCAATAAATAATAATTATAATTATAATAAATTCTATACTATTATGGTTGGTCACACAGTTAGCCAGATGTTGAGACTGAATTTGGCATTTTTAATCCACCTATCAAGTTCCCAAGATAGGTGGATTTGCCATTGAGATAGGTAGCTGATATTGTTAACGGTACATCACAAATGTAAACTGTTCCAAGTAAAGCTGCCTTCTGCAATTGACTGATGATGTTTTTGTCAATGCCAATAGTGTTCAAGTGGTGCTCTAGTTGTTTTCGAATTGCACCCAAGGAGCCTATTACTATTGCTATTATTTTTGCTTTCTTTTCGATCATCATCATCAAAATCATCATCATCATCATCAACAACAACAACAATTTATATCCTAACTTTTTATTGGAGTCCTAATGCAACTTTTAAATATCTTCATTCATTGTATGCTCACAGCAACAATGCAGAGCATTGGATTGAGGGAGAACGACTCATCCAGAGATACCCGTGTTTAGGGTAGACTTGAACCTGGCTCTCCTCTATCTTATTCCAGCACCTTAACCATTAGACCTCATTGTCCCTCTATTCTATTCCATTCCTGAGTGGAAGAAACTAGGGGGTTGAAGTCAGAATCCAGCTTCTACTGTAACATTTAACTATTGGTTATTTCAATATGGAAGAGACGTGGTGGCTTAGTGGGTAAAATGCTGAGCTTGTCGATCAAAAGGTTGGCAGTTCAGCAGGTCAAACCCTGAGTGGCGCATAACAGGGTGAGCTCCCGTTACTTGTCCCAGTTTCTGCCAACCTAGCAGTCCAAAAGCACATAAAAAATGCAAGAAGAAAAATAGGGACCACCTTTGGTGGGAAGGTAAAAGCGTTCCGTGCACCTTTGCCATTGAGTCGTGCCGACAACAGAGATGTCTTTGGACAGAGCTGTCTTCGAAACGGAGATGAGCACCGCCCCCTAGAGTCGAGAATGACTAGCACATATATGCAAGGGGAACCTTTACCTTTACCTATTTCAATATATTTCCCAAAGATAGAAAGCAAGAATCTTTAATGGGGAAGCTGAGAGCTTTGTGCATGGAAATCACTGGCCTTTATAAAAAATAAAGTGGAGTTAAAGCCCAATAAAATAAACCACTGAAGAAAACAGTTTATGGATATTTATTCAGTCTTGGCTTATGTTAAGTCAATAAATCCTTTAACAATTGCACCGGCTTAAGACAGCATCAAGGAACTTTGCCTTAAACATCTTGTGAAAAGAGCACGCGATGGTGAGGCAGCTATCTCAAGGTTATTCAAGTACATCTTTCCTTATCCCCATTCAAAATGCAGGAAAGATTTCACACAGGCTGACAACAAAGATTGTGGAAGGGAGGGAGATCAATTGAATCCATCAACGGGGACTTTAGGCTGCAATCCAAGGTAGATGCCTGAAGGTAAGCTTCCATTTTAAACTGTGTAGGGCTTGCCTTTCAGTAGACCTGGTAAGAAATTAACTGTACATTTGCCAATCTGTATTCTCACTTCTGACGCAGGTTGACTAAAACATCGCCTGAATGAGAAATTAGCACTGCGAGTGACACAGTTCCAATGTCATGCAAGCTTTTCAAATTTGGAGGCTTCTCCTGAGATTTAAATGCAAACACTAATCACGGTCCCTTTATATTCCCATCAGAATCAAGTATAATACGAGATTAAGAGTTTCTCTTTGAATCTCTAACATGCCAGCTTCAAAATGTGGCAATACAATACTTCATTTGCTTGTCTAGGAAGGGGGAAAAAACATTTCCCTAAAAAGAAAGAAAGAAAGAAAGAAAGAAAGAAAGAAAGAAAGAAAGAAAGAAAGAAAGAAAGAAAGAAATTCACAGCATTAATATATCCTATTATAGCAATAGGATAGCAATAGCATATTTATTTATTTATTTATTTATTTATTTATTTATTTATTTATTTATTTATTTATTTATTTGTCAGTCATATTTCTATGCCGCCCACTCTCCAAGGACTCTGGGTATAGGGTTATATACCACCCCATTGTGCTTTACAGCACTCTCTGAGTGATTTAAAATGTAAAAGCATTATTTGCATAGTGCATATTGCAATTTTCTATATATTGCATTTTACTGATCTCAGAAGGTTGGAAGGCAGAGTCAACCTTGAGCTGGATAGGATCGAACTCTAGGCTGTGGGCAGAGTTTGCCCACAATACTGCACTTTAACCACTGCGCCACCAAGATTATGTGAGTAACACAGTCTTACCTCTATCCATCGTGCTCATTCTCTATCCATTGAGAGCCATAGTGGCACAGTGGTTACAGTGCAGTATTGCAGGCTACTTCTGCTGACTGCCGGCTGCCTCCAATTTGGCAGTTCAAATCTCACCTGGCTCAAGGTTGACTCCGCTTGCCATCATTCCGAGGTGGGTAAAATGAGGACTCAGATTGTTGGGGGCAATAGGCTGACTCTGTAAACCTCTTAGAAAGCACTGTAAAGTGGTATATAAGTCTAAGTGCTATTGTGCTTCTCTATCACCTCCCACAATTTTAAATGCCATCTTCTTTCGTCAAAAGCCTGCCTCTGCCTAAATTCAATGTGTCTCCATCTTTTTATTATTATATTATTATTATTATTATTATTATTTATTTATTTATTTATTTATTTATTTATTTTCCAAATTTTTATACCATCCATCAAACTTGCGTGTCTTTGGGCAATTTGCAGATAAAACAGTAAAATGAGATAAATGCTGTTGTTAAAAAACATGTTTAAAGCTCGATTAAAACAAAGTTAAAAGGGACAATTGTAAAGTTAAAACCCAGAACCCTTTTCGGCCCTCCAACCAATCCCAGGGGTGCAAAGCATTCTGGGATTTTGAGGCCAGTCAGCAGAGCCAGGACTTAATGCTTTTCCAGAAGCCCAGCAT
This sequence comes from Masticophis lateralis, assembly GCA_030761175.1. Classification (NCBI taxonomy): domain Eukaryota; kingdom Metazoa; phylum Chordata; class Lepidosauria; order Squamata; family Colubridae; genus Masticophis; species Masticophis lateralis. The sequence continues at coordinate 14,241,414 of JAUDYJ010000001.1, forward strand.
GGTGAGGTCCTTTTGCCTCTGGGGACAAGCAGAAAGCAAGTCACTGTGCAGTAGAAAGAAGTCTTTCTTCCTAGACCACACCAATCAAAGTTCTTTAACTAATGGGCTCTATAATGTGCCCTCCCTGCCTGTTGAGGTACAATGGGTAGATAAAATTGCCTTAGCCATAAAAGCTGGCTGGTGACTTTGGGCCAATCTCCAGGAGACTATGAATACTAGTCCCGCATTCAGCATTAAAGCTTGATGTGACTTTGGGCCAATTACCAGGAGACTGTGAGTTCTAGTTCTGTTCTGCCTCAGCTCCGGATTTCTGAGGATATTGACACACACCAACAGTCCTTATCAAATTTATTAAGTAGCAAGAATAAACCAAAGTCTGGCAAGGGCTGGCAATCAGCCCAGAAAAAAAAATATGATAAGACGTTTCCAAAAATGCTCTGATGATAATTACAAGTTATTTCCAGCAAGAAACTTACTAACCACATGTGACTTAAATAGGCTAAGGGAGTGGCCAATTATCCTCAAGCCTTACTCTTGAGGAGACCTCCTCCTCCTGAGTAGCCACTCCTGCCTTTTGGCAGCCCTGCATGCTCGAGCATTGAGAAGAGGCTCCTCCACTTCACTCTCTCCACTTGAAGGAGCCTCTGGAGGTTCTGAAAGCCCTGGCTGAGTCTCTGCCTCTGGCACCACATCCTCTTCAGACTCCTCACTGCCTGACATGAGCACCAGCTGCGCAGGCTGCTGGCGCGATACCACACCAGCCTCTTCCTTGTCAGGATCAGCCATGATCCGTGCAGGCCACTGGCGGGCCACATCAAGTTCCACCTTTGGCATGAAAGCTGGCTGGTGACTTTGGCCCAATCACCAGGAGACTGTGAGTTCTAATCCCTCCTTAGGCATGAAAGCTGGCTGGTAAATTGGGCCAATCACCAGGAGACTGTGAGTTTTAGTCCCGCCTATGGCATGAAAGCTGATTGGTAACTTTGGGCCAATCATCAGGAGTCTGTGAGTTCTAATCCCTCCTTAGGCATGAAAGCTGGCTGGTAAATTGGGCCAATCACCAGGAGACTGTGAGTTTTAGTCCCGCCTACGGCATGAAAGCTGATTGGTAACTTTGGGCCAATCATCAGGAGACTGTGAGTTCTAATCAGTGGTGAAATCCAAATTTTTTTACTACCGATTCTGTGAGCATGGTTTGGTGGGTGTGGTGTGGCTTGGTGGGCGTGGCAGGGGAAAGATACTGCAAAATCCCCATTCCCTGCCCACTCCTAGGGGAAGGTTATTGCAAAATCTCCATTCCCATCCCACTCTGAGGCCAGCCAGAGGTGGTATTTGCCGGTTCTCCAAACTACTCAAAATTTCCGCTACCGGTTCTCCAGAACCTGTCAAAACCTGCTGGATTTCACCCCTGTTCTAATCCTCCTTAGGCATGAAAGCTGCTGGGTGACTTTGGGCCGGTCACTCTCTCTCAGCCTCACCCACCTCAAATGGTTCTTGATGCGCAGAATATAGGAGGAGGAGGAGGTAGGTGTGTTGGATATGTTCCCAGCCTTGAGTTATTTGTAAAAATAACAAAGATGGGATTCATATAAAATAAAATAATTTTAAAAAATTAAAACATGGGATGAGAGGGTTCCTTAGATAATCTGGTCCCATGCCATAAAGGACTTTAAAAGCATGACCAACACCTTAAATTGCACCCAGAGCAAATTGGCACTCAATGTTCCAAAGATGTTACATGTGCAACCCTAGGGGCACCCAAACTGCTTATGCCACTTCATTCTGCAGCAGCTGCAGCTTCTGAATATTGTTGTGACCCAGGCCCAAGTAGTTAGTATTAAATGTAAACAGTTCGAAAACAAACAGATTTAATTAGAACATCTGAGAATTAATTCATTCTCAGCATAGTCCAAACTAAATTAAAATAAATTCTTCAAAACCCCATTCCTCAGTTTATCACCAACCTTGGTACGAGCAACCGGCTCTCATCTTGGTTGGACAATGTGACGGATTGTTTTGGAAAATTGAGAAACTCTTACTTATATTGGGGTGGAAAGCATGGGAACTTTCAGTACTAGCTTTCCACCAGCTCGTGCCAAGATGATGTATCTAAATAATACAAATGCCTCGGAGTTCGATTTGTGATGGGTGCATTACTTGGAACCTGGCATGAGTTTGACTAAAAGAAGAATTAATGCTATGAAATGATCCACATAATGTGATCCTGGTACCAACCTGCTTTCTTAAACAACAGGCTCTCAGCCTAGTCAAAAGCAGAGATAACTGCTTAATACCTGCTCTGGTGAAGGTCTTTTTCAGATGACCTTTTAGTAAACAACAGCCTTTTCTGCTGCATATATAACACCTAGCTCTGAAGAATGAGCAACCTGAGAGGGATAAGAGCATTTAAGTTCAACCTATAGATGCCAGGGTTGAAAAGATGCCTTTGAAACGTATCTTTGGGGTTCATTGTTCAAAAGAAAACACCCATAAACCCATTTGAAATCCATTCTCCCCCCCTCCCATCTGTTTTGCAGATATTCTACAATTTTCCTCCTGGGAACAATCATCTTTCTGTGGCACAGGATGAATTGTGTATGAGGCTCTCCTGTCACATCTATGTCGAGCAGAAAGCGGAAGAGAAATGATCTTTATTTCTAAAAAAATAAAATCGAGTTTACCAGGGGAGGAGGAAGAAATGGAAAAGCCCATAATTTTTAGCCCTTTCACAGAATAGAATTTACAGTAACTCTACCGATACTCTTCAATAGATATCTCTGGCATAAAAGTAGCTTTTAAGAAGAGAGAGTTTAAAGTGGTTTTGTTAAAAGTAATTATGGTTAATTGGTTTCCTCCTGTGTTTAGGGTTGGCAAAAATAAAATTCAAGGCTCCACTCAGCAAACTTTTGGGGTGACCTAGACCACCAAAAATTGGCTGAGTGGGGCCTTGAATTTTATTTTTGCCAACCCTAAACACAGGAGGAAACCAATTAACCAATCCATCTATTCCAGGCCAGGCTGCTTCACAAAGAAAAGTACGAAGGAGAAATGTTGAATTCTTGGAAGAGTGGAAGGATGGAAGCATAACAGATAAATAAATGGCAAAATGAAGTCTAATTGTACTTTAAAGCATCAAGAGTGCTCTGTAAGATCCACATCAGTCTTGCTACCTCGCCACAGAATGTCTTTCAAATGACGTTAATAAAAATGAAAAGCATTTATTACGATCTCAGGAGAAAGGAAGAGACGCCTGCATGACTGTATGGGCTGTTGTTAGTTGCAAAATCGTGTCCAACCCATCATGACTCCATAGACGATGTTCCTCCAGGCATTTCTGTCCTCTACCATCCTATGGAATCCATTTATGCTCATGACAACTGCTTCAGTTACTGCATCCAGCCACCTCATTCTCTGCCATTCCCTTCTTCTTTTGCCCTCAATCTTTCCCAGCATTAGGCTCTTCTCCAGTGAGTCCTTCCTTCTTGTTAGGTGGCCAAAGTATTTGAGTTTCATCTTCAGGATCTGGCCTTCTAAAGAGCCATTAGGGAGGATTTCCTCTATGACTGACCGGTTTGATCACCTTGCATCCCAAGGGACTCGCAGGAGTCTTCTCCAGCACCATAGTTCAAAGGCCTCAATTCTTTGGCCCTCAGCCTTTCTTATGGTCCAACTTTCACAGCCATACATTGCAACTGGGAAAACCATAGCCTTGACTATAGGCACTTTTGTTGGCTGGGTGATGTCTCTGCTTTTTAGTAAGCTATCTACATTTGCCATAGCTTTCCTATGGAAAGTGTCTTTTAATTTCTTGGCTGCAGTTCCTGTATGTAACATGACTGTATATAAGCCAGTGCAAATTATTTTGTAGGGGAAGGAGTAGCAGACCCTAGGGTAGGAGTTAAAAGAGTGACCAGCCTAGAATCCTTATATAGCTACAAGCAAACTAAGTGTACCACTCCACACTTTTGACCCTTATTTAACCCCAAGCAGGTGTTAACTCTGAGTAATAAATTAGTTTAATGATTAATGACAGGCATGAAAGATCAGGTCTACACCTGAAGGTCCAATTAAACTGATTACTAATCATGCCTGTGGACAAGAATCTTCTCACCTAATAGCACCTGCTTGGAGTTAAAAAATGGTGAATGGAATTCAAAGGGAACTGGACTTAGTTCACTTGTGGCTATGTAGGGATTCTAGGCTGATGCTTCTTTTGACTCTGCCCCCATTTTCAATGGTTGGTATTGTGGCAGGTTGGTAAACCACCTAGTTAGAATATTGGCAAGAGAGTCTTTAGGTCAGTGATAGTTAATCCTTTCCAGACCAAGTGCCCAAAGTGTGCGTACACCCCCAAAATGCAATGTGCGCATTACCCATGTGCATGTGCCCCATCTACCACACGCCCCTGTGCATGCTCATGCGCTCCACTCCCACGCATTCACACACAACCCCCCATATGCCCCCTGTGCATGCATGTGCAGCCTCTGTGTGCACCGAGCCCCCCGCATGTGCCCCGCCACATACCCCCATGCATGTGCCCTCCCACGCATGTGGCCCATCCCCCATGCATGAGTGGCAGAAACCTGAAGACCAGCTGGCTGGCGGGAGGCATGCACACATCTGCGGCAGAGCTGAGCTGGGGAGACGGCTTGCATACCCACAGAAAGGGCGCTGTGTGTCACCTCTGGCACGGGTGCCATAGGTTCACCATCACAGCCTTAGGTGATGTGAGAAGAAAAACCTCCATGCGACCTTGCCATCCATGCCACTCACTATAAACCTGGCCATCTCTGACCTATCAGTGAACCCTAGACAATAAAACAAAAGATTGCTTAAGATTTTCCACTGTTTCTGACACCTAGGCTGAAACTAAGCATGCCTTTAGCTAGAAAATTGGAAAACACCAGCAAGTTAATTAAAATCCCCTCAAGGGATGAAAATCTTTTACACACAATAGGCTTTCCTCAACTTCAAATCTATCACCTAAGGTCAACACCTGGGCTGACAGAAGGAAAAAGATTGCAAAACCCTGCAGGGTGAGAATTTCCTCTCTACTGGACCCAGCATATTTCGGGATGGGTGGGAATGGACTACAATCATGTATTTCTACAACAAAAGATAGAACTTTCCATAAATGTGGACCAAACTTTTGTTTCAATTTGTGGCCAGCTTCAATTGCTAAGCTGTCTTGTTTTGCTGTCAAAAAAGCTTGACCTCTGCTTCAAGCAATTGTCCTGTTTTGTTTGAAAACTTGGCTTAGAACAGGTCACAACTTCTTCTAATAGTTACTTACTTATTTAGTTCTACCTTTAAATCAGTCTTCCTTATTGGTGAGTGCCTGGACAATTCTAAGCAATTTTCTTGGCAGCATTTTTGGAAGTGATTGCCAAATAGTTGTCTTCTTTTTCGATTGAGAGAGTGGGGCTGGCTCAAGTCACTAAACTGGCTTTGTGTCGAAGATAGGATTACAACTCACAACCTCCTGCATGCTAAAGGCTGGTGCCTTTAACCACTACACCAAAATGGGCCCTCTACTATTAATTACTAGAATAATAATGGCTAACCTTTTCCAGACCAAGTGCCCAAAGTGAGCGCGCACATGCATGTGAATGCGTGCACGTGTGCCCAAACCCCCAAAATGCAATGTGTGTGCTCCTCCTGCATACTCCCCACCCCTGCACATGTGCGTGCCCCTGCATGTGCCCTGCCCCCCGTACGCATGCACGGTCCCCTGGGCATGCCCCGCCCCCCTGCGCATGTGTGGCAGAGACCCAAAGACTAGCTGGCAGGTGGGAGGCACGCTCACATGTGCGGCAAAGCTGAACTGGGGTGACAGCTCACGCGCCCACAGAGGGCACTGCGTGCCACCTCTGGGACACATGCCATAGGTTCACCATCACAGTACTAGGAGTTACAGGTTGTTTCATTCGAACCCATTACTAAAATGTAAGCAGTTTAAATACTTCAATACTATTCATTATATAACAAAAAATATAAACACCAAATCAATATGTCGATCAATAACCAATAACGGCAACAGCTTCCTCCCATCGACTAGGACAGCAGCAGCTTCCTCCCATCGACTAAGTAGAATATTGACTACTGTAACGCTCTCTACATGGGGCTGTCCTTGAGGGCCACTCAGAGGCTTCAGCTGATACAAAATGCAGCCGTGCCAGTTGTGATGGGAGAATCCCGATACTCCATTGTTACACTCCACCTGCATGACTTTCATTGGTTGCCGGTTGCCCTCCAGGTGAGATTCAAGGTGCTGGTGATGATCTATAAAGCCCTACATGGCTTAGGCCCAGGATATTTGGTGGACCACCTGCAGCCAGCAACGACATCCCATCATCCAGTCCGCGCCCATAGAGAGGGCCTGTTCAGGTTGCCATCGGCTAGACAGTGTCGGCTGGCGGTCCCCAAGGGTAGAACCTTCTCTGTGGGTGCACCCTCCCTCTGGAATCGACTCCCCTTGGAGCTCCGGTTGGCTCCTAACCTTCGCACCTTCTGCCACAAATTAAAAACTTGGTTATTCAAGTTCCCCGACCTGGACTGATGGGATTTTTAAGGATTTTAAATTTTAGTGGGTCTAATCAGATTTTAACTTTGTATTATGGTTTTGTGAATTTTATTATTGTGAGCCGCCCTGAGTCCATTGGAGATAGGGCGGTATATAAGCCAAATAAAATAAAAATAAATAAATAAATAAATAAATAAATAAATAAAGTCCACCCTTGTTACAGAAAGAAAAAGAAAGAAAGAAAGAAAGAAAGAAAGAAAGAAAGAAAGAAAGAAAGAAAGAAAGAAAGAAAGAAAGAAAGCATTTGTAAAACATTTGTAAATTGTAAAGCACTTAAAACTTATTTTGGAGACAGGGAGAAATGAGCAAACCATTAAAGGGAGGACTTGCAAGACATATTCTCCTGGATCTGCTCATTGCTTGAACATTGCCTATTGTTGAAGGTCCTTGTTCTTACTCAGAATACTAGCTGTGTTTAGGATACTGAGAGAGATTGAGAGAGGGTGGATGCTCATCATGGAACCCTTTATTTGTTTACTAAATTTATATGTTGCCCATATCCCTGTCCGAAATATCGAGTGTGATCCTGAAACTGAATCTTATCCAAACTGTGAACAAAGACAATAGCATTTCAAGGAATCAAGTATTCGAAACACATAAGGTTGATCCTAGTAGGCTGTTGGTCTAAGGAACTCAGGAATCAAAGCAGTTTAATGTTGGTGTTAGCTTACCCATCACGAACTGAAATAGACACAAGAGTCATTCAGGGTCCAAGCCAGGATATTTCTTAAAGCTTCTCCATTCTCCTGGGAGTAAGTATTATTGGGCTGTAATTTCCTCCTAGAATTTCTCTAAAAAATATTCTCTACACCATATCTAACACCACACCTTTCCTGACAGTTAGAACAATTAATCAGAGGAATGACTTGCCTCCAAAACTTGTGGATGCTCCAACATTGGAGGCTTTTAAAAAAGAGATTGGATTGGACAACCACTTGTCTGAAATGTTAGAGTTTCTTACTTGAGCAGGGGGTTGGGCTAGAAGATCTCGAAGTTCCCTTCCAATTCTGTAATTCTGGTATTCTGGCATCTGCCTCTTATATGCTTCTTTCTTATCTATCTTCTTTCCAAAACAGTGAAATAAAAATGTTGAGGGTCATAGGCACCTTTGGAATTTTGAGTCAAGTATGGGTGTTCTTGCAAAGTGGTTGCCATGGTGATTGTGCCCAGGAATAGAATGATATACAAGAGGTAAACTGATGTATAACTATTTGGTGCTCTCTAAAAGCATAAGGTGTCCAATTTCTCCTTGATCCCATACTAAGTAGGAGGGCATTCTGCTGGGTGCAGATGGTTGGACCTAACCCTTGGACTTACAAACCTTGCTTGAGAAACAAGTAAGGAGTTTTGAATCGCTCCTTCTTGTGTGCCAACTGCAACCTTTCCTAGAACAGGAACACAGACTAGAATACAGAATTACAGAGTAGGAAGGGACTTTGGAGGTCTTCTAATCCAAACCCTGTTTAAACAGGAGATGCTGTACCATTCAGAACAAATAATTACCCAATCTCTTCTTAATGACCTCCAGTGATGGATCAGCCACAACTTCTGGATGCAAGTTGTTCCACTGATTAATTGTTCTTACTGTCAGGAGATGTCTCCTTAATTCTAGGTTGGATCTCTCTTTGATAAGCTTCCACTTATTACTTCTAGTCTTGCCCTCAGATTCTGTGGAGAATTAGCTGGATCCCTCTTCTCTGGGACAGTCCCCTCAAATATTGAAAGACTGCTAGCACATTACACCTAGTTTTTCTCTTCATTAGACTAAACACACTCAGTTCCTGTAGCCATTCATTGTATGCCTTAGCCTCCAGCCTCCTAATCATCTTTGTTACTCTTCTCTGCACTCTTTCTAGACTCTCAATATCTTTTTTTATATCATAGGGACCAAAACTGGATGGAGTGTTTCAAGTGTGGTCTTTCCAGGGCAGTTTAAACAGTACTAACATTTCAGGTGACTTTGATATTTAATACCTGATATCAGACACAGTGGTGCAATTTTGGAATGACGGGATTTGTGTGAGGATGTCATGAAATGTTGTAATTTTGACAGCACTGTAGCTTGCCACAGATGCTGTGGTGCTGTTCTAATTTGAAAATTAAAAGTCCAATCTTTTCTTAAAAACCTCAAATGGTGGAGCACCTTTTTCTGTTTCACTGATCATTATTTTATGGTAAGATGGGTGGCTAATAAAATAGGTAGGTGGGTAGGTAGGTAGATAGAAAGGTAGGTAGGTAGGTAGGTAGGCAGAGACAGACAGACAGATAGATAGATGATAGGTAGGTAGGTAGGTAGATAGATAGATAGAAAGATAGGTAGGTAGGTAGGTAGATGATAGATGATAGATAGATAGATAGATAGATAGATAGATAGATAGATAGATAGATAGATAGATAGATAGATGATAGGTAGGTAGGTAGGTAGGTAGATAGAAAAATAGGTAGGTAGGTAGATGATAGATAGATAGATAGATAGATAGATAGATAGATAGATAGATAGGTAGATTGATGGATGGATGATAGACAGATAGACAGATAGATAGATAGTTCTCACTGTCAGGAAATTTCTCCTTAGTTCCCGATTGGCTGTTTCCTTGATAAGTTTCCATCCATTGCTTTTTGTTCTGCCCTCTGGTTCTTTGGAGAATAGGTTGGCCCCCTCTTCTCTGGGATAGCCCCTTACATATTGGAATCCTGCTATCATGTTACCCCTAATCCAGTGGTGGGATTCAGCCAGTTCGCACCACTTTGGGAGAACCAGTTGTTAACTTTCTGAGCAGTTTGGCAAACTGGTTGTTGGAAGAAATCATTAGGGCAGAGAACCGGTTGTTAAATTACTTGAATCCCACCACTGCCCTAATCCTTCTTTTCATTAAACTAGAGACATACCCAATTCTTGCAACCGTTCTTCATATGTTTTAGCCTCCAGTCCAATGAAGAGGAAATGACATGACGTTTCCAGAATAAATGGGGTTCAACATTTTCACCCTATCTATTCTTGGAAGCTGCATTTCTTTCCCCATCCTATATGCTTCATTATAAAATTGCTATTAAAAAAAAGGAGTCCAACTTTGTCCTGATCAATATGCAATGTTTTTTTAGGTCAGGCCCAGTGACTTGCTTCCATTTCAATTGCCGCTTCCTTCCTGTCTCCTATTCCAGTCAGCTGCACACTCTTCCTCTAACAGCTTCTCTTGCTGAAAATGTTGGGATTCTCCACTCTTGCATTAAATCCGATTTTACACATTTTATGACTTGTCATAGTGAAATAATCTAAAATAGCCAGGAAACCTAGGATGGGCTTTAGATGAAAGCTTAAAGGTGGGGTGGGGGGAGAGATGAAAGCTTTCTCTTCAGAATCCTTGAACTGCTTTGTCAATGTCAGTTTTGTGCCATTCTTAAACCCTCTCATTTGATTCATCATTAGGCCAACTTTTTAAAGAAGGGACATTTGCAATTCTCAAAATACAGAAGAAGCTAGGTCTAGCTTCAAAAGTGCAACTTTTTTTTTTCTTTAAGAGTCAACTTATTGACCCTGTCAATATTATTATTGGGTATGTCGGAGTTTAATGAATGGAAGGACCAGGGGTGACATGATAGCAGTCTTCCAATAGCCCACAAAGAAGAATGGGTCAACCTATTCTCCAAAACACCTGAAGGCAGGACAAGAAGCAATGAGTGGAAACTAATCAAGGAGAGAAGCAACCTGGAACTAAGGAGAAATTCCCTGACAGTTAGAACAATCTACCAGTGGAACGACTTGCCTCTAGAAGTTGTGGGTACTCAAATGCTGGAGGGTTTTCAGAAGAGATTGGACAACCATTTGTCTAATAAGTGGAACAACTTGCCTCCAGAAGTTGTGAACGCTCCAACACTGGAAGTTTTAAAGATGATGTTGGATAACCATTTGTCTAAAGTGGTGTAGGGTTTCCTGCCTAAGCAGGGGGTTGGACTAGAAGGCCTCCAAGGTCCCTTCCAACTATTCTATTCTATTCTATTCTATTCTATTCTATTCTATTCTATTCTATTCTATTCTATTCTATTCTATTCTATTCCATTCCATTCCATTCCATTCCATTCCATTCCATTCCATTCCATTCCAAACATACTCTACAGCAGTAACCTTTTGTCAAGATATTGTCTGGTCACATTTGAAAATTGGCCTACAATATTGTTTCCTTTTTGTCCCCTTTGATTAAAGAAAAAAGAATTATGAAACAGATGAGGCACTTCTGTTGTACCAAAAGCAGCCAAGCTGAAGGCAAGATGAGTAGAAATGAGCTAAGGTTGAAGAATTAAAACAGCACATCTTACATGGTCACCTACCAGCCTGCGGTGAATTCCACATGAGCATCAAAGAAGCCCGTGATATGCCCCGAGGCCACTTTCCAGCCTTCAATGCGAGCTCGGATCAAACCTTCTCTTTTCTGGTTACGGACTACCTTCACCAGGCCTGGATATCTCTTGTTGACATATTCTTCCAGTGGTGCCTTCAATTCTTCTAGAAGGAGAAGGGAAAACAATGACCAAATACAAGAAGCTTGGGTGCCCAGTTCACAGTATGTAGCCAAAGAACTTCTGCACTACCTGACTCTGTGGCTACTTCCCCAAACCCCCAAACCTTTAACCAGGGGTGAAACGCTCCCGGTTCGGACCCAATCACCTGATCTGGTAGCGATGGAGGCAGGTGGTTCGGAGAACCGGTAGCAAAAATCCCTCCTTCCCCCCATGCCCAGCTGATCCACGTGATCATCAGAGGCTTTTTATTTTATTTTTAAAAGCATTTTTTCTACAATCTCTTCGGCCCAAAAAATGCTCTTAAAAGTAAAAAAAAAAAAAGCCTCTGATGAATGCATAGCTCAACTGGGATTGTCAGAGGCTTTTAAAAGCATTTTTTCTACATTTTTTTCTGTCATCCTGCCATGACAGGGCAGGATAGAGCACAGTGAAGGGGGGGCGTCAAAACTGCAATGACGGAAGCAATGGAGCACCGGTGATGGGGGATGTAGGGAAGACTGCAGCGGTGATGAAGGCAGCGACCGGGCTGAGCTGCAAAGCGGGGAGGCATGGCGACACGAGGAAAACCGCCAGCAGGGATCAGAATCTCCAAGTGACGACCAGCTATTCTGGCCTGACAATCAGCTATTCCGTGTCAAGGAATTGCCTCTGGCCAAGCTAACACATGACTGATGATGGGCAAGGCCAGCCAGGGGGAAGAGGGCATGGCCCACCTAAATAAAGAGTGCTCCCAGCACTGACTCTGCATCTTTACAGACTGCTATTTTGCTGCTGCTAGAACTCAACGTGTGCCAGAGACTGGCTGAATAAAGCCAGTTAGCCTATAAGCATGTAGCGTTTTTATACTGGTTTAGATCCGGAGCTTGGACTGTTGAGAGCGTGCTCACGTGTGCGAAGGTGCATTTGTGAAATGGTGCACATGAATGTACGCCCTTGCACTTATTCCCTCTCCCCACCCCTAACCTGCTGCCATCACCTCCCCCGGTCCACTAAATTGGAAAGATTGGAGACCTGTTATAGAAGACTCTTCAAAGTGAGATATAGATCTTAGGAAAGATAAAGTGTGGTTAACTCCACATTTCCCATGATATGTTAGATGAGAGGGAATTAGCTTAACTTTATGTTTCATTACCAAACTAGATAACATTATCAGCGCATTGATGACGTTACCTAGTTTGGTAATGAAATGTCTGCAAGAAATCCACCAAGCTCAGAGAGCACTAAGGACACCACAACAAATGTAGGTGTTTCCATACATATTTTTGCAAGCCAGATCTTCACCCATTTTTAAAACTATGTTTATTTTATTCAAAAAAAGTTAAAATATAAAACAAACAAAAACAAAACAAGCAAGACATTAAAAAGAAAAAGGTGCACTAAAAAAGACTAACATATATACACATATTTATTGGTTTGATTTATATGCCGCCTTCTCCGGAGACTCAGGGCGGCTTACAATGCATTAAGCAATAGCCTTCATACTTTTGTATATACCTGCTTAGTAGGGCTTTCAGCCCCCTAAGCGGTATTCTTTTTTATACAAAGTCAGTTTATTGCCCGCCCAATCCGGGTCCTCATTTTACCTACCTCGGAAGGATGGAAGGCTGAGTCAACCTTGAGCCTGGTGAGATTTGAACTTGCAGTAATTGCAGGCAGCTGGCAGCTAAGTGCTACTTTAACAGCACTTAGTCCACTGTGCCACCAGGCTCTTATCGTGCCACCCTATTTAAATGCTAGTTTAACTGGCATTTAACCCTAGTTAAATGCTGATTTGTATATTACAACAGGGGTGTCAAACTTGTGGCCTGTGGGCCGGATGCGTCACATGCTGGCCATGCTCACCCCAGTTTAGCCAAGAGGGGAAAAGTTGTAATATGTCATGTGACAACATGACATCATGAGTTTAACACTCGTGTATTACAACAATATTAGCTTCCCGCCCCTTGAGAAACAAGACCAAAGAATTTAAAATGACTAAACTACTAATTCTATTTACAAATTGTTAACCTGTCATCTATATGCTATATTAATTACAAAATAGTTAACAGGAAGAACAGCAGTAATAAAAAAAGACAAGATTAAAATTCCAAACTCCTCTGTTAAAGGTAAAGGTTCCCCTCTCACATATGTGCTAGTCGTTCCCGACACTAGGGAGTGGTGCTCATCTCTGTTTCAAAGCCAAAGAGCCAGCGCTGTCCGAAGACATCTCCAGGGTCATGTGGCCAGCACGACTAAATGTCAAAGGTGCACAGAAGCTGGGACAAGTAACGGGAGCCCACCCTGATACACGGCACTAGGGATTTGAACCGCTGAACTGCCAACCTTTTGATTGACAAGCACAGACACTGAGCTTAGCCACCGAGCCACCGCATCCCTTCTGTTAAGTAACCCCTCTGTTAAGAAACTGGTAGCCTGGTAGCTCAGCAGACTAAAAGCATTGTGATTAACACCAGCTGTCTGCAGTTATTGTAAGTTCGAATCTCACCAGGCTCAAGGTTGACTCAGCCTTCCATCCTTCCTAAGGTAGGTAAATTGAGGACCCAGTTTGTGAGAGCAATAAGATAACTTTGTATAAATATACAAAAGTATGAAGGCTATTGCTTAACGCATTGTAAACTGCCCTGAGTCTCCGGAGAAGGGCGGCATATAAATCAAATTTTAAAAAAAAAACTGCTATTGTAATTTACTTGTTAAAAATTACCACGGCTTCTTAACTATCCCAAAACATCCCCAAAATTAATCATATTAATTTGTCCTGGATCAAATAGCCATATTTGATTCTTAATACTGTCTCTTATCAGTTGTTGTTTAATTAAATGCAATAGGTCCAGTCTCCAAAGTCAGTCTACCTTTCCCAATTTTTCTTTTTAATTGCACATCAAATGGAATTCTTCTCTTTTCTATCTACTCAGCTCTCCCCTCTGTTTTTTATAATGCAACAATCTCAGGATACTGCAAGTAGTGGCCAGCAGCTACTGTCTAATGATTTAGACATCACATCAAATCCAATTTAATGGCACCAAGTTCTATTTATGATTTCTAGTTCTGGTTAGTTGCCCTGTGACATGCTTTGCTGATCTTGGACATACCATAGTTTGGAGCACTAATTCGATGAGATCACAATAGCTCTACTGAAATTTCTGAAATAAATTGAAATGTCATCTTCTTACAGGATTTGGACATCAATTCAGAAACATGTGAAGGCAACGAGATAGAGTACAGATAGATACTTACAACACTCAGCTGGAAAAATAACAACGGTTGGCCAAAAAGCTAAATTAACAGATGATCTTGTTTGAAAATAAGTCAAAAAGATTTAATCTACACGTATGTTAGATAAGTTAAAATTAATATATGGACTGATTATAATATCTATGAAATATATGGAGATTCCACCATACTGCACACTAATGTGGAATATACACACATGACATTTCTTGAATCTATTAAAAGTGTCATTGTGTTCCAAGATCAAGGATTTGATGAGCTGATCATAACCAATAACAAATAGTGATTTCCGGTTGACGTCATGGCAAGAATGGCTGGAAAATAGCAGAGCTGTCGGGAGGCCCTAAGGCTGTGATGGCGAACCTATGACACGCATGCTGCAAGTGGCAAGACATCTCTCTGGACATATGAGCTATCACCCATTGCTCTTCCGGGTTCCGGCACGCCAGCCAGCTGGTCTTCACATGCATGGTAGCACCAGAAAACAGAAGAATAGCTGCCTGGTGCAAATGCATGTGCCAGTCAGCTGGTCTTCTGGTTTCTGGCGCACACATGTGCACTGGCCACATGGTTTTCAGGTTTCTAGCATGCATGTGCGCGTGAAGACCAGCTGGCCAGTGTGCATGTGCTTGCCAGAAACTGGAAGATCATCTTCCCGGCACGCACATGCACACTGGGTGGCTGTTCTTCTGGTTTCTGGCATGCATGCACACTCCCATTTCAGCACTTGGTGCCGAAAAGGTTTGCCAACACTGCCCTAAGTGGTCTAAGCCACCTTGGAGGGTGGAGAGGTGTTTCATCAACCCCGAGGAATTTCCTCGTTAGGTCCGAAGAAAGTTCTCCTAAACAGCAGCAGGGATGACGGCCATTTTTTTGGCAAGTCACAAGCTGTGACAACTGGGACAATAACAAATAAAAAACAATACAATTAGCACTTAGACTTATATACAGCTTCACAGTGCTTTACAGCCCTCCCTAATCAGTTTACAGAGTCAACATATACCTGAATTGGCATCACAACAATTGCAATAAAGTTTCCACATGGACCAAAACATGGTTTTCATTCAATAGCTTGGAAAGATGTTTCTAATTTGAGAGAGGCTATAAATCAAAGGAAGCTTTTGTCCCAGGCATTCCATTCTTTTCATTCCTTTGACTTTCTCTACATGTTGAATACTTTTTCTCATTTTTTTATCCTCCTGAAGCTACTAGTCACGAAAGTGGTTTTTCAAAAGGCAACTGAACTTTCTTTGATTTTCCTTGAAGATGTTTTGCTTCTCAAGTGAAGAACTAAAGAAGCTTCTTGGATGAGAAGGGAAATATCCTCAAAGAAAAACAAAGATAAAGTCCAGCAAACAAAGTCCAGCTGCCTTTTGAGAAAGCATCTTTGGGACAATCATGACCTGAATGACTGAGAATCCACATAGACATGAAGCTGCTAGGAGAAGGAAGAGGGATGAAGAGGTGTAGAGGGTGAAGGGAAAGGGCAAAGGAAATAAATCTCGGTTTGGCATTAAATATGTGGGCACCGTGATTTCCTAGCCATTTCTGATCCTTGCCCAAAGGAGAAAAGAAGATCCTTAAATGTTCAGATGTAAAATATGGGAGAAATCACCACAGAATTAGCGACATTTAGATTCACATCATGGCAGACAGCCAGCTGCTATAAAGACTGTTCTGAAATGTGAAATAAAAAATAAAAATGAGATTATTGGAGAAAGACCATTAGAAGGGACTTTTTTTTTTATGACTCAGATCCCACTGCCACGCCTGGTCAAGTTAATTTCAGTCCAGATTTATAGTCTCCTCTTTACCTTTCTTGGAATGCTAGGCTCAAGGTCAAATGTTCCTCCAAGTTAAAAAGATTGGATAGGATGGGATAGAAAACATCTCTGCCTGAGAAAGAGGAAAACTCTTTCAGTTTAACATCTGAGTTTCCACACTGCACTATGTATCATGGTTTGCTTAACCGTGGTTGATTAATAGACATTAGAAAGACACAATCTGACTTGAATTAAGCACTATAATGGCAGAAATATTCCTTCTGAAATATCTCAAGTTTTCACTAATACTTCACTACACTATTATAACAATAAAAAATAAATATATTGGGGTTGGTGCTATTGCCTTTCCTTTCCTTCTCTCCTTTCTACTCCCCTTCCCCTTCCTTCCTTCCTTCCTTCCTTCCTTCCTTCCTTCCTTCCTTCCTTCCTTCCTTCCTTCCTTCCTTCCAATATCTCAGGGGCTGCCACAAAAAAGAGGGAGTCAGGCTATTCTCTAAAGCACCTGAGGACAGGACAAGAAGCAATGGGTGGAAACTAATCAAGGAGAGAAGCAACTTAGAACTAAGGAGAAATTTCCTGACAGTTAGAACAATTAATCAGTGGAACAACCCCCCTCCAGAAGTTGTGAATGCTCCAACAGTGGATGTTTTTAAGATGTTAGATAACCATTTGTTTGAAGTGTTGTAGGGCTTCCTGCCTAAGCAGGGGGTTGAAGACCTCCAAGGTCCCTTCCAACTCTAATCCAATCAATTTCAACTCCTGGGAATTACATGGACATGTCAATGTAATTGTCTTGGCAATAACATGGCAGTGGTTTGACATTGCCATTTTCTGATATATATTTTTATTTCTGATTTTGTCGGCACCCCAAGAATTTCTTAATGGTCTTCCTTCTGAAGAAGGAAGCATCCAACCCTTTTTAGCTTCTGAGCCCAAGCAGGTGGGTCAAATGCTGCTACCTGATAAAACACAAAGAAATAATCCACGCAATGCCCCTTTTCCAATTTTCCCAGTTGTAAAGTAATGGCAGTGAGAGTTGCATCATAAGAAAGGCTGAGCACCAAAGAATTGATGCTTTTAAATTGTGGTGCTGGAGAAAACTCTTGAGAGTCCCTTGGACTGCAAGGAGATCAAATCAGGTCCGCCTGATGCGCCAGTTGCGCCCCTTTCTGGATCGGGACTCCTTATGCACGGGACTTATGCACAGTCACCGATGCACTCGTCACGTCTCGCCTGGACTACTGTAACACTCTCTACATGGGGCTCCCCTTGGGGTGCATCCGGAGGCTCCAACTGGTCCAGAATGCAGCCGCGCACATGATTATGGGAGCGACAGGGCACTCCCACGTAACACCTCTCCTGCACGAGCTGCACTGGCTCCCAGTGGTCTTCCGGATGCGCTTCAAGGTGTTTGTTCTCACCTTTAAAGCGCTCCATGGCATAGGGTCAGGGTACTTGCAAGACCGCCTGCTGCTACTGATAACCTCCCACCGGCCAATACGCTCGCACAGAGAGGGCCTCCTCAGGGTGCCATCAGCCAAGCAATGTCGGCTGGCGGCCCCCAGGGGGAGAGCCTTCTCTGTAGGGGCACCCGCCCTGTGGAATGAGCTACCTCCTGGAATACGATTGATCCTGGACCTCCGCGCTTTCCGAAAGGCCCTGAAGACTCACTTATTTCAACAAGCCGGCCTAGTTTAATTGGTTTTAATGGGGGTTTTAAATTCTTGATTTTATTGATTTTGGGTTTTAAATTGGATATTTTTTGATTTGTAGATTTGGGATTTTAAATTGGTAATGCCAATGATTTAATTTATTTTAGTTTTTCTTAACTTTTGTACTATATGTGTTTTAAGTTTGGCTGTTCACTGTCCTGATTCCCCCCGGGGAGAAGGGCTGTATATAAGTTGAAATAATAATAATAAAAAAATCAATCTAAAGGAAATGAACCTTGACTGTTCTTTGGAAGGACAGTGTCAGGCCTGGAAGCCATCTTTTTCATTGGATTTCAGGCCTGCCACATTTACCACTGTGGGAAACTAGGAGAGGGGATTGTATGGAGCCAGAGTGATAGATACTCATAATAACATTCTTTTTTCAGACAGTCAAGGACATCTTGCCCTGCATCTGGAAGGCTGGAACTGGCAGGCATCTCCAGTTGGGACAGTGCTTGGATTGGACCATGTGATGGACATGTCGGTGTTGGACAGGGACTTGAACTTTCTTTTGGGTGGGGAAAACCTGGAAAGTTTCAGATTCGGATTTTCCCAGATGTGCCAATATGACATCTCTAATAAAATAGAACTTTGACAAAACTCAAGCCTTGGAGTTTTTTTTCGTTGGGGGTATTACTTGGAACCCTAACAGAGAGATCCTGAAGCTGAAGCTCAAATACTTTGGCCACCTAATGAGAAGAGAAGACTTATTGGAAAAGACCCTGATTATGGGAAAGATGGAAGGCAAAAGGAGAGAGGGATGGCATACGATGAGACAGTTAGATACGGTCATTGACGCAATGAACATGAATTTGAACAAACTTCAGGAAACAGTGGAGGACAATGGGGCCTGGTGTATTGTGGTCCATGGGGTCGCAAAGAGTCGGACATGACTTTTAGCAACAGAACAACAA
The DNA here is from genome assembly GCA_030761175.1 of Masticophis lateralis. Classification (NCBI taxonomy): domain Eukaryota; kingdom Metazoa; phylum Chordata; class Lepidosauria; order Squamata; family Colubridae; genus Masticophis; species Masticophis lateralis. The sequence continues at coordinate 14,260,153 of JAUDYJ010000001.1, forward strand.
CAAATACCCCTTTTCTGTTCCACTCTGTTCAAATTTGGGTGAGCTGCAATTCAGCTTTTCAGAAAATGTATAAGCACACATCCATTGTGCCATTTCATTAAAATTCAATTAGGTTTCAGTAAAGTGGAGAAGAAGGGGAGGAAAAGAATCTTATTATAGTCGTTTTATGAGAGCCATCACCAATAAAAGAAATCTTACGTGCGTGTTTCAAATGAGTTTAATTGATTATTTTGTGAAACCAGAACACATTTAGAAAGAAATACAATGATAAATATATAGCAGTCTCCTTCAGAGTTTAGGTGGAATTCCAGTAATTAAAAAGGGAGAACTTGCTTAAATGGTATGTTCTTTACTCTTCCATTTATCAGATGGGATCTACAAACCAGAAGTAGATTAGGTTTTGATAGAATAGAATAGAATAACAGAGTTGGAAGGGACCTTGGGGGTCTTCTAGTCCCACCCCCTGTTTAGGCAGGAAACCCTACCCCACTTCAGACAAATGGTTATCCAACTTCTTCTTAAAAACTTCCAGTGTTGGAGCATTTACAACTTCTGGAGGCAAGTTGTCCCACTGATTAATTGTTCTGTCAGGAAATTTCTCCTTAGTTCTAAGCTCCTTCTCTCCTTCATTAGTTTCCATCCATTGCTTCTTCTTCCTCTTTTAATAATTTCTATTGAACAGTTTTTTAAAAACAAAAAATGAATTTTTTACAATTTTCTTCTTTCCAACATTTCCACATCAGTATTCATTTTTATATATCTATTTTTCTCCCTTTTTTCTATTTTCCATCCCTTGCTTCTCGTCCTTCCCATAGGTGCTCTGGAGAATAGGTTGACTCCCTCTTCTTTGTGGCAGCCCCTGAGATATTGGAACTCTGCTATCATGTCTCCCCTAGTCCTTCTTTTCATTAAACTAGAGATACCCAGTTCCTGCAACCGTTCTTCATATGTTTTAGCCTCCAGTACCCTAATCATCTTTGTTGCTCTTCTCTGCACTCTTTCTAGAGTCTCAACATCTTTTTTACATTGTGGTGACCAAAACTGAATGCAATATTCCAAGTGTGGCCTCACCAAGGCATTATAAAGTGGTATTAACAGTTCATGTGATCTTGATTCTATCCCTCTGTTTATGCAGCCTAGAACAGTGTTGGCTTTTTTGGCAGCTACTGCACACTGCTGGCTCATATTTAAATGGTTGTCCACTAGGACTCCAAGATCCCTCTCACAGTTACTACTATTGAGCAAGGTATCACATATATCGTACCTGTGCATTTTGTTCTATTAACAGTCCAAATAGATGTTCTATTAACAATCCAAAAGAAGCCAAATGCATTTGTAAACTCATAAAATGGTGGTCATGGGAAAGTAGTCCAGTTAGAAAATGGCTGCCTTATGGAGCTCCATACCCCTATTGATCAGGCAAACATTTGATCGAAAGGATATTTTTCACTAACCAAGTAGCAGAATCATTTTGGAAGTTTTAGTTCAGTGAAAAATACTTTTTTTCCCCCTTTCATACCATTTTCCTCTTACTTTCTACCATCCCAGCGGAGTGACTTCATGGAGACCAGATACGCTGCAGGATGCTATGAAGGCTTGACAAGATGTCAGCTTCTATTTAATTTTACATGTCTTTTTTTTTAAAAAAAAACATGATTCAGAAAAGACTAATTCTTTGATTAGAAGAATATTAAAAAGTTAGGTGGGGAGACTGTCAATGGGTATATAGGGCACACTGACTATCTAAAGACTTCCTGTCTTCAAACCCCATGTTTGTGCATGACGTAGTGAATTAAGGCAGGAGTGGGCTGCTGGGGGTTTGCAGGGGTTTGGGAGAAATTCTAGCTAAGATTCTGTGCAGTTAGGAGAACCCCCAAATCCCACTCCTGGGTGGCCCTGCCAACCCTCCCTGCCCCTCCCAGGAGTCCCCATGCAGCCTGTTTTGGATGCAGATAAGTGCAGGGTGCACATGGAATCTCGGGGAGAACGAAAAACAGACCTACCGAAGTTCAGGAATGCCAGAAACGGGCCCATTTCTGGCCTCCAGAAGGCCTCCGGAGCCTGGGGAGGCCATTTTCACCCTCCTGGAGGCTCAAGAAAAGCCTCTGGAACCTGAGTAAGGCAAAATTGCCCCCTCCCCCTGCTGTAGTGCAGGAGGCTGATTAGGCCATGCCCATCATGGCCATGCCTACTCAGCAACCGGGCAGAAAACCCCTTGCTAAAATGTTTGAAGTCCAACCCTGAATTAAGGTCTGGTGGTGCAGTGGTTAAAATGCAATACTGCAAGCGAACTCACTACTCACTCCAGCAGTTCTATCCTGATTGGCTCAAGGTTGACTTAGCCTTCCATCCTTCCGAGGGCAGTAAAATGACCCAGATTGTTGGGGGCGGGGGGGGGGCAATATGCTGACTATGTAAACCGCTTAGAGGGGGCTAAAGCACTATGATGTTGTGGTTGGTCAGCAGCCTGTGTGGATTGTGGCTGATTCTGACAGTGAGGAGGCTGGTGTGGTGTTGCAACAGCAGCCTATGCAGCTGGAACTCGAGTCAAACAATGAGGAGGCTGGAGAAGATGTGGCGCCAGAGGCAGGAATTCAGCTCGGGCCTTCAGACCCTCCAGAAGCTCCTTTAAGTGAAGAGGACGAAGAAGAGGAACCTCTTCTCGATGCACAGGTGCGCAGAGCGGCCAAAAGGCAGGTGTGGCCCCTTAGGAGGAGGTCTCCTTGAGAGTAAGACTTGGGGCTAATTGGCCACTCCCTTAGCCTATTTAAGGAGGAACGCCGACTGAAGCAATTTGTAGGGAACAACTTTAGTTTACTCTACTTCGCATCTGGTTTCTCTGCAAATTGCTTCTGGGCTTTCTGCTAACTTTAATAAGATTGTGATTACTTTATCTTTGGTTTCTTGTAGGCTGTTAAGAAAGTCTATTAACAGTTTTTGTTTTGAAAAAGACTGAATTATTTTAGTAAATTAAGTTTTGTACAAACTTTGTGTGTGCTATATTCTTTGGGATCCGTAGCTGGGGCAGAACATATGAAGTGATATATAAATCTAAGTGCTATTGTTAATGTAATGTAAATTGTAAATATTTTATCAAATTTAGATATCTTTAGATGTTGCAAATATGCAACACCTTGCAAATATGCAAGGAGTCTGGTTTAGCTCTGCAGACTAAAGCACCATAATTAACATCCAGCTGTCTGCAATTCACCAGTTCAATTCTCACCAGGCTCAAGGTTGACTCAGCCTTCCATCCTTTCTAAGGTAGGTAAATTGAGGACCCAGTTTCTGGGGGCAATAAGCTGACTTTGTATAAATATACAAAAGTATGAAGGCTATTGCTTAACACATTGTAAGCCGCCCTGAGTCTTCGGAGAAGGGTGGCATATAAATCAAATTTTAAAAAAACAACACAATGCATATAAAGTCAAGCTAGAGCTCGTTGGAGTCTATATTCTAATATGGACTCTATATTTTCCCATTTTTTACTTTTTAAAAGTAAAAAACAAAAAAAATCTCTAAAGCTGCCTAGATTTGTGTCTGACACTTCATATGAATTAGAACTTCCATCCATGGAAAATGGAGGAAAACAGGTGTAAGCGTTCCAGAAAAATCCCAACTCCATGTAAAGACATGGAAGCAAACATTTTTCCAAAGTTCTCTTTACTAGAATAGGCAAACTGGCACATCTGGGAAAACCCGAATCTGAAAAGCCTGGGTTTTCCTTCAGTAAATCAAAGCTCCCAAAACCATCCCCTTTTCCCCCCAGCTGATCATATGCTCAAATCAATGTCCGTTCCATCTCAATCCAGCACCCTGACTACTCCTTCTCCAGATGCTGGATCGCCCTGACCTTGACCGACAGGAAGAATGCTATTATGTCTACTAACAACCCCTCTCCTTAATCCCCCCTCCTACTTTCCCATACATAAGAAGGTGGCAGCATTGAAGCCTCCGGCCTAACATGGCTTCCAAAACTGACAACAGGTCTTTTAACCTGACTGCCAACCCTGAAGCGAGCCTGGCTGAGGCCATCTTAGAGGCTTCATGGTGTCACAAAATGGAGGGGGAGAAAGGGAAGGGGGAGAAAATTAGATAGCTCAGCTTGGCCGTCAAAATTAAAAAATCTTTCTTGTGGGAACCAAGGTTATTCCAATGGGTGGCTGAGAAGAGGAGGAGTGGAGTAACCAGGTGACCTCTAGCATCACTGTTGGACAATGTGACCTGGGGGAAAAGGGGAACTTTCATTTTATAATTAGGTGAAAACCACGGGAACCTTCAGAGCCGGTTTTCACCAGTTGTGCCAATATGATGTATCCAATCAATCGTTCTTTGAGAAATCTATCTGCCTTGGAGTTTTGCTTTCAGTGAGTGCATTACTTGCAACATCGACACTGATCTTGATAGAACATCCTAACCATAAGTACTTGTCTGTGGAACAGTTGTGCTTCCCTGGAAATATTTTAACTGGGTCGCATCTGCTAGGGAAGTAACAATCAGTACAAGACTGGATTCAATTACTTTAGAATTCCTTACTCTTTTTTCCCCTGCGCATATGTTTAGGATTTAAGGAGCTTGGAAGATATTGGTGTTCAAAAATATTTCTGCTTTACCAAGAAGATCTAAAATAGGGTGTTAGCGTATGATCGGCCAAAAGCCCACGTAAGAAGTTATTTGTCACATTCAAAAACTGTTTTTGTAATGGTTGCTGTTTCCCAAGTATGCATCGTTTCCTAGAACTCTATTCCGATCCTTTTTTTTTTTTTTTGCTTTTTTTGCCTGGCTCAATAGTAGTAACTGCGATAGGGATCTTGGAGTCCTAGTAGACAGTCACTTAAATATGAGCCAGCAGTGCACAGCAGCTACAAAAAAAGCCAATGCCAGTCCTAGGTTTCATTAACAGAGGGATAGAATTAAGATACGTGAAGTGTTAATACCACTTTATAATGCCTTTGGTAAGACCACACTTGGAATATTGTGTCCAGTTTTGCTCACCATGATGTAAAAAAGAGACCGTAAAAAGAATGCAAAGAAGAACAGCAAAAATGATTAGAGGCTAAACCTATGAAGAATGGTTGCAAGAACTGGGTATGTTTAGTTTAATGAAAAGAAGGACTGTGCTGACATGATGGCAATGTTCCAATATCTAAGGGGCTGTTAGAAAGAAGAGGGAGTCAAGCTATTCTCCAAAGAATACTGTGGACTCACTCAAACTCTCACTGTATCATTTCATAACATATGCCATGTCACCCTCCTTGCTCCCTCCCTTTCTTTTACACACACATCAGTGGTGGGTTTCAAAATTTTTTACTACTGGTTCTGTGGGTGTGGCTTGGTGGGTGTGGCTTGGTGGGAATGGCAGGGGAAGGATACTGTAAAATCTCCATTCCCACCCCACTCCAGGGGAAGGTTACTGCAAAATCCCCATTTCCTCCCAATCAGATGGGACTCGGGAGGCAGAGAATAGATGGGGGCAAGGCCAGTCAGAATTTTTACAACCGGTTCTCCGAACTACTTAAAATTTCCACTACCGGTTCTCCAGAACTGGTCAGAACCTGCTAAAACCCACCTCTGACACACACATACACCGCTGCCAACTTTGGTTAGTAAATATGCTTGTGAGAGTCACATGCTTTTGACATAAGCAGCAAAACAGCTACAAGAAAAAAAAATAGATGTTTTGAGGTCAGATTGAGAAAATGTCAAGTATAAAAGACTGAATAGCTATTGCTTTTGCTTTGTATATCTCTTCTTCAGAGCACACATCAAGTTCTCTTTGGGAGAAGTCTTGTTTTCATCATATCCATGGATAGGCGAAATGGAAAGAAAAGACAGACGAGCAAAGCCCACGCCTTCTAAATCAAATTGGCTGAATATGATGTATTTTTTATACTTTAGAACAGGGGTCTCCAACCTTGGCAACTTTAAGACTTGTGGACTTCAACTCCCAGAATTCCTCAGCCAGCTTTGCTTAAAAACTTTGCCACAAGTCTTAAAGTTGCCAAGGTTGGAGACTTCTGCTTTAGAAGATCTAATTCTGACAGAGTTAGGAATGTACCTCTGAGATACATCGAAGAGATGGAGGCTTAATACATGACAGAACTTCAAAAGGCTAAGCAAGATCAAACCCGACTTCCATTTGGATGGAAGACTATAGGCAAATCTCAGAGTAGTAAACTAGACTATAAGGTTTAGGAAGAAAAACTCTAAGAAGGCAACGTCTTATGGAGATTCTCAGTCAACCAGGTCATGGTTGTCCCAAAGCTGCTTTTTCAAAAGGCAACTGGACTTTGTTTTTTCCTCAAAGATGTTTTGCTTCTCATCCAAGAAGCTTCTTCAGTTCTGACTGAATAGTGGAGGATGGAAGGATTTAGATTCCTTACAGTTGTCTGGTCGTTAGCACTCTTTCTGAGAGTCGCGGAGGCCACTTGGAGGTTTATCTGTACCTTCGGAGTCACCTGAACAGTACAAATGGGTGTGGAGCCTTCTTGGAACTGCCGAAAAGACAGTGTTGTAAACAGGAAATAGGGGGTGTCATTGCCCGAGAAAGCAATGACAAATCTCTTCCACGGCTGCCAATAAAATGAGCCAGGTGTTTCCATGAAGTCATCAGATATCATCTTAACCAGACCACTGTTCAACCTTTCATTCTCATTAAGCTGTTGCTGGTTTCCTATTGATATAAGACAATCCCTATAATGTTTGATGGAGCAGGCATGTAGGAGAGGCTGAAGCACTGGTGTGCTGATAAATATTTAACAACTTTGCCCCCTCTCTGGATGCCGCAGTGCTAGCTGCCAAACAACTGATCATGTGCTATGCGTTTGCAGCTCAACTCTGCTTTTGACTGCTCAAAAATTTCCAAAAATTTAACACTCGACTCACACCAGCTGATTCCATCGCACCCTTGGGCTGCAGACTCCAGTGGCTTCTAAAACATTAATTTGCCTTCCTCAAGAAACAAGAACATCTATAACTGCAGAAACCAGAGCAAAAAAATATATAGCAGCTACCTATCAAGCAGGAAGTAGCTTTGGTTGTTATCTTATGATAGTTAACTGTTTTTTATTCAAGCTTTTCCAAGCATTAAAGTCAAGTGATTGGAAACTCTCCTCTAGAGCAGCAAGAAGCTGCAAAGAGGGGAGATGGGTGGCATAAAAATTTAATAAATACTTACATAAGAATACAACAGGAATGAAAAAAACTAAAACCAAGTGAAACATAGTCCCTTATCTATTCCAAGTAAGACTACACTTGGAATACTGCATCAAGGTTTGGTCACTACAATGTAAAAAAGATGTTAAGACTCTGAAAAGAGTGTAGAGATGAGCAAAAAGGATGATTAAGGGGCTGGAGGCTAAAACATAAAGAACATCTTATTTGAAATAAGAGAGCAGGAAGAAAAACATTATTATTTGATATGGGATTTATTTTACCACTGGGTAGATAACAAAAAATGGTGATATGTAAGGAAATGTCGAAATATTTAAATGATGATACAACTGATATATTTTATGTAAGATTAAATTTTGGATATGTAGTAATATTATGAAAAGAGGAGAGGGCACTAGGGATGCAAACCGACCGATGTATTGTCTGAACTTGATTGAATGAATGATGTCCTATTTTTTTTATTATTTTTATTTTTTACTTTTTTAAAAAATAAAAAATGGTTTGGAAAAAAAAACATAAAGAACAGTTACAGGAATTAGATATGTCTAGTCTAATGAAAAGCAGGACTGGGGAGACATGATAGCAGTGTCCCAATATTCTTACAAAGACGAGGAGGTCAAACTATTTTCCAAAGCACAAAAAACAAGATAGAAACAATGAATGGAAACTGACCAAGGAGAGAAGCAACCTAGAATTTAGGAGAACATTCCTAATGGTGAGAGCAGTCAACCAATGGAATAGTTGTAGGTGCTCCATCACTGGAGGCTTGAGCAGGGGATTGGACTAGAAGACCTCCAAGGTCCCTTTCGACTCTATTATTCTATGTTATATGTTCTATCTGATTCCTTCTGCTTCCTGGCAAAAAATAAAAAAACAGCTTAGGCTGATGCAAAGCTTTCATTCAAAGGTTTAATTTGAAGGCAATTTAATTGTCCTTTCCAATGGAATCTCGTCATCTGAAATGCCTTAATCGATTCAATGCATTGAGCAAAACTAGTTGCCAAGAAATGTTCTCAAAGGCTCGATGCTTGCACTGAATTGAGGCTTTCAATAGAATCAGTTTAAGGTGTTCAAAGCAAAGACTCGGATTACTATAATTATAATTTAAATCATGATAATTTTTCCATTCTTCCCTTGAAGGTGATGGGACCAATTTCTCTATCCAATTGAACAAGAATCGCAAAAGCAAGAAATGCTGTGTGCTCCCTCATCTAGAGAAGATCTATTGAGAATTGTTCTTGAGGAGAATGTGGAAATAGACTAGAGACAAAATCGAGTTCACATGAAGTAGTAGTAGTACCATTTTATAAAGTCTTAATAAGGCCACCCTCCGAATACTGCATCGAGTTTTGGTCACCATATTATACAAAAGATGTTGAGACTCTAGAAAGAATGCTGTTGTGGTCCGCGAGCAGCCTGAGAAGCTGGCAGCAGAGTCAGACAGTGAGGAGGATGGGGAGGAACATGAGTCAATACTGGAGTCTGGGGAAGGCCTGGACGAGGGCTTTGCGTTGGAGGCAGAGATGGGGTCAGGGCCATCTGGGAGTGATGCACGGATTCCGGAGCCCCCAGAGAGCAGGACTGAGGAGTCCTGCTCTCCTCAGCAGTGAGGCAGAGGAACAGGAGGAGCCTGTTCCTAGTGCACACATGCGTAGAGCTGCCAGAAGGCAAGAGCAGCTAAAGCAAAAGGGATAACTCAGGAGTTAGGCCAGGTGATGATTGGCCCCTCCCATAAGGCTTAAAAAAGAAACAAAGACACTTGGGCCTTTCGCAGGAAAGCAACATTGCTAACTTTGTTTCCAGTCAGTGTCTCTTGTTTGTTTCTGAACTTTGTGGGGCTTTGCCAAGTAAGACCTTTGGTAGGGTATCAAGGAAGATAAAGGTTGGTGATTATCCCGAAGGACTTCTTCTGAAGGACTTGTTTTGCAACTGATTGGGACTCAGCTGGACATGAACGTAATTCTCAGCTGTTACAATAAAATAGGTTTGTTTGGGACTAATTATGTATTGTAAGTGCTCAGTAAGCCTAGGTCACAACAAATGCAGAAAAGAACAACAAAGATGATTAGGGGACTGGAGGCTAAAACATATGAATATGAGGAAGGACTAGCAGTGTTCCAATATTTAAGGGGCTGTCACAAAGAAGAGGAAGTCAACCTATTTTTCAAAGCACCAAAAGGCAAGACAAGAAGCAATGGCTGGAAATTAATCAAAGAGAGTAGCAATCTAGAACTAAGGAGAAATTTCCTAACCTTGAGAACAGTTAACCGGTGGATGCTCCATCACTGGAGAATTTCAAGAAAAGATTGGACAGCCACTTGTCTGTTTTTGGCTATGACCGCCTCCTGCAGCCCTCTGTCAGCACAAATGGAGCCCAGGGCGTACATGTGGCCTACCTGAGCTCCGTTTTTGCTAGCAGAGGGCTGCAGGAGGCTGTCAGAGCTGAAAAGGGAGCCTGGGAGGGCCCTGTGTGCCCTCCCCTGCCCCCCAAGCTCTGTTTTCCCTGGCAGAGGCATCGTGGGCTGGTCCTTCGCTGTTTGCAGGGCGGCCCCACGGGCCAGATCTAAGCACCCTGTGGACCAAATCCGGACCTTGTGCCTTGAGTGTGACACCCCTAGTATAGGGTCTCCTGTTTAACCAGGGGGTTAGACTAGAAGATCTCCAAGATCCCTTCCAACTCTGCTATTCTGTTATCTATTGTTATTACTTTCTCTGTGGTGGCTCACTCACATCATGAAACACATTTCCTCAGAGAAAGGTGCTCTTAACATTCCTGAGCAAGTAAAATTAGTGAAATCCCACCCTGCTTTTGGTATTAGTTGACAGTGGGTATTTAGCACAGGAAGTTTGATTGTAGTATTCCAGCAAGCTAAAGATATTGTTTCAATAAATAAATATTGAATATTTGGTAAGTCTCCTGCCTGCTTGGTCTTCCCCTGCCCTAGAAATTGAGCTCCATACCTTCATCGCTGTTGTCATCAACGAGGATGATCTCTTTCAATAGGTGAGCAGGAGTGTGATTTACAGCGCTGTGAACTGAACGCAGGATGACTGAAAGCGCCTCATTGACGAAGATAAAAATAATAGAAATCTGTGGGAGATCCTTTGCATATTTAAGCTCTTTACACCTAGAGAGACAGAGAGAGGAAGAAAGATTAGCTGAAAAGTTACAAAAAAGTACAAAAACAAAGAAGTATGACCAGTGGTGGGTTTCTACTGGTTTGCCCCAGTTCGGGCAAACCAGTAGCGGCGGCAACGGAAGGCTCCACCCACCTTCCCTGATGTCATCATGGATGGTCTGCGCATGCTCAGAAGTGCCCCACGCGCTCACAGTTCCGAACCGGTAGTGAAGGTAAGTGAAACCCACTACTGAGTATGACCCATGGACCATACCTGCCTCACCTGAAGAGGAGGAGGAGGAGGAGGAGGAGGAAGAGGAGGAAGAGGGGGAGGAGGAGAAGGGGGGAGGAGGGGGAGGGGGAAGGAGGAGGAGAGGACTGAACTGAAACACAAGTAGTTTTTGATTTAGAGCAATTCATTTAGCACTCATTTGAAGTTACAACAGGACTGGGAAGAAATGACTTATTATTTATTTATTTATTTTTATTAATCATATTTCTATGCCGCCCATTCTCCGAGGACTCTGGGCGGCTTACAACAATCGACAGTATACTAAATAGCATATTGCCCCCAACAATCTGGGTCCTCATTTTACCCACCTCGGAAGGATGGAAGGCTGAGTCAACCTTGAGCCGGTGAGATTTGATCTGCTGATCTGCTGAACTAGCAGTCAGCTGAAGCAGCTGCATTCCATCACTCTAACCACTGCGCCACCTCGGCTCTTATATTACCATTTTTCCCACTTACAACCGCTGCAGCATCCCCATGATCATGTCATCATAATTCAGGTACTTGTCAACTGACTTGTATTTATGACGCTTGCAGTGTCCTGGGGCCATGTGATTTGCCTTTTGCAACCTTCTGACAAGCAAAGTCAACGAAGAAGCCAGATTCACTTAACAACCGTGTTACTAACTGATCAACTGCAGTCATTACAAAAGATCGTAAACTGAGGTAAAACTCCCTTAACAAGTGTCTCTTCTGCTTATAGCAGCAGAAATTTTGAGCTAATTGTGGTCGTAAGTCGAGGACTGCCTGTAATTCGTAAAACAATAAGCAGCCATTCAGCAGTTCTGACATCCTATCCGCCATGAATTTGTCTGGTCCCCTTTCAAAACCAGTTCACTTGGAGCCATTAATGTCTTCATTTTAAAATAGTGATAGCAAAAATCCTATTGTTTACCCCTGGACTGAATTCTCTGCAGTCTATTCTATTTCCATATTAATCTCCATCAGGGGGAAAAAAGACCCCACTTTGATGGAATTCTAGAAAGCATTTTAAAAGCATTTTCCTTTTAAGGTATGCACTTTTAAAATGCATTTCGCTGCTCTGTTTCAACCAAGAGTGGCATCAAAATATCCAAGTGTGAAAAGCCCAATGGAGAACTTTCTTCCCGCACATTAATCCAGGAAAAACAGATAGGGACAATTCACAATGGAATTTGCATTATATGTTATTCTTCAAGCATTCTTCTTTTGCACTTTAGTGGCAAGAAACAAAGAAAGCTACCCAGCCAAGTGATATTTTATTTATTTTTCTGAACTGCAATCTAAAAAGCTCACTGCAAGGTGAGCTTCTTAGATTGCAATCGCAAAAGAAGTTCTTGGATCCAAATGCAGATATGTCCACTCTATCATGCCTGCTCCTTTAGAATAAACAGGAATAGCCATAAGCCAAGACCAGGAATTTATCAATACAGCATTCTAAAGCAAGGATGGGTAATCCACAGAAGACCATTTATGGCGTCCAACTGACTGGGAATAAACCAAATTTAGAATAGCATGGTCTAGGTGAAGGGAACTGGGAAGATGACCTTGGAGAATTTATTCAGAAACCAGGTCAAAAACAAAGACAAAATATGCAGAACCATGTTCTGAGCTGAGGAGGAAGGGAAAATAACAGTACTAGCTCTTCCCTGATTCCCTGGGATATGAGAGGGAGGGATGGAAAACCACAGCCAGGTTTGCAAGCTTCTGTTATTATAGACAATATCAATGAAATCTAGTTGTTGTGGTCAACCAGCAGCCTGTGGACCTGGCAGTGGAGTCGGACAGTGAGGAGGCTGGGGAGGACAGTGGGCCAGTCATGGAGCCTCCAGAGGCAGACAGCGGAGAGGCAGCGGAACAGGAGGAGCCTGTTCCTAGTGCACGCATGCAAAGAGCTGCCAGAAGGCAAGAGCAGCTGAAGCAAAAAGGACAACTCAGGAGTAAGGCCAGAAGATGATTGGCCCCTCCCATAAGGCTTAAAAGAGCAGCAACGAGCCGTTGGGTACTTTGTAGAAAAGCAACGTTGATTCTAGTGCTTCTTGTCAGTGTCTCTTGAACTTTGTGGGGGTTTTGCCAAGAAAAGCCTTGGCAGGTTGCCAAAAACATCAATTGTTGGTGATAAGGCCGATGGACTGGTTATGAAAAATTTGTTTTGGACTAAGCTGAGAATGAATTAATTCTTAGCTGTTTTAATAAAATAAGTTTGTTCAGGACTGAATTGTGTTTGGTAATCACTACGTGGCCCTCGGTCACAACACTAGTTTCCATTTTCTTGAGAAGTCTGTTTTCTGATCTGGACAAAGTTGAAAGGCTGACATGAGTAGTGAAAGTTTGCTTTAAGCTTGCAGAGACATTGTACTCATTAAACACACACACACAGTATATACAAACACTAACACCAAATAGCAATAGCAGATTTATATACTGCTTCATAGTGCTTACAACCCACTCCAAGCAGTTTACAGAGTCAACATATTGCTCTCAACCATCTGGTTCTCATTCTACCAACCTCGGAAGGATGGAAGGCTGAGTCAACCTTGAGCCTTGTGAGATTCGATCTGCCAAACTGCTGATGGAAGGCTTGAGCCGGTCAGGATCAAACTCCTGGCAGTGGGCAGAATTAGCCCGCAATAGCAATAGCACTTAGATATATATCACTTTACAGTGCTTTACAGGCCTCTCTAAGCGATTTACACAGTCAACATATTGCCCCCAACAATCTAGGTCCTCACTTTACCAACCTTGGAAGGATGGAAGGCTGAGTCAACCTTGAGCCTTGTGAGATTCGATCTGCCAAACTGCTGGCAGCTAGCAGGCAGCAGAAGTAGCCTGCAGTACTGCACTTTAACCACTGCGCCACTGAGGCTCATATGCAATACTGCATTCTAACTGCTGTGCCATCACAGCTCAGTTTTCCACAAATGATGCCTATTTTGCTTAAACGAGGGGGTAAGGGGAAAACGACTATAAGCTTGGGGCACCGATCGCACCATGTTCAAAAGCTGCAAGACTACATATAAGATGGAGATACAATGAAATTAGTATCAGAGGCCTTGGTCAAATGTAATGGTATGTGGGAATGCTCTTGGGAGATGAAACAAAAAAAAATCCTACTAAGGAATGAATGCCCAGGAGATTAATTGGGTGGTATATGTGACTGCAGGAGAAAACATGTCCATATCAAGAGCCATGGTGGCGCAGTGGTTAGAATGCAGTACTGCAGGCTACTTCTGCTGACTGCCAATTGCCAGCAGTTCAGCAGTTCGATTCTCAATGGCTCAAGGTTGACTCAGCCTTCCATCCTTCCGAGGTCTGTAAAATGAGGACCCAGATTGTTGGGGGAAATATGCTGATTGTGTGGAAAAATGGGAGGGGGATTGCATAGAATATAGGTGATATGTAGTCAAAATAACATTCCTTTCTCAGAGAGCCAAGGACACATTGCCCTTGCACCTGGAGTCGGGTGACTGGGAGGTGTCTCCAGTTTGGATGGTGGATGATTGGACCATGTGATGGACATGAGGGTGCTGGGTACAGAATTGAATTTTTACTTGGGTGGGGAAAATCTGGAAATTTTCAGATTCAGGTTTTCCCAGATGTGCCAATGACATCTTCAATAAAAAGGAATTTTGAGGAATCTCAAGCTTTGGAGTGTTTTTAGATGTGGGTGTTACTTGGAACCCTGACATATACTTTTGCCTCTGAAGAAAGAGAAGGAGGAGGAGGAGGAGGAGGAGGAGGAGAAGGATGGGGGGAGGCAAAAAGAAGAACACTTACCCATGTCAGTCTATTTGACATCTGCTTAAAGTTGACGGTGTTTTTTTTTTAAACTGTGATACTTTTAGCAAAATTTATTTATTTATTTTATTTATTTATTTATTAAATTTCTATACCGCCCTTCTCCTTCCGGACTCAGGGCGGTGAACAGCCAATTTAAAACGAATACAAACACAAAAAAGCTAAAACATACTAAAACCAATATAAATTTAGGCTGAAATGTAAAACCAAATAAAACTCTAAAACTCTAAAAAGTTTAAAAAATAGTTTAAAAAAAATAGGAGCGATCAGGCAAGTCTGGCAAGTTGGAAGAGATGAGTCTTCAGAGCCCGATGAAAAGTCCGGAGGTCAGCGATTGTCCTCAGATCTGGAGGGAGATCGTTCCAGAGGGTGGGAGCTACCACAGAGAACACTCTCCCCCTGGGGGTCGCCAGCCGGCACTGTCTGGCTGACGGCACCCTGAGGAGGCCCTCTCTGTGGGAGCGAACCGGCCGGTGGGAGGCAATAGGTGGCAGAAGGCGGTCCCGTAAGTACCCTGGTCCTAAGCCATGGAGCGCTTTAAAGATGATTACCAACACCTTGAAACGCACCCGGAAGTCAACCGGCAACCAATGCAGCTCACGCAGGAGAGGTGTCACATGGGAGCGCCCTGTCGCTCCCATAATCCCCCGCGCGGCTGCATTCTGTACCAGCTGAAGCCTCCGGATGCACCCCAAGGGGAGCCCCATGTAGAGAGCATTACAGTAGTCCAAGCGAGACGTGACGAGCGCCTGAGTGACTGTGCGTAGGGAGTCCCGATCTAGAAAGGGCCGCAACTGGCGTATCAGGCGAACCTGATAAAAAGCTCCCCTGGCCACAGCTGTCGTATGCTCCTCTAAAGACAGCCGTGGGTCCAGGAGGACGCCCAAGTTGCGCACCCTTTCTGTGGGGGCCAATGATTCGCCCCCAATAACCAACGATGGAGTCAGTTGGCTATATCGGGATGCCGGCAGCCACAGCCACTCGGTCTTGGAGGGGTTGAGTCGAAGCCTGTTTCTCCCCATCCAGACCCGCACAGCTTCAAGGCACTGGGACATCACTTCCATGGCATCGTTGGGGTGGTCTGGGGTGGAGATGTACAGCTGAGTGTCATCAGCGTACTGATGGAATTCCACCCCAAAACCACGGATGATCTCACCCAGCGGCTTTACATAAATGTTGAACAGAAGGGGCGAGAGGACCGACCCTTGTGGCACCCCACACACTAGGCGCCTCGGGGTCGACCGCTGCCCCCCTGTCAACACCGATTGCGACCGGTCGGAGAGGTAGGAGGAGAACCACCGCAGAACGGTGCCCCCCACCCCCAATCCCTCCAACCGGCGCAACATGATACCATGGTCGATGGTATCAAAAGCCGCTGAGAGGTCTAACAGCACCAGGATAGAGGAGTACCCCCTACCCCGGGCCCTCCAGAGATCATCCACCAAAGCGACCAATGCCGTTTCGGTGCTGTAACCAGACCTGAAGCCGGACTGGAGCGGGTCTAAATAGACAGCTTCATCCAGGTACCGGGGGAGCTGCCGCGCCACCACACTCTCAACAACCTTCGCTAGAAAGGGAAGGTTGGAGACAGGACAATAATTTGCCAAAACAGCTGGGTCCAGGGAGGGCTTCTTGAGGAGGGGCCTCACCACCGCCTCCTTCAAAGTGGCCGGTAGGGCACCCTCACTCAAAGAAGCATTTATAATCTCGTGGAGCCAGCCTCGTGTAAACCTCCCGGGAGGCCAGCACCAACCAGGAGGGACACGGGTCCAATAAACATGTGGTGGCGTTCAGTCTTCCCAGGATCCTGTCCACGTCCTCGGGGGCCACAGGATCGAACTCAGCCCAGATAACATTCTCAAGACTGGGCTCAGTCACCTCGCCCGAACTAACCCAGTCAGTGGCCAGCTCATCCCGAATCTGAGTTATTTTATCATCCAGATATTGAACAAAATCCTCAGCACGTCCCTGCAAGGGATCCTCCCGCGCTCCCAGATGAAGGAGGGAGCGGGTCACCCTAAACAGGGCGGCTGGGCGATTATCTGATGATGCGATAAGAGCGGCGAAATAATTAGATTTCGCCGCTTTTATTGCCACTAAGTAAGTCTTAATGTGAGCTCTTACCAGTGTCAAGTCAGATTCAGAGCGACTGGCCCTCCAACCGCTCTCTAGGCGTCTTTTCCGGCGCTTCATCTCCCTCAGCTCCTCGGTAAACCAAGGAGATAAGTGAGCTCGGCGCCGGGTCAGAGGCCGCAAAGGCGCGACTCGGTCCAAGGCCCCACCGGCTGCCCTATCCCAAGCAGCCACCAGGTCCTCAGCCGAGTCGCGTGTCAGTGTCTCAGGAAATGGCCCAAGCTCCGTCTGGAACCTATCAGGATCCATCAGGCGCCTGGGGCGGAACCACCTAGTTGGTTCCGCCTCCCTGCGGTGGGGTGCAGCGGTCAGAAAGTCGAGTTGAAGGAGCGAGTGGTCAGTCCATGACAAGGGTTCCACACCTATATCCCCAATATCATGACCACTCAACCACTGACCAGAGACAAAAACTAAGTCCAGGGTGTGTCCACCAATGTGAGTCGGGCCCTGAATTACCTGGGTCAGGTCCATGGCCGTCATGGAAGCCATGAACTCCCGAGCCATCTCAGATGTTTCACCGATAGATGGCAGGTTGAAATCCCCCATAACTATAAGCTTGGGGGTATCAACCGCCACCTCGGCTATAACATTGAGAAGCTCGGGCAGGGTCGTTGCCACGTGGCAGGGAGCCAGGTACGTGACTAACAGACCCATCTGCCCACCAGGACCCCATCTCACAAAGGTGGACTCACACCCGGCTGTCTGAGGTACAGTGGCCTCCCTCGGACCCAGACCTTCCTTAATAATGACCGCTACTCCCCCACCCCTGCCCTGGGCTCTCGGCTGGTGGAATGCAAGGAAACCCGGTGGGCACATCTCCACGAGGGGAACTTTAAAATTTAATGAAATGGACAGGATGGAGTTATAAGAATTCCATGAAATGGTACTGTTTCCCATCTACAACTTTAAATAATAATAATAATAATAATAATAATAATAATAACAACAACAACAACAACAACAACAACTATTGTTATTTCAGTGTACATTATGATGGGGGAACCAGTTTGATCTCATGACCATGGTGCTAGACTAAGAGCAGGAAAGCCTGAGTTTTAGTCTTGCCTTTAGGCTTAGAAGCCAACTGCATGACGTCTGTGACCAAACATTCTCTCTAAGAAAGCAGTGGCAAACTATTTTCAAGAATATTGCATAAAGAACTTTGTGAACTCCAGAAGTCAAGATTGACTTGAAGGCAAAGAAAAAAATGAAAAGATCTTTAATTTGTTTTAATTACCTTTCTATGAATCAGAAAGCTGGTGGGTCTTTTCATTGATAACACAGAAGCTCATAGTTGACTGTTTAGGTCAGAAGTCTCTAACCTTGGCAATTTTAAGACTGGCAAACTTCAAGTCCCAGAATTCCCCAGCCAGCAAAGCTGCGGAATTCTGGGAGTTGAAGTCCGCCAAGCTTAAAGTTGTCAAGGTTGGAGACCCCTGGTTTAGATAGTGTTTTCTTCATCAGTCTGGGGACCACTTATTACAGTACCAATAGCTGTATGCAAGGAGTGGAATTATGTCTATTAAGTTAGCCCTTGCAGCAAAATTCAACCCAAATGTTCCCATCTTCTGAAATCAAATTTGTACCAAAATCATGAGAAGGGCAGGGCTAGATGAATCAAAAGTTGGAATTAAGATTGCGGGGAGAAATATCAACAACCTCAGATATGCAGATGATACCACTCTAATGGCAGAAAGCGAAGAGGAACTAAAGAGCCTCTTGATGCGGGTGAAGAAGGAGAGTGCAAAAGTTGGCTTGAAACTCAACATTAAGAAAACCAAGATCATGGCATCTGGCCCTCTCAATTCCTGGCAAATAGATGGGGAAGAAATGGAGGTAGTGACAGATTTTATTTTCTTGGGCTCCAAGATCACCGCAGATGGGGACTACAGCCAAGAAATTAAAAGATGCTTGCTCCTGGGGAGGAAAGCTATGGCAAATCTAGATAGCGTACTAAAAAGAAGAGACATCACCTGCCAACAAAAGTGTGTATAGTCAAGACTATGGTTTTCCCAGTTGCAATGTATGACTGTGAAAGTTGGACTATAAGAAAGGCTGAGCGCCAAAAAACTGAGGCCTTTGAACTATGGCGCTGGAAAGACTCCTGCGAGTCCCTTGGACTGCAAGGCGATCAAACCAGTCAGGCCTAGAGGAGATCAACCCTGGCTGCTCTTCAGAAGGCCAGATCCTGAAGATGAAACTCAAATACTTGGCCACCTAATGAGAAGGACGGACTCCCTGGAGAAGAGCCTAATGCTGGGAAAGATTGAGGGCAGAAGAAGAAGGGGACGGCAGAGAATGAGGTGGCTGGATGGAGTCACTGAAGCAGTCAGTGTGAGATTAAATGGACTCCGGGGGATGGTTTAGGATAGGAAGGCCTGGAGGAACATTGTCCATGGGGTTGCGATGGGTCAGACATGACTTTGCAACTAACAACAACAACCAAAATCAGTGAGCCTGCACTCAAACAGAGCAATTTGAATTGATCAACAGGAAGGGCATCAATAAACAAACAAAAACATATATTGTGCATGGACATTTTATTTATTTATCAAATTCGTTTGCCATCCATCTCATTGCAAGGTGATGCCTTCACTGCTGCAAAATTTACTTCTATTTAGATATATGGCCTGCCCTTCAGATATTTCATAAGAGCAGATTGCCACAAATCGTTAGAAGAGCTATCAATCAAATAATAAAAGTAGCTCGAAGCAGAAAGGACTTCTGAGGAAGAATGGTGAAGACAGTTTTGTGAAAAAAAAACAGTGCTGATGTTTGTGGCTAAGGACAGGGAACTGACGAGTAGATCAGATTTTTTGACCCTCTCTGGACAAAGGGAGGATGCAAGATTTCCCAAGTGCTCTGTATAGCAATAGCACTTAGATGTATATATCACCCCATAGTGCTTTACATCAGCGATCACCAGATGGTGGTCCGTGGACCACTGGTGGTCCATGAGAAAATTTTGGGGGTCTGCAGAAAAATTATTTGGATTTTTTTATGTTGCACTAAATCAGAGGTCCTCAAACTACGGCCCCTGGGCTGGATACGTGCAATGAACATTTGTGTTGCTGCAGAGAGTCTCCCCCTTTGGGGTCTTTTTGTGCCAGTTGGAGGGGGGCAGAAATTCTGACTTGGGGTCTGTTTCAACCTCCTGGTGTGGGGCTTTGGGTGAAGGCTGGAGGGAAGTGCCACTAGTGGCGAAGAGCCAGAGGGCCTTGTTCCAGTGGGATTGCATCATGGCCTAGAACTGACTGACCATTTCAGCTCACTGAGCCTCCAGGAACCAATACCTGGCCTTGCACTTCTGCAGGTCTTCCCTTTGCTTGGAAAGCCTATGTTCGTAGTCCTCAGTGAGGGGCTTCTGCTGAGCCTCCTCAGTCAGATCCAATTTGAACTGAGCCAGTTGTTTTGCCAACTCTTTCTCATGGTGGCTGCTTAGCTCCAACAACTGCTTCCTGTTGGGGCCCAGGTGGGGAGGCAAGGAGTGGCTGGTAGCGAAGGGGTGAATAGAGGCAGGCAAGGTGCCCCTCAATGTTAGTGACATCGAGTTGCCCATGCCCACCTAGTCACATGCCCACCTAGCCATGCCCAGCCAGTCATTAGGCAGATCATATTAGTGGTCCGTGGGATTTAAAATTATGAATATAGTGGTCCCTGAGGCCCAAAAGGTTGGTGACCCATGATTTACATCATTTTCTGGGTGGTTTACAATGTCAGCATATCGCCCCTAACAATCTGAGTCCTCATTTTACTGACCTCAGAAGGCTGAGTCAACCTTGAGCCTGTCAGGATTAAACTTCAGGCTGTGGGCAGAGTTAGTTTACAATACTGCATTCTAACAATGCCCCATCAGGGAGTTAGACAATTGCAAAATGAAAAGGATGAGTGGGTGCCTTTGGTCCTGGATGTAGGAAAATGAAAGTGTATCTACAAAGCAATTACGAATTTAAAGTAATAGCACAAAGCAAGACAAAGTTTTGGCTACAGAACGTTTTAAACAGATGAATGGCTCAGGAAAATACTAAAATATTGGGTGAGATATTGAATATCACTAAGAATGAGATGGATGGTATGTAAAGTTGATAAATAATTTTGAATATGAAGTCTTTGAAATTAATCTTAAAGAACAAATGCATTTTTGTGGGAAAGAAAAACAGTTTTTTGATACTGGAGACATAAGAAGATAAGCAATTTATAAAGGCATTGTAAGACATTTTTGAGGAACTGCACTGGGATTTTGAATCAATAATGTCAGCTGTGTTCCCAGAAGAGATTGTTACAGAAAAAGTGTATCGGAGAGCAACATAAAAAAGAATTTAAACAAGAATTTGTCATTAGACATAAAAAAAAATGGATGAGGTTTTAAAGATTGAGAAGGAAATAAAAAAATGACAATTGCAGGCAGCAATTGGAATAATTTCTTCTTGCTGGATTTACAGAAGAGGCTGTTTTAAGTTTTGGGGGGAAAATGAAGCAAGGATCAGCAATCATCTGAACAGATTAAGAACAAGATTGTTTTACATCAAAAGAAGAAGCACAAAGCTGATTTATGTGATTAGGGTAAAAATGGGATGTTATTTGAGGTGGTTTCTTTCTGGCTTAGCTGACATCTGGTCTGGAAAAAAATATATACTGGAGTTAACATTGTGTTTACTCTAGATATGCTAATCTGATAGCATTGAAGTTGGCTTTGTATCTAATTAAGTCTTTCCACTTAAAGTAAAGAATATTGGTCAGCTTGTTCTCTTGAAAGGAGGAAATGTCCTTCTGTCATATTGCATTTAATCTTTTATTCATGCTAGGATACTGAAACCACTTTCTGCCTTCTAATTGTGGATTTGCTTAGATTGTAGTTAAGAGTTGAGATATGGAATGCTGAATTTTATCTCTGTTAATTAGTGCTCTTATTTTAGGGCTCTGTCTGGACTTTTTGCTGACACCTGGACTAGAGAAGATGCTACTGATTGGATTTGCCTACAGTTAAGAGATGAGTTAAGGGATCAAGAGCTTAATATCTGTTAATTAAGAGGCAATAAAGAGATAGTGAAATTGTTTATATTTGTTGCAGTGACTGGGTAGTTGCTTTCTTGGAGGCTTTTCCTTTGATTTTGTTTTCTAGTGCCTTTTTACTTCTTTTGTTACTTAGTCTACATTATCTTTTATTATTTAATGAAAAATTTAAATAGAATTAGGGTTCTGTCTATCTATCTGTCTATCTATACCAGAAGTTGGACAATTAATCTGCTGGCCAGTAGTTGTCATAATACAATTAATCTGAATTAGTTTAGTTTTTAAGTCTTATTTTTTACGGGAATTAATGAATTGAATAAGAGAATCTGCACAATTCCCTAGCCCAGGTGTCAGCAACATGCAGCTCCGGAGCCGCATAAGGCTCTTTGAGCCCTCTGCTGTAGCTCCTTGTCGGGTGATCCCACCACTGGCTGGGCCTGCCCCTCACCCTCCCCTCCCAGTCACCCTTTGCCTGGCCTGAAAAGGTAACGCTGACAACAGATGATGGAGAAGCAGCTGGGGCAGAAACATAGAGAGATACAAAGAGGGAGTCATGTGACTGGTGGAAGTGAATGACGTCGAGTTGGCCATGCCCACCCAGGTTGTGTGGCTCCCTGTGTTTTCTTTTCTGTGGGAAACAAGTCCAAACCCTCTTTGAGTGTTTAAGGTTGCAGACCGCTGCCTTGGCCAACTAGATTGGGGTTAGAGAGTAGAATTTAGGTTTTGCTTCAACTTGCTTCACTTTCTGAAAATTCACTTCAAGAGATTCCAGAAGACCTGCAAATACCAGGCTACAGGCAATCCATGTCCTGAAGGTCAAAAATATATCCTAAGTGACAATAACAACCACAGAATCTTCTTAAAATGGAAAAAAAGAAACTGTTTAAATGTCAGGAAGAAAAAAGCTGAAGCTCTCTTTGATGTTTTTATATCTTTGATAGCCCTTTACCTGGGAAGAGGGAAGAATGAATGTTTGAATCAGTGGTGGGATTCAAAAATGTTTACTACCGGTTCTGTGGGCTTGGCTTGGTGGGCGTGGCATGGCTTGGTGGGCGTGGCTTGGTGGGCATGGCAGGGGAAGGATACTGTAAAATCTGCATTCCCACCCACTCCAGGGGAAGGATCCTGCAAAATCCCCATTTCTTCCCAATCAGCTGGGACTCGGGAGGCAGAGATTAGATGGGGGTGGGGTTAGTCAGAGGTGGGATTTACCAGTTCTCCAAACCACTCAAAATTTCTGCTACCAGTTCTCCAGAACTGGTCAGAACTTGCTGAAACCCACCTTTGGTTTGGATATTCAAATATATGGCAGAGAGAGGGTTGATAAGAAAATATTGTATTTTTCACTAGCCAAGACTACCCTAGTTCCATTAAAGAACCCTAGAGGGGACTCAGCCTAGAAAATTAGCCAGGTACTAGAAAATAAGAGACAGTCCATACCAAAGGTCTTCAAACTTGGTACCTTTAAGACTTGTTTTAAGTCTTGGCAGCTTTAAGACATGGCAGCTTTAAGACAGCTATGCTTAAAGCTTTAAGCATAGCTGGCTGGAGAATTCTAGGAGTTGAAGTCCACAAGTCTTAAAGCTGCCAAGTTTGAAGACCTCTGGTTCATACAAATAAATCATCAGTCTATAATGGGTAGTGTTTTTTCCTAGGTGAACCGAAATGTTATAATAATTATGAAGGGTTGGATTCTTCAAGACTCTGCATGTGGCTAGGTATTATAAAAAGCAAGAAAAGAAGGACATTTTAAAATGTTGAAGCTAAGCATGCCTCAACTTTGAAAACTCAAAGGAATGCGAGACTATTTCAAGAAACGCAGACTGATAAATTGGTCCAAAGTGGATATAGACAAGTTTGACAATCTGAAGTTATGAATAACCAGAATTGCAAACTGTAATTCATTCTTCCCCGGAATACAACACACAAACCTGGCAAATATAAGATACAAGGAAGAAGGCCATTTTATTTAAAAGCAAGAAGAAAAATAATCAAAAAAGAAAAAAAATCAGGAACGTCCCTAATAAATAGGCAAACATGATGTAGATAACACAATCATGCATCAATTTTTTTTCCACACATTTTTTTTTCAGCAGTTTTGTTTTGTAACCTGACAGCTTCAATATTTGGCTAATGAATGATGATAACTGTGCTGAAATCTCAGCGACAATAATGTTCCATCACTGCTTTCTCCTTGACGCTCGGCACATTTCAAGAACTTGTGGGCTTAAATTTCAAAGCAACTTTTCTTGCTCCGAAGAACAACAAAGATGGTTAAGGGACTGGAGACTAAAACATATAAAAAATTGGTTGCTGGAATTGGGTATGTCGAGTTTGATGAAAAGAAGGACTAGGGATGACATGATAGCAGTGTTCCAATATCTCAGGGGCTGCCACAAAGAAGAGGGTGTCAAGCTATTCGTCAAAGTATCTGAAGGCAGGACAAGAAGCGAGGGATGGAAACTAATCAAGGAGAGAAGCAACCTAGAACTAAGGAGAAATTTCCTGACAGTGAGAACAGTTAATCAGTGGAATGACTTGCCTCTAGAAGTTGTGGATGCTCCAACACTGGAGGTTTTTAAGAAGAGATTGGACAACTAATTGTCTGAAAAGGTACTGGGCTCCCTTCCTGAGCAGGGGGTTGGACTAGAAGACCTCCAAAATCCCTTTCAACTCTGTTATTTTGCTAAAGAAAAATAGACATTGATATTTGTATATGAAGGAAACTCCTTTGAGCCCAGTTGGTACCCTGAAATCATAGACATGTCTGTATAATCTTTGACAACAATGTGGTTTGTCATTTTCTTCTTCCATTTATGTGTGTGTGGTTTTGTGTGTGTCTATATTTGTATCTATATCTATTCTTAGTTTTCAATTCAGATTTCAGGTGAACTCTCTAGGATCTAGGATCTAACTCCAAGCTCTAGGATCTCCCAGTAGTCTCCAATCCGAAAAGAAATTAGTCAGAACCAGCTTCCTGCCTGAGCAGGGGGTTGGACTAGAAGATCTCCAAGGTCCCTTCAAACTCTGTTATTCTAGCCCCAGAGATAGGTGCAAGGCAGGCCTGAACTGGGTCTCCTTTTTTATTTATTTATTTAGACTTCTATATTGCTTCATAGTGCTTTACAGCCCTCTCTAAGTGGTTTACAAAGTTGGCATATAGCATATTGCATATTAGCATATTGCCCCCAACAATCTGGGTCCTCATTTTACCCACCTCAGAAGGATGGAAGGCTGAGTCAACCTTGAGCCAGTGAGATTTGATCTGTTGATCTGCTGAACTAGCAGTCAGCTGAAGTAGCTGCAATACTGCACTCTAACCACTGTGCCACCTCAGCTCTCTTTTCAAAATGGTTTTGTCAGGGTTCCAAGTAACAACATACACACACACACCCCAACCAAGTAAGAATCCAAGGTAGGCAATTCCTCAAAGATCCTTTTTTTTAAAAAAACCAAAAGAACATTTTTTAATTTTTTTTCAGACACACAAACATAAAATACATAATTTCTGGATAGAGTATTGACTGAGTCAAAATTCATACAGCTTATTTTCTCCATATTTACTATATATACTCCAATTTCTGCCAATATTCTACTTTCTCCCTTTTATCTATTTGTTTTATAAAATATATAAACAATATCACCATCTGCCTTCGCTTCCTTATCGTCACCTATCACAATTTTTTAGTCTATTGAAACCCTTTACTTTAAGCACAGTCATTCAAACATTTACTGTATTTTCCTGCGTAGAAGATTACTTTCTAACACATAAAAATCTTCTCAAAAGTTGGGGGTCGTCTTATACACCAGGTCTCATTCTCCTGTAACCAGGCAGACCAGCCCATAAGGCTCTGACGAGCCTTAAATGGCTCTGACGAGCCTTAAATGGCTCTAAGGAGGGTTGTCTTATACGCCAAGTCGTCTTATACACTGGAAAATATGGTAATTTTTCACAATTATTTCTTTAGCGTCAATTTTTCTCAAAGATGGACCAAATTTTATCCCATCTTACTACTTTTCCCATTATTTGACCCTTTTAAGTATATATTCCTTTATATTTGTTTTACATCATCTTTATCATCAATCATTTTACCATTTTACCCAAAACAATACAATTTTTCCCATTTACTTTTATAACTCCCCTTTTTAAGTAAACCTAACTTCCATTTCAAATTCATTCCAACTTTCCCCTTCAAATAATTCCTTTTTTATAATTCAATTTTTACAGTCCCAGTATTAATACAATTTCTTTACACTTCCAGGGTTTACAAAACTTCATCTTATTCAAATAGTATAATCATCAATATTACTTCTATCATAATTATTTAGATCCTTTTATTAGAGATGTCATATTGGCACATCTGAGAAAACCCGAATCTGAAAGTTCCCAGGTTTTCCCCATCAGTCAAAATCCCCTGCCCTGCACCCGCATCTTCATCACATGGCCCAATCAATCCACAGTCCCAACTAGAGTTGCCTCCCAGTCCCACCTCTCCAGGTGCAGGCTGAACATCCTTGACTCTCAGAGAAAGAATGTTGTTATGGCTAAATAACTCTACCAACTCCATGCAAACCTCCTCCCACTTTCCCACAGCACTAAGTGTGGCAGCCCTGATGATCCAAAGAAAAAGATGGCCTCCAGGGCTGACAGATTTAAGCTGATGGAAAGACACTAGAGCAGTTATGTACTGAGACTTCCCTCCCCTCCACTTCCACTAAAATGAGCCAGGTTGTTTCGCCCCCAATGGCAGCGGCAGAGACAGCTCTGCTTTAGTAAGTTAATAAATTTCTTTAATGCCTCCCTCTTGCAATGCTCTCTGGTAGTAACACTGAGGGGGATGAAGGGCACAAATGCCTGAGCTGAGAATTCTTAAGTACTTGCCATTTGAAGAGAGAGGTGTTTTACTGTCTTAACTCCCTAACTTCCTTCCCTCAAGTGGCTTAGAAAGAAGAGGAAGCACTGAGGGATATTCCCTTTTTATTAATACAGATAATTCTCAGCTTATGACCACAATTGAAGTTGAGACTGTCAACTTCAAAAGAGTGATTTTGCTGTCGCAGCCGCTGCCTCTTTTCAGCTTGCCACAACAATAGTGGGGGAAAGGAGAGCCACCCTGGGAATGCCAGTTCCAGATGGTGGCAAGAAACCATCCTGTGGAAACCAAGGTCATCTAACATCCAAAGACTTAGACAGCTTCCATAACAATACCTGGCCATCTAACTGGACAATGTGACCTGCGCTAATAGGAGGAGGGAGAGTCTATTCTTTAATTATATGAAAACCGTGGGAATTACTTAAGAGTTGGTTTGGCTTTCAATCTGTGCCAATATGATGTACTCAATAAAGTTTTGCATTCAGAGGTGATAAGCCACCTGGGAAAGCCAAGGGAAATATAAAAAAGCAAAAATTAGAATATTTTGGACATGTGATGTGACACCTGGAAAAATACGGCCTACTTCACTTAATCCTCCAGAGAAAGATTCAAGGCAAACGAGGTCCAGGCAGAAGAAGAACATCATGGCTTCAAAACCTAAGGGACTGGTTTGGACAAAACTCAACAGCACATTTTCGTGTGGCTGTTGCCAAAAATAGGACCAATATGATCGCCAATATCCGATGATGGATATAGCACAAGAAGAAGAAGAATTCAGAGAGCAGAACGTCTCAACGGTGCTTACATGTTTGGGTTCGTCAGTCGGAATCTTAACACCGACATTTCTGTTGCTAAATGCAACATTTAGTTTTGCCTCATTTCATGACTTCTATCTCCACAAGTGTTAAGTGAATCACTGCAATTGTTAAGTTGATAAAATGGTTGTTAAGTGAATCTGGCTTCCCCGTGGATTTTGCTTGTCAGAAGATCGCATATAGTGATCACATGATCTTTGGCCAATCGCTGCCACAAAATGGTTCTCAAAGGGAGGGTGGGGTTAGATAGGTGGAAATTCCATTTTTTTTTCTACCTTTTCCTGTGGGAGTGGCTATGTGGGGGGGGGGTTCATGTGACTGAGTGGGTGTATTTTGTGGCCTGTATACGGCCTGTGCAGCTAGTAGCTGATTCAGACAGTGAGGAGGTTGGTGTGGTGCTGCGCCAGCAGCCTGTGTAGCTAGCACTTGAGTCAAAGAGGAGGCTGGAGAAGATGTGGTGTCAGAGGCGGGGATTCAGCCAGGGCCTTCAGAACCTCCAGAAGCTCCCTTAAGTAAAGAGGAAGAAGAGGAGGAGCCTCTTCTCGATGCACGGGTGCGCAGAGTGGCCAAAAGGCAGGAGTGGCTCCTCAAGAGGAGGTCTCCTTGAGAGTAAGGCTTAGGGCTAATTGGCCACTCCCTTAGCTTATTTAAGGAGGAATGCCAACTGAAGCAATTTGCAGAGAACAACTTTGTTCACATACCTTCGTGTCTTGTCTTGCTTATCTTATCATCTTCCTGCAAATTGCTTCTGGGCATTCTGCCAACCACAGTAAGCTTTCAGTTATTATTCTTTGAATTCTTGGCAGCTGTTAATGCGGTTAATTAACAGCCATTATTGTAAAAGACTGATTTATTTAGTAAACCAAGGTTTGAATGGACTTTGTGTGTGCTGCATTCTTTGCGGTCCGTAGCTGGGGCAAAACAGCGTGGGTGTGAGTGATTGCAAGTTGGCCACATGCCCCCCACCTAGCCACGACCCATCAAACTGGTAGCAAATTTTTTTGAAACCCACCACTGCCTATAATGTTGATTATTCATTTGTCCACAGAGATATCTGCCTTACAATCATTGCAAGGAGATCCCTCTTTTTATAATGCCAACCTCATCGTAATAAAATTTTCAGTGTCATGCTTGGTGATGGGCTTGCTTTGCATCTGGACTGCTAATTCTGCCCATGTGGAGCTTTCTCCGCAATCTTTTTCTTCAGAAGATCAACGTATTGGGACATCGAGAAAGGCTTGAAGCATGGGTCATTGCACAACCACAACATTTTCTTTTTTAATTCAGAATGTCTAGTCCACAATTGGATGCCATTCTATATTCTAGTTTACTGAACATATGCCTTCAGAGCTAAAGTTAACACAGTAACCGAATTGGAAGGGATTCTACTAATTCAATCCCCTTGTCAGCTTTCCAGAACAACCCAACTCCAATGAAAAACTCCAAAAGAGACTTCATCTCAAATCTTCTATTTATTAGAGTAGGTATACTGGCAAATCTGGGAAAACCCAAATCTGAGAGTTCCGGGTTTTCCCTCAATAAATCAAAACCCCAAATCCATCCTCTGCACCCATCAGTCCATCACATGGCCCAATCACCCTCCGTCCCAACTTGAGCCACTACTGCAAACAGTCCTCCTCTAGATGCAGGAATACCATGACCTTGACCACAAAAAAGAATGCTATTATGTCTAACTACAATCTGTCTACTAAATCCTCCCTCCTACTTTCCCAAGCACAAGAAGGTGGCAGCGTGGAAGCTTCTGGGGTTAATATGCAGGGGTGAAATCCAATTTTTTTTACTACCTGTT
Organism: Masticophis lateralis; assembly: GCA_030761175.1. NCBI lineage: Eukaryota > Metazoa > Chordata > Lepidosauria > Squamata > Colubridae > Masticophis > Masticophis lateralis. The sequence goes on from JAUDYJ010000001.1 coordinate 14,289,156, forward strand.
TTGTGGGTATGGCTTGGTGGGTGTGGTGTGGTGTGGTGTGGCTTGGTGGGCGTGGCAGGGGAAGGATACTGCAAAATCTCCACTCCCACCCTACTCTGGGGCCAGCCAGAGGTTGTGTTTGCTGGTTCTCCAAAGTACTCAAAATTTACACAACCAGTTCTCCAGAACCTGTCAGAACCTGCTGGATTTCACCCCTGTGAAAGCTGACACCCTCAAGCAGGAGACCCTATGCCATTTCAGACAAATGGCTGTCCAATCTCTTCTTAAAAACCTCCAGTGATGGATGTCTATGGAAATTCTCAGTCATCCAGGTCATGGTTGTCCCAAAAGTGCTTTTTCAAGAGGCAACTAAACTTTCTATTTTTTCTTTGAAGATGTTTCGCTTCTCATCCAAGAACCTTCTTGAATGAGAAGTGAAACATCTTCAAAGAAAAAAACAGAAAGTCCAGTTTCCTCTTGAAAAAGCACCGTTGGGACTCCAGTAATGGAGCATTCACAACTTCTGAAAGCAAGCCATTCCACTGGTTAATTGTTCTAACTCTCAGGAAATCTCTCCTTAGTTCTAGATTGCTTCTCTCCTTGGTTAGTTTCCATCCATTGCTTTTTGTCCTGCTTTCAATTGCTTTGGAGAATAAGTTGACCTCCCCTTTTCTTTGTGGCAGCCTCTCAAATATTTAATAGTTCAATTCCCACATTTCATGTAACATTGGGAAAGGCCCAATTTAAACCCTTGAGTCAGAACTGACAACATCAAGATTCCTATCAAGGTCAGTAGTTTGGAACTAGGTGACCCATTTAATTCTGGTATTTCTCTTTAACTAACCTCTTATTTAGAACATGAAGACTAGAATCTTGTTTTGTCCTCTGGGTAAAAAAGCAAAAGATTATAAGCAGGAAAAAAAAATCTACCTGGAACTGCCCATCAGAGACGTGATCTAGAACTGTCATAGAAATATAGGTTAGCAGCATAAACTAGGAGTGAGCAATCAATTGTTTATACAGTTTTTCTGTAGTTTTCACTTTAAAATAGCGGAATTGGAAATGATTGATGACAGTTGTGGTTAAATGGAAGGGATCAAAAAGCCTCAGAAACAGAACTTGCAGTTTGCATGGAGCCCTGAGAATATAGGTTGCCTTCCCTTAGATCAGGGGTCTGCAACCTTATGCACTCAAAGAGCCATTTGGACCCGTTTCCCACAGAAAAGAAAACACCGGGAGCCACAAAACCTGGGTGGGCATGGCCAACTCGATGCCACTCACTTCCACCAGTTGCATGAACACCCCCCCCCCCCCAGCCATGCCTACCCAGCCGGTCATTAGGGCAGAGAACCAGTTCTTTAAAAACACCTGGAAATCCCGGAAATGCCAAAAATTTAAGACCTCAGACCTTCTACACCCAAAATATATTCTACACTTCCAAAGACCTGAAGGAAGTCTGCTATAGATCCCTCTGATGTAAACACATAAAAGAGGGAAATTGTGTTAGAAAAACCCAGTGTAAAATATTAAGGTATTGTATAGCAAGAGTGATCCAAGAGGGATGTTTCAGGACCCTGGACAGGTCCCATTAAAAAAAACCAATTGATCCCAAGTGGGAACTGTTAATAGACTCCAGATGGCTCCTAACAGGCAACTTATTTCAGCTCATCATTCCCTCAGTAACAAAACCTCTCTATGTAAGTTGCAACATAATCTTAAAAAATCTTTTAATGAGCCCTCTAACACATGAACTATACATAGATCTACACTTATGTAGATCTGATGATGCTACCTAGTTGGGTAATGAAACATCTGCAAGAAAACCACCAAGCTCAAACAGCAGCAGCAACCTCACAGTTCAATCCTGTGCTACACATATTCTCTTCTATCAGTACATATGTCAAACTTGTGACCTCTCAATCAATCTCTTTGCTTCAATAACAGGAACATCATCTACACATGTGCTGAGGCTCTGTTGCAGTGGGGAGCCAAATGAAACAGCTACTACTCTCCAATGAATCGAAGCAAGGTGTGGCTTTACTTCACTTTACTGCTTCACTTTGAAGGAATGTTTTCAGTCAAAGTGAAGCAAAGTGCCCCTGCACAGATTTTCTGAAACTGGAGATTTCTTGGATGAGAAGTGAAGCATCTTCAAAAACAACATCAACAAGAAAGTCCAGTTGCCTCCTGAAAAAACACCTTTGGGACAGCTGTAGAGCACTTTTCTAGAGAAATATTTTCCACTTCACAACGCTGTCTCCCATAGAAACATGCCTTAGCATGAGAAAATGCCCAAACTCAGCAACACACAAAACACACAGAACAAGAAATAGTGGTGAATATCTCTAGCTTGGGTGTGGGATGAGGGTGAAGGTTTGTTCTCCGAATTTGTGAGTTGGTTTCTGAATGTTTCAGAATGTTAACAGGGTAGGTAATGCCACAATCCCAAATCCTTAATCTCTACCCACACTGACACCAAACAGAACTTGTTTGATTGGAGCAACACAAAAATCATTGGCTACGCTACCACCCATCATGTTCTTGAGTTCATTGAAGCCTGGCACTCCACAAGCAATTCCATCAATAGACACACTGATCTACAACCAGCCTACAAAACCCTCAGAATCCAAATGAACCACACAGCCAACCAGAGACAGCACTGACCCTCAACCAACCCACGCAAACACCCCCTTCCCAACCATTATTTCACCTCCCAATGACCCTCACCTGATGTAATCTCCCTATCACAAGACCCATCACATGCTCATGGAAGACTCACCCCTGACCCATCACAAGACCCATTACAAGACCCTCACTTGACACACCCACACGTGATCCATCGTAAGACCTACTGACCACACAAAGCCCGTATAAATGAAAGAACACTGACACTGACATCCCCTAAAGGTAAAAGTAAAGGGATTCGAACCACTGAACTGCCGATCTTTCAACTGACAAGCTCAGCGTCTTAGCCACTGAGCCACTGTGTCCCCTAAAACTGACATCCCCTAAACTCCACTAAAGATGTGACCCAACCTGGTAACAAAACATTCAGAAATCAACCAACAAACTCAAAGAATGAACCTTCACCCTCGCACAGAGCAAAGCTTTTGGTTTCTATCACTCAGTAGAAAATGACCTCTTTCAATCTTCCAATTCATCCTGAGAGTATAAGTTATTGCCCTGATTAGAGCGGATTAGTTGAAGAATGCTTGATTAGATCCCTTTGAAACAAACCCTACGATCAAGCAGAAAATTAATTGAGCTACATGTGATTACGTGGTGCTTCAGAGAAGGTATTACGGGCAGCAGAGAGACAAAGACAGAGGAGATCTTGCAAACTGCATGAATTCCACTCCTCCCTTCTGCTCCCCCAAACTTTCGAAAGAACAACAAGCTTTGATTTAGATGCATATTTTTTTCCCTTTGTGCTTTGCTTCCTTTTTTTTTACATCTGCAGTCCTTCAAAGGGATTTATCAATAGGAAGTCAGTTTATGCCTAATTTATGAAGCACTAGGCAAGCAACCTTCTGACTGAGCAAATACGTTCGTCTCTGAAAATACCTGTTCATAGAAATCTTTGATCAAGCACACATAAAGCGGAGGGGATTTCACTGTTTATGCTGGGCATTATTAATTTATTTCCCTATGTGTAGTAAAGCAGCGGGTCTAGAAGAACACAACTTTTTTAGGCCAAGGCTTGTACTTGGCCTCTGACTGTTCCACACAGTCTACATCCCCCAAAGTGGGTGTGGGCATGACCAGCCAAGAAAATGGCTAGACAGAGAACTCAGTTTAAGCAATCTTTGATTCTCTTTACAGGAACTAAATCTGGATGACATTTCTTGACTTTATATATAGATACCCTTCAGATATTTGAAAACAGTGCTACATAGTAGTAGGAGTAGAGTAGAGATAGTCTTTGACTTATGACCATAATGGAGCCTATACAATATAGTCATAAGTCATAATGGTCATAAAACTTATGACCATAATGCAGCCTGTCCAACATAGTCATAAGTCATTATGGTCATAAAACAGGTCATCACAGAACTGATGTCAGGGCTCTGACGAATGCCCTAATTAACTCATGAGCCTTGAGCCAAGTTTAAAAAGAAATCCAGTTATTTATTAGGAGCAACATGTTGGCAGCTCCCCAAGTATAGTCAACTTTGCGGTTCACCTATGAACCTGGTTTCCCTCTCCTCTCAGGCTGTGTCATAAATCACATTCTCCAACAAGGCACTTTTGCAGGCTGTAGAAACCACACATCCTTAGGCAATCACATCCTTATTCTTACAGACTCTACCATAGCTGCTCTGTTTTTATTATCAATATTTTTCCTAAGTATAGGCAGTCAGAATTGGATGCAGCCTTCTTGGTAGATCTGGTAGATGGTGAGTTCAAGTCGTGCCTTACCTATGGAAGCCACCTGGGTAACTTGGGCCAGTCACTCTCTCTCAACCCAACCCACCTCACAGGATTGTTGTTGTTGGAAAAATAGGAGGAGGAAGGTAGGTTGGGTATGCTCACAGCAGTGGTTGGTTTCAAATTTTTTTACTACTGTTTCTGTGGGTGTGGCTTGGTAGGCGTGGCATGGCTTGGTGGGCATGGCAGGGGAAGGATACTGTAAAATCCCCATTCCCTCCCCAATGTAGGAGAAGGTTACTGCAAAATCCCCATTTCCTCCCGCTCAGCTGGGACTTGGGAGGCAGAGACTAGATGGGGGCGGGGCCAGTCAGAATTTTTACTACCAGTTCTTTGAACTACTCAAAATTTCTGCTACCGGTTCTCCAGAACTGGTCAGAACCTGCTGAAATCCACCTCTGGCTCACAGCCTTGAGTTATTTGTAAAAATAATAAAGGCAGGATACAAATAAAGAAATGCATGTTTAAAAGCCTTGAATCTGTTTGGTTGTGAATTGGCTCGTGAGCCCATCAGTCTGTTCTTTGGAGTTTTACCGAAAATAATACATACTTTAGAATTCTGGATCCCCTGCTAATTCAGCGATCCGGAACCCCATTAGACTAAATTCCTTTGACTTGTCTCCTTTTTAATCAGAAGCTAAAGCACTTGAGTTAATTGTTGTCATTGCTGCTGTCTTCCGCTTCCATAAAACCCACAATCAAAATCAGAGTTGCTGTTTGCCAAATAGAAAAAGCTGGCATTCTGAAGGGTGGGCAGCAAAAGGGAGCCAACGAAATAGATTGGAAAGAAAATAAACCATTCAGTGTGCTAGAGACTTTTGCTCCCTCCAGAGGCTCCTGTAAGAGAAGGGGGTCAAAGACAGTCAAAATTATGACTGCCACTGCACTCAATCCTGTCTTTTCTTTAATGAATATTGTATGTGCAAAACGTTAATGAATATTGCATGTGCAAAATGCAAGATGTTAAAAAAAAAAAGAGGAAAGGGCGGTTTAATCATGGAATTGCAACCACCAGGTTGACTTTTAAAATCCCTCCCCTCCTTCCTCCCCCCCTCCCCCATGGAATGCCTCCAACTTGAACACTGCTGTCAAATGAAGCTTCAAAGCTGGAAAGACAGATTTTGATAAAAAGTGTTATTTAAGTTGAGGCTACAGAAACAACGTTGACAATAGGCAGAGGTGGGAAAGATGGAAATGGCAGCAGGGGGAAAGATCCTTAAATGTGCTCCCATATCATGCTAGAGTAGGTTAAACTGGATTCAGCATGGGGTGAGAACCAGTGGTACTTGCAAAGAGGACCCAAAAGAAAGGTGAGATGACTGCACAACATTTCTACCCAAACCCCACCCTTTTGATGTGCCTGGTGGCACAGGGGACTAAGTGCTGTTAAAGTAGTACTTAGTTGCCAGCTGCCTGCAATTACTGCGAGTTCAAATCTCACCAGGCTCAAGGTTGACTCAGCCTTCCATCCTTTCAAGGTAGGTAAAAATGAGGACCCGGTTTGTGGGGGCAGTAAGCTGACTTTGTATAAAAAAGAACACCACTTGGGGGGGGGGGGAAGACTACTAAGCAGGTATATACAAAAGTATGAAGGCTATTGCTTAATGCATTGTAAGCCGCCCTGAGTCTCTGGAGAAAAGTGGCATATAAATCGAACCAATAAACAAACAAACAAAAAACAAACATCATAAAAAATTATGATAGCAATAGCACTTAGATTTATATAGTGGTGGGATTCAGCTGGTTCTCTGCAGATCAAGGAAACTGGTAGCGGCATCTATGGGAGGCTCCACCCACCCACCCGGATGTAATGCGCACCTACTGCATGCAAGTGAAGCGAGAGAGAGAGAGCGCACACGCTCACATTTGCGAACCAATAGGGAAGGTAAGTGAATCCCAATGCTGCTCATATACCACTTCACAGAGCTTTTACGGCCCTCTCTAAGCTGTTTATAGAGTCAGCCAATTGCTCTCAACAATCTGGCTCCCCATTTTACCCACCTCGGAAGAATGGAAGGTTGAGTCAACCTTGAGCCCGGTGAGATTTGAACTGCCAAATTGCAGGCAGCTGGCAGTCAGCAGAAGTAGCCTGCAGTACTGCACTGTAACCACTGCGCCACCGCGGCTCAATGATGTTGCAGCCACCATCTTGCCTGGTTTGAAGTTCCCCCTATGTGTTGCCAGGCACAAAGAACCAGAGCCATCCTTTAGATTGCAGCACAGATGGTCCAACTGCAACCCCTCCTGAATTCTGTTGACCGAGCCTTGGATGCTTGGCAACCAGACCACAGTTGTTTGTAGCATCCCACAATCATGTGATTGTGTTTTACAACTGTTTTGCCAGAAAAACAGCAGTTTCTTCCAGTTTTCAGCAAAACAACACCCAAAATGAGCCACTGGTTCACTTAAAAATCATGGTATTTCTTTAACAACCACCACAAAAAAAGATAGTAAAATTTGATTGGTCATTGATTTTACAACCATCACAACATATGGCCATAGGGGAGTGGTGCGATGGCCTAGAGGTGGAGCTCTCACCTCACAACTAGGAGGCTGTGAGTTCGATCCTAGGTAGAGGCAGATAATTCATCCTCTGGGCACAATGAGAGTATATCTGATGAACAAATCTCCGCATTGGCATCAGGAAGGGCATCCGGCCAGTAAACAACTGCTAGCTCCATTCAGTTGCCCAGACTCCACCCTGCAAGGGATTATGGGGTCATTAAACAAAGATGATGAGGATGACAACATATGGTCATAATGGGCAAGTCCCACTATGGTCATAAATCAAGGATAATCTATATTTATTTAGTCTATGTGCTGAATATACACTGAGGGAGCCTGGATTGGAAGAAGTTGAACATGTTTTTAAAACAATGGAGAAAAAAAACCATCAATATTCCGTGTTATGCTGATGACACTACTTGGTAGCTGAAAATACAAATGATCTGCAAACTCTAATAATGAAAGTCAAGGAGCCCAGCAAAAAGTGTGACTGTAATTAAATATAAAGAACACCAAATTTATAACAACAGGGACAGCAACTAGAACTCATAATGAAGATCTTGAAATGATGGATAGGTTTTGCTTTGGGAGGAATCTGCTATCAACACTAAACCTGAAGTGAAGAAAGAGACTCAAATTATCGTATTTTGGAATCATGATGTAAAACCCCAGATTTCTTGAGTGGTAAGTAATGCTAGGAAAGTTAGAACATAGAAATAATAGAATTGGAAGGGATCTTGGAGGTCTTTTTGTTGAACACCCTGCTTGAGCTTAAGACCCATGATGGTGAACCTATGGTACATGTGCCCAAAGTGGCATGTGAAGCCATGTTACCCAGCAAGCGCAGCCTTGCCTGTTTGATGTCCCGGTTTCTGGTGTGCATGCACATGTGACTGTCAGCTGTCCTTCACGCACACAGCAGTGCTGGAAACCGGAGTGCACATGCCCGTTGACCAACTGTTTATTGGGTGTGCTTGCACACCAGAACGCAGAGGTTCGGCTTTTCCAGAGTGCAATCCCTTCGCACGTGCAGCAATGCCAAAAACCAGCCTGCACATGCATGACGGCTAGCTGATTGTCGGGCATGCATGCATGCACACTAGAACCCGGAAGTTCGGCTTTTCCAGAGCGCAGCCCTGATGAGCGCATGCGAGCGACATTTCCACGCGACCTTTTTGGCACTCGGTGCTGAAAAGGTTTGCCATCACTGCCCTATGCCATTTCAAATGGCCATCAAGTCTCTTTTTAAAAGCCTACAATGATGAAGGATCCAGAACTTCTGAAGGCAAACCATCTTAGTGGTTTATTGTTTTCACGGTCAGGAAATTTCTCCATAATTCTAGGTTGCTTTTCTCCTTGGTTAGTTTCCATCCATTGTTTCTCATCTTGCCTTTTGGTGCTTTGGAAAATTGTTTGACACCTGCCCCCCACCTCCTCATCTTTGTAGGAGCCCCTCAAATATTAGAAGAGTGCTATCATGTCTCCCCCAGTCCTTCTTCATTATAGACACACCCAATTCCTGGAACCGTTCTTCATGTGTTTTAGCCTCCAGCCCACTAATCATTCTTGTAGCTCTTCTCTACACTCTTTCCAGAATTTTCACATCTTGTTTATAGTGTGGTGACCAGAATTAGACGTAGTATTTGAAGCAGGCGTGGGTTCTAAATTTTTTTACTACCGGTTCTGTGGGCGTGGCTTCTTTTGTGGGCGTGGTTTGATGGTCATGTGACAATTCTTTAGGATTTAGCAGAGGTACTGGTCTACCAGGCTTTTAACTGCTTGCAGAGCTGTACTGGTCTACCCATTTGTTCTTGGAGCGTCCTGGTCTACCCATTTGTTTTTTGAGCATCCCGGTCTACCCATTTGTTTTTGGAGACACCGGTCTACCACCACATTGCCTTTTAACACTGATCAGCTATAGGACGGCCCTTTGAAGCCCCGCGGCAAGAGTTTAAACAGTTTTTTAAGCCAATGAGGTTATAGAAAAAATGTTTTTAAAAGGAAAAAAAGCCTCTGCCGATCAGGCAAGTCAGCTGGGATTGTCAGAGGCTTTAAAAGCATTTTTTTACAACCACTTCAGCCGAAGTGGTTGTAGAAAAAATGGTTTTAAAAGTAAAAAAAAAAAAAAAGTTGGCCACGCCCACTCAGTCACATTACCCCACCACCAGTTCTGGATTCCACCAGAACTGATAGTAACAAATTTTACATTTCACCACTGCTTCCGTTGTATTTATTTATAAAAATAATAAAGGCAGAATACAAATAAATAAAAATGTTTTTAGAAGAAAACCCAGATCTAATTCGTTTACTTCGTAGTATTTATTTATTAAATTTATATACCACCCATTTTGCTACCAAGCAACTATTTTATAATATTCTTCATATTCGTTTTCTTTATAAAGTTACCTTCCCCATGCAATTCAGTTTCCCTGTTATAAATTGCATTGCTGCACAACTGCTTGCTTTCCTATTTGAAAACCTATTTTAACCAATTTCTTTCTCGATGAAAGAAAAGCAATGCATGTCTTCCCACTATATTGAAATTGCCAATTCGGTATCTGCCAGCTGCGTAAGAGCAGACTGTGAATTCCACATGATTGGAATCAACACACAGGCCCTCACATAGTGTAGAGGTGAAATGTATATCTGAAAGGGATAAAATAAAGTGGAGAGGGAGACTTTGAGACAGATAAATATATCCCTGCATATCAACAACAGGCCAATTACACCGACACAGTTGTGTGCCACACTACCCACCCAGAGAACAATCAAGATTCAAAGACCCATTTGCTTCAAACATCTGCCTCCAGAGCAGAACTGCACTTGCTACAGTATAAGCAGGACCTGTGATGAAATGGATTATTTTTCAAGTTAGGTAATTATGCCCTTTCCTAGGAGATTTCACTATATTCCTTCCCTCCTACAGTTCATGACTCACTATGTTATTGTTGTTAGTTGCAAAGTCGTGTCTGACCCATCGCAACCCCATGGACAACATTCCTCCAGGCCTTCCTATCCTCTACCATCCTCTGGAGTCCATTTAAGCTCACGCCTACTGCTTCAGTGACTCCATCCAGCCACCTCATTCTCTGCCACCCCCTTCTTCTTTTGCCCTTATCGTTCCCAGCATTAGGCTCTTCTCCAGGGAGTCCTTCCTTCTCATAAGGTGGCCAAAGTATTTGACTTTCATCTTCAGGATCTGGCCTTCTAAAGAGCAATCAGGTTTGATCTCCTCTAGTACTGACTGGTTGGATCGCCTTGCAGTCCAAGGGACTCGCAGGAGTCTTCTCCAGCGCCATAGTTCAAAGGCCTCAATTCTTTGGCACTCAGCCTTCCTAATGGTCTAACTTTCACAGCCATACATTGCAACTGGGAAAACCATAGCCTTGACTATACACACTTTTGTTGGCAGGGTGATGTCTCTGCTTTTTAGTAAGCTATCTAGATTTGCCACAGCTTTCCTCCCAGGAGCAAGCTTCTTTTAATTTCTTTCCCCATAGTCTGTTCATATACCGTGATTCCTAATTGCACACAATTCTCTGAAGATTGCTTTGGAGTCTCCAACGGGCATTGCTTTTCATATCTACTTTACAATTACATTATTTTTTTTTTTTTACAAACCTTCATATTCCCCCAAGTCATTATACACAATTGATGCCATTCGGGATGCATTACCGATGGTACTCATGTCATGAACGCTCAAAATAGAAAGAATGAGATTGGCTGCTCACAACAACACCGATTCAAACAATGAGGTGTGTTTGTGCATTAATCTCACCTTTAGGGAGATGATCTACACACTGGGGAAAAAAAACGGACCAGAATGACAGCCACTCAAGACGCAGCTTGAATGTGAAGAGAGGCTGCCGGTGTCATTTTAAAACATTTATGAGGTTAGACAAAAGTTCCTTTTTTTCCCACTTACGAAGAAAAGAAATTGTGATTCAAGGCCTATGTTGTTATGCTAAGATGAAATATATACAGTAGATGCTTAGAGCGAAGCACCTCTCTTGATCAATCAGCAACGCTAAGATCCACTGGTAAAGCTGTTAGACATCCTTGGATAGGTTGTTGAGGCGGAGGCTCTCCGAGGACCTCTCAGCCTGCTTTTCTGTGACCCAGTAGACTCTTCCTTAAGGAGCCTTTGCCCCATTTCACTTTGAGAAAAGTTTCTGCATTACCATCAGCCACACCAAAAAGCTGCTGATGCTTCTTCTGCAACTAACGACCTCTGGGACTGTCATGCCTTTGAGCCCATTGCTATAGATAATCACATGGATTTTCCAAAAAAATGCACTAGATTGGGAAGCCCACAAACCAGATGTGACTCTCTTCACTTACAGTACTTTACTGATCTGCAATACTTATATCCAGCTCCTATGCCAGCTGTCAGTTACCTCTGATGAGAGCAGTAGAGGGGGCCCTCTTTGAGTAGCAAAAGCAATAGCACTTAGACTTATATACTGCTTCACAGTGCTTTTTACAGCCCGCTCTAAGTGGTTAACTGAGTCAGTCTATGGCCCCGAACAATCTGGGTCCTCATTTTTTCCACCTTGGAAGGATGGAAGGCTGAGTCAACCGTGAACCTGGTGAGATTCGATCTGCCAAGTTGCAGGCAGCCTGCAGTCAGCCGAAGTATCCTGCAGTACTTCATTCTAACCACTGCACCACTGCGGAGTAGTGTTTTCAGTAACTAGGTGTTTCTTTGATTAATGTTACTAGTTCTTTGACATAACAAGCAAGTTCTTCATGAGGAATGGGGAATCTGATAAGAACTAGCTGAAACCTGCTAAAGACAAGGACTATACATAGATTTGAACTCTAGTCACTTGCAAACTTGTTATGCCTCATTGTAATGTAAAAGCCACACCTACTGAATATGAGGATAGCCATATTCAATAGCACTTAGACTTATATACCGCTTCACAGTGCTTTACAGCCCTCAGTGGTTTACAGCATATTGCCCCCTGACCATCTGGGTCCTCATTTTACCCACTTCGGAAGAATGAAAGGCTGAGTCAACCTTGAGCCTGGTGAGATTTGAACTGCCAAATTGCAGGCAGTCAGAAGTCAGCAAAAATAGTATGTAGTACTGCAGTCTAACCACAGTGCCGCCATGCGATTCGAACTGCCAAATTGCAGGCAGTCGGCAATCAGCAGAAGTAGCCTGCAGTACTGCAGTCTAACCACTGTGCTACAGTGCTCAGGATGAGCATTAATAAGATCACACTAAGAGTATTATGGGATGTTATGAAACGCTACATGATACATATGATGTTACTGATGCATTATATGATGCATGCTTTATCACAGATGAGTCAGATGATACTAAACAAAAAAAAGAGCTCATTCTAAACCCAGTATGTCTGAACTGTATATAAAGTGATTCTTTATCTTTCTAGGTTGCTTCCAACATCTTCCAACCTCCAATTCAAATCCTATTTGGGCAAGGCACACTGGGCTAAAGGATCTTGCTGACATTTATGGCTAACATCCCCCAAGAACCAGGAAAGACGTCGAGTTACTTCTGAGCAGTTTCCTTTATTGTTCCACACCTTTAGACAGAATCTTGCCAAATCAAAGCAACTATTAGCATAACTATAGATGTACTCTGAGAATTGCTGGGAAGGAGCCCAGCAATTAGGTTAAAACATCCTCTTTCTCCAGACCAAACTCTCCATGATTTGCTGCCTCTTTGCTCTCTGCAATTCAGCCCCTCGTGCCTGGGAATATAACTTCATTCACCATACCAAGAGACTCTGGGCAAGTAACAAGAAGATAAATATACCATATCAAAACCAAAGAAAAATAGTGAAACACAGACTGCAAGAAGGCACCAAGGATAGCTAAGGACCACCAGTGCATTCAATCCAGCAGCTTTTAATTTCTTTTTGAATTCTACGGTAAGTAGGGACGTACATAGCAATAGCACTTAGACTTATATACCACTTCACAGTGCTTTACAGCTCTCTCTAAGTGTTTTACAGAGTCAGCATATTGTCCCCAACAACAATCTAGGTCGTCATTTTACCCACCTCGGAAGGATAGAAGGCTGAGTCAACCTTGAGCCTGGTGAGATTTGAACTGCCAAATTGCAGGCAACCGGCAGGCAGCAGAAGTAGCCACTGCACCACTGCACCACCATGACTACATACCATATTTCTGAGAGGATAGTCTTCCAAGTTGGGAGTAGTGGCTGAAGCTCAGAAGATCTGTTGCATAGTGCATACAATTATGACCTCACAAGGAGGGAAAACTCCCATAGATCTTCTCTGGATGCCTAGATCCAGACAGACAGATTGTCCACTGGTAGTTCCTAGGCCCAACATTTTAGAATTTTAAACTAAGAGTGAACTGATATTAATGCATCCCCAAACTGGAGGAGGAGGAGGAGGAGGAGGAAGAGGAGGAGGAGGAGAAGAGGAGGAGGAGGAGGAGGAAATTTACCTCATATTCTTTTACCTGCTCATAATCAATATTATAGTTATCATCACCATCACTATATTAGCATGATCAGTAGTGGGTTTTCAATATTCTTACCACCAGTTCGTGCATGCCTTGCCCAGCCTTGAAAACGTGCCTAAATAGGCCGGCATAGAGCTGGGACAGCCTGAATTGGTACAAACCAGCTGAATACCACCTCTGAGCATGTTCACACTTGATGCACTGATCTTTGTACACTAATGAGAAGATTTGGCATGGGTCCAAGTCTATTATTTGGAAAACACTCAGTATATAAGCAGAAACCAGAGACCAAACCAAAATGGCATTTCAAACCAATGATTTTGCATGTAGACCTTGTTGCAGGGGGGAAAAAATTAGATTAAAAAAAGAGGGCACCTTTTCACATTCCACATATCAAACCAATGAGAAGGGCAATCAGCTCTTCTCTTCTATCTCTCTCAAATATCTGCCGGTCATCAAGACTTTGCAGATCACATAAAGTGACTGTATTACTGAAACCAATTTGCTTTTAAGGGACCTGGATCAGGAAGCAGACAACTCTGTCCTTCAACATGGTCCACCTAATCCCAATATCTCTAACTAAAAACAACTGCCCCACTATACCAAATAGTAGAACTGCTTCTCGTCTCTAGTTTGAAAATCTCCGACTTACTTAGTTGGACGATAATCTGGTATGGTGCGGTCCAAGGATATTTTCTCACTGAGATAGGAATTGTAGCCGTATTTTTCATGGGGACCCTTGGCTTTTTCTTCCTCGTCTGGAGAAAGAGTGGCAGGCAAGCCACCTTTGCCACGACCACCATAGCCTTCAATAAGCCCCAAGGATTTTGACAGACCTAGTAGAAAAATAAAACAAAGAAGAGACATACAAGAGTCAGTCTTGAAAGCAGAGATTAGAAGCTATGATACCCATCTTCCCTTGAATCACATCAACAGGTGTAGAAAACCACCATCAATGTATCCTGGCTGTCCTGCTCATGTATTCAACAAGGAAGGAAAGGGATAACTAGTCTATCCATCTTTTGAATGAACAAATAGATTATTGAAGGTAGAATATTATTGGAAGGTCTTCTAACCCACCCCCCTGCTCAAACATGAGACCCTTTATGTTTCCAGATAAATGGCTGTCCAAGCTCTTCCTGAAAACCTCCAGTGATGGAGCACCCACAACTTCTGGAGATAAGCCATCCCACTGGTTAATTGTTCTCACCGATGGGAAATTTCTCCTTAGTTCTGGTTTGCATCTCTCTTTAATGATCTTTCATCTGTTACTTCCTGTTCTGCCTTCAGATGCTGTCCAGTTATATATGGTCTTTATTTCTGGCTCTAATCCTCCTGACCATATATTTTTTTACATAGTGTTTTCTATTGCCACTGAAAAAATTCTCTACAAACAAACAACCACAAGAAGAGAAAAACCTCTCTTAGCTTTGCTTCTAAGAGTAGAGTAGAGTAGATTAGGAATAGGAATAGGAATAGGAATAGGAATAGGAATAGGAATAGGAATAGGAATAGAATAGAATAGAATAGAATAGAATAGAATAGAATAGAATAGAATAGAATAGAATAGAATAGAATAGAATAGAATAGAATAGAATAGAATAGAATAGAATAACAGAGTTGGAAGGGACCTTGGAAGTCTTCTAGTCCAACCCATTGCCCAGGCAGTAAACCCTACACCACTTCAGACAAATGGTTATCCAACATCTTCTTAAAAACTTCCAGTGTTGGAGCATTCACCACTTCTGGAGGCAAGTTGTTCCACTGATTAATTGTTCTAACTGTCAGGAAATTTCTCCTTAGTTCTAGGTTGCTTCTCTCCTTGATTAGTTTCCACCCATTGCTTCTTGTTCTACCCTCAGGTGCTTTGGAGAATAGCTTGACACCCTCTTCTTTGTGGCAGCCCCTGAGATATTGAAACACTGCTATCATGTCTCCCCAAGTAATATGTTTACTTGGAAATTGTAAGAACTGAACAAGGGACCTTTATCTATGCATTATTAAACTATATTCCTGCACAGCGATATTCAGGGGACATTGAAAGTCTAAAGCTAACATAACATCTCAAGATGGCACAGAGGAAAGAATGTATTATATGAATCATTAATAAGCCTAATTCCTCCATTCGATCTTGTGTGTGAGTCAGTAACTGAGCTGGAAGGGACCTTGGAGGTCATGTAGTCCAACCCCCTGCTCAACCAGGAGACCTGTACTAGGGATTCGAACCGTCGAACTGCCAACCTTTCTGATCGACAAACTCAGTGTCTTAGCCACTGAGTCACCTAGTCAGGCTCACAGATAAGCCGAATTTTATTTAGCCTCTGAATCATAGCCAGTCAAACTTCCCACTACACCCTATCATTTGAATCATAGTAAGGCAAATTCCATCTAGGCCGACTCACAAATAAGTCAAATTCCCACCTAAACTCTCCATCATTAGCAGGCCAAATTGCCCATTCCCATCTAGCTACTCGATCATGGACCTGCCAGATCCTGCTCCCTTGCCAACAGAGGGCCAATTGACTTTTTTTTATTCTAAAAAAAAAAAAAGTAGGTAGCTGCCAAGTAAATATCCATTTTCTCAATCTGAACGGTGAATAAGCTAAATTGAATGCCGATTTAAAGGCCAATTTCGGCCTCCATTAAAGCACACGTGCACATTGAGGCACAGTGCTAGCCTGGAAATAAAACTGAATTTTCCTTTCACCTCTTAAAAGCCAAGCCACAAGAGTGAGTGAATGACCCCCCCATCCAGAATAGGGAGGGAGAAAAAAAAATTCTTAACCCAAGCATGTCAGGAAAAGAGAGACAAAGTAATATTTTATGGCATGCTTCACTGTGCATTATAGAAAGCTGTAGCACCTGACGTTTTTACATTTATTTTTAGGAGAGATTCACATCTCTCTCATTGTCAGGCGCTACTGAGCACCTTGATGGATGATTTTTATTCCTAGCCGTGATATTTATTTTCCCACCTTTATGGTTCAAGAGATTCAGCCCCCACCTCCCACCCCAAGGCAGGTCTTTTGTGGGATGCTTTATTTGAGTAGACGGTGACCAAGAAACAAAAGAGCTTGACAAACAAAACAGCTTAATTTGATGAGCCCTCGGTTCCATGTTCCAAACCTAGTTCCCAAACCTTCTCTTCTCTATCTAGATATGGATTGGAAACCATTCAAACCAGTGGAGGGTTTCAGCAGGTTCTGACCAGTTCTGGAGAACTGGTAGCGGAAGTTTTGAGTAGTTCGGAGAACCAGTAGTAAAAATTCTGACTGGCCCCGCCCCCATCTATTCTCTGCCTCCAAAGTCCCAGCAGCTCAGAAGGAAATGGAGATTTTACAGTATCCTTCCCCTGGAGTGGGGTGGGAATGGAGATTTTACAGTATCCTTCCCCTGCCACGGCCACCAAGCCACACCCACCAAGCTATGCCACATCCACCAAATCGTACCCACAGAACCGGTAGTATCTTGAAACCCACCACTGATTCAAACCATTTTCCAGAGAGACAGGTTAGACTTCCTAATGACGCTCACACAGAAGGACAAGGGAGCTTCTAAATCAAAAGCAAGCTGGAGAGGTAGAGTTTTAACAGATGGAGAGAAATATTCCTTAACAATTCAGTTTGTGCCTGTCACAGGTTCTACTAAAAGAAGTCAAGGATACGGTGTCCTGGAGGAACCAAATGAAGAAAAGAGTCCATTAAAGGAGAATATTTATACAGTAGTGGTCAAAATTGTGGAAGTGTCAGATGTGCCTTCGTTCAAAACTCAAGAAAGAAAAACCCCAACTCCATGTTTGTAGAGAAAGGTACTTTTACTGAGTATGAACTGAATGCAGTAAAAGAAAAGAAAAATCTGAGGCAAGTCCACGGCCTCCCTGAGCTCCATTTTTGCTGGCAGAGGGCTGCAGGAGGCTATCGTGGTCAAAAATGGAACCCGGGCAGGCTGCATGTGGCCTCCCCGAGTTCTGTTTTTCTGATAGAGGGCTGCAGGAGGCCATGTGCCTGAAAACAGAGCCTCGATGAGTGACATTGAGCTGGCTACGTCCACTGGTC
The DNA here is from genome assembly GCA_030761175.1 of Masticophis lateralis. Classification (NCBI taxonomy): domain Eukaryota; kingdom Metazoa; phylum Chordata; class Lepidosauria; order Squamata; family Colubridae; genus Masticophis; species Masticophis lateralis. The sequence goes on from JAUDYJ010000001.1 coordinate 14,306,588, forward strand.
ACACTCCCACCCCCCCAGGTCAAACACAACCCTGATGCAGCCCACAATGAAATTGAGTTTGACACCCCTGGTATAGGTTTCCTGTCTGAGCAGGAGGTTGGACTGAAGACCTCCAAGTCCCTTCCAATTCTGTTATTCTGTTACAAACAAAACAAGGAACAGTTAAGTTTAATAATTAAAAAAAAATCTTCTGGAACTGAGTAAAAAAAAAGGGAAAAAGGGTTCCAGCAGTGTGGATGAAATTAAAAATGGGAATGATAATGATATTTTGACGATTAGAATGGAAATGAATGCCATAAATAGTAATGTTTTTTTAAAAAAATTATGAAATGGAAGTCACAGATGCAGCGAGAAAGTTGGAAAACGGTAGGACCACCATGTAGATGTTGAAACTGGGGAAATATTAAAATACAAATGTGGTTTCATATGGAGACTATACGGCTTGCTTATAATATCAGCATGAAAATGGCATCTTTGTTAGACAATCGGGGGGAAAAAAATGCCACTATTTTCTCCCTATGAAAGGGAGAAGATTAAAAGAAAGTGAATATGAAAACCAAAGAAGTTTTGGTTCTGGGAAGACTGTCACAACTGTGATTGAAACAGTATGAAAGTGACCATGAACAAAATTTGGGAAATAAAGCTTTATGATAGGCAGGGCGTGGGCGGACCCCATTTTTTTCCTCTTCAGTTGGTCCCTGGGAAATGTATAAATCTGAGAAACAATTTGTTCATCTTTGATTTAAAGGAAGCATATAATAGCGTGAATAGGTATGAATCACAGGGTGTTTTACATGAAGATTGATGTGCCTGATGAAAATAATAAGCTGTAAGAAATCCTGTAGAAAAATAAGAAAATTCTTTTCTTTTTTAAAAAATTTGATTTATATGCCACCCTTCTCCGAAGACTCAGGGCGGTTTACAATGCGTTAAGCAGTAGCCTTCATACTTTTGTATATTTATACAAAGTCAGCTTATTGCCCCCACAAACTGGGTCCTCATTTACCTACCTTAGAAAGGATGGAAGGCTAGTCAACCTTGAGCCTGGTGAGATTCAAACTGGTGTAATTGCAGACAGCTGGATGTTAATTATGGTGCTTTAGTCTGCAGAGCTAAACCAAGCTCCTAACTAACAATTTAGTTAGTTTCTTAGTCGATGGTTACATTTCGGGCAGGGAATAACAGAATAACAGAGTTGGAAGAGACCTTGGAGGTCTTCTAGTTCAACCCCTTGTTCATGCAAGAGATCCTATACCTGTGAAGGGAAACCTATGGAATGTGTGCCACAGGTGGCACACGGAGCCATATCTGTGGGTATGCGAGTGTTGTCCTAGCTCAGCTCCAGCCCGCATGCGTGCTCTGGCCAGCTGATTTTCGGGCCTTTTCTGGCCCACCGGAAGTTGGGAAACAGGCCATTTCTGGCCTCCAAAGGGCCTCTGGGTGGGGGGGGGGAGGTCGTTTTCACTCTCCCCAGGCTCTTAGAAAGCTTCTGGAGCCTAGGGAGGGCAAAAAACAGGCCAACCGGGCCCACTGTGCCATGACATGCCAAAAGCGGGGGTCGCCTGGGGGGGGGTCGTATGTGCATGCATGGGGGAGGCGGGGTGGATCGAATTATGGGTGTGGCCACATGCACGCTCAACCCTCCCCATCCTCCCCCCCCCCCGCTTTTGGCACACGACAGCAAAAAAGAGCCTGGTAGCTCAGCAGACTAAAAGCATTGTGGTTAACACCAGCTGTCTGCAATTACTGTAAGTTCGAATTTCACCAGGCTCAAGGTTGACTAGCAGCCTTCCATCCTTTCTAAGGTAGGTAAATTGAGGACCCAGTTTGTGGGGGCAATAAGCTGACTTTGTATAAATATACAAAAGTATGAAGGCTATCGCTTAAAGCACTGTAAGCCGCCCTGAGTCTCTGGAGAAGGGCGGCATATAAATCAAATTAAAAAGAAAAAAAGTTAGTCATCACTGCTCCATACGATTCCAGACAACTGATGATCCAGTCTCTTCTTAAAAGCCTCCAGTGAAGCTAAGGAAGTGTAATATTCTCTTAGAAAGCCAGTGAGTGTAGTGGTTCAAGGTGTTAGAATAGAAGCTGGAAGATTATAAACTTCAATTTTTTTCTTTAACTTAGAGGCCTTAGTTCAGTGATTTTGGACCAGTGGTGAAATCCAATTTTTTTTAACTACCGGTTCTGTGGGCGTGGCTTGGTGTGCATGGTGTGGCTTGGTGGGCGTAACTTGGTGGGTGTGGCAGGGGAAGGATACTGCAAAATCTCTATTCCCTCCCCACTCTGGGGCCAGCCAGAGGTAGTATTTGCCAGTTCTCCGAACTACTCAAAATTTCCGCTACCGGTTCTCCAGAACCTGTCAGAACCTGCTGGATTTCACCCCTGTTTTGGACCAGTGGCTCTCAGGACATTTGCCTTTTGGGAAAAGTGTATTTTTGAGATTTGATGGCTAATAACATCACCCTTTTTTTTTTTTTTTTGGAATTTCAAGATAATCATATTTCACTGCTGGAATGGCCTGGGAATAGCCCAGATCTTAACCCAATTGAAAATCTATGGAGCCGACTAAAGAAACTTGTTAGTCACAAGTGACCCAGTTAATAGAAGCCATCATTCAATCTCAGTTTCACATTATAACAGCTGCAGAACTAAAAGGCTTGATTCACTCCATGGGCCTTACAACATGGGAAGATGTTGTAAGGCCATAATTCATGCTGAAAGTTATCCAACTAAGTATTAACTGACATAGTGATAATTTTTGTACTGTATATCTCGTTTTTTCTATGGTGATAATTTTTGTGTATCTCATTTTTTCTATGTGTTTCACTTTTCTTCTTTATACTATAACTACTATTGTAATAGCAAATCCTTCATAAAAGTTATTGCATTACATTCTTGATTAAATTATCTTTCCATTGATATATCATTTTATGGTACTACTCCAAAAAAATGGTGTTATTAGCTAGTTTTTGAAAATATACTTTTCCCAAAAGATCTCCACAATTTTGGCCACTACTGTATAGTAAATACATTAGGAATTGTTGTTACATGTGTGGTAAAACAAGAAGAGGTCAGGTAAAAAAAAATGTATAGTTACTCAACGAATATGGACTGAACCCAAAGAGATGGATTCAGTATGCTTAAGTAGTTTAGTCTTATAGAATTTAGCAGGAAAAGGCACCCTCCATGCAGATGAGAGCTGCATTCACTAGTTATGTGATTTCCCCCTCCCCATACAGAGATCAGCCTCTCCACAAGTGAATTAAATAATGCAAACCTGGGCATTTTATGGCTGGTGGGGCCACATCCAGCTCTTTGGCTGTCCCTGTCCAGCCCATGGCCTTGGCATGGGTGTGGGGCAGGGTGTTGGTCGTTGGATGGTGTCAGCAGGATGTGGGGCAGCATCAGTGGTGGGTGGAGTGGGAGGGCAGAGGAATGGTGGCCCTCCACAACAGTCCTAGTTTCTCATGTGGCCTCTTGGGAGAATTAATTGCCCACCTCTGGATAATGTGTCCTAGTAAGAAACATTCACAGCAAGCTTGAATTGACCCTGAGGAGGAAATAGTGACAGATTTTATTTTCCTGGGCTCCAAGATCACTGCAGATGGGGACTACAGCCAGGGAGCTGGGGAGCTCCTGGGGAGGAAAGCTATGGCAAAACTAGACAGCATTCTAAAAAGCAGAGACATCACCCTGCCAACAAAAGGGGATATAGTCAAGGCTATGGTTTTCCCAGTTGCAATGTATGGCTGTGAAAATTGGACCATAAGAAAGGCTGAACGCCAAAGAACTGAGGCCTTTGAACTATGGTGCTGGAGAAAACTCCTGTGAGTCCCTTGGACTGCAAGCCAATCAAATCAGTCAGTCCTAGAGGAGATCAACCCTGGCTGCTCTTTAGAAGGCCAGATCCTGAAGATGAAACTCAAATACTTTGGCCACCTAATGAGAAGGAAGGACTCACTGGAGAGGAGCTAATGCTGAGAAAGATGAGGACAAAGAAAGATGGAGGGCAAAAGAAGAAGGAGACGACAGAGAACGAGGTGGCTGGATGGAGTCACTGAAGCAGTAGGCATGAGCTTAAATGGACTCCAGAGGATGGTAGAGGACAGGAAGTCCTGGAGGAACATTGTCTATGGGGTCGCAATGGGTCAGACATGACTTTGCAACTAACAACAAAAGCAACAAGGAGAAGAAGCAGTAAATCAAATTGTTTATATTTACCGACCATACCTCAAAAACAGTACAACATGCCGACCTAGTAGGAAGAGATAAATTACAAGAAGGTCACCCAGATGGGTTTATCTGAAACTGCCCAATGTCATGCTGTAATTTATACTGTATCTACCTTCTCTTTGTCTTGGCTTTGCTATGTAGTGAACCAAAGGTATATAATGGCACTAGCAACAGCACTTATATACTATGCCATAGTGCTGTACAGAACTCTCTGGGTGGTTCACCGTGTCAGCATACTGTCCCCAACAATCTTGAGTCCTCACTTTACTGACTTCATAAGGATGGAAGGCTGACTCAGCCTTGAACCAATCAGGATCAAACTCCTGGCAGTGGCCAGAGTTAGCCTGCCATACTGCATTCTAACTACTGTACCTACAGTCGTTAGATTGCAGTATTGCAGGCAAACTCTGCAATTTGCATAGTGTATACTGCAGGCAAACTCTGAAATATAGACTGTGCAGCCACCAGGACTCTTATAAGCCATGGTTATGCTTTTGCTCAGGGCTGCTCAGCAAGCTGACACTGCTTAGCTGGAAACTCAGTGTACACTGTCATTGTTTGCATGTTTAATACAGTCATGTTGTACCTTCAGTGTGATTTGGTTGCTTTTGGTTGCTAAGTGCTGAAAAGGGAGTGCGTGCTTTGGGTACTTTGTGTGCGCATTACACGCTTTGCATGCACTCATCTGCACCACAACCCAGAAGAGGAGCTACCCAGGCTCATACACACACCCAAAAATGAACTTCCAGTTCCCCTGCATGCATGCCAGCTAAAAAATGAAGCCATCTACTAACTCTTGAAATATGTGCAGTAAATTCAATAAATTATGCTAAGTGAATAATCTTGCTTTAGAGGAAACAGCCTGCAGTGCATCACATATGATGCAGCAATGTGCAATTTGTGCGTCACATGTGCACTTGAAGGAAGCATATCATAAAGCGGTCCCTTTAAAGAGGGGCCACCACCCACTCTTTCTCCCCCACCCCATCCCCATTATCTCCACGTCACCTAAAGCGATTGTCATAAAAATAAAAGCTATCTCACGCACAATGTGACAACTTAGCTTGACGAATTTCCATTCTTTACAGCCCCTCTCCGTTTCTTTGCAGGTCTCCTAACTCACTCACCGCTAGTGCAGCTTGTCAGAAAGGGTTTGCCAAGACTGCAAAGTAAGGATAGTACATTTAACTGCCCAAATTTAAGTTTGACTGAAGTAAAAAAAGAGAGAGAGAGAGAGAGCAGGCTTGAAACCAACTGACAAGTTGCCTTTGCAGAACCAGCCTTGGAGAAGGAGAACTGATCATTAAGGCTGGCCTGGAGGAAAATATCTGAAGCACCGGTAACTTCACCCCGTTCAGGTGCGAAGTCGTGTTGAACTCCTTTCCTTTCGCTTCCTGGAATGATCTGAAAAATCTAGGGAGGCTTTTAAGAATGTTTTTGAAACCCACTTCAGCACACAGATAATAAGGCCAAGGTGGATGGCTTGATAACAGACACTGTCTTCTTCTACCAAAATAAAGGGAAAGAGAGAGTTTTGCAAAGAGATCAGGCAGACCAACCAAACAGAATGAACTCTGCTAAAAAAAAAAAAAAAAAAAAACAGCAGCACAGTGGGAAAGTGTTGTTTTTATTGAGTTGCTTATTATAAGCATTGTGGGGGGTTAACATTCTTCAGAAGTGGAGTGCCATTAATAATTTCTTCCTAGAGCTGAGATGGAAGGATGGCTCAAAGTCACCTACAGTACCTGGCATTTTTGTGGGTAACATTCTTCAGAAGTAATTTGCCATTAAAGCTCCAACGCTGGAAATTTTGAAGAAGAGATTGGATAACCATTTGTCTGAAGTGGTATAGGGTTTCCTGCTAAGCAGGGGGTTGGACTAGAAGACCTCTATTTCTTCCTAGAGTTGAGACAGAATGATGGCCCAAAATCACCTACCTGGCTTTATACCTAATAGCAATAGCAATAGCAGTTAGATGTATACACTGCTTCATAGTCCTTTACAGCCCTCTCTAAGCAGTTTACAGAGTCAGCCTATTGCCCCCAACAATCTGGGTCCTCATTTTACCAACCTCTGAAGGATGGAAGGCTGAGTCAACCTTGAGCCAGTGAGATTTGAACTGCCGAACTGCAGCTAGCAATCAGCTGAAGTAGCCTACAGTACTGCAATCTAACCACTGCGCCACCTCAGCTCTAAGGCAGGACCAGAATTCACAACCTCTCCACTTGTAGTCCAGCACCTTGATCACTAAACCAAACTAACAATCATAATTTTTGGTTTTGTTCCTCCAGTCAGTGTTGACTGCTAATAACTGCCTAGACAGCTCCTTGAAGTTTTCTTAGCAAGTTTTAGAAGTGGTTTACCATTACCTCTTTCCTAGGGCTGAGAGAGAGAGAGGGAGAGAGAGAGAGACAGATTGGTCCAAAGTCATACAGATGTCTTCATGCCTATGGCACACTTTAGAATTCACATTCTCCCAGCTTCCCTGCCCACAGCACCAAGCTGTCTCTCGGGATTCTAATACACTACATAAAATATTTTAATGACAAATTAAATAGAAAATAAAGAAGTGGACATTTTGGATTCAAAGGCAAAAAGCTGCTTCACACAGAGTTGTTTCTGTGGAACATACCTGGATGTTTTGCGGCCAGAAACTCAATAATGCTGCAGTGCCTTTCCTGAAATAGCCTCAAAAAATGATACACCTGCTTTAATGAGTTGCCAACAAGTGTGAACTTTATGAATGCTCTCAAACACCATTTCCCCTTTAACTCCTGAGGACATGGACAGGATCCTGGGGAGCTTAAAAGCAACCACATGTTTATTGGACACATGTACCTTCTGGCTAGTGCTGGCTACCTGGGAGGTTACACGAGGTTGGCTCCAGAGGATTATAAATGCTTTGTTGAGTGAGAGTTTCTTGCCTCCCACCTTGAAAGAGGCAGTGGTGAGGCCCCTCCTCAAGAAGCCTTCTCTGGACCCGGCTGTTTTGGCAAATTATCGTCCGGTCTCCAACCTTCGCTTTGTGGCGAAGGTTGTTGAGAGTGTGGTTGCATGACAGCTCCCGCAGTACCTGGATGAAACTGTCTATCTAGACCCGTTCCAATCCGGTTTTAGGCCTTGGTACAGCACGGAGACAGCATTGGTCACATTGGTTGATGATCTCTGGAGGGCTCGGGACAGGGGTTGTTCCTCTGTTCTGGTCCTATTAGACCTCTCAGAGGCTTTTGATACCATTGACCATGGTATCATGCTGCACCGGCTGGAGGGATTGGAAGTGGGAGGCACCGTGTTGCGGTGATTCTCCTCCTATCTCTCCGACCAGTCACAGTCCGTGTTGGCAGGAGGGCGGAGGTCGACCTTGAGGCACCTTGTTTGTGGGGTGCCACAAGGGTCGATCCTCTCGCTGCTCCTATTCAACATTTATGTGAAGCCGCTGGGTGAGATCATCCATGGTTTGGGGGTGCAGTGCCATCTGTATGCTGTTGACACTCAGCTGTACATCTCCATCCTGGACCTCCCCAATGATGCCCTCGAAGTGATGTCCCAGTATCTGGAATCCGTACAGGTCTGGATGGGGAGGAACAGGCTCTGACTCAACCCTTCCAAGACTGAATGGCTGTGGCTGCCGGCATCCCGATATAGCCAGCTGGTGCCTTCGCTGGCTATTGGGGGTGAGTCTTTGGCCCCCACGGATAGAGCTTGTAACTTGGGTGTCCTCCTGGATGCACAGCTGTCTTTAGAAGAGCATATGATGGCCGTGGCCAGGGGGGCTTTCTATCAGGTTCGCCTGATAAGCCAGTTGTGTCCCTTTCTGGATCGGGACTCCTTATGCATGGTCATTCATGCCCTCGTCACTTCTCGCCTGGACTACTGTAATGCTCTCTACATGGGGCTCCCCTTGAGGAGCACCTGGAGGCTCCAACTGGTCCAGAATGCAGCCGCGTGGGTGATTATGGGGGCAACTTGGCGCTCCCATGTGACACCTCTCCTGCGCGAGCTGCACTGGCTCCCAGTGGTCTTCCGGGTGCGCTTCAAGGTATTGGTTCTCATCTTTAAAGCGCTCCATGGCTTAGGGCCTGGGTATTTATGAGACCACCTTCTGCCACTGATAACCTCCCACCAGCCAATACGCTCTCACAGAGAGGGTCTTCTCAGGGTGCCGTCGGTCAGGCAATATCGACTGGCAACCCCCAGGGGGACAGCCTTCTCTGTGGGGGCACCCGCCCTCTGGAATGAGCTATCCCCAGGAATACAACTGATCCCAGACCTCCGTACTTTCCGTAAGGCTCTGAAGACTTTTCTGTTTCAGCAAGCCAGGCTGGCTTAAAAAGATTTTAATTGGGTTAATTTTAGTGAGGGGTTTTAAATTTGGGGGAAGCCAAAATTGATTTAATTATATTTTAAATTATTTTAACTTTCATATTGTATGTATTTTAATTTTTGGCTGTTCACCGCCCTGAGTCCGTCAGGAGAAGGGCAGTATATAAATTTAATAAATGAAATGAAAATGAATGAAGTACAAAATTCTGCACAAACCTAAGAGAAAACATTTGGGAGGAATAAAGAATCACAATATGTGAGTACCTTGTCTTGGTGAATTGTTATTCTTTTTTTCCCTAAAAGAAAATAATTCATTTGGGCTTTGCCTTTAAAGCCGTCTGTTTCCACTTCTATTTTTATTTTTTTTTCAGAAACAAAGCAGCAAGTAAATTCTTTGGGGGGGAATTTTTTTTTGTTTTTCCCAGAAGAAAAAAATAGGAACCACCTACAACCTACAGTGTAAGGACTGTAACAGCCACTATGTAGGATAAACATACCAAGATTAACACTAGACCAACAATTGAGAAGTTAAAAAATTGCCAGTTAAGAAATTACCAATGCAGACAAACAAGGTAACAATAAAAACAGCCTAATCAAGGAACCACCAAGAACACTCCTACCAACTCCCATCAACTCTGATAGGGCAAGGCACTTATTTTAAAAATAAGAGCAAACCCTGCTCCCTGCTGGCACTGATGATGTTACCTAGTCAGGTAATGAAATAAATATTTATTTTTCTTTTTATACTGCCAGTTTTTATGTATTGAATTTTCACACCTCCACACTGCCATTGATTCATAGAAAATGCTCTCTTTACAGTGGTGGGATTCAGCCAGTTCGGGGCGGTTCGGGCGAAGCGATAGTTAAATTTCTGGCTGGCCCGGCCCTTCCTCTCCCTGCCCCTTCCAGGAGGCTCCACACTCCCCATTTTGGCTCCCAGGTAAGTGCAGGGTGGCCTCTTAGGCCCAAAATGGAGTGCAGGGAGATGCCACACCCCCCCCCCCCCACTGCCCGTTTTTGCTCTCAGGAGGCTTCAGGGAGGCCTCTTAGGCCCAAAATGGGGCTCGGGGGTGTGTGTGGTGCACCCCCCTCCATAGCCCATTTTTGCTCCCAGGAGGCCGCAGGGAGGCTTACTAGACCCAAAACAGGGGGTGGGGGCGATTCGTCACCCCTACGGCCTGTTTCTGCTCCAAGGGGGGTGCAGGAAGCCATGTCTTGAGTTAGTCTTGAGTTTTAATCTGGGTCCAAATTATTTAATATGCTTTTAAATTGTTTTAAATTTTGTAATATATGTTGTTTTATTGTGACTGTACACAGCCCTGAGTCCCTCGGGAGCAGGGCGGTATAAAAATTTAATTAATTAATTAATTAATTAATTAATGCCTGTCACAGACCATGACCATGCCCACCCAGCTGGTCATTAGGGCAGAGAACCAGTTGTTAAATTATTTTAATCCCACCACTGTCTCTTTAGTAACGTTGACCAACATCTATTTTAACCTGCTGAGACATTCTTCAGCCTCTTTTATCCTGCAATGCACGTTAAGATGTACCCATCCTTGAACCCCTTAAGCTAAGACCGTTTTGCGGAGGAGTTTAGGCCAAAAGTACCCTGGCTTTCCAGACTGCACACGTTAGCTCATAAAATGCTGATCGAGTCTGTTCAGCTACCAAATGTGGATTGAATCTAGTCCTCAGGCATCTACCCATCACTTGTGGATGAACTGTGGATGAACTATGGCGAAATGGGAAGCTGGGAGGCTGTGTTTATTTCAACAAGGGCTAATTGCAAGGATCTGAAAAAACTGCTGGAAGTCAAAAAGGGATTTTTTAATATATATATAAAAAGCAAATGTATGTTTTCCAACAACTGAACTGCTACCAGGGAAATGTAAATTAAAAAGAAACGGTCTACCTTGCCCTGTTATTTTGGGCCAAAGCAAAAAAAAAAAAAAGGCTTCAAATTGCAATATCAAAAGTCTGGTTTTATATTTTCCAGGGGTTAAAAAAAAAAAAAAAAGCTGGGAGTTCTCTTGAAACCAAGCAATCAAGGTAGGAACAGTTTTTCTCCAAAAGCTTCTTAGCAACAATGCTTGAAAAGTTATTTGCGAATATACAGCTCATACAGTAGAACGCACACGTGAAGAGCTTTGGGAGAATGGAGCACGTTTTGCTTACCCCCCCCACCCCACCCCCCCATTATGAAAAGTGCACATGATAAGCTTTCGAAAGAAGCATTTAAATTTTGTTCTGTCAGTGCACTGACCTACCGAAGCTATTGCGAAAGGGAAATGGAATAGTGCATTGAGTTGGATGAATGTCAGCACCTAGTCAAAGGCATTTGAGAACCAGCAAAAGGTGAAGCGAGAGCATTCGTAGGAAGGACCAGAGACAAAATTGGATTCGGGGCATCTACGTCAAGTATTACACTTTGGGTCAAGCAAGGTTAATGTTGTATTGAACTTTTCATTTGCATTTTACCCTCTCTTTTTTTGCCAGTTCCATGGAAAATATTTTTTTTTAAGAGAATTCTGTTGAAATTTTCAGGAGTGGGTTGTTCTTGCATTTCTTGAAGTATAAAGTAACCAGAGACTTCATAATATGCAAATATGCTTTCCCCCACCCCCGCTAAAAAAAACTCCAGCATTCTGCAGCTTTTCTTGTTTCCCATAAATCCATAACTATATAAAGCTATAACACTTTCTGGAAGCTAGAAATGTTTTTTAAAAAAATCTCCCAAAGAAATCTAATGGATGAAATAGGAAAGCTGAATGCATTTTCCAAGAAAACTCCAGAGAAATTGAATAGCTACTCAGGGACTCTTACAAGATAATTGTCACACACACACCCCGCCCCAACCAAGAAGGACGCATAGTGAATCTTCCAAGTAGTTCCAAGTTTCTTTATTGTTTCAAACCTATAGACAGAATCTTGCCTCAAGCAAGACTCAAGCAAACTACTGCCCACATTAAGCCTATATTCTGGGAACTATTAGGGAGGGGATGCCTTCATTCTCTTTCTCTCACACAAACTATCTGAACTGAATTGTCACTCCTCTGGAATGCAGCCCCTCCCTCCTGGGAATCTACCTCCTTACCACTACATAATATACAGAACCAACATTTATGCTTCTGATCTTGAATGCTCTCTATGTCCTTCTCCCATTTATCCTTCCATTTTTAAGTTCTTTTAAATGCTTGATGAAGAGCTTTACTTTTGCAGATGAAGAGACAAATTTGCCCAAGGCATGCATGGGTATATTTGTTTGCACATACACGCACCTAATATTGTTTCCATGTGTTGTCTTTAAAGACTTCATGTGAATTTAACCATCTCTGGAGTATAGGTAAAACACTCTCCTTCTTCAAGGTGGCTGCCTATCCTTATTTACTGTTTTCTTAAAGAGATAATCTTGTAGTTGTGAAATTAATTAAGGCTGATTGTCTTTGAAAGCTATTATCTAATGTGGTGTTTCTCAACCTCAGCAATTTTAAGATGTGTGGATTTCCACCACTCGGAGCATTTGGAAAAACTGCGATGTCTGACATGAACGAGCATCTGGAAGAGTAAAGACATCAGTCTCACAACCCAATGCAAATTAGTTCATGCAATAAATTTCCCAATTGCTACTTGTGGCAGTGAAAACGGGACTCTGAAAAAGGCAGATAGGAGGAGGTTGGACGGCTTTGAAGGTGCTGGAGGTGACCATTATGCATCCCAAGGACAAAAGGATTGTAGTGACTCTCAGTCATCCAGGACATGGTTGTCCCAAAGGTGGTTTTTCAGGAGGGAACTGGACTTTCTTGTTTTTCTTGGAAGATGTTTTGCTTCTCATCCAAGAAGCTTCTTCAGCTCTGATGTACTGGATCCCCACCATCCAGTCAAAGCTGAAGAAGCTTCTTGGATGAGAAGCAGAGGTGGTATTCAGCTGGTTCGGACCGGTAGTGGAAATCCTATTTAAGCACGGTTTTGAGGCCGGGTGCATGCGCAGAAGGCATGCGTGCGAGCAAAGCGCATGTGCGGGCGCACGAACAAAGTGCATGGGCAGAAGGCCAGGTGCATGCACGGAAGGCATGCGCATGCATGGAAGGCAGGCCTATGTCTGAACTGGGCACACATGTGCACAAAGCAAGGGTGTGTGATGAACTGGTAATAAAATAATCCAAAACCCACCACTGATGAGAAGCGAAACATCTTCAAAGAAAAGCGAGAAAGTCCAGTTGCCTCCTGAAAAACCACCTTTAGGACATCCCATGGACAACAAAAATAATGAAGAAGTCCTGAATGGAACCTCATCAAAAATATCACTCGAACCCAAGATCACCAAACAGAGGTTGCCATATATGTCATGAGAGCTGACTCTACAAAGAACATTTAAAGTTTATAGCAAATATCTTCTTCATAGCAGTGGTGGCACAGTGGTTAGAATGTAGTATTGCAGGCTAATTCCGCCCACTTTGCCAGGAGTTCGATTCCTTCAATCCAGACTGGCTCAAGGTTGACTCATCCTTCCAAGGTCAATAAAACGAGGACCCAGATTGTTGGGGGCAATATGCTGCTAAGTAAACTGCTTAGTGGGGGCTGTAAAGCACTGTGAAGCAGTATATAAGTCTAAGTGCTATTATAGCAGAGACTTCTACACCACTTCAGTATTTTACAGCTGTCTCTAAGCAGTTTACAGAGTCAGCATATTTCCCCCAACAATCTGGGTCCTCATTTTACCCACCTTGGAAGGATGGAAGGCTGAGTCAACCTTGAGCCTAGTGAGATTCGATCTGCCAAATTGCAGGCAGCTAGCAGGCAGCAGAAGTAGCCTGCAGTACTGCCCTCTAACCACTGTGCCACTGCAGTTCCTTGCTATTGCTGTAATCTGCTTGCTGTTTATCAAATTTATATTTCTTTCTTCATGCACAAAGCTCAGGATGACATTCTCTTCCACAATAAAGCACTGGGAAGCGACTAAGTGCTATTGCTATTGCTATTGCTTTTAGTAAAATAGAAGATGACTCTAGGCATTGTGAACATAAACAGAAGAATAACATTAAAACAAACTTGATTTTATTTTATGCAAGCAAAAGTAGGTGAACTCTATTCAGTCAGCACAAACAAGACCTGGCACTGACTGCTGCTCAGAATATGAGGTTTTCCTTCCAAAATAGTAATTTAAAGAAAAGAAATAAAAATTACCAGACTAACAAAATACAGCCTCAGCATTATTTCATATGATTATGTGGTGAAGTAAATAATAGATTTAATGGGTTAGATTTGATAAATGGAGTGCTTAAAGAACCCTGATATAAAATGTGTGACAATATTAAAAGAAGAAGCAAACAAAAAATATCCCCAAATGCAAAGAACAGAAGAAAGCAAAATGTTTCTTTGCTGATCTGTTGAAAATAATGAAAAACACTGAAAAGTAGAAGGCAACAGAGCCTGAGGAAAAATTGCCAATTAAATACTGAATTTTAGAAAAATAGCAAGAAAAGGAACACCATCTGAATAAAGAACATAAGGATAACAGTGACACTAACAGAAAGATGACAGAAAGGACAAAGAGATTTATTTAGGAAATTTATGGACATCAAGGGTGAGTAGTGTGGTGGCCTAGAGGACAGGTGGAGCGCTCCCCTCACAATCGGGAGGGTGAGAGTTTGATCCTAGGTATGGGTAAATATTTCACTCTCTGGGAGCAATGAGTAATTGTCTGCTGTGAACTCCCTGTAGGCGCAGGAAGGGCATCTGGCTGGTAAACACTCAGCTCCATTCAGTCATCCCAACTTCACCCCAATGAAGGGATTACAGAGTTGTTAAAAGGGGAAAAAATAGAAATCAAGGGTGCGAAGAAGGGTATTATAAATGTTAAACAAGGCAAAGAAGCCCAAGACAAGGAAGGAAGGAAGGAAGGAAGGAAGGAAGGAAGGAAGGAAGGAAGGAAGGAAGGAAGGAAGGAAGGAAGGAAGGAAGGAAGGAAGGAAGATAGATGATAGATGGATGGAGGGATGGAGGGAGAGATGGAGATGGAGATGGAGATGGAGGAGACAGAGACAGAGATAAAGATAGAGAACATCTGTATGTGATAAACCCTGAAATTCCTGATAGTATGAAGCAGGGGTGAAACGCTCTGAAGTCTCCTACTGGTTCGCTTCACTACTGGTTCGTGGTGTGTACACATGTGTGGTGCACACCAAATGCATGCTTCACACACAGCTGCACCACAGGCACTACCGCACAGCACTATAAAAGGAGGATTAAGAAATCTTTTCTAAGGTAAGTAGAACAGTGAGGGGAGGAACAGCTGTGCCACGCAATTTAGATTCACTAGAAAGCAGGATTTCCTGCTTTCTAGCAAATATAAATTGCGCGGCACAGCTGATCGTCAAAAATACTGGTTCATCCAAACCGGTAGCATTTATTTACTACCAGTTCACCCAAACTAGTAGCTTTTATTACTACTGGTTCAGGCAAACCAGTCCAAACCAATAGCATTTTATCCCTGACATGAAGGCTTGATCATGGAACTAGAGTCAGAAAGTAGATCATGTCAAGACTGTAGTTTTTCCAGTTGTAACAGGAATGTGAAAGCTGAATCATCAAAAGGATGAGAAAAAAAACCACAAGGCTTTGAATTGTGGCAGTAGAGAAAAATGCTGAGACATCCTTAAACTGCTAGAAGAACCAGTCATTCAGTGCTAGAGGAAGTAAAATCACTGGAGCCACTAATAAAACAAAAGCTGAGATATTTTGGACACTTAATCAAAGGGTGAATGTGATCAGAGATGATCTTGGTGTTTGAAAAATATCAAAGGCAATGAAAAAAAAAGGGAGCTAACAGACGATAAAGGTAAAGGTTCCCTTCAGTCATACAGTATGTGCTAGTCATTCCCACCTCTAGGGGGTGGTGCTCATCTCCGTTTCAAAGCCGAAGAGCCAGAGCTGTCCGAAGATGTCTGTGGTCATGTGGCCGGCATGACTAAACGCCACAGGTGTACGGAATGCTGTTACCTTCCCACCAAAGGTGGTCCCTGTTTTTCTATTTGCATTTTTTACCTGCTTTCGAACTGCTAGGTTGGCAGAAGCTGGGACAAGTAATGGGAGCTCACCCTATTACGCGGCACTAGGGATTCGAACCACAAAACAAAAGAGCCTTGGTGGCGCAGCAGTCTAAAGTGCTGTTAAGTAGCACCAGCTGCCTGCAATTACTGCAAGTTCAAATCTCACCAGGCTCAAGGTTGATTCAGCATTCCATCCTTTCGAGGTAGGTAAAATGAGGACCCAGATTTTGGGGGCAGTAAGCTGACTTTGTATAAAAAAGAACACCGCTTAGGGGCCCCCGAAATCCCTACTAAGCAGGTATATACAAAAGTATGAAGGCTATTGCTTAACGCATTGTAAGCTACCCTGAGTCTCTGGAGAAGGGCGGCATATAAATCGAATCAATAAAATAAATAAATAAACTGCCGACCTTTTGAACGACAAGCTCAGTGTCTTAGCCACTGAGCCACCGCATCCCATCAACAGAAGATAGCACGATCCTAACTAACAATTCAGGCAAGAGTTTACAAGGATTCAGTTACTGATCAGTGGTCAAGATGATGCTCATCAGATCAAAGAGTTTTCGAAGTCCTTAAATGTCTGAACAGAAATAATGGCAACCACAACAGTGAAGGTGTTATCCAGATTTGGTGCCCCAGTAGGTAGGTTTAGTTCAGGAACCAAAGGTACTTCACTGAAAAAGATATCATGTGCAATTCAGGGGATCATCAGAAGACAGAGCTGGAACAGGAAGCTCTCTTGACATTTTTCTATCCAGATGTTTCTATTTATTAATGTCAAGTCTGAATCACAAAGTACATCTTTCTGCTTGCAACTTGACAAAGAAGCTAATGGACGGGGGGAGATGAGGATGATTGAGATTCGTGGGGAGCTGGGAGGGATCTTGCAACTTCAAGCTGAAGACTTTCGAAAGGCACAGACTGTTTTCCCAAAACAAAATATTTAACCTGGATTGGTGGACAGTGGACAATGGGCGGCCTGGGGGAAGGAAAAGTGTTGTTGTTGTTGTTTACTATGCTGCATTTTGTGCCAAATCTTTAGAACTGGCATTGCTTCTTCTGTGCCTATATGGATCGGTCAGCAAAGTTTTACTCTTGGTAACAAAAAATGTCACAGAAGTTTCTTTTGCTGTATGGGATGATTGACAGTTAAAATCAGAGGAAAACTGACTACAACAGATCCTGAAGGGAGAACTAAGGACTGCACTATTTAGAATGGGTGACATTTCTTTCATTCTGCTTTAACTCTGAAGTGTCAAGAAACTCTTAAACATTAAAGGAAAACACTTTACTTACCTCTTGGAATTTAGAAATTCCCATCTGAGCCTCTATGGATTTTCCCTCCCCTAGACACAGTGTATTGATTGATTGATTGATTTTTCCTCCCCTAGGTAAATTTTATTTCCTTCCTTCCTTCCTTCCTTCCTTCCTTCTTTCTGCATTACTATTGATCTTCTCAATGTTCCCACCACCTATCTCCTCCCACTTATGACTGTAAGACTGTAACTTGGTTGTCTGTATCCTTACGATTTATATTAATATTGTTTCCTGATTGCTTATTTGTACCCTATGACTATCATTAAGTGTTGTACCTTATGATTTTAACGAATGTATCTTTTCTTTTATGTACACTGAGAGCGTATGCACCAAGATAAATTCCTTGTATGTCCTATCACTTGGCCAATAAAAAATTCTATTCTATTCTATTCTATTCTATTCTATTCTATTCTATTCTATTCTATTCTATTCTATTCTATTCTATTCTATTCTATTCTTTCCTTCCTTCCTTATTTTTTACTTACTTACTTACTTGTATCCTAGAGCCACGGTGGCGCAGTGGTTAGAATGCAACACTGCAGGTTACTTCTACTGACTGCTGGCGGCCTGCAATTTGGCAATTCAAATCTCACCAGGCTCAAGGTTCTCAGCTTTCCATCCTTCCGAGGTTGGTAAAATGAGAACCCAGATTGTTGGGGGCAATATGCTGCTTCTGTAAACAGCTTAGAGAGGGCTGTAGAGCATTGTGAAGTGTTATACAGTATACAGTAAGTCTAAATGCTATTGCTATTGCTATCCTGCTTTTATTATTTTTATAAGCAAGGTGGCAAACATATGCAACACACCTTCCTCCTTCTTTGTTCCCCACTACAACAACCCTGTGAGGTGAGTCGGGCTGTGAGATAGAAAGATTGCCCCAAAAGTCACCCATCTGGCTTTCCTAGCTAAGAATTCACAGTCTCCCACTTTCTAGCTCAGTGCCTTAACCACTAGACCAAACTGGCTCTAAATATTATTTCCTGTTGCATTCATCCATCAGAGACCCTCATGGAAGGAAAACGTCAATATTTGCTCCCACCAGAGTTTGTTGCCCATGTCTTTTTCACCCTGATTGGGTTTCATTTCCCTTTCAATACAGGAACTTTTTTGATACTCTTTGCAAAAGCCACTAAATGCATGAAGGTGACTTTTGCAAAGGTTATTTGGAAATTATTGCAATTCAACCTAAGCTACCAAAAAGCAGAGAGAGAGAAAGAGAGATTTAATCATTCAGTGAACTGGGGTAGTCATTCCCCAGATGATGCAATATCTCTCCTCTTAAACCACACTTCTGAAAGACAGCCTGATCACTAGAGGTTAAAGAAATACATAAAGCTATCGCCAATCAATCAATCTGCTCCTAACGCTGTTTTACCCACCCAATTCTTTTCTCACCACTGGCTGTAACAAATCAATTCATAGGAAAAGAATCTCAATCCCCTTTAAGACAAAGAAAAGACCTGCTGTTCACTGAACGAACAGGCTTCGAAGCAGTGAATCTACCACTTTCAAAAAAAGGAGCTCTGCCAGGATAAGAGGTGCGCTGGCACAGTAGTTAGAGTACACCACTGCAGGTTATTTCTGCTGACTGCAATTTGGCAGTTCGAATCTCACCAGGCTCAAGGTTGACTCAGCCTTCCAACCTTCTGAAGTGAGTAAAATGAGTACCCAGATTGTTGGGGGCAATATGCTGATTCTGTAAACTGCTTAGAGAGGGCTGTAAAGCACTGTGAAGCGATATATACCGTGTTTCCCTGAAAATAAGCTCTCCTCCCAAAATAACCCCTCTCCCAAAAATAAACCCTGTCCTGAAAATAAGCCCTCGCTGAAAATATTTAAATACATGTGCAGCCAGTCCCCATCATTTCCTCTGGTTAGGGTTAGGGAGACAGAGCTGGAAATCAGATAAGACAGCAAGAGGATCCCCATCTTGCTCGATGAGCCCCAAAATAGTAAGACCTTCCCAAAAAATAAGGCCAAGCACTTATTTGGGGACTCAAAAAATATAAGACAGGGTCTTATTTTTGGGAAAACATGGTAAGTGTAAGTGCTATTGCTATATACATGTGCAATGCCTTGATAAAAGGGCCCTGATGGCACAGTGGTTAGAATACAGTATTACAGGCTGACTCTGCCCACAGCCAGAAGTTCAATCCTAACCAGCTCAAGGTTGACTCAAACTTACATCCTTTCCGAGGTTGGTTAAATGTGGACCCAGATTGTTGGAGGCGATAGGCTGATTCTATAAACTGCTATGAAGCGGCATATAAGTTTTAAGTACTATTTCTATATTCTGCTTGCCTTTTACCAAAATTATATTTCTTCCTTCAGGCCCAAAGTTCAGGATGACACTCTCCTCTTTGCCCCTTTGGTTCTCAGAATATTCCTGTAATTTAGCTTGGGCTGAAAAATCATGACTGGACCTGGACCTCCGGGGGAGCTTCATAATTCATGGAGGGTTATCAAGATTGTATATGGAGTGAATTGACCCAGACTTACTGTTCACCAAGTATTTTGAAGGATTTTTTTTAAAAAAAATAATAATTCATGGAGGATCTAACTTCAGAGTGGTGGACAATGCACATGGGGCTCCCAGCCATTTTTGTGACCTCAATTTCCCTTCCAGTGCATCAAATTGCATCTGTTCAAATTTTGCATTAGTTTTTGCAAAGCTATTTTTCCCAGGTTTGAGTCATGCTCACTTCTTCTAAAAAAAAAGAATGCAGATAAAAGGAGATAGCCAGAAAGAAGAACCACGGCCTAAACAATAGTCAGAGAAGAGCTACAGTATCTCAGCTTCCAAATGGAATGGAAATGGAGAACAAACCTCAGCAAGGACTCTCCCTAGTTCTCTGGGATGTAAAGGTAAGGGAGAGGGGAAGAGCTTTCAGACATGCAAGAGTCTCTTACTGTAACCTTATGATAAAGGTAACATTAGTACTTATGTTTTGGGTTTCATGATGTGGACTACCTACCCTGTTTCCCCCAAAGTAAGACATCCCCTGATAATAAGCTCAATTGGGCTTTTGAGTACATGGCAATAAGGCCAAGTGCTTATTTCAGGGTTCAAAAAAATATATATAAAATATATATATATAAGACAGGGTCTTATTTTCGGGGAAACATGGTAGAAAGGCCAAGACACTTCTTATGATTCCTGGGGGTCTATCACAATTCGCCATGGCCAACTCACCATGGTCAACTCACCACAGCCAACTTGCCATGGCCAACTCATTGCAGGACAACTCACCATAGCCATCTTGCCACAGGACCGGGGTGGGCTCCTGGGGGTTCGGCAGGGTTCGAGCTATCATCTAGCCAAGAATCACCAGGGTTCAGCAAACTCCCAAATGTCACCCCTGGCTGGCCACGCCCACCCCGACTCACCCCTCCCAGGAGTCTCCCTGTGGCCCATTCATCATTCCAGGTAAGTATAGGAGTTGCACGGAGGGTCTGGGAGGGAAAAAACGGACATATCGGAGGTTCCAGAAGTCCGGAAATGGGCCTGTTTCTGGTTTCCAGAGGGCCTCCGGACCCCAGGGAAGCTCTTTTCACTCTCCCGGAGGCTCGAGGAAAGTCTCTGGTGCCTGGAGAGGGCAAAAAACACCCCCCCCACACACACCGTGGTGCAGGCAGCCAACTAGGCCACGCCTACCATGGCCACGCCCACCCAGCAACAGGACAGCGAACCTGTTGCTGAAGTATCTGAAGCCCACCCATGACAGGACAACTCGCCGTGGGACAAGAGTTGCACTAATATCAAAGAAATGGTGGAATAGAATCATTAAAGAAAGGATGCAAAAGGAGGGACAGAATGAAATGTGAATGGCAAAAATTAAAATAATTTTTAATTGCTTAAAATGAGGTTCCATGGAGAGAGATTTTTCCATGGACTGGAGGGCATGTGGTTTCACATGCTGCCTGCATCCCGTAAATGGGACTTCGCTTGTTTGATGGCCTGGTTACTGACGTGCAATGGACCCCAGTGTCGGACCACAGCCTACGGGTTGGGAACCCCTGTATTATAGCTTCTGGTTCCCATCTTGTTTGCTACAGTTGTATCACCTAGTTTAAATGAAATGTTATGCATATAACCTTTTTATCCTATTGTGATAAAGCAGCATGCAGAAATGGGTAAAAATGAGAAGACTTTTAATCAATTCCTTTATAAAAAAAAAATCCCCACCCAAAGTAAGGAGTACATTCAATCACATAAGCTTTTAGGACAGACGGATCTGACCTCTAATTTCAAACCATTTTGGTGTGTTTCTGTGGCTCTCTTATTTTATTTAACTCACTCACATCTGCTCTTTGTATAGTTGTACTTTGATCCTAAATGGTTCTTTTAAGTTGCTTGTAAGCAATATTCCTCTGAAATTTCACTCCGAAGCTTCTGCTGATTTCTCTTGGCCACTGACTCCTTTTAATTACACAGCAGACGTTTCTCGAATTAAAAGTCATTGATCTTGCCAATGTCTATATCCATTCAACAGCAGGGAAATGAGATTGGGATGGGAGCATTTTCTGATTCCAGCAAGAATTATGGGAGAGTTTCTTGCAAATTCGAGCCTACTGCAGTCCTTGGCATAAATTCCGCTGGCTCATTAACCATGGTTACAATCTATTGTTTTGGAACTGGCAGGTAACGCTAACAGGGTTAAAAAGAATAAAAAACCCAGTATATGAAGGAACATGAAATCCTTCTCATTTCTTTTTTTTTCTTTTTAAATAATTTTTATTAAACGGTTGTTTTAAAAAACAAACAAACGAAAACAGATATTTACATCTTCTTTTCAACATCTTCACATCAGTAATCCATATTTATACATTTTCTCTTTCTTAATATATCTTTTATACATATATTTCTAGTATATCATATATATACCGTTATAATATATTCTCTTAATCTAAACATTTTATTTACATTTAACATAAACAGGTACCTAATTTCCTTTCCACAGTTTTTATATCTTCCCATTTGTTTCCCTATTCCTCCACCTAATTTAATCATTGTTTAGTTTTCTTTTGCCCCCCCTTTTTCCCCCTTTCTCCATTTATACCATTTCTTCCAGACTAAGTAATATTCTGTTTCATCTTTTTCTTGTATCTCCTTTGTGAGCTTATCTATTTCCGCACACTCCATAATTTTTCTAATCACCTTGTCTTCTGATGGTATGTCATTGTTTTTCCAGTTTTTCCTTCTTAAAAATCCTCCTCAAGTCTTAAAGTTCTTCCTAGTATCCCATGATGCCTTGTGCTTGAAGATTATTGGTGAGGCTTTATTACATCAATGGCCCTGTGTTGAAGGGAAAACATCAACCTTCTTATAAGTAAGCCCTAGCTCCTGAGAGCACAGAAGTCTGATCTCAGGGCTGCTAAGCTCAAAAGCTGGTCTTTTGAGAGGGTAGATGTGAAGGTTGGAGAAGAAGGTGGAGTGAGATGATAGAGAGCTCAATGACCAGGTGAAACCTGAAGAGGAAGCACCAGCTAAAAGTTACAAGGTGTTACCTTGTACACCCTTACAAGGCCTGTATAAACAGATTCTCCCCCCCCCCCTTTTGGAGTGTTTATCCAGGACCCAGTTCATCTTTCAGGCCCAGATAGAGCAAGTCCTTCATACCGGAAAGCTTCACTTAGAAGAAAAGAAAGAAACAGAGACTTCCCAAGCAGGGCATTGCCTTTATGCCAAGGCTGGAACACCCATTGAATCTCTTGAAGCAAAGGGAGAATAACAAACCTCATGTTGCTCTGCTGCTAATCCCATTTTCTCCCTTGGTGTTTTGAGTTCTGGGTTTGGACCGCTGACACACCCAAGAGTTTTTGAGTTCAACTCTTGACCCTGAATTCTGAAGAGTCTGGACAGAATAAAATACATCAGGTTTTCTATATATTTTAGGGTCCGGTATTTGTTTGTTTTTATTACTCCCAAGTCAGCTCCCCACCTCTCTGTCTACAAGGGACTTTGCCACACTGGTGTCAGAAGTGAGCTGAAGAAGAGGTGTGGTTAGTGCAAGCAACTGACCGTTGAAAAGAATGCCAGAGTGGATCCCTCAGGGTGCTAAATTAAGACATTTGTGTACCAGGTGCCCAAACCCAAGCTTACTCTACATTGGTTCAGCAACAGCATCTTGCCATGAGGGAGAAGATGGACAGAGAAGATGTAGCAGTTAACTCAAATCAGGATGAAGTCTCCTTGGATGAGCCAACCCAAGGTCCACTTTTAAAGGAGTTGATACCTACAGACCAGGCTACAGGCAAAGTAGATCCTATCACAGCCATTCTGCAAGCCCTGATGTACCAGAAACAAGCTCTGGTTGATGCAGAACAGCACTGGCAGGAGCAATCATGCCAAGATCGGCTGGGAAGGGAAACCACCATGAGCAAAGGGGACCACCTTTGGGATGAAGGGGACCATCATGAGCAAAGGTATCCAAAGGAGATGTCAGTTGGTTCAGAGCTCTGCAGATGGGATGCTTCTTCCTTAACCCTTCCTACTGTTCCTCTTCCACAGCGCCGCAGAGAAATAAAGCTAGTGAAGATGGGGAAGGATGAGGATGTGAACTCTTATTTAACGAAGTTTGAAAGAGTAGCTACTGCATGCCACTGGCCAAAAGAAGAATGGGTGTCACGGCTGGTTCCCTATCTGACTGGGAAGGCCTTGAAAGCTTTGAAACATCTTTCACCCCAAGAGTCTGCTAACTATAAACTGGTTCAGGCTGCAATTCAACAGCGGTTTGAACACCATTCTGAGGCCTATTGGCAACTGTTTCGAACATATAAATTCAAAGAAGAGGAAGGACCTCGAGAAGCCTTGAATCAGCTCAGAGAGTTTGCCAGGAGATGGCTGTCTCCTGAAATGAGGGCCTCCCAAGAAGTGTTTGAGTGTGTAGTTTTAGAGCAATTCATTACCATCCTTCCAGAAGCGGTACAGCGCTGGGTTCTAGAACACCAACCAGACAACTGTAATCAAGCTTTAGAACTGGCAGAGAACTATTTATTGGCTCACCACACTTCTGTTTCCAGATACCCTGAAACTAGGAAAAGATACAACAGCTCCCCAAAAGAGGAAGCCCCACTTGAGAAGATAGCTGGTTACTGGCTAAAAAGCAATCAGAAAGTCCAGCCAACCAGAACTACCGAATGCCATCCTGGTGGTAAGGAGGGGCCCTGGGCCATAAACTGTACAACCTGGTCAACCAAGGGCCTTCCTAAAAGTAGTACAGAGAATGATATCAGTGGTCAGATTGCTGAAGGCGACACTAAAAGCAGTAGTCCAAGAGTAGGAAAGCCACGGGAGTGTTCTCATTGTCATACAGGAGGACATCAGACTAATCAGTGTCCCCTAGCCACATATGAGGTTGTGGAGGAGATGCCTGGAGTTACCATAACTAAACTACAGCTGACAACAGCAGTGGTCAATGGCCAACCACTGAAAGCACTCCTTGATACAGGATGTTCCCACAGTTTGATTAAAAGTGCACATGTATCCTCCCAGATGTATATCCCAAGTCAACAACTTCTCGTTTTGGGGGCTGATGGTGAATCCAGACCTCATGCAGTGGCTAAGGTCCCAGTAGAAGTTGGGGGGCGAGCTTTTTCTCTCCAAGTGGGAGTGAATCCTACATTACCTTATGACATGATCCTAGGGCAAGACCTCCCAAACCTGAGGGAACTCTTGGAGGCAAACCCTGCTCTCACCACTCAGGCTCAATCCCAAATGCAACAGTTGTGGGAAAGGCTACCTGATCCCCAGGGA
Organism: Masticophis lateralis; assembly: GCA_030761175.1. NCBI lineage: Eukaryota > Metazoa > Chordata > Lepidosauria > Squamata > Colubridae > Masticophis > Masticophis lateralis. The sequence continues at coordinate 14,331,275 of JAUDYJ010000001.1, forward strand.
ACCCTGAGTGAGGCCCCAGAGAAAACTAAGAAACTTAAAGCCCAAAAGAAGAAGAGGAAGAAGAAGAAAGAGGAGAGTTTGTACACGGAGACCCAAGTCAACAATCCTAACAAAAGAACAGAATCTGAGTGGGAACTCCCTGAAAATGTAGGACAGCTCCAGGCATCTGATCCTTCTCTACGGAAGGTACTTTCACAACTGGGGAACCTATTGCCAGGTGGTAAAAAGGTCATCCAAAGGAATGGCATCCTGTATGTCACTGACAAATGTGGTTCTAGATTAGTTGTGCCCATGGAATGCAGATCTCTAATCATGAGGATCAGCCACACTATACCCGGGACAGGACACCAGGAGCATCAGCAGACTTACGCCAGAATTGCACGTATCTTTTGGTGGCCAGGAATGTATGCTGATACTCGCCAGTTTTGTGCATGTTGTAAAGAATGCCAAAAATCAGATCTCCTCAAGGATCCAAAGAAGAGTCTATTATTCCCTCTTCCCATGGTGGGTATTCCCTTCCGCACGATAGCTATGGACATAATAGGTCCATTAGCAAAAAGTCAACAAGGCTATAGATTTATCCTTGTAGTGTGTGACTATGCCACAAGTTATCCTGAAGCGTTTGCTCTCAGAACAAATACCAGCCAGGAGATTGCCTCAACCTTAGTAGACTTGTTCTCTAGAATCGGAATCCCTGGTGAGATAGTTACAGATTATGAGAAAAACATTACAAGCCAAACTATGAATCTCATTTATAAAAAATTGGGAATTAAGAGAATCAGAATTTCCCCTTATCACTCTCAGTCTGATAGTCTAGTGGAACGATTCAACCAAACCCTTAAACAAATGCTGAGAAACTACATTTCAGAGACAGGTTCTGACTGGGACAGGTGGCTCCTGATCTTATTGTTTGCTTATCGGGAGCAATCTCAGACTTCTATGGAATTCTCTCCTTATGAGTTGTTATGTGGTCCAACAGTCAGAAGACCCCTTCAAATGGTTAGGGAAATTTGGGAGGGAAAATCCAAGTCTCTTTCAAGAAACATTAGCTATATCCTGCAAATGGGGGACAAGCTAAACCAGATAAGAGAGCTGGCTTCAGACAACATTAGGCATGCTCAAGTGCATAAAAAATTATACTATGACTGGCATACTAACTTGAGAGAATTTCATCCAGGACAGAGAGTGTTACTGTTCCTCCCTTCCACTGCAAGCAAATCGCTAGCTCAGTGGCAAGGGCCTTTTTCAGTGCTTCGACGCATAGGACCAGTCAGTTATGAAATCCTGATGCCTGGACACCACCCCTCAAAGCAAACCTGGCATACCAATCTACTTAAAAAATGGGAGGAGCCTGCAAGTCAACCTGGTTTCAGTTTGATGACTCATCAGATTCATGAACAGGTTGAAGAGGATGATGGAGTGCTCTTTATTCCTTCAGGAGCAGGTGATCAGTTCACATCACTGAAAAAAATGTATTCTTCTCCAACACAAGCTGAAAGCAAGCCAGATTTTGGACAAGAGACTTCCCCCAAGTCACCTGGTTTACTCCAAGCAGGAGATGAAGTGATCCAGGCAACCAAAAAACAAGTATGGATGATGCCTGCCTCATCATGCCTGGAAGATCTGAAGCCCAGGAAAGCCCATCCGAAAAGGCTACCTGAGGCCCAAGTAGGGTGAAATATGGTGAAGGGAAAACACTAGCATCCTCATCACTAAGCCACAGCTGCTGACTGGCAGTGCCTGTGGATACAGGGCTGGCTAAGTTTAAAGGTTTCTCTTTTGAAAGAGCAGATGTGGGGGTTGGAGAAGAATGTGGAGGAGGGAGATGACGGAGAGCAGAAAATAATGGCCAAGTGAAGCCTGTGAAGGAAACACTAGCTGGAATTACTCTTAATATGCCATGTATAAAAACACTTCTCACCCTTCCGTGATGTTTTGCTGGAACCCAGGTTGTCTTTTGGACCCATAAACAAATCCCTCATATTGGAGAGCCATATTAGAAAAAAAGAAAAGAAAAGAAAAGAAAAAGCCAGAGATTTCCCAAGAAGGGGATTGCCTTTATGCTGAGGCTGGAATACCCATGGAGTCTCCTGGTACAAAGGGGGGATAACACAACCCTCAAACTGCTGCCGCCTGCCCTATTTTCTCCCTTGGTATAGCATTGTTCTGTATTTTGAGAAATTAATTTTGAGTTCTTGGTTTGGACTGCTGACCCTCCAAAGCGTCTTTGTGTTCAACCTCTGATACTGAAGGCTTAAAGGTCTGAAGGAAATAAACTACAGGAGGGTTTTTTTTCATATATTTCCGATTCAGTGTTTCTTTTCTATTGCTCCCAAGTCAGCTCCCCATCTCTTGGTCCACAAGGGACTTTGCCATAGGCCCCTTCTGTATTATTTAGACATGTGTCAGTTGTCATGTAGGATAAGTGTTTGGGTAGTGTATTCTCTATTGCTTCACCTTGGCAGCGAGTACAGTAATCAATTTTTTTGCATTTTCAACCACCCTGTGCCTCTGTCTCATTTTCTTAAAGAACCGATTAGATAAGATTTGGAAACTACACCATTGTTTGGAGAACATGGACAATAAGGGAGGAGTAATTTGACTTAAAAGGTAAAGGTAAAGGTTCCCCTTGCACATATGTGCTAATTGTTCCCAACTCTAGGGGGCGGTGCTCATTTCCGTTTCAAAGCCGAAGAGCCAGGGCTGTCTGAAGACATCTCTGGGGTCATGTGGCCAGCATGACTAAATGCCAAAGGCTCAAGGAACGCTGTTACCTTCCCACCAAAGGTGGTCCCTATTTTTCTACTTGCATTTTTATGTGCTTTCGAACTGCTAGTTGGCAGAACCTCGGACAAGTAACAGGAGCTCGCCCCGTTACGCAGCACTAGGGATTCGAACCGCTGAACTGCCGACCTTTCGATTGACAAGCTCAGCGTCTTAGCCACTGAGCCACCACGTCCCAATAATTTGACTTACAATAGCCCTGGTATCATTTTGGATTAGTGGATTCACAAAACAGACTGGGCCAGTTAAGTAATCCAATGAATTGTGTTCTATGAATTCATCAATAAGTACTTGATATACACGAGAAATGATTTCCTCAGATTTTCTTAATCTTGGGATAAAGATAAGAATGAACTTCTTGAATCCAAAGAACCAAATTCTGGCCCTGATTCCTACTGAAAGACTTACTTTCAGATGGGAGGGCTTCATTTCCCAGAATTCCTAGCTATCAGAGCCATTGCTGAGATTTCTGGATAGTAAAGACACATGAAAAGCAATGAAAGACCAGTATTAGCTATTTCATTGTAACCTTCCAATAGCCCCTTGGGTAGTAGACTGGGCTACTTCATGGTGAGTGGTCTTACCATGGGCTTACCGAGTTTTTTTGTATGTATAAATGCCTGTGCCAAAAAAATAAATAGATGTTAGAACTATGTTTGTGACAGTAATATCATGAAATTTCACCATTACTGAATACACTTCTATGCCCTTAGAATCTGACTCTTGGTTCCTAACAGATTTCTTGGTTGAAAACTTGCTTATCTCCTACACTTCAAAGGGATGCAAAGTTGTGCTATAAAAACATCATCACCAGCACTTTATGTCATCTCCAACCATGATGTCAAAAACATGAATCCAGAAAAGCCAGGATTAAGTGACAGGACTTTGATATCGGAATCCTCTTTCATGGGATCATAGAGTTGGAAGGGACCTACTGTATGTATATACTCACAGATATTGTCATGTCCCTGCCGGAGTCTGACTCTGAGATAGAAGAGGACAGAGAGCGAGAGAGTGGCTCCGTTGGCTGTAAAGGAAACTGGGGAAGAGCAAAGTCAGGCTGGGCAGAGCAAAGGAGAGGTAGAACAAGGGATGGGGGTTCTGATGAAGACCAAGGCCCATCTCCTCATCCTAGGGCAGTGATGGTTAACCTTTTTGCCATTGTGTGCCAAAAGCATGGGAAGCGTGGGGGGTTGTGGGTACGTGTGCCTACATCCATAATTCAATGCACCCCAACCTCGCATGCATGCACACGTGACCCCCCCACACTTCCCCCTGCTTTTGGTATACAATGGCACGGTGGGCCCATTTTTTCCCCTACCCAGGCTCCAGAGGCTTTCTAGGAGCCTGGGGAGGGCAAAAACAGCCTTCCCCATCCCCCCGGAGGCCTTCCAGAGGCCGGAAACAGCCAGTTTCCTGACTTCTGGTGGGACCAAAAAGCCTGAAAATCAATTGGCCGGTGTGTGCATTCACACTGGAGCTGAGCTAGGGCAACACTCGCATACCCACCAATATGGCTCCGCATGCCACCTGTGGCACTCGTGCCATAGGCTCGCCATCACGGTCCTAGGGCATGCAGGGAAGAATGGAGAAGAGAGCAATGTGGGTTGCGTGGCTTACAAGGGAGAAGAGGGCCCCAACTCCCTCCACAAGATACACCTGGAGCTGGAGTTTAAAGGGCAGGCAAATGGGAGGGGCAGTTGTCGGGAACAAACGCTGAATTCGTGTTAGCTGCTTTATCTTTATCGTGTTCCTGGCATCCTCCCAACTGGTTTGATTTACTGCTGTGCTACTTCAAGTCTGGACTTCTTATCTTGCATGCCCTGCCAGATTAATTACTTTATCTTGCCCTGTGGGATTTATAGTTGGAAGTTTTGTCTGCTTACAGGTTTGTGGAAGAGTTTTTCTCCAGACCGGAGAGTAAAGGGACATTGGGAACAAAGTTTGAAGCTAATAAAGGGACTTGTACTTATTCTCTGGCTGTGTTGACTTTGTGCCACGCCCGGGGTCATCACAGATATGCTCATCCATAGATAAATGCTTCTGAATGGGTTTCCCCCTCCCTTCTTCTTCTTAAAAACTAAAGAAGGTCATGTCTGTGATGCTTTCTGAAATTACATTTCTGCCCTGGACTCAGATTTCATTTATCTGATCATTTGCCCTGGTTGCAGCTCTTCCTCCTTTCCTCAAAGCCATCCCTATTGTCCATTACAGATACTGTACAGGGATATCTTGGCACTCAATTGGTTTCAAACTCATCAAATTCGGTACTCAACACATTTATAACAGAATAACAGAGTTGGAAGGGACCTTGGAGGTTTTCTAGCCTAGTCCAGTTCTAAGATAAGAGAGGAAACATATAAATTACAAGTGTTTGCAGATAATTTGGTATTTATTATAGAAGAACCACTAGAGACAATTCCAAACTATTAAAAGAGATAGAGGAGTTTGGAGAGATAGCAGGACTGAAAATAAACAGAGAAAAAAAAAAAACTAAAGTTACAATTAAAAACCTTACAAACAAACACACACACACAAAAGAAAATCTGGCAGAAAAAGTGGATTTTCAAATAGTTAAGAAAGTTAAATTTTTGGGAGTATACTTAAGAGCAAGATGTGCAATGATATAAGAAGACAATGATATAAAATTACTGAAACAAATAAAATTAGATTTGGAAAAATGGAAAAACCTACATTTATCAATGTTAGGAAGGATTGCCACGATAAAAATGAATATCCTACCAAAACTGCTTTTCCTGTTCCAAACAGGAAAAATTGAAAAGAAATTCTTTGATGACTTGAACAAATTGACTCTGAAATTTATTTGGCAAGGCAAAAGCGAGAATAACATTGAAAATGCTATAATCTCTTTGCATTTTGATATGAAAAAAATTGTCCCAGGACTCATCATTTGTTTAGTACTCAATGCACAAGCTAGAAAAATGTTGGTGTCGGCTACCTTGTGACTGACTACATTATTCCTTGTGGAAAAAATGTGTTTGGTACTCATCATTTTTGGTATCCATCACACCTCACGGAACCAACTAATGAATACCAAGGTACCACTGTAAGTGTTTAGGGGGCACCAAATAGGCATAAAGATATTTCTCTAATACTGTGGTTATTAATATTTTGTCTTGGGTTGTTGAATGCTGGACATTGGTCATGTTTCAGTCCTAGCTGAAACAATATGAGAAGAAGAGAAGGCTTTTTAAAACCAATAAATGGCATTTTGTGAGACTGGAGGTGCGTTCTTTGAGCTTGTGGTTTGTTTTCTGAATGTTTCATTACTAGGCTAGTTAACATCTTCAGTGGAATTTAGGGAATGTCAGTGTTTGTGTTTTTTCTGTTTATAAGGGATCCATGTGGGTCAGTAGCTCTTGTGATGGGACGGTCACATCAGGTGAGGGTCAGGGGTGGGTTTCAGCAGGTTCTGGAGAATCAGTAGTGGAAATTTTGAGTAGTTTGGAGAACCAGTAGTGGAAATTCTGACTGGCCCCACCCCCATCTATTCTCTGCCTCCCAAGTCCCAGCTGATTGGGAGGAAATGGGGATTTTGCAGTATCCTTCCCCTGGGTGGGGGAGGGAATGGAGATTTTACAGTATCCTTCCCCTGCCACACCCACCAAGCCACACCCTGCACACCAAGCCACACCCACAGAATTGGTAGTAAAAAAATTTGAAAACCACCACTGGTGTGGGTGTAGTGATGGTCTTGTGATGGCATTTTGTCTAAATATATCTCAAATGATGAAAGCACCACTGTTATTCTAGTAAAACAAAAAACACTCTCATTGAGTAAACTGAAGCCATAGGAGGTAACAGCTTAAGAAAACTTTACTGACGGTTCTTGATGGATGCCAAATTCAGATCACTTTGTTGAATTGTCTGTTATGCAAACATTTCAATCAGTAGACAGAAGCAAAGCACTTTATATTTTCTGAATATGGCTCCTTGTGGCTTCTATCTTATTGTGTTTCACTGAGCTGTTGCAGATGATGCCCCGAGGTTAAGAAAATCCATTTGACTAGATTTTATCCAGCATATCATTTAATTGTTTTGTTTTGTCTCCTTCAGAGGCATCCTCTGATTATAAAATTGGATGTTTTACACTACTGGAAACCTAAACAACATATGTTGTACATTTGATGGCAAGAAAGATACATGGAACACACTGGATAATGTTTTCAATTATTTCTCCCACTCTCATTTTGGTTGTCTTTACACCCTATGAGGCAAACACTATGAGGTTTTGGACTTGGTGTGTTCAGGTTGTCCATCAGTTATGACCGTAACAGACCGTGCCCAACAGGTTTGTAACTCATGACAGTCATAAAGCAAGATGGGTCATGTGACCGATTCAAAATTTATGACCTTTTTTGAAGTGTTCATTAAGCAAAACGCCAGGGTTATTAAAGAAAACCACAGATTAAATGAAGCAATGGTTTGCTATCAGTGTGGTTTGCCAAAAACCAGAAGTCAATGCTAGGGTTTTTTTTTTTCCAAAACCATTGTAAAACAAAGGTGGGTTGGATATGTTTGTCACCTTGAGGATATGTAAAAATAATAATGATGGGATACAAATAAATCAATAGATAAAGCAGTTACCTGACCATGGGACACTGTCAGATCTCTATCGTGATGCTGCCATTCTTCAGGGGAAGGGAGGACCTGGGATATATTATTTAGTTTATTAAGGAAGTTTATCTTCCTCATATTTATTTATTTATTTATTTATGTGATTTATATGCCGCCATTCTCCCGAAGATTCAGGGTGGCTTACAAAAACAACAGTCAACAATACAAATCACAAAGCAAAATTAAAATCCCCAATTAAAACCATATTAAAATTATTACAATTGTGCAACCCCCCCCCCCCAAACGGATCAGGTTATTTGGTGGAAAAGCCACATCTTCAGTTCGTGGCGAAAGGAGAGGATGTATGGGGCTATCCTGAGCTCGGTGGGCAGACCATTCCAGAGGGTCGGCGCTCCGACAGAGAATGCTCTTCCCCTGGGGGCCGCCAGCTGACATTGTTTGGCCGACAGCATCCTGAGGAGGCCTGCTGTGAGAGCGTGCGGGACGATGGGAGGAAGGCAGGAGATGGTCCTGTAAGTACCTGAAAGCACCCCGGACCTAAGCCATGTAGGGCTTTATAGGTGAGCACCAGCACCTTGACAACATTCTTCACAGCCTGTACCCTTCTGATTTATAACCTTTATCCTGGCACCTAGGCATTCTCACCTTTTGGGGAATATAAGAGGAAGGCGGGCCTTGTATGTTGTATCACTTCGAAAGCCAGCAGAGGATGACCCTGAGAAAGTTTCCTTATCACGTTCTCAGGACAGCCATTACAATAACATCTCCATACTTGTGGATTGGGTGAACCCACACTGAACTGAAGGGAGGTGTTTCTAACTCCTTTATCCTACCTCTAGTGCCTGAGGGAATTCAGAATGCTTTTCTTTCGTCTTCACTCCAGTTCAATAAAAGGTTCCTTTTGAAAGGAACGTTTCAAGAGTATTTACTTTCTTGAACGAGAAGGAGAGGCCAGACCTTACAGACACTGTGAATATCCATAAATGCTATCTGGTTGATAAGCAACTTCAAGATATTTATTGCTCCTTCGGCTTTCTGTACTTCTATCCTATCTTGGCTCAATAGCCCTTCAGACAGAGTGCCTTCGTCTTTCTATAGAGCTCAGCCTTTCATCCATTTCTCCTTTTTTGATGTTGGTAAAGGTAAAGGTTCCCCTCACACTTATGTGCAGTCATTCCTGACTCTAGAGGGTGGTGCTCATCTCTGTTTCAAAGCCAAAGAGCCAGTTCTGTTCGAAGACGTCTCCGTGGTCATGTGGCTGGCATGACTAAACACCAAAGGCACATGGAATGCTGTTACCTTCCCACCAAAGGTGGTCCCTATTTTTTCTACTTGCATTTTTTACGTGCTTTTCAACTGCTAGGTTGGCAGAAGCTGGCACAGGTAACGGGAGCTCACCCCATTACATGCACTAGGGATTCAAACCACTGAATTGCCAACCTTTCAATCAACAATCTCAGCGTCTGAACCACTGAGCCACCGCATCCCCCTTTTTGATGTTAGGACACCACATAATATGGCTATTGTTTCTACATTCCTTCAGTTTCTATTATGACTGCAAAGGCAGGTCAGAAAGACAAACTAGAACACAATTCGTGATTTTCTTCCTATTCATTTGCTGAGAAGATACCGACTTCTGCTGCCACCTTGTTACTGTAGCTTCTCTGATGTTTCTAATCAAAGAGAATGTCTGATGAGCAGAAGAAAGCAGCCAAGGATGGTGGTAAGCAGTTGCACTGCCAGCAAGAGACAACCTTCTCTCTCCTTCCTCTTTATCTTATTAGGAAAGTTCTTTGAAAGAATATCAGTTCATAAGGAATTTGAAATAATGACATCCTCTCATCAAACAAGTCAGGCAGTACCTAAAAATTGCACAAGTGGTAACAAATGTGAATTAACCAAGAATGTTCCAATTCCCTCCTTTTGTAGCAAAAATAAAAATTTGGCCTATGTGAAATTTCCCCTTGAAGATTCAGGTGGAAGATGACCTAGTTGAACCATTCCTTTGAGCCAAGTCTTTGATGACTTCATTCAGCTCAGTTGCCTTTGAAGTGATCCAACAATTTGATGGACTTCCAACATGAATATGGTAGCTCCTTTGTATGGAGTTAGGGAGTTGACTTGGCTTGATTTGTCAAATCAGGTATTTGAATTGGATCTTCAAGGATCCTCACAGCCATCCTGAGAATATGAAATATTTATTTATCTCCCATTCAAATGTATGAAGATAGTTAGCCTTTTAAGTACTGAATTTTTCAGAATATAAGACGCACCTTAGTTTTTGGGGAGGAAAATAAGAAAAAAGCTGATTGGCAGGTGAATCAGCCTCCCGGAATACCCCCAATCAGCTGTTTTCAGAGGTGAATTTTAGCAACAGTTTCCTTGGTTGTGAGCTCTGTGCCTTGCTTTTTTTTTTTCCTGCCTCTGGAACTTCGGAAACTCTGTTTCAGAAAAAACTTCTTTTCCTGCCTCTGAAAGCCTACAAAACAGCTACAGAAAAAAAGCCTCTGAAGCTCTGTTTGGGGATTTCTTTTCTGATGCTTTTTTCAGCCACTGAAACCTCAGTTTGAGAAGCCGGGCGGGGCTACATTCGGAGTATAAGACACACCCAGATTTTCACCCTCTTTGGGGGGGGGGGAAGGTGCGTCTTATACTCCTAAAAATACGGTAGGTGACATCTTCAACAGACCAAGTCTCAACAGCAGATGGCCAAGAGAATCTTGGCAAAGAAGCTTATGGGAGACCACTCAGGAATACTAACTGGAAGTCAAAATATAGTCCAGAAGAAGGCAATGGAAAACCTTCTATTTTTTGTCAAGAAAACTGTAAGGACAGGTTCCTAAGTTGAGCTTACCCTTTATCTCAACAGAGAAAAAAATGTGCCACTATTTTTACCTGAAAAAAATATGACTTGGCTTTTGAGTCACATGCCTTTAGGGTGAAGCTGCAGGAAAGAAACTTGGATCTAAGTGAACACTGATTTAATTAAAAATGAATGGATTGAGTGTATTTAATGTAGTTAGTGACTGTGAGTTGAATACTTTGCACAAACTTGTTCTGTGTGTCATATTCAAACACAAAAACACTGGCTAGATGTCACTGCCACAAAGAGGGTGGGAGGGTCAAGCTATTCTCCAAAGCACCTGAGGGCAGGTCAAGAAACAATGGATGGAAACTAATCAAGGAGAGAAGCAACCTGGAATTAAGGAGAAACTTCCTAACAGTGAGAACAATTAACCAGTGGAACGGCTTGCCATTAGAAGATGGGGGTGCTCCATCGCTGGAGGCTTTTAAGAAAAGACTGGACAGCCACTTGTCTGGAATGGTATAGGTCAGTGATGGCTAACCTTTTTGTCATCATGTGCCAAAAGCAGGGGGAGCCCACGGGGGTCACGTGTATGTGTGCCCACACCCATAATTCTATGCGCCTCCCTTGCGCTCCCACCGTGATGTCATGGTGGGCCCAGTAGAGCTGTTTTTTCACTCTCCCTAGGCTCCAGGGCCTTTCTAGGAGCCTGGGGAGGGCGAAAATGGTCTTCCTCATCCTCAGAGCCCCTTGGAGGCTGGAAACAACATGTTTCCTGACTTCCGGTGGGCCCAGAAGGCTCAAAAATCAACTGGCTGGCGCATGCATGCACGCCAGAGCTGAGCTCATGTGCCCACCAATATGGCTCTGCATGCCACCTGCGGCACCCATGCCATAGGTTCGCCATCATGGGTATAGGTTTTCCTGCTTGTGCAGATCATTGGTCTAGAAGGCCTCTGAGTTCCCGTCTAACTGTTATTCTGTGAAGGTCTTAATTTGTGAATCTCTGCAATAGAGTCCTGTTTTTCAGTATCATTTCAGATAGATTACCTATCCTCTGTAAAGTATCTAGATATTCCAAGGACTATGAGCTACGGTGGCGCAGTGGTTAGCATGCAGTACTGCAGGCTGCCTGCCGGCTGCTTGTCATTTGGCAGTTCAAATCTCACCAGGCTCAAGGTTGACTCAGCCTTCCATCCTTCCGAGGTCGGTTAAAATGAGGGCCCAGATTGTTGGGGGCAATATACTGACTTTGTAAACTGCTTAGAGAGGGCTGCAAAGTGGTATATAAGTCTAAGTGCTATTGCTATTTGGACCAGGCACAAGGATTTATAGAGGGAGATCATGGCAGAATTCATAAAGAAACTGAGAAAATCTATATTGCACTGTTTCTTAAGAACTTTAAGTCTTCTATCAACTTTCCAGGTTTTTTGGACACCCTGAACAATCTGACTGTCAAATAATTTGGGCAAAATTCCCTGAGTTATTTGTCTGTGACAGGGATGACAGATCCAACAAAGAGGACATGTTGCCAGTACCATTTTTGAATGAAGTTCAATCAGGAGAGAGTCAACCTTGAGCCAGTCAGGATCGAACTCCTGGCAGTGTGCAGAGTTAGCCTGCAATACCGCATTGTAACCATTGTGCCACCATGGCTCTCTGATTCTAGCCAGATTCTAATCCTAATCAGATTCTACTTACATTGGAAGGTTGGGTCAACCTTGAGACATGGGAATCGAACTGCTGGCAGTTGGCGGAATTAGCCTGCAATACTACACTGTAACTACTGAGTCACCACGGCTCTTCCTTGTTTTATTGTCCTTAATTCATTTTTGTGGATATTATTTTTTGGGGGGGTGCTATTTTTGGAGGTTTTTTTTCAGATTTTGAATTTTGTTAGCCACCTAGAGTCACAATAAGTCTCCTTGGTGGTGGCCCCTTCTCTATGAAACGTCATTTCCCCTTAGGTACAATTGGGCCCCAACCTGTTGCTTTCCCGAAAGATCATCATAAGTGGAAGGCTACCTGCAATGGAGTGGATTTAAATGCAGTGATCCAACCCTGAGCCTTGTGTCACCCCATCAGCACATTGAGAAAGCATAAGAGAGATACCCAAGGCGTTGAGTCAAATTTATTATACAAGCTTAATGTTCAGCAACTTCTGTAAGCAGTGATTTTGCTGTCAAGAGAGCTCTTAACACATCCCCAGCTTGCCTGCATCCAAAGAATATTCAATTTGAGTGAATAACAGGACGCTCCGTAACAGTGTTAACATGTAGCTCTACTTTCCCAGAAACACTATTTATTAAAATCTCCTTTAATCTACAAAATGCCCACTAGTCGCATTTTATTTCATAAAATGATCCACCACTCTAACAACATTTGATTTATAAATCACAGTGGTTTTGCTGCCTAAATCCGGGATAAACGTTGTCACTGCATTCCTCAGAATCCCACCCCCACGCTCCAACTGTAAAATAAGGCTGCAGTTTTTAGAATGGAATAGAATAGAGCTGGAAGGAACCCTGGAGGTCTTCTAGTCCAGCCTCTTGCTCAAGCACGAGAACCTCTACCATTTCTGATAAGTGACTGTCTAAACCAGGGGTATCAAACTCAAGTCCCTGGGGGCTGGATCTGGCCCACGGGGTGCTTAGATCTGGCCCATGGGGCCGCCCTGGAAACAGCGAAGGACCAGCCCGTGGTGTATCTGCCTTTGAAAACAGAGCTCAGGAGGGCTGTATGTGGTCCCCCTGAGTTCCATTTTGTTCTATCCCCATCTCACACATGCACCCCCCACAGACAGTCAATAGTGAAATTAAACAGCCGACAAAAGTTTTGCTGATAGCAGAATTGGCAGCAACCCGGTGGCTGGCTGCCAAAAGTCTTTTACTCATGAAAGGAGTGTTTTTCAAAGCCAAAACACAACAGATACAGGAATATTCAAAAAGTCTAGCAAAGAGGTTGGTTCAATATCAGTTTTTGCTCGTCACAGAGCTTGAACAGCCACCACACCCCCTTTTATACCCTGTAGGGTGTGGTCCACTGACTCAGCCTAATCCCTGGCACGCCTCTTCCTCTGCTGCGTGCGCTTATCTTTGGGTCCAGCCAAGACTCATCTTTCTCATTACTGTCCACCTATGGCTGCGTGGACGTGCTTGGCCCCGGGCCTATCTCTTGGCCTTCGGAGGACACCAAAGGCATTGCCAGAGAGGAGGGTCCTGGAGAGGGAGGCCTTGCCAACTCCTCTCCTTCACTCTCGGAGTCCTCTCTTGCCGATAACACAGGCTCAGGTAACAGAGCCACAATACGTTTTCACTTGCAGAGTACTACAGGAGGCCCCTGCAGGCATCCCTGACACAAGTGATATTGAGCTGGTCACACCCACCCTGGCCACGCCCACCAAGCCCCCACCCCCAAGGTCAAACACAACCCTGATGAGGCCCTCAATGAAATTGAGTTTGAAACCCCTGGTCTAGACTCTTCTTAAAAAATGAATGCTGGAGTGCCCACGATTTCTGGTGGCAAGCTGTTCCACTGGTTAATTGTCCTCACTGTTGGGAAGTTTCTCCTTAATTTCAGATTGCTTCTCTCCTTGATTAGTTACCAGCCATTGTTTCTTGTCCTGTCTTCTGGTGCTTTGGAGAATAAATTGACTTCCTCCTCTTTGTGGCAGCCCCTTAAATACTGGAATACTGCTATCAGCCCATAATTCTTTTTTTCTACAGGTTGTCCTCGACTTACAACCACCATTGTGAATGCTCATTGCTAAGTAAAGCAGTTGTTAAATGGGTCACACCTAATTTTATGACTTTTTTGCCATGCTTGTTAAGCCAATCACTGCAGTTGTGAAATGAATCATATGATCATTAAGTGACTCCAGCTTTGCCTGTTGACTTTTGCAATTGTCCATGACCCTATGGCTAGATACAAAGTACAGTCTAAAGAAAACCTGGGCATTTTACTATCCCCAGGCCACATCAGGCTCCTTGGCTGTCCTTGTCTGGCTCACATGGATTGCTTTTATTTTGAAGGTGACTCTCCATTTATATAAGTGCATGCGTGCATGCTTATGCACCTTCACAGACCTATTGATTTGGACCTTCACAACAGTCCCAGTTTTTCAAGTGGCCCCTTGGGAAAGTTAATTTCGCACCCTTGATCTTAACTTGCAACCCAAGTTAACCAACACAAGTGATATGTCTACATGACATTTATGCCCAGATCAATAAAACATACCATAGCTTAAGCTGATGGTCTTGTTCACACAACATGCTAAAACACAATTCAGCTTCTGTTGCTAATTTGAAAGGCTAATTCACATGGCCATTATCTCAAGCAGCCTTATTTCTCCTGAGGAGATCCCAGTTGATGAACTCTTACTTTCCTTCTTGATGAAACTGCCTAAGTTTTCACCAAGTGTGGCAGAAGCTACCTAGGAATGGAATATGGTGCACATCTCTCTGCAGAACAGAAATCACCCAGGTTTGGTAGCAATTGCACAGGTATGTTCCACACTAGCTCCTGTAGACCAATAATTAAGGAGGACATCAGAGGTGGGTTTCATCAGGTTCTGACTAATTCTGAAGAACAGGTAGCAGAAATTTTGAGTAGTTCAGAGAACCGGTAAATACCACCTCTGACTGGCCCCGCCCCCATCTATTCTCTGCTTCCTGAGTCCCAGCTGATCAGGAGGAAATGGAGATTTTGCAGTAACCTTCCCCTGGAGAGGGGAGGACGTGGAGATTTTACAGTATCCTTCCCCTGGAGTGGGGTGGGAATGGAGATTTTACAGTATCCTTCCCCTGCTACATCCGCCATGCCATGCCACACCACGCTCACCAAGCTACACCCACAGAACTGGTAGTAAAAATTTTGAAACCCACCACTGGAGAACATAGTATGATAGATTCAACAGAACCAAATAAATGTGGGGTTTTTGCAAGTAATATTGCAAGTAATACCCATCCTACTGAGGATGGGCTCCAGTATGAGTCCAAAAGCTCGGAAGACTAAACCTCTTGTCCTGGTGACCAACCCAGATTGATTCCTGCAGTACTATCATCATCCTCTTTTAACAACCCATAATCCCTTGTAGGGTTTAGTCTGGGCAACTGAATGGAGCTGAGTGTTTACTGGCCAGATGCCCTTCCTGTCGCCAATGCAGAGTTTTGTTCAGCAGATGCATCCTCAGTGTGCTCAGAGATAGAAATACCTGCCTCAACCTAGGATCGAACTCACAGCCTCCCGATTGTGAAGCGAGAATTCCACCTCTAGGCCACCGCACCACTCTAATTCCTGCAATACTATCCTAGAACACATATATATGCCTTTATTTGTAATACCATCCTACTTCTTATTTGTTATTTTTCAGTCAATCTTTTCATATATATTTTTTTTTACAGCAGATGCAGTTTCATTGAGAACATGAACAGACTGAATAGATCATTGCTAACCTAACCCATGGTCTGCCCCTGGCAAGCCCACAAGCAAGGTTCATCTTCCCCTTTCTAAGGACTAACATTACCTTTGAACATTGTGAAGTCTTATAAGTATCTAGACCAACTGTCACAGAAGAAGTGATTTCTCCACAAGCATTCCTCAGAACTAAATCTGTCTTTGAGCAAGGTAATACCCTACCTAGCAATAACTTTGGAGCATTGATACCTCAGTGAATATATGCAATCCTCTTGTAAAGCCATCTACATCAATGGGCTCTGACATATTCTACCAGAAGGATTATCTCTAAAAAAAAAACGCCACCTGCAAATGCAAAATGAAAGGAATGGCTGTGGCAAAACCCACTGAACTACAAACTATAAAGCCATATTATGCCATGCAGATTTGGTTCTGTTCTTTAGTTTATGAGAAAGCAGAAATGGAGTAAACCAAGTAAATATGTCAAGCTGAATTTACTTATTACCAACAGCTATTTGTGCAGCGGTAGGCAGTGTGCAATAGACAGAGATAAAATTATCCATAAAAGCAATCTAACTTTAAAATAGAACATGTTCTTGTTGTACTTGAAATCCTCCTGTCTAAATGCCCTACAAATGAAAACGATCTCCAGTTTTCCAGCGGTAAAAAAATAAGAGCCAACCTGATCAACAACAGCTCTTGTACTTTTTCCATTGAACTCTCCAAGGTCCTGAACTCTTCCACTCTCCTCCCCTCCTTTCCTCTCCCCAAGCTTTGTGCTTTTCCCCATGTTATTAAATCATAAAACCAGACAATCATAGAATTGCAGAATTGAATGAATTGCAAGGATCATCTAAGGCAGTGTTTCTCAACCTTCTGGGAGTTGAGAATGGGCGTTGGTCTTACCTGATACGCTCATTCTCGATGAGGCGCCCACAGCAGTCAGGATTGGGTGTGGCAGGTCTGTTATCCAATTAGACCGAGCCTACTGAACTTTTCTGGCACCTCCCCTTCCTGTTAGTCCAGTTTGGAGGCGAGTTCGTTCAGTAGACTGAGGTGCCTGTAGATATATAAGAAAGAGAATGAGAGTCCACCCACCCCCATGAATTCTAGAACGGCCCAGGGCGGGGCTGACTGCTGTGGGCGCCTCATCGAGAATGAGCGTATCAGGTAAGACCAACGCCCATTCTCCGACCTAGCGCCCACAGCAGTCAGGATTGGGACATACCAAAGCTTGGTGTCTCTTAGGGCGGGATAGGCCGGACTCTTTGAAGAACTCTCCTGCCGAATGCTGCATCCGCCGATGCATAGGAGTCGAGGCGATAATGTCGGACAAAGGGGGTCACAGACGCCCACGTAGCTGCCCGGCAGACTTCCTCCACCGAAGCTTGTGTGGCCCAAGCCGCGGAAGTAGATGCGCTCCTGGTGGAGTGAGCGGTGATGTTGCGCGGGGCTGGCAGAGATTGTGACTCGTAAGCAGATGCGATGGTGGCCCTCAACCAACGGCCTATCGTGACTGACGAGACCCTCGCACCCATCGAAGATGGTTGAAAAGACAGAAACAGGGCTTCTGATCGACGAAATGAAGAGGTACGAGACAGGTAAATACGGAGGGCCCGTCGGACGTCCAGCTTGTGCCAAACTGCCTCCTGATGACATCTGGGAGCAGGACAGAAATCCGGGAGTATGATCTCTTGTGCACGATGGAAAGTGGCATTGACCTTGGGGATGAAGGCCGGGTCGAGTCTGAGGACTACCCTGTCTGTATGGAAGATACATAGGTCAGCACGAACCGACAAGGCTGCCAGCTCGGAAATCCTACGTGCGGAGGTAATAGCTATTAGGAAGGAAACTTTGAAAGAGAGATATTTTAGGCTGACCGTGCAGAGAGGTTCGAAGGGAGGAGCGGTTAAGGCTTGTAGCACTTTGTTGAGGTCCCATGTAGGGAACCGGTGGATCACAGGAGGGCGGAGATTGGTAGCGCCTCGTAAAAAGGAATGGACCAGTGGATCGTTGGCTAATGTAGATGGAGAACCACATGAAAGTATGGAGGATAGGGCTGCCACCTGTCGGCGGAGGGTGTTAGGAGCTAAGCCTGAGCGGAAGCCATCCCGGAGGAAGTCGATAAGCTGTGCAATGGATGCCTCCGTAGCAACGATCCTTCTCCTAGAACACCACTTGACGAAGGAACGCCAGGTGGAGTCATATATGCGCAAGGTAGAAGGACGCCTGGCTGCCTGGATGATAGTGATGGCGTCCGGAGAGACTAAGGCTCTAGCGAGGAGGCGCCGCTCAACCTCCAAGCGGTCAGTTGATACGATTGAGGGTCCGGGTGTAGGAGAGGACCTTGAAGGAGAACTATTTTGCTGTTGGGAATCTTCCAGGGGGGGGCCACCGACAGGGACAACAGATCGGGAAACCATGGATGTCGAGGCCAGTGGGGGGCCAGAAGGATGATCTCCGCCTTCTCTAGAAGAATCTTGCGGATTACCCTGGATAGGACTGGAAGGGGGGGGAAGGCATAGAGGAGCTGACCCCCCGGCCAAGGCTGCGAAGGGCGTCCACAGCTTCTGCTCCCGGGCAGGGGAAGCGAGAAAAGAACCGGGGCAGCTGGTGATTGGAGGTCGAGGCAAACAGGTCGACAGTTGGAGCCCCGAATCGGGATATCAGCTCTTCGAAGAGGAGAGGATGCAGACTCCACTCGGAGGGATCGATCTGGAAACGGCTGAGGGAGTCCGCTTGAGTGTTGTCTACCCCCGATATGTGTTCGGCCTTGATCGAGGATAGATGAGCCTCGGCCCAAAGGAACAACCTGGCTGCCTCCTTCTGAAGGGAGCGGGATCGAGTCCCGCCCTGCCTGTTGATGTGCGCCTTGGCCGAGACATTGTCCGTGAGAATCAAGACATCCTTGCCAAGGACATGAGACTCGAAGGCCAGGAGGGCTAGGAAGATGGCACGTAGCTCCAGGACGTTGATGTTGAGCCTTCGTTCTGGAGGGGACCATAGGCCTTGAGCCATGTGGATGTCCAGGTGGGCTCCCCAGCCCGAGAGGCTGGCGTCTGTTGTGATCACAGTCCTGGTCGCCTGTCCGAAGAAAGAGCCCCGGGATACTGCTGACGACGTCCACCAGGCCAGTGAGCCGGTCACCGAAGGGGGCAAGGCGATTCTGGAGGCTGAGGTGGCACGCTTGGTCCGTTGGAACGGGAGTAAAAGCCACTGGAGCTCCCTGCTGTGTAGGCGAGACCAGGGGACAATATCGTAAGCTGATACCATCTTGCCCAGAAGGCTGGAGAGGCCCAGGAGAGAGGAGGATCCGCATCTCAGGATGCGGGCAGCCGATTCAGAAAGGCTAGCTTGGCGGTCAGGGGAAAGGGAGACCTGAAGGGTTGACGAATCAATGAGAGCGCCTAGATGTTGAATGCGAGGCGAGGGGCACAGCTGGCTCTTACGCCAGTTGATAGAAAAGCCGTGACTTTGCAATATGGTAATGGTGGAGGAGACATCCTGAATAGCCTTGGAATGAGATTGGGAGAGAATAAGGATATCGTCCAAATAAAAAAGAGCCCTAATAGGGACAGAGGCAATATGTGCCATGAGGGCGGCCATAACCTTAGTAAACGCCCTAGGGGCAGAAGAAAGTCCAAATGGTAGGGCCGCGTACTGGAAATGGCGGCCCTTATAAGAAAAACGCAAAAATTTTCGGTGGGCGGGAAGGATGGGGATATGGAGGTAAGCTTCAGTAAGATCTATGGAGGACATAAAGTCTCCATTGCGGATGCAGAGTAGGATGGTACTTAAAGATTGCATCTTGAAGCGATGATAAACAATGTATTTATTGAGGGACTTTAGGTCAAGAATAGCCCTCCAACCTCCTGAGGACTTCGGTACCAAAAATAAACGGGAGTAAAATCCCAGACCCCTTTGGCTAGAGGGGACAGGCTGGATAGCCTTGATGGTTAGTAAATGCTGGATGGCCTCATCGAGCTGAGCCCGTTTAACCGGGTCAGCCGAGAGAGGGCAAGGTAAATAGTGGTTGGGAGGGGGAGAAAAAAATTCCAGGGACAGTCCAAATCTGATGGTGTTTCTGACCCAAAGGTCAGAGGAAGTCGAGTCCCATTGATCTGCGAACCGGGATAGGCGGCCGCCAATTACGGGATCTGGGCTATAATTAACGAGGTCTCCGAAAGGGCCTGGATCTCCCACCCCGAAAGGACCTTTTGGGATTGAAACGGGGGCCCTGCCTAACCTGACTGTCGTGTTGGCGTTGTCTCGAAGGGAAGCTCCTCTGTGGACGCTGGAATGAAAAGGCAGACTCCGATGGTCGAAAGGATGAGGAGCGAAAGGAGCCCTGGTGGCGAGGATCTGAACGCCGAGAAAGAGCCGGGAGGATCTTGCGGTGGTCCCTGGTCTCAATCAGGAGGGGGTCTAGTTGTTCTCCGAAGAGTTTGCCTCCGGAATAAGGAGAAGAAGCGAGGCGCCATTTGTTCCTGGCATCCGCTTGCCAGTTTCGTAGCCAGAGGAGACGTCTGGAAGTGACTGAGGTCCCAATGGCCTTGGCGGAGAACCGGGCAGCATTGAGAGTGGCATCAGCGGAGAACTCCACTGCTGCTAGAATTTTATTGATGTCCTGATGCGATCGGTGATCCGCTGCAGGGATGCGTTCTTGCAGCTGCTTTAGCCATAGGATAGTGGCCCTATTGAAAAACGAGGCTGCCGAAGATGCCTGGACAGCCCATGCAGAGGCCTGGTGGTTCTTAATGAGGGTTCTCTCCGCCTTCTTATCCTCTGGCTTCAAGCACTCCTCGGAAGGACCGGTGAGGGGAGAGGAAGAAGAGAGGGCCACGACAGGAGGATCCACCGAGGGGACCTGCAACATAGAAGAGTAATCCTGGGAAACATTATAAAACTTTCTGTCCAGATTATTAGGAACAGGTCCAGAGCTGGGATTGGACCACTGCCTTTTCATGACATCCGAGAAGAGCTTAGGTGCCGGAACAATGTCAGAATGCGTAGTGGGCTCTTGAAAAAGGACTGAGGATGCGATGGCAGTCCCCGAGGAAGCCTCCGGAGGAGTAGAAGGAGTCCCTAGACCGGTGACTAACTGGGCCTTGTGAAGAAGGGACCGAAACATGTGAGGCTTGAACAGTCCCACAAAGGCAGGTTGGTCCGGTTCCAGTCCTTCATCCTCGGACAGGTCCTGGTCGGGAAGAATTTCACCCTCCGATAGAGACGCTTGGCTGTCTGAGTCCCGATCGTAGGGGTCCTCCGTGATTTCCTCTGAACGAGCGTGGGAGCGAGGGCGAGGTTGATCCCCTTGCCTAGGGGAAGAAGACACGTGATGTTGTTGAAGGCCTTGAGCAATGCCTTGCCGGATGGCTTCAGAAATCAAATCAGCTAGGGAAAGCCTCATATCTGGAGGCAGGAGAGGATTCTGGAGGAAGGATTGCGGGTCAGCAGAGGTTGAGGCAGAAGAACCTGGGATAACCGAGGGGTTAGGAGGCGACTGTAGTGGTTGAGTATCTGATCCAGTGCATGCTCGGAAGACTGAGGCAGCAACCTGAGAAGGAACTAAATCTCCTGTCAGGGACCTGTCAGGAGACAGAGAGGTGGTAGTGCGCTTGGGAGAGGCCTCCCGGGTGGTTCCAGATGAAGCAGGAGCGCCCCGGGGAGAGCTCCTTTGAGCTGCTGTCGTTGGTCTTGGAAGGGGCAGGTTCTTGGCCTGAGCTTTGTCAAAGGCCCGTTCCATGGCCTTATGTCTGCGTCCTTCATCCCTGGACATGGTTGATTTGGATGAAGAAGTGCCTTTGGCAGATGAAGGATTGCTCTTGCTCCTTTGAGAAGAGGAGCCCTCTCCAGGGTCTTCCACCCTTGGCCTTTTGCTCGATCTGGTACGGCCTGATTTCTGAGGGAGAGGGTCTGCCATGTTCAGGACTGGCTCTCTAAGCAGAGCAAATCGCCAGTAGAAAGAGGAATGCCAAACCTCTAAGGACAAAAGCCCCCTTTCTTTTTGATCTCTCTCTCTCTCTCTCTCTCTCTCTCTCTCTCTCTCTCTCTCTCTCTCTCTCTCTCTCTCTCTCTCGCTAGGAGAGGGTCCTTAAGCGAGGCTGCTGTGAGGCTTGGCACTTGAGGCCTCAGGAGTAAAAAGGCTCCTTTTTTTTTTTTTTTTTTTTAAATTTATTTATTTATTTATTTATTTTGAGAGAGGAGGGGGTCTGGGAAGAAGAAGGGGAATGCGGACACACTCCTCGCACTTCCCCTTTGAAATAGAAAGCCCCTGGAGAGAGATGGCAAAAAAAAATTGGCGCCAAAATAGGGCCCAGAAAATGGCGCCCGCGCCAAAAACAAAATGGCGGCCGCGATAAAGAAAGGCCAGGAAATGGTGGAAAGGGCCCCCAGGCAGGTGCAGGGGAAGGCGGACACCCTCCTCGCGCTTCCCCTGCTAAAATTTTGGCTCCTAAAAGGGCCTGAGAGCCGCCAGAACGCCGGAGAAAACAAACGGCGAGTGGGGGGGAAACAAAATGGCGCCCGCGCCTCACAGCTGATGGGCGGGCGTTTGAAGAAGCCGCGGCAGCCCAAGGAGAGAGAGGGGGAATCGCTGGGAGCGCGGACACACTCCTCGCAGCTCCCAGCAAAGAAAGAAGCCCAGGGGAAGAGAGAGAGAGGGGAAAAGAAGCGACAGAGCTAAAGGAGAAATAGCTCGTGCGCTTCAACGGGAGCTGCCTGGAGGCAGCTCCTGCCTTAGAAGGCCTTCGGCGGCTACAGGCTCCTGCCTTTCACGCCGGATCTTACTGTTTTAAGTTGATGTTGTAGTAGAAGTTCAGGAAACAAACCGAAGAGGATCTACAGGCACGTCTGGTCTCGAATTAGACCGAGCCGAAAAACTGGACTAACAGGAAGGGGAGGTGCCAGAAAAGTTCAGTAGGCTCGGTCTAATTGGATAACAGACCTGCCACACCCAATCCTGACTGCTGTGGGCGCTAGGTCGGAGAATTCCGGGAGTTGAAGTCCACATCTGCACCTCCATAATTGTTTAGTTTGGCTCTGCAACCCAACATGACAGACACCGACTTCGGAGGATAATTAGAACTGCAGAAAAAACAATGGCTATCAACCTGCCTTCCATTGAGGACCTATACTGCAATAGTCAAAAAGAGGGCTGTGAAAATATTTACAGACCCCTCACATCCTGGGCATAAATTGTTTCAACTCCTACCCTCAAAATGATGCTATAGAGCAATGCACACCAGAACAATTAGACACAAGAACAGTTTTTTCCTGAATGCCATCACTCTGCTAAACAAATATTTCTCTCAACACTGTCAAACTATTTACTAAGTCTGCATTACTATTAATCTTCTCATCGTTCCCATCACCCATCTCCTTCCACTTACGACTATATGACTGTAATTTTGTTGCTTGTATCCTTATGATTTATATTGATATTGTTTCCTGATTGCTTATTTGTACCCTATGACTATCATTAAGTGTTGTACCTTATGATTCTTGATGAACATATCTTTGTACATAAGTACACTGAGAGCATATGCACCAAGACAAATTCCTTGTGTGTCCAATCACACTTGGCCAATAAAAAATTCTATTCTATTCTATTAAAGATGGCGCAGTTGAGAAACACTGATCCTGGTCAATCCTCTGTGATCTGTAGGAAAACCAACAGAACCTTTTAGAGGTAGTTATCCAGCTTCTCATTAAAAAATATCCAGAGATGAAGAAACCACAACTTCTGTAAGTTGACTCTTCTACTGTTGTGCAATCATGACGTTTTCCTTATCCGTTTCTGGTATTTAAACAGATATGGCTAAGGGGTGTCTTTTATAACAGCATAAGACTATTTTGGAAGTTGTTCATGGCATAACTGTTCAAAGTTTTGGTTGTTATGCCATAACTGCAGATTTCATTTTGATCATGGCAATGTTCCCGGTCCCTATTACAGTGGATAAAATGTGGCTCTCAAGATATCAGTAAATTACAATTCCCCAAATTCCCAGCAAGCCTAGCCAAGAATTAGAATTTCCCTAAGGATGTAGAACCTACAACAATGAACTTGGAGGAAATAACGCTGCACAACTACACAGTGTTGCGCATCATATCTGCCTACCTCAGAGAGGCTGAAATGTATTGGTCAGCTTAAATGTTTCATAATATTTATCTTCCTACACTGAAGGGAAATAAAACAGTTCATGACTGAGAGGCTGGGGGATCAAGTTTCTCTCTCCAGTCAGGAAGATTAACATCATAAAAGATCTCAAGCATCATGTATTACTATAACAAAAGCACATTGCTAAACTGGTGAAGTTAGGAAACTGTCAGCATTTTTTTTCCATCGCTCTTATTTTTTAAGCCAAAACAATTAGATTTGCTGGCAGTGGAAATCAGTCATGTGTGACATCTCACCAGAGAATAAATAGTGTGCTACATGCACACAAAAAGGGATGTGATGGTTCAGTGGCTAAGATGCTGAGCTTGTTGATCGAAAGGTCGGCAGTTCAGAGGTTCGAATCCCTAGCGTAACAGAGGTGAATTCCCATTATTTGTTCCAGCTTCTGCCAACCTAGCAGTTCGAAAGCACGTAAAAAATGCAAGTAGAAAAATAGGACCACCTTTGGTGGGAAGGTAACAGTGTTCTCCAGCAATTTACCTCTTTGCAGCAAGCAAAACAGCTGAGAACAAATCAGCTGAGAGTTGGGAGGCCAATCCAATTGACTTCTGCTAATTAGGCTGTGCTGAAGCTGAAAGGAGCTGTTTTTTCTTGCTGTTTGCTTGCAAGGAGGTAACTGCTGCAAGGCAGAAGCCAAAGGGTGGGGGCCAGTGGGTGGGCGGGGCTTCATTCGGTGTATAAGATGCACCTAAATTTTCACCCCCCTTTTAGGGTGGAAAAAGGTGCATCTTATACTCCAAAATATACGGTATTTATTTATTCCCATTCCCAAATACAAAAGAACCATCACAATTAAGTTAGAGAAGAGTCACAGCTAGATGTACTATGGTGCAGAGTGAGGTATATGTAGTCCTCGACTTACAATCACAATTGAACCCAAAATTTCTGTTGCTAAGCAAGACGGTTAAATGAGTTTAGCCCCATGTTATGACCTTTCTTGGCATCGTTGTTAAGTGAATCACTGCTGTTGTAACACATTGTTAAGTGAACCTGGTTTCCTTATTGACTTTGCTTGTCAAAAGGTCACAAAATGTGATCACATGAGCCGGCAACACTGCAACCATCACAAATGAGAGCCAATCACCAAGGGTTCGAATTTTGATCACACGAGCATCTTTTATGAATATATCAATGACTACAGTGATTCACTTAACATTCAGGACAGGAAAGATCGTAAAACGGAGCAAAACTCACTAACTGCCTCATTTAGCAACAGAAATGTTGGGCTCAAATGTGGTCGTAAGTCGAGGATTACCCATCTTTAAGAGGAAACATTCTGAGTTAAAGAAAAATAAATCAACCCCTGGGAAGCAAAGACGTGAAAAGCAATATAGCTAATTTCAATTAAATGTACAGATGGTTTCAGACCAAACGTAATTTTTTAATATGAAGGCTGAGTTTGGGTATTGGGTAGATAGTGGATAATCCTAATATCAATCTAATAAATAGCTTTTTGATAGATTTAGCCATTGCTGGTAATCATTGGAACATAAAATACTAAATGGTCCAACGGTTAGCTCGAGAAGTTCTTGAAGCAATAAAACGTTTATGATCAATGTCTCTTAGTCCAGGCAGTTTTAATACCAGAATTTCATAAAATGTCTTTTTTGCAGAAAATGTTTCACACCATGACTTCCCAGACAGTTTTCTTTTTCTAAAAAAAAAAAATCTAATTTTTGTCTCATAAAGATGATGGAGTTTTTCTTTTTAATTAAAGAAAGCTTAAAATCTGGAGAAATATGGTGCTGTAGTTAGGAAGGAGAGGAACGTGGAGGCTTGGCTTGCGTGGAAAAAGACTCTTGGTTGATATTTCCATAGGCCAGGCTATCATGAAATCTGTCTTCCAATGTCTCAAAGTTTTCTTCCCCTCTGGGGAAAAAAAAGCTTCTATTTTTCTATCTTATTCAAGAGAGCCAATAGAAAAGAAGATTTGTAGCTCAGGGTTGAATTGAGGAGCCTTTGGTACTCTCTGAGCTTGGTCAGTGGTGAAATTCATTTTTTTTTACTACCGGTTCTGTAGGCATGGCTTGGTGGGCATCGTGTGGCTTGGTAGGTATGGCAGGGGAAGGATACTGTAAAATCCCCATTCCCTCCCCAGGGGGAAGGATACTGCAAAATCCCCATTCCCTCCCCACTCCTGGGGAAAGGATACTGCAAAATCCCCATTCCTTCTCCACTCCAAGGAAAGGATACCATAAAATCCCCATTCCCTCCCCACTCCTGGGAGAAGGATACTGCAAAATCCCCATTCCTCCCCCACTCCAGAGGGAAGGATATTGCAAAATCTCCATTTCCATCCCACTCTGGGGCCAGACAGAGGTGGTATTTGCTGGTTCTCCGAACTAGTCAAAATTTCTACTAAAGGTTCTCCAGAACCTGTCAGAATCTGCTGAATAGCACCCCTGAGCTTGGTGGTTTTCTTGATTAGTAAAAAAAAAAAAATGCCGATCAAGGAACTGCCAACTCAGGCAAACAATCAAACAATAAACAACAGCCTAATCAAAGAACCACCAAGAACCCTCCCACTAACACTGACAGAGCAAGGTACTTGTAAATAAACACAGAGCAAACCCCACTCCCTTCTAGCCTTGATGATCTCAAAAGTGCTTTTTTTTTTTTTTCTCAAGAGGCAACTGGACTTTCTGGTTGTTCTTTGAAGATGTTTCGCTTCTCATCCAAGAAGCTCCTTCGGCTTAATGGAGGGTGGGGGATGGAAAGATTTATACTCCTTGAAGACAGCTGGTCATTTGCATCCTTTTAGAGGATTGTTGAGGCCACTTGGAGGTTTATCTTTGTCATCAGGGTCACCTGAGTAGTGCAAATGGATGTGGAGCCTTCTTAGAACTGCTGAAAGGACTGTGTAGTAGATTGGAGAGAGTTGATGTCGTACCCTTCCTCCTCTGTTGGGAGAGGGCTGTTCAGTTTTGACATAGATGACCTCTTTGACCCCTCTTTCAAACCAGCAATCCTCTGTTCAAAATATGGACTTTGCTGTCTTCAAAAGAGTGGCCTGTGTCATACAACACAATCAACTGTTCCAAGAAGGCTCTACATCCATTTGCACCACTGAGATAAACAAATAAACCTCCAGGTGACCTTAATGACCTGCTAAAAGAATGCAAATGACCAGCTGTCTGCAAGGAGTAGAAATCCTTCCATTCCCCTCCATCCAGTCAGAGCTGAAGAAGCTTCTTGGATGAGAAGTGAAACATCTTCAAAGAAAAACCAGAAAGTCCAGTTGCCTCTTGAAAAAAGCACTTTTGAGACCTGGATGACTGAGAATCTCCATAAAGACATTTAGCTTTGATGATGTTACCTAGTTGGGTAATGAAACGTCTTCAAGAAAACAATGAAGCTCGGAGAGCATCAAGGACCCCGCTATTCTTACAGTGCCTGAGAATTTCTTTCAATTTTCTCTTAGTGCAGAGATGGCATTTCAGATGACTTCGTTGCTAAGGTTGATAAAAGGAGCTATAGCTGGAAATGTTCTTTTTCTGTGACATTTCATTGAATGGCTGCATTTTTCAGTCTGGAAAAAAACAGTGGGAAGTGTTCCCTAATGAGCAATTCTACTGGGATGTAGGAAGCCAGCAGCTGGAAACTGCTGGAGAGAATATTGTACAATACAAAACAAGATATGCACATATTTACTCTGCCTTCCTGTGAAGGTGGTAGACTTAGATGTCCCTCAGGCATCTGTTGGTTCCTGAGGATTTTCTGAGGGAGTGTGGGGAATTTCCTGTGAGGTAAGGTGGAGACATGGTATGATTACTGAGATCTTTTGAGCTTGTGGAATCCAAAGATATATATAGGTGCTTTGAAGTATGAGCTCGGTTATTAGTAGACTTGGATCCATGTCCTAACCCTAATGAAGACATGAATTATCATTGTCAGATCATCTGGATCCAGGTAGAGTTGTAACTAGCATACAGGTATTCCATGCCTTACAACAGTTCACTTAGTGACCGTTCAAAGTTATGACAACACTGGGAAAAAAGTGGTTTATGACCATTATTCACACTTATAACCATTGCAAGATCCCCCTGGCCACATCACATGATCAAAATTCAGATGCTTCACAACTGGCATGTAGAATAGAATAGAAAAACAGAGTTGGAAGGGACCTTGGAGGTCTTCTAGTCCAACCCCCTATATCATTTCAGACAAATGGTGTTCAATCTCTTCTTAAATATTTCCAGTGTTGGAGAATTCGCAACTTCTGGAGGCAAATTGTTCCACTGGTTAATTGTTCTAATTGTCAGGAAATTTTTCCTTAGTTCTAAATTGCTTCTCTCCTTGATTAGTTTCCATCCATTGTTCTTGTCCTGCCCTTAGGTGTTTTGGAGAATAGCTTGACTCCCTCTTCTTTGTGACAGCCCCTGAGATATCGGTACACTGCTATCATGTCTCCCCTAGTTCTTCTTTTCATTACACTAGACATACCCAATCCCAGCAACCATTTTTATATGCTTTAACCTCCACTCCAGTCTCTACGCGATTTACAGAGTCAGCATATTGCCCCCAATAATTTGGGTCCCCTTCTATGATCACCTTCTGTGAACTTTTGACAAGCAAAATCAATGGGGAAGTGAATTTAAGATTCACTTAAATTGTTAAGTTAATCACACTTAACATGTGATTAACGTAACAAGAGCCTGGTGGCGCAGGGGACTAAGTGCTGTTAAAATAGCATTTAGTTGCCAGTTGCCTGCAATTACTGCAAGTTCAAATCTCACCAGGCTCAAGGTTGACTCAGCCTTCCATCCTTCCGAGGTAGGTAAAATGAGGACCCGGATTGTGGGGGCAATAAGCTGACTTTGTATAAAAAAGAACACCACTTAAGGGGGCCGAAAGCCCTACTAAGCAGGTATATACAAAAGTATGAAGGCTATTGCTTAATGCATTGTAAGCCGCCCTGAGTCTCCGGAGAAGGGCGGCATATAAATCGAACTAATAAATAATAAATAAATATATAAATAAATAATGCAGTGATACACCATGGCAAGAAAGGAAGTAAAACGGGGCAAAACTCACTTAACAACGGTCTCGCTTAGCAATAGAAATGTTGGGCTCAACTGTGGTTGTAAATTGAGAACTTTACCTGTACTAGGTAAAGCTCTGACACCTGGGATATGAGTTCTGAAGAACCAGTCCTTAGGAGCTGGAATTCAACTCTTCAAGAAAACTAAAACTACTTTTACTGATACTGGCTATTATTACAGAATCTTGCAAGCCTGATTCTGCTGCGCCTCCCTCTCATAACTCAAAGAGGCATCTGTCTTCTGAATGTTATCTGCCTGTTTTGGACTTAAAAATGCCTGGCCAATAACTCACACATACCTCCTCCTTACTCTCTACGGGAGCAGAACTGTCATCAATCAATGCCCCCCAAGTCTGTAAGTGACTCTGAAGGATATTATGTGTCAGGGTTCAAAGTAACACACCCAACGGAATCAAAACTCCAAGGCTGACATATTCCTCAAAGTGTAGATTTATTAGGTATGTCATATTGGCACATCTGGGGAAACCAGACTCTAAACCCCCCTCGGGTTTCCCCCCTAGTTAAAAGTAAAGTTTTCCTTTCCCTGCCCATGCAGTCCATCATATGGTCCAATCAAGTGACAGTTCAAGGCCTCACATCCCACCTCCTCCTTGCACCTGGTGGGAAAGTCCTTGGTTCTCAGAGGAAAGAATTTTATTTTGGCTACAATCCCCAGCTATCTCTACCTCCCGCCTCCAGTTCCCACAGCTCGACTCATCTCTTCTGTGGCACCCCTGGGCTTCAAAAATTTTAGCAAGGGGTTCTCTGCCCGGTTGCTGGGTGGGCATGGCCATGGTGGGCGTGGCCTAGTCGGCCTCCTGCATCATGGCGGGGAGACGTTTTTGCCCTCCCCAGGCTCCAGAGGCTTTCCTCAAACCAGGAGCTCTCTGGAGGCCAGAAACGGGCCTGTTTCTGGTATTCCTGAATTTCCAGTAGGCCTGTTTTTTGCCCTCCCCAAGCCTCCGTGCACACCCTGCACTTACCTGCATCCAAAACGGGCCACATGGGGACCCCTCGGAGGAGAGGGGTGGGTAGGGCCAGCCAGGAGTGGGATTTGGGAGTTTTCCAAACTGCACAGAATCTTAGCTAGAGGTTCTCCCGAACCTCTAGCAAACCCCCAGCAGCCCACTCCTGCCTGGGGGTGCCAGGGGAAAATGGCTCCAGGGCTGACATTTTTTAAAAAAAAAAATTATTTTGATTTATATGCCGCCCTTCTCCGGAGACTCAGGGCAGCTTACAATGCGTTAAGCAACAGCCTTCATACTTTTGTATATTTATAGAAAGTCAGCTTATTGCCCCCACAAACTGGCTCCTCATTTTACCTACCTTAGAAAGGATGGAAGGCTGAGTCAACCTTGAACCTGGTGGGAATTGAACTCGCAGTAGTTGCAGGCAGCTGGAAGCCAAATACTACCTTTAACAGTAGCATTAGTCTGCTGCGCCACTCAGGATGGATTGAAAGATCCCCAAGAGAGGGGGTCTAATAGGGCTGAGAAGTGCATGATCTCATCATGATGAGGCCACGCTTGGAATATTGCATTCAGTTTTGGTCGCCACAATGTAAAAAAGTTATAGAGACTCTGGAAAGAGTGCAGAGAAGAGCAACAAAGAAGATTAGGGGACTGGAGGCTAAAACATATGAGGAACGGTTGCAGGAACTGGGTATGTCTAGACATGATAGCAGTGTTCCAATATTTCAGGGGTTGCCACAAAGAAGAGGGAAGAAGAAGAAACTATTCTTCAAAGCACCTGAGGATAGAACAAGAAGCAATGGGTGGAAACTAATCAAGGAGAGAAGCAACTTAGAACTAAGGAGAAATTTCCTGACAATTAGAACAATTGATCAGTGGAACAACTTGCCTGCAGAAGTTATGAGTACTCCAACACTGGAAATTTTTAAGAAGATATTGGATAACCATTTGTTTGAAGCGGTGTAGGGTTTCCTGCCTGAGCAGGGGGCTGGACTAGAAGACCTCCAAGGTCCCTTCCAACTCTGTTATTCTATTCTATTCTAATGAGGGTTCTCCCCACTTCATGGTGGAAAGTGACCAAATAAAGACTGAGTTCCCCTCTCTTACGGGCCTTTGTATGAAAGAAGTAAGGGCTTCCTCAGTGCTTAGTCTCAGAGAAGTGCTTAGCATTCATCAAACAGGACATCTGGACACAGCGCAGTGGCTTGAGGCCAAACCAACAATGGGGGAATAAGCAGATATAGAAGATGCATTGCTGTGAGGTTTGGTTCAGCAGGTAGCTACTATGACCTACTTCCTGCAGAATAGGGTATCTTTTCCCCCAGATTAAAACAGAGAAGCTTGGTAAATGGAAGAGACTTCAGGCAATTAATTTTCTTCTAGGAAACATTGGTTCACTCATGTACAGCAAGCCTAGCGCCCTGCAATTCTTCTGTATTACGAGCCCGATAATATCTGTTTGTGCAGGTGCTATATTCGGGCAGCTTCAAAAGCTGACTTTTTGAAATAAAACAATCGGTTCTTGATTGTCGAAAGTTGACGCGAGTGGGTTCTTTCTCCGAACTGAACGTTGGAAATTTCAGTTTAGTTTGCTGACACTCGGTTTCATTGCACGCCCATGACCACTTTTACAGAGTAATCCAATTATAGAGCCTATCTATCTCCACCTAAAACTCACATCAAAAATCTCTTTGAAATGGAAAATGTTTCCCTGCCTGTTGATGATAATGTCATGAGGTCTTGCTGTTCAAAGAGGAGAGAAAAAGGAAAATATTGTGTTGAGTGGGCATCTCGCATTTGTAGTTTGGATTGGAAACGTTTAGACATGAGAATCCAGGAGCTCAAATTAATAGTTTTTATTGAAAAGAAAGTTAACTTCTTAACACAAGCATTCCAGCAAGTACCTTACAGGTAAGTCCTCAACTTACAACCAGAATGGGAACCAGAATTTCTATTCCTAAACAAGGCAGTTATTGAGTCATCTCCAATTTTTTTGTCCTTCTTTGTCATGCTTCATAAGTGAACTACTGCCGTTTTAAATGAATTATTCAATCATTAAGTGACTCTGGCTTCTTTTGTTGAGTTTGTTTGTCAGATTACACAACTGGATAAGTCATAAATGATGACCATATGAGCCCAGGATCTATAACCATTGTAAATACATGTCAGTTGCCAAGTGCCTGAATTTAGATCATGTGACTGTGGGAATGCTGTGATGGTCATAAATGTAAGGACTGATTGTCAATCACTCTTTTCAGTGCTGTTATAACTTCAAATGGTTGCCCCACAAATGGTTGTACATTGAGGATGAGATACCTTGTTGTTGTTGCTAGTTGCGAAGATGTGTCCGACCCATCGCAACCCCATGGACAACATTCCTCCAGGCCTTCCTGTCCTCTACCATCCTCTGGAGTCCACTTAAGCTCACGCCCACTGCTTCAGAGACTCCATCCAGCCACCTCATTCTCTGCCGCCCCCTTCTTCTTTTGCCCTCAATCGTTCCCAGCATTAGGTTCTTCTCTAGTGAGTCCTTTCTTCTCATTAGGTGGCCAAAGTATTTGAGTTTCATCTTCAGGATCTGGCCTTCTAAAGAGAAGTCAGGGTTGATCTCCTCTAGGACTGACCGATTTGATCACCTTGCAGTCCAAGGGACTCACAGGAATCTTCTCCAGCACCAGAGTTCAAAGGCCTCAATTGATACCTATATATAGGCAATTAGCAGAACTTCTTTCAGTTTCATTTTATTTTTGTCTAAATAGGCAAAGAAAATGTGCGATCTGTATATTTCCTGTTTTGAGAACAATCATTTCAATCAGTAGAACAGGGGTCTCCAATCTTGGCAACTTTAAGATCTGTGGACTTCAAATCCCAGAATTCCTCAGCCAGCCATGCTGACTGGGGAATTCTGGGAGTTGAAGTCCACACAACTTTAAAGTTGCCAAGTTTGGACACCTCTGCATAGAAAAAGCTCTTATAGTTGATGTAGAAGGACATGTCATATCCAGATTAATTCTAGTGTATGAGCTAGTACAGAAAGTTGGTTATCAATGGTGTTACCTGCTTTGTGCATATTGTAATTGATGACTGCTGGTCACTTGGTGGGATCCTGGGAGATCAGACTGGTTTGCTTGGGGCACATATTGGGGCAAAACACTTCTTGTGCTTGCTGGCCCCATGGCTGCCTCTTCTGCCTTGACTCCTGATACACCTTGGTGTGAACTTCACTTTCCATAATTCCCAAATTAACATGGCATTACTGAGCGTTCTGGAAGTTATTCATTACTTACAGAATAACAGAGTTGGAAGGGGCTTTGAGGTCTTCTAGTCCAACCCTCTCTGCAGGTAGGAGAACCTATACTGTTCCAGATGAATGGTTGTCTAATGTCGTCTTCACAACCTCCATTAATGGAGCACCCACAACTTCTGAAGGCAAACCATTCCACTGGTTAATTGTTCTCATTGTCAGGCAATTTCTCCCTAGTTCTAGCTTACATCTCTCTTTGTTAAGCTTCCATACATTACAGTGGTGAAATTCAATTTTTTTTACTACCGGTTCTGTGGGCGTGGCTTGGTGGGTGTGGTGTGGCTTGGTGGGCATGGCTTGGTGGGTGTGGCAGGAGAAGGATTCTGCAAAATCTCCATTCCCTCCCTACTCTGGGGCCAGTCAGAGGTGGTATTTGCCGGTTCTCCCAATTACTAAAAATTGTCAGCACACGTGTACAGTAAAGGTAAAGTAAAGGTTCCCCTAAACGACTAGCATACATGCTAGTCATTCCTGACTCTAGGGGGCAGTGCTCATCTCTGTTTCAAAGCTGAAGAGCCCACGCTGTCTGAAGACATCTCCGTGGTCATGTGGTCATCATGACACAACACCAAAGGTGCACAGAACGCTGTTATCTTCCCACCAAAGGGGGTCTTTATTTTTCTACTTGCATTTTTTATGTGCTTTGGAACTGCTAGGTTGGCAGAAGTTGGGACAAGTAACAGGAGCTCACCCCATTATGCGGCACTAGGGATTCAAACCACTGAACTGCCAACCTTTCAATCGAGAAGCTCAGCATCTTAACCACTGAGCCACCGTGTCCTTTTGTTAAACTAGACATACTCAATTCCTGCAACTGTTCATCCTACGGTTTGGCCTCCAGCCTCCTAAATCATCTTTCGTTGCTCTTCTCTGCACTCTTTCTAGAGTGTCAACAGCTTTTTTTGTATCGTGGTGACAACACTGGATGCAGTATTAGCCCTCCCATCTTATATCAAACTCTTGGCAGCTCCCAATCAAATTGCAAACCCCATAGCCATTCTGTTCCCACCTCTTGCCAGTTCATTTGTGTCTGGGATCAGTTATTCAGTGGTTGACTGTCCCCCAAAACAGAAACTCTATTAGCCATTGCTAAATTTATCTCATTGATTTTACTGGCTGCATCAATGTTGCGAAGTTTCTTTGCTAGGGGGTGGTATATTTTACCGTGATTATTAAAATAGGCAAACCTCCCTCCCTATCCAACACTGCAGAAATGTTGATTGTTTTTGGAAGAGGAGGGAGGAAAAGTAGAAGCAGAAAGGCCGGAGGTGGTTGTTTTGAACGTTTTATAATTCAGGCACAAGAAAGAGCAGAAAACAAAAGAGGGAAGGATGGAACACATCCCATTTCCAGCGAAATGATAGCGGGGGAAGGAATGGATTTACTCAAAACCCATTAGCGGGCCATTTATAGCACATTTTTTTTCTTCCCGTTCCTAAATGTTCAGATTGCCAGTTATTAGCAGACATTGTGGAAAGTAAACAGCGATGAGAGTAAACGTATTTATTCTTGGATAACTTTAAACCATGCTGGTTCTGCCTTCCCATCATCCACAACTTGAACATTTCCAGTGTGCAGGACCAGAAGGTTCGGGGCATTTCTCACCACTAAAAGCATCACACTGACAGATAAGTGATAATAATGACAGGATAATAGAACTAAATAGAAGCAAAATGCAATTAGGTTCAGCCGTTCAGATCAGCCCATTGACTGCTCTCACCCCTGAGTTCACAGTAACGCCTGTGAAATCCAGATCACTGTTCAGACCTAGGCTCCCTTAATAAGCAGGAGGCAGGAATTACTGGCAAAATCTCTTTTATTTACATGACAGTGAATTGCGTTCATTCACAGTCAGCAAGGTTTGTCCCAGTGGTGGGTTCCTCCCGGTTTGGCCTGGTTCTCCCGAGCCAGTAGTGGTGACGATATGACGTCACTGAACCGGTTCTGCCCCCCACCTACCCCTCGCGTTATTCTTACGTTTTACCCACCACCAATCTATTGCTGTCTCCTGAGTCCCAGCTGATGGCTAGAGGGAAAAAAAACTTTAAACCCTTGCCACGAGGCTTCAAAGGGCCGCCCTACAGCTGATCAGTGTTGAAAGAAAACAAATGAGTAATGAGCAAAAATACATGGGTAGACCAGTGCCTGCAAAAAATAAATAAGTAGATTGGTACAGCTCTGCAAGCAGTTAAAAGCCTGGTAAACCAGTACCTCTGCTAAATCCTAAATAATTGTCACATGACCATCAAGCCACACCCACAAAATAAGCCACGCCCACAGAACCAGTAGTAAAAAATTTTAGAACCCACCCGTAGTTTGTCCAAACAGTTTTTCAAAGCAATATTTCTCAACACACCTTATTTCATTTGGCAAGCTGCCAGGTAAATTGTTTCCAACCACAGTACAAGGCAAAACTTGAACGGAGTCTCTTAGAGTCACAGAATGAACAAATTGTTTCCTGCAGAAGCCCACTCCCTGTTTGCTCATCTTTTATTTCCTATGGGAGGGGCCAATTATCTCCAAGGTGTGGCCTTACTCCTGAGTCGACCCTGCTTTCTTAATTGTTCTTGTTTTCTGAGAGCTCTGCGATGTGTAGGAGGTTAGCACCCACCCCTGTCCTAGAAGAATGGAATACTTTTAGGAAATATTAAAAAGGCAGAATATTATATTTCCCTGGATGAGAAATGGATAAGCATGTTTCGAAGCAGCTCCCATCTTCCTGCCCCCACCCTTTGTCAATGGGCCATTAAGACCTGGGCCAGTCTATTCTACATAACAAAGATCTACCTCCTTCAGGCAGAGCCATAGTAGGAATTGCCAAAGATCCAACAAAGATAGGATTACCCCTCTACACAATAGCAGCAGAAACTCATCACATGTGACCTGGGAAGCACATGTGACCATCAGCCAGCAAGGCTAGCTAAGACCCCCATCCCCTGGGAGTCTGACAACCAATCGGGGCCCCAGGAAATGCAAAGCCAGAGAGAGCATAAAAACCTGAGGATTCCCTGTATCTCCCCTTCCTTTTCTGTTCAGGAACTTAAGCCATGTGATCCTGTCCACTATTAAACCATCTTTCCAAGCAGTCTCTATGTTTCCAGTGTCTTTTTCCCCACTTGGAGCAGAACCCAGAAGGATATTTTTTCTTACACATGTGCACACTGGGAACGGGCTCCATCTGTTCCACCGCCTCACTGCTGTCTATATGCCTCTCTGCCTATGATGCAGAGCCCTCATCCGAGCTTTCCCCAGCCCCCAGGACTGGCCCAAGTTCCTCCCCAACCTCCTCACTGTCTGACTCTGCTGCCAGCTCCACTGGCCACCAGCGGACCACAACAATCACGTGGACGAATGCAGAACACTTAAATGCTGATTTTGCATGTGCTTATGTTACGATGCTCGCTAAAGTCCAATTAAGAGCATGAGCTACTATCACAGATGAACCAATTTTCTCCTCCTTGGCCAAATATAAATCAAGATCTCTATTTTGTTTTACTACTAACGCTTCATGGTGGGTTTCTTTTCATCCCTGTTGCTGTTGTGATTGAGAAAACATACTTTCAAAAAGAAGTGGCAGGCTTTGCGACATCAAAGGCATGATAAACGTGCCATCTGTCCCCCACAAAAAATCAACTCCTTAATCCTATGATTGCCACTTAAAATAAGTCTCTTGACTTCCAACAGGACTTGCTCCCAGCTAAAGGAAAATAGAGGGCAGCTATCATGTACTAATGGAGACAGAATCATGCATCCAGGCAGGCTGGTCTAGCAACAATGATTGAATGGCACTTTGTAAGATTGTACCCCACCCCCCACCCCATTTTTGGAATCTGTTTGTAAAAGATTCTTTGGATAACAAAGGGGTGCAAATATAGCATCTGCTTTAAATACATAAAGCAGCTGCATCTTTTCCTGATGTTGCACATTTTCACAGAACAAAGGCAGGGCTTTTTAAAGATGTGCTATTGCAAGACTCCTATAATAACAGGAATCCTGCAACTCCTGAAGATTCCTGTGAGTCCCTTGGACTGCAAGGCGATCGAACCAGTCAATCCTAGAGGAGATCAACCCTGACTGCTCTTTAGAAGGCCACATCCTGAAGATGAAACTCAAGTACTTTGGCCACCTAATGAGAAGAAAGACTCACTGGAGAAGAGCTTAATGCTGGGAACGATTGAGGGCCAAAGAAGAAGGGGACGACAGAGAACGAGGTGGCTGGATGGAGTCACTGAAGCAGTCGGTGTGAGTTTAAATGGTCTTCAGAGGATGGTAGAGGACAGGAAGGCCTGGAGGAACATTGTCCATAGGGTCGCAATGGGTCGGACACAACATTGCAACTAACAACAACAACATTGCAGGAGAAGAAATGGCAGAGCCTAGGAGTAGAATCAAGAGAGTTATCGGCCTAGAGCAGGGGTCTCCAAACTTGGCAACTTTAAGACTTGTGGACTTCTATTCCCAGAATTCCTCAGCCAGCAAAGCTGGACAGATTAATGTTAAAAATAAAAGACAAAAGGGATACAGAATTCTATGCTAATAGATTCTATCAGTGGTTGGAACTTAGAATGTGATAGAATCAGGTTAGGTGGAAATGGAAAGAGATACTATATCAGGGGTGAAATCCAGCAGGTTCTGGAGAACTGGTAGCGGAAATTTTGAGTAGTTTGGAGAATTGGCAAATACCACCTCTGGCTGGCCCCAGAATGGAGATGTTGCAATATCTTTCCCCCAGGAGTGGGGAGGGAATGGGGATTTTGCAGTATCCTTCCCCTGCCATACCCACCAAGCCATGCCCACCAAGCCACACCATGCCCATCAAGCCATGCCCACAGAACCGGTAGTAAAAATAATTGTATTTCACCATTGTACTATATATGTATTAGAATGTAGGTATTAGAATGAAAGATAAATTTGACACTCTAGAATATGATGATCAGAAATAACTGTACAGCACTAGCACTGTTTAAAATAGTATACGTTTTTTTTTTTAACCTTTGTTTCATGGCAAGTGGAATGCCAGGACAATTGCACTGTATTCAATATATTTATGTTTAAACAATAAAAATATATATTTTAAAAAAAGAAAGAAAGAAATGCAATCCAGAGCCACCTGACAATTCTGGAGAGAGGAGGCAGATAACAGAAATTAGACTGTTGACTTTCTTTTGGTATGAAGGGAAGTAGTATATGGGACAATTCTTTATGATACACAATATTAGTGAAAGAACCATTAGTGGAAAAGACATAGAGAAATATAGAGATCCTGGGATAGCCATAGTAAGGTCATCCTATATTGTTATCAGCTAGGTCACAGTATGATATACATTGCTTTCATCAACATTTCTATCAGTGGTGAAATCCAAATTGTTTTACTACCAGTTCTGTGGGCGTGGCTTGGTGGGCATGGCTTGGTGGGCATGGCAGGGGAAGGATACTGCAAAATCTCCATTCCCACCCCACTCCAGGGGAAGGATATTGCAAAATCTCCATTCCCATCCCACTCTGGGACCAGCTAGAGGCAGTATTTGCTGGTTCTCCAAACTACTCAAAATTTCTGCTACCAGTTCTCCAGAACCTGTCAGAACCTGCTGGATTTTACTCCTGCTTCCTATGTAATCTTTCTGGAGATATATCATCCATAATTTTATTCATTGTAGTGGTTTTTTTCCCCATTCTTATGGCCAAAAACCCCGTAATCACAGTAGTTGTGCATGCCAATAATAGCTACTTCATATTATCTGTTCCCAAACAACTTTGGTTTCTTATTTAAAGTGGGCACTTTCCCAGAACATATGCAAAAGCCAAGGCAAGTTAATAAAAACAAGCATAAGATAACAAAAGTAATTACATCTGCAAAGAAGGGCAAATGATAATAGCATAGATCTTCCTCTAGTTTCTCCATCACTGCAGGCCTTTTAGAAAAACCACATTTTAACTATTCATCAGAAGACTAGAGGAGAACTATCTGCACTTCATGATGTTTTCCTAGGTAGGGGGTGATTTTCAGTAAACTCCTTATTTTCTCTGAAGCAAGCAGGCAGACTTGACCTAAGATAAATCATGATTCTCAACCTCAACAATTTTAAAATAATTTTAAGACTTCAACTTCCACAATTCATGCTAGCTAAGGAATCCTAGGAATTGGTCCACACATCTTAAAGGTGCTAAGGTTGAGAAAGACTGAGATTAGATGAGCTATAAAATATCCAAATCACAAGTTACTTGTCAGGGTTCCAGGTAACACCCTCCCCCAACGAAAAAAGGCTTGAAGTTCCTCAAAGTTCCATTTTATATTGGCACATCTGGGAAAACCCAAATCTGAAAGCTTCCAGGTTTTCCCCACCCAAAGGAAAGTCCAAGTCCCTGCCCAGCACCCACATGTCCATCACATGGTCCAATCAAAGCACCGTCCCAAATGGAGATGCCTCCCAGTCACACCCCTTCAGGTGTAGGGCAACATGTCCTTGACTCTTTGAGAAAGGAATGTTATTATGACTATATATCACCCCTGGCTCTGTATAATCCCCCCTCCCAGTTTCCCACAGTACTAAATGTGGCAGGCCTGAAGGCCCAATGCAAAAGATGGCTTCCAGGCCTGATGTTACTGTATATACCCGTATGATGAACGATGGAAGGAACTAGGTACCTCTAGTCTACTGAAGACTATGGTTGATATGATAGCAGTCTTCCAGGACCTGAGGCTCTGTCACAGAAAAGAGAGGTTGACTTATTCTCCAAAGCACCAAAGGCCAGCACAAGAAGTAGCAGGTGGAAGACCATTTAAGAAAGATCCAAACTTAGAACTAAGGAGAAATTTCCTGACAGTGGGAATAATTAATCAATGGAATGGCTTACCTCCAGAAGTTGTGGGTTCTGGAGACAAGTCCAGTCTCTTCTTGAAAACTGGAGGTTTTCAAGAAGAGACTGGATAGCCCAAAGGTACTT
Organism: Masticophis lateralis; assembly: GCA_030761175.1. NCBI lineage: Eukaryota > Metazoa > Chordata > Lepidosauria > Squamata > Colubridae > Masticophis > Masticophis lateralis. Next base: position 14,371,319 of record JAUDYJ010000001.1, read on the forward strand.
TTCCAACTGGACTTTCTTGGAATTTTCTTTGAAAACAATTTGCTTCTCATCCAAGTAGTTTCTCATCCAAGGACTAAAGAAGCTTCTTAGATGCATAGTGGAACATGAACAGCTATTGGTCTGGAATAAGATAGGGTCTCCAGCTTGAGCAGGGGGTTGAACTAGAAGACCTCCAAGATGTCTTCCAACCCTGTGAGTCTATGTCCCAGGGTTTTATAGACAACAATAAGCATTTTGAATGGCACTTGGAAACAAACCAAAATAATGCTATCCTCATTGTCCAAGAAAGACTCATTTTACATCCACTTGAAAATTTTAAGGATAGTGGTGCTGTAAATCTGAATGGTCACTAAATGAACTGTTGTAGGTGGGGGATGACCTGTATAACCGGGGTGAAATCCAGCAGGTTCTGACAGGTTCTGAAGAACTGATAGCGGAAATTTTGAGTAGTTCGGAGAACCAGCAAATACCACCTCTGGCTGGCCCCAGAGTGAGGTGGGAATAGAGATTTTGCAGTATCCTTCCCCTGCCACATCCACCAAGCCATGCCCACCAAGCCACACCACGCCCACCAAGCCATGCCCACAGAATTAGTAGTATAAAAATTTGAATTTCAGCACTGCTGCATAAGTATTATTAAAACCAAGGTTGGGTGACATATACATTTAATAAGAAGAAAGGAAGGAAGGAAGGAAGGAAGGAAGGAAGGAAGGAAGGAAGGAAGGAAGGAAGGAAGGAAGGAAGGAAGGAAGGGATAGATAGATAGATAGATAGATAGATAGATAGATAGATAGATAGATAGATAGATAGATAGATAGATAGATAGATACACACAGATAAGAACCCTGGAGCCTTGGGATACAATGGTGAGCCATCTGAAACTCCGAGGTTCATATTCAGGAAAGTGGTAGTGATACTACATGCAGCAACTGGGATTAAACTACCTTCTATTTTATTTCTGACAATGTCCTTATGCATTTTTAAAGCTACTCACATTACCTTTAAAATATGCATACCTTAGAGAGCAATGATAATAAAAGTGGTAGCAACAGCATTGTAAAAACATAATAACAGAAGCATTTATTTAAGCAATATAAATGCAGATTACTCCTGTCCATGTTTACTGTCCATGGGAGTAGAACTACAGTATATTTTGAACTGTTCTTCCTGATTTAAATGCAGACTTGGAAATTTTTTTTAAAAAAAAAAATCCATATCTATTTTCACTCATAAATATCCCTGACTTTTTAAATACCTTTTGTATTAATATATGTGGATTAAAAATAACTTGTCCTGTGACTTTATTTCCTTCCTTTCTTTACATTCTCTTATATATGGCTCAGTGCAAGGTTTTGCAAAGAATAACCCCTACCCTTGACCCATGCACAGATCCATGGAGTTTTGATAACAATAACTACTAGTGGTGGGATTAAATTTTTTTTCTACTGGTTCTGTGGGTGTGGCTTGGTGGGCATGGCTTGGCATGGCTTGGTGGGCGTGGCAGGGGAAGGATAGTGTAAAAACTCCATTCCCTCCCCACTCCAGGGGAAGGATACTGTAAAATCTCCATTCCTTCCCCACTCCAGGGTTATGGACCGCCAGCAGCCTGCGGAGCTGACAGTAGAGTCAGACAGTGAGGAGGATGGGGAGGAACGTGGGCCAGTCCTGGAGTCTGGGGAAGGCTCGGATGAGGGCTCTGCATCAGAGGCAGAGATGGGACCAGGGCCATCTGGGAGTGATGCACAGATTCTGGAGCCCCTGGAATTGGTCAGCAGAGTGGCAGAGGAACAGGAGGAGCCTGTTCCTAGTGCACACATGCACAGAGCTGCCAGAAGGCAAAAGCAGCTAAAGCAAAAGGGATGACTTGGAAGCCAGGAGGATCATTGGCCCCTCCCATAAGGCTTAAAAGAGAAACAAAGGCCTTTTGCAGGAAAGTAACATTGCTAACTCTGTTTCCAGTCGGCATCTCTTGTTTGTTTCTGAACTTCATGGGGCTTTGCCAAGTAAGGCCTTTGGCAGGGAGTCAAAGAAGATAAAGGTTGGTGATTATCCTGAAGGACTTCTTCCAAAGGACTTGTTTTGCAACTAATTGGGACTCAGCTGAGAATGAATGTAATTCTCAGCTGTTACAATAAAATAGGTTTGTTTGGGACTAATTGTGTATTGTAATGACTCAGTAAGCCTAGGTCACAAAAGGGGAAGGTTACTGCAAAATCCCCATTTCCTCCCGATCAGCTGGGACTCAGGAGGCAGAGAATAGATGGGGGTGGGGCCAGTCAGAAGTGGTATTTACTGGTTCCCTGAACTACTCAAAATTTCCGCTACCTGTTCTCCAGAACTGGTCAGAACCTGCTGAAACCCACCTCTGATAAGTACTCATTTTTGCATGGAGCTGTCCTTAACATTTTTAAGCGATGTAAAATGAGTGTTTCCTAGACAACAAATTTCTGTTGCTAAGTGAGACAGTTCAGGAAATTTTGCCCCATTTTGCAACCTTTCTTGCCATAGTTCTTAAGTGAATCACTGCAGTTGTTAAATTAGTAACATGGCTGTTAAGTGAATCTGATTTCCCCACTGACTTTGTCAGAAGGTCACAAAAAGTAAAGCCGTGATCGGAGACAAAGCAATGGTCATAAATACGAGTCAGTTGCCAAGCATCTGAACTTTGATCATGTGACCATGGGGATACTGCAATGGCTGTAAGTGTGAAAAACACTCAAAATCGACTGTCTCACTTAGCTACAGAAATTTTGGCCTCAGTTGTGGTCGTAAGTCAAGGACTACCCATAGACATATGCATCTCTGGACACAAAATGCCTGTTCATTGGTCCTTCCTTCCATCTTATTGCCATAAGATTTATCCAGATGGCAAAGGCTGATGAATGGATTAGAATGGCCATCATTCCATATTAGATCCATTATGAATGAAATAGTGCATTTATTTATAGTACATTTACACAGCATTATTTATGGCATGTGTAAATAGACAGATTTATATAGGCTATTCAATCTGCAGGCTAGATCTGATATTCCAGGAAGAGAGAAATCTCATTGGCCCCTGATTACCCCATCCCAATTCAATCCTTATTCTGGAGTTTTATTTAAACAAAACAGGAGTGTTGAATCTTTTAAAAAAAGAATTCCCACTGCATTGTTTTTCTTTTAAGGAAAGGATTCATTTTATATAATTCGGTATATATTTCTTTTCTCTGTTCTTTGATTGAGAATTCAGTACAGATAGTCCTCAATATTCAACCACAATTGGGAGGAGAGTTTCTGCTGCTAAGAAGATGGTTGTTAAGTGAGCCATGCCCAATTTTAAGCCATCGTTGTTAAGTGAATCAATTAAATTGTTGTTAAGATGATCACTTAAATATGAGCCAGCCATGTGAGGCAGCAGCCAAAAATGCTAGTACAATCCTTGGTTGTATAAACAGAGGCATAGAATCAAAATCACGTTAAGTATTAATATTGTTTTATAAAGCCTTCGTAAGGCCAAACCTGGAATGCTGCATCCAGCTTTGGTCACCACATTACAAGAAAGATGTTGAGACTTTGGAAAAAGTTCAGAGAAGAGCAACAAAGACAATTAAAGGTCTGGGAACTAAAACATATGAACGGTTCCAAGAATTGGGTTTGGCTAGTCTAGAGAAAAGGACTAGGGGTGACATGATAGAAGTATTCCAGTATTTGAGGAGCTGCCACAAAAAAAAGGGGGTCAAACTATTTTCCAAAACACCAGAGGGCAGGACAAGAAACAATGGTTGGAAACTAATCAAGGAGAGAAACAACCTGGAATTAAGGAGAAACTTCCTAACAGTGAGGGTAATTAACCAGAACAACAGAAGTTGCCTTCAGAAGTTGCAGATGTTCCATTACTGGTGGTTTTTAAGAAGAGACTGGACAGCCACTTGTCTGAAATGGTTAGATTGGAAGGCCTCCAAGGTCCCTTCCGGCTCTATTCTGATTGATTGAATGAATCATTGCAGTTGTTAAGTAAATCATGCAGCTATTAAAATAATCTGACTTCCCCCATTGGCTTCACTTGTTGGAAGCCAGCTGGAAAGGTCACAACTAGTGATCATATGACCCCAGGACATTGCAACTCTTCTAAATACATGCCGGTTGCCAAGTGCATGGATTTTGACCACATGATCATGGGAATGATCATGTGGCCCAGGAAAGAGCCCGGATAGCTCAACAGACTAAAAGCCTGTTATTAACATTATCAAGGAAAGAGCCTGGTTTAGCTCTGCAGACTAAAGCACCGTAATTAACATCCAGCTGTCTGTAATTATACCAGTTCGAATCTCACCAGGCTCAAGGTTGACTCAGCCTTCCATCCTTTCTAAGGTAGGTAAATTGAGGACCCAGTTTGTGGGGGGCAATAAGCTGACTTTGTATAAAATATACAAAAGTATGAAGGCTATTGCTTAACGCATTGTAAGCTGCCCTGAGTCTCCGGAGAAGGGCGGCATATAAATCTAATTTTAAAAAAATGCTGAAGTGGTTGTAAATGCAAGGACGGGTCACAAGTTACTTTTTTCAGTGCCATTGTAACTCTGAATGGCCAGTAAGTGAATGGTTGTAAACAGTGGTAAAATGTAAAATTTGTTGCTATCGGTTCTGTGGGCTGAAGAGGTTGTAAAAACAATGCTTTTAAAAGCCTCTGATGATCCCAGCTGAGCCACGTGATCATCAGAGGCTTTTTTTTACTTTTAAAAGCATTTTTTCAGCCAAGGAGGTTGTAGAAAAAATGCTTTTAAAAATTAAAAAAAGCCTCTGATGATTGCGCGGCTCAGCCAGGCATGAATTTTTGCTACCAGTTCTCTGAACCACCCGCCTCCATCGCTACTGGATTAGACGATCCGATCCGAACTGGGAGCATTTCACCCCTGGTTGTAAATGAAAGACTAGCTTGAAGAGTCTCTCACTGCAATGCAGGTAGGCTTCCTTACATTTTAACTCTGCTGGTTAGTCAACAATTTAGAATTTTTCTAAAGGAACTCAGTACCTTTAGAATGGGATCCCATAGTTCACAATGTTGGAAAGAACTACTACCATGTTTCCCCCAAAATAAGACCCTGTCTTATATCTTTTGAACCCCGAAATAAACACTTGGCCTTATTTTTGGGGAAGTCTTATTATTTTGGGGTGCGTAGAGTGAGACAGGGCTCCTCTTGCCATCTTACCTGATTTCCAGCTCTGTCTCCCTAACACAAGGAAATGGCGGAGACAGTCTGCACATGCATTTAAATATTTTCGGGGAGGGTTTATTTTGGTGGAGGGCTTATTTTCAGAGGGGGGTATTTTAGTGCATGCGCTCAAAAGCCCAATTGGGCTTATTATCAGGGGATGTCTTATTTTCGGGGAAACAGGGTATTTCTGAATCTTCCACAAGTAGTGGAAATAAGGCTGGTCATTTGTATGAGGAGGTAGAAAATGTGATATTCCTTGTTCAAGATACTTCTGACCACTTGTTCGGGTGTGGCTTATCCTGTGGTCTCCCAAGAAAAATTCCAATCATTAGATTGAGTCTGACACCACCCATCATGGATGTCTCCTGTCCATAGTCCTGTCCACCGTATCTTGCCACATGTCCAAGTGGCAGTAAAGGGCTATGATTTAGGAGTGGAGCGGAGCGGAGCGGAACGGAACGGAACGGAACGGAACGGAACGGAACGGAACGGAACGGAACGGAACGGAACAGAACAGAACAGAACAGAACAGAATAGAATCTGGAAGGGATCTTGGAGGTCTTCTAGTCCTGTTCAAGCAGGAGACCCTATACCATTTCAGACAAGTGGCTGTCCAGTCTCTTCTTAAAAACCTCCAGTGATAAAGCACTCACGATTTCTGAAGGCAAGCTGTTCCACTGGTTAATTGTCCTCACTAGTTAGGAAGTTTCTCCTTAATTCCAGGTTGCTTCTCTGCTTGATTAGTCCCTAACCATTGTTTCTTGTCCTGTCCTCTGGTGCTTCGTAGAATAATTTGACCCACCCCCCTTTCCTTTGCGGCAGCAATTCATTTCTAGCATTCAACAAGTGGAGGCTGGAGTGCTACTCTCACAATTGGACAGGGACAAAGGAGTTTAAATTATAGTTCTCCACCCTGAGGTCCAGACCCTCCAGGGTTCCAGCTTTGTCTCAAGTAATATGTGCCTCTCCCTTGCTGTCTACATTAGTCAGCTATGAGTTTGGGCATTGTGCTCTGTCCAGGACACCCCACCTCAAGAAGAACACAGACGAACTGGAACAAGGATAACAAGGAGGATGAAAATAAAGTAAGGGAAAGAGAATGAAATAATTGGAAGTTTTTAATGTTGGGAAGATAAGACTGATTGGGAGATGACAGCACTTGTCAATGCCTGACAGTAAATGACACAGAAGAAGGTCGGGACCTGTTCTCCTTTGTGACAAACCACGGGACACAAAATAATGAATGTGAGCTATAGAAGTCAGATTCTGATTGAACATTAGAAAAGCCTTCCTAATAATAAGAGCTGTTCATCTGTGGAACCCGTTACCCATTGTGACGCTGTTTCTCCTTCACTCTATTCAAAGAGAAGCTTGGACAGCCATGGACCCACAAATGCTTTTAATTTGGTTTCCTGCACAGAAGGCGATTGGACTCAATAGCCTATAGGGTTCTTTCCAACTTAAAGATTCTCTGCTACACACATCAAAAGAACCGGCTACAGCTGCATAAATCCATTGAAGGCGACACGCTTAACCAGCAAAGGTCAGAATGGGAGACGTCGTTCACATTATTATAGGATGCCGATGGCTTCTTTTCTTGTTCAACTTGGCACAACGTCATTCAATGATGCTTTTATGCCAAAACGGTGCCAGTAAATCAAGATTTTTTTTCTGTTAGTGCCAGGAGGCTGTTCTTCTTTACCACCTGGAAGAAGGGATCGAATGGCAGAGCGGAAAAAAGACTAACATCGCTCAGAGGCTTATCCTACAATGCGGCCCAGAGCCGAGCGTTCAGCCCAGTGATTTGAGGCACTCACTGTTTTTCCTTCACTCCCGCTGCATCCGCCTGCCAGCTTCGTCAAAATTGCTCTCCTTTGCATCAAAGAGGTCACAGCGTTCATATTTTAGTTAAAAGGGAAACATGAAAAATGTCCAACCCAACAGTGCCCTCAATCTGCAATGCTTAATTAATAATGTGGAGGAGAGGAAAACTTTAAAGGGAATTAAATTGAGGCCAAACTGAGGCTGGGGATGGGGAGGGGAGTGCAGCTATTCAGATGCTGCCATTAAACATTAAAAATAATGTAAAGGAAGCTATATATACTCAGCTAAGCTCTGAGACATGAAAAGGTCCCAACGCATCCTCGAGGAACCTGGCGTGCTGTGTTTAATATGTCAATGATTGATGGATGAATTTAAAACATTCTTCTGCATAACTTGGGGAGGAAAGTCTCCTTGCTTATTTGGAAAGGTTGCAAAATTTCCCTGGAAGTATCTGTGCCCAGACCAGTTCAGTTGATGAAGAGCCATAAATTTTGGAGTCAGTAGATACCAATAGCAGAGCTCTTCTTTGCTGTGTATTTCTTACCATAGGGCTTCTGGGTTGATAAACAGTTTATAACTATCCAACTATCCACCTGGAACTGTTTGGCTTACAAACAGTTGTACTCTTAATAAGATCCACCTGGAACTATCCATGGTGCTGAATGAAGCTAAGCTCTACGCTTTGATCTTTCTGCCACCTCGTTGGGACCATCATCTAAAATAGCAATAGTAATAGCACTTAGATTTATATACAGCTTATAGTGCATTACTGTTCCTTCTAAACTGTTTATGGAGTCAGCATATTGCCTCCAACAATCATTTTACCAACCTTGGAAGGATAGAAGGCTAAGTCAACCTTGAGCTGAAGAAGCTTCTGGGATGAGAAGCGAAATGTCTTGAAAGAAAAACCAGAAAGTCCAGTTGCCTCTTGAAAAAGCACTTTTGAGACAATCATGACCTGGATGACTGAGAATCTCCATAGACATTCAACTTTGAGCTGCTCAGGATCAAACTGCTGTTTCTGGTGTAGTTCCTACTGCTCAGTATTGTTATAGAGATTAGTGAGCTGGTAGTAAAAACATGCTGAGTTTTTAAAATTAAAAATAGAATAAAACAATGTCAACATATTCAAGGAGTCAGTCTGTCTGGATGTCTGTCTGTCTGTCTACCTACCTACCTACCGATATCTATATTTTCCTGTCTGTCTGTCTGTCTGTCTGTCTGTCTGTCTGTCTGTCTGTCTGTCTATCTATCTATCTATCTATCTATCTATCTATCTATCTATCTATCTATCTATCTATCTATCTACCTACCTACCTACCTACCAACCTACCTACCAATATCTATATCTTTCTATCTATCTATCTATCTATCTATCTATCTATCTATCTATCTATCTATCTATCTATCTTCTAACTATCTATCTACCTGCCTATCTACCTACCTATCGATATCTATCTATCTTCCTATCTATCTATCTACCTACCTACCTACCGATATCTATATCTTTCTATCTATCTATCATCTATCTATCTATCTATCTATCTATCTATCTATCTATCTATCTACTATCTAACTATCTACCTACCTATCGATATCTATCTATCTTCCTATCTATCTACCTACCTACCTACCTACCTATCTACTTACCTATAGCTATATCTCTTTCCTTCTTTCTATCTATCTATCTATCTATCTATCTATCTATCTATCTATCTATCTACTGTATCTCTGCCTATCTACCTACGCCCATCTGTCTAATCTCATCTCATCTATCTAAATGAAACCCCAACATGTTTAATCTTTGTATGGTCCCAGGGTATTCATTGTCTTTCATATTTGAGTTACAGTATTTGGGAAAAACGCATCTGAATTATTTCATCAATAATAGCCACCACTTTATCAAATAAATTTAGCAAATACAAAATTAGCACAAGAGGAACTGTGTTCATTTGGGTTTGTCCTCTTTTGATTTCCACCCAGAGTACTTCAGAAAAAGGGTCAGGAAAAGCAACCTGGATTAGCATAGATCTTTAAACAAATAAAAGTCGTTCAGCTTTTATGTAGGTTGCCTGGCTGTGATAATCAGTCTTCTTTTCAAAAGTGACTAAGTTTTGTTCCTTCCTTTATTACCTTAAGGCTAGACAAATGTACAAATGTCCCATTAAGATGTTATAGATGTGGAGTAACCTAAAATTTTGAAATGTATAGGTTAAATTTTGTTTATTAATTTATGAAAGGGATTTTGTTTTAATTGGTGCCATAGCACATCTTGTATTTACAGCAAAAATTACACTGAAATAGAATCACAGAGATGGAAGAGACAGTATGGGTCATATAATCCAACCCTCTGCAATGTGCAGTAAAACAAACCACTCTAGCTGGGAGTCCAGTTGTTTGCTGTGGACCTTCACACATTTTTTAAAAAAAAAAACCTCCCGTGATGAAGAATTCACAACCATAAGTAGAATATTTCACTGTTGCTACCATCAGGAATGTTTTTCCTTTAATTGAAATCAAGGTAGCTATAGCTACAATTATGTCTCCTATCTCACAGTTTACAGGAGTAGATTTCTTCCTGTGTTGTCATCTCTTCCTTCCCAGATTTCAGACTTTTGATTCACTTCACAGGTATGAGGAGCTTACTTGGAATTTTGAGAGATGCTGTGGACCTTCTCACAAATTGCCTACCATGTGAGCTTCCTCATGGCAGCCACAAGGGACACCAAACTAATCACAAACACTGATTTGCATGGTTGTTCTCTTCCAGTTTATTTTTTCTCCTCATTTGAATCTGTGTTCTTCAAAACAAAGACAGGAGAAATTCAGATTTACAGATTAACAGAGTTGGAAGGGACCTTGTGGTCATCTAGTCCAACCCCCCCCCCCTGCCCAAGCAGGAGACCCTTCACCATTTCTGACAAATGGCAGTCCAATCTCTTCTTGAAAGCCTCCAGTGATGAAGCTCCCATAACTTCCCACAACTTCCTAAGGCAACTTCTGTTCCATAGGTTGATTGTTCTCACTCTCTCACTCACTCACCCACTCACAATTGAATTTTAAAAAACCCTTTATTGTCAGAGTACATGTGTACAATGAGATTGGCTGAGTCTCCCTTCATGCCTTCCCACAACACAATACAACTCACAGTGAAAGACAAAAAAAATCCCTAGCCGAGTGAATCCTACTAACAAACAACAAACCAGATTGTAACCACCCATCCATCATTTTATTTCCAAGAACAGCCTTAAGGGATCTATTGGACTTTCAAAACTATAAAGACAAGGCTAAAAGCCAGAATCTTGCATTCCTGGACAGCCTCCCAATTTTTAAACATTAAAATGAATTTTTTAAACATGAAAAGTTACACAAAGAGTGTTAGGAGGAAGCAAGGTGGCTGAGGGAATAGTGCTGTCTATGATTGATATATTGAAATCCAACTATAAACATTGGTGTGGGTTTTTTTGTTTTTTTTTTTTACAAAAAGCATGAGAAGCAGGATTAGTCCGTGAGAAAAAGCAAAACACACATTAGCTTTATGGGATGGATCCAAATGTGACAATGTGAGCAAAATTTCAAGATCTCCTGAGATTTTTATCAGGCCAGAGCAGAGTTTCTCAGTCTTGGCAAATGTAAGATGTGTGAATTTGAACTCCCAGAATTCCCCAGCCGGCATGAGAAAATGGTGGGCTAGAGGCTAAAGAAAAAGAGAGGAAAACAGGGAGCTGTAGGCTTCAATTCCACATGGATGTATTGGGAGATACGGCTCCAGGAATTCAAAGGGATGAATTTCCAAGGTGACATATACAGGTTGTAACTGGAGAGTGGCTTTAAAACTGAAAATAAATTTTATGAGAAGAGACTGTCTGGGGGCTATCACATTAAGCCATAATAAAGAGTTCATTTTGGGGTTAGTTTAACATGGTGAGTGAGAACCAGAAATTTACAGTTCAACAGGCTGTACGAAAGCATCCAATTGAAATGTATTTCATAAACCACATTTGTAAAAGCCATGGCTTGACACCATGAGTGAACCCAAACCCAGCTCACTTTTCAATAGGACAGCATAGCATTTTATGCAAAATTCAGTCCTGTAGATGCATTTCTAAGTCGGAGTAGATGTAGCCCAGAAGATTTAAAAGCGATCCTTTTATAAGTGGTTTAAAAGTGGTTTTTATGGGATTCCCCTTTCCCTTTGATGGGCAAAGCTGAACGGCGCTAAAGAATATGAAATAATATTTACTGGCAAGCAGAAGAAATCCATTATGAAAAAGAATGACAAGGAACATCATAAGAAAAATAGTAATTAAAATGCAGATTTAGTTTGTTTTTAAGTCCTGGGTGTTGTAAAGCAAAGACGATAGTGCTTTAGACAGACAATAGTGCTTAAAAAAGAAAGTCTGTAAGCAGACTGTGAATGAAACTAAGATAGGCGTGTATAAATATGATTTCTAGACATGAGCATTCAGAATTGGTTTTTAGAATAACAGAGTCGGAAGGGACCTTGGAGGTCTTCTAGTCCAACCCCCTGCTTAGGCAGGATTCAGACAAATGGTCATTCAATCACCTCCCAAAAACATCTTGTGCGCCTATGAGATCTGTAAGAGAATTCAATCCTTTCCTTCTGGTAGATCTGGGCTGCCATTTTCAAGTGCCCTCAAAAGAAGGAAATAGACCAAAAAAGGAGATGAGAGGAAGATTAAAAAATTCCATACATGTGACTGTACCTAGTAATGGGTGCAGATGTAAAAATGATTGTGATAATGCAGTGGTCAGCAATCCTTTTTGTCTTTATCCAACAATCACCCTCAATGGCCAAATACGCCACCCCTCTGCCCACAAAGCTATGCGTAAAAAAGATGCGGAGACTCTAGAAAGAGTGCAGAGAAGAGCAACGAAGATGATGAGGGGACTGGAGGCTAAAACAGATGAAGAACAGTTGCAGGAACTGGGTATGTCTAGTTTAATGAAGAGAAGGACTAGGGGAGACATGATAGCAATGTTCCAATATCTCAGGGGTTGCCACAAAGAACTAAGGAGAAATTTCCTGACAGAAGAATTAATTGGTGGAACAACTTGCCTCCAGAAGTTGTGAATGCTCCAACACTGGAAGTTTTTAAGAAAAGATTGGATAAACATTTGTTTGAAATGGTGTAGGGTTTCCTGCCTAAGCAGGGGGTTGGACTAGAAGACCTCCAAGGTCCCTTCCAACTCTGTTATTCTATCCCATTCTATCCTATCCTATCCTGTCCTATCCTATTCTATCCTATTCTCTCACCAAAGAGCATGAACTTTCAATGCTCACCTCTTTTATGCAATTGCAAAACCATTCAAAACATATAGCGTTTAATAACTTTGCCCTAAGTTCACATAAATTACAGAAAGACTCCCTTGTGTTTGACACTTGGTGATAGTGTAGTGGAAATGGCTGGCTTCCTTTCTGATAAGATTTTTATTATCTATATTATTTTCCACTCTGGTCAATCAGTCCTATAATCTTACATGATCTCCATCCTAAAACTAATGAGGTCTTGGTCCACTAAGCTTCTGAGATCAGTCAAGGCTGGTTAGGTAGTACCATCTATCGAGGCAAAAACTACATATAGGTAATCCTCAACTTACAACGGCAATTGAGACCAGAATTTCCATTGCTAAGTGATGCAATCATAATGTGAGGGTATGCAAGAGGCACTGGTCAAGAAGGGAATTCCAAGGACTACCATTCAGTGGCATCATAACATCAAACGGTTTGCTGGTTTGGTTATAAATCTACGTGCATTTAAGGTCAGTTTTGAAAGGTCTACAGTCATCATTTTGGGCTATAAGAAATGCCATGTTGTCAACCCTTGCTATTGTCTAAACCCATGATGGTGAACCTATGGCACGCATGCCACAGATGGCATGCGTAGCCATATCGGTGCACACGTGAGCTCAGCTCAGCTGATTTTCAGGCCTTCTGGGCCTACCAGAAGTAGGAAAACAGGCTGTTTCCTGCCTCCGGAGGGCCTCGGGTGGGGGAGGCCCATTTTTTGCTGTCCCCAGGCTCCAGAGCCTTTCTAAGAGTCTGGGGACAGCAAAAACGGCCTTTCCCACCCACCACCTCGAGGCCCTCCGGAGGCAGGAAACAGCCTGTTTGCCAACTTCTTGTGGGAACAGAAGGCCCGTTTTTTGCTGTCCTCAGGCTCCAGAGCCTTTCTAGAAGTCTGGGGAGGGTGAAAACAGCCCCCCCCCCCCCGAGGCTTTCTGGAGACCAGAAACAGCCAGTTTGCCAACTTCTGGTGGGACCGGGCCATTTTCAGCCTCCAGAGGGCCTCCAGGGAGGGTGGGGAAGGCCATTTTCACCCTTCCCAGACTCCTAGAAAGGCTCTGGAGCCTGGGGAGAGAAACAACAGGCCTACCTGGTCATTGTGTGCCAGGTGAAGGGAGGGGAGTGTGGGTGGGTCGCATGCGCATGTGTGGGGTTAGAGTACATAAAATTATGGGGTGTGGGCACACACACTTGTGATACAAACCCACCGCTCCCACTGCTCCTGGCACGCAAGGGCAAAAAGGTTAGCCATCACTGGTCTAAAGAGAAGTGGAAAACAATATCAACACAAAAACGTATGAGCATGTCTCACAAGTTCAATGTCCCATCCAGGTACAAAGGCTTTTCATTCCATTCCTCAAGAAGATTAAGACTTCGGCATTTCCTTCAAAGGAAAAGAGACATTCAAAGAAATTCTTAGAAATGGAAATGAAGGCAACGTTCTCTTTCTAGCCTTAGTTACAAAGGGCCAAGGGATTTGTATGAAAGTTGACTCTTTCACTACATAAGCCTCTCTCCAGGGATTTGCAAACAGACTGCCTGGCTTCCTATATTTCCACTGAATTCCCAGAGAAAACCTTTGGTCAGGAGACAAATCCTCTCACAGCACTTTTTCAGTAGTAATACTGATCTCACTTCCAAGAGGGAAGACTCCTTTTTGAGAAATTGCCGAAGAATTCCACCTTTCCCCTGAAATTGAGAAAAAAAACATCCCCTTAACATCTCTTCTTTCTTTTCTTTTTCTTTTTGCATTTTTAAATTTAGTTGTCTGAAACAGAATGCAGGTAGTCCTCAACGTACGACCACAATTGAGCCCAACCTTTCTGTTGTTAAGTCAGACATTTGTTAAGTGAGTTTTGTCCCATTTTACGACCTTTCTTGCCACAGTTATTAAGTGAATCATTGCAGTTCATCGGTTAGTAACTCAGTTGTGAAGTGAATCTTGGATTCCCAACTGACTTTGTCAGGTTGCAAAAGGAGATCATATAACTTTGGGACACAGCAATGGTCATAAGTACGAGTCACGGTGGCTCAGTGGTTAGAGTGCAGTACTGCAAGCGACTTTTGCTGACTGCCAGCTGACTGCAGTTCAGTAGTTCGAATCTCACCAAGCTCAAGGTTGACTCAGCCTTCCATCCTTCTGAGGTGGCTAAAATGAGGACCCAGATTGTTAGGGGCAATAGCCTGACTCTGTAAACCACTTAGAGAGGGCTGTAAAGCACTGTGAAGCGGTATATAAGTCTAAGTGCTATTGCTATTGCAGGCTAACTCTGCCCACTGCCAAGAGTTCAATCTTAACCAGCTCAAGATTGACTCAGCCTTCTATCCTTTTGAAGTTAGTAAAATGAGAACCCAGATTGTTGGGGGCAATATGCTGACTCTGAAAAGCACTGTGAAGCGGTATATAAATCTAAGTGCTATTGCTATTGCTAAGTATGAACCAGTTGCCCAGCATCTGAATTTTGGTCACATGATCTTGAGGATGCTCCAAAGGTTGTAACTGTGAAAAAATGGTCATAAGCCACTTTTGTCAGTGCCGTTGTAACTTTGAACAGTCACTAAATGAACTGTGGTAAGTCAAGGACTACCTTGACTTGGTGGTAATAGTAGTATTACCACCAAATCAAGGTACAATACAATAATAGTATTGGACTAGTCCAATACAATAATAGTATTGGACTATTCTGTACAACACTGCAATGTCTGTATGTATGTACGCTAACAGCAATATTATACTGATGGATTAGAGAACAAATAAAAGTATACGATATCATCAAGAGAGTAAAAGAATTGCAATGGAAATGGGCTGGTCACAGAGCAAGATTTACTGATGCCAGGTGGACCAAGGCAGTCATAAAATGGATCCCACTTCATAAAAAGGGCCCACAAAAGAGACCTAAAACAAGATGGATCAATGACATCAGCAAGTATTGTTGGCCAGACTGGCAAAAGAAAGCTCAGGGCTGTATTGGTTGGAAACATGAGGAAGACACCTTCATCCTGCAATGGATAAACAATGACTAAAATGATGGCTAAAATTGTCAAATGATGCTAAAATTCATGACTGGAAAAACATGATAACGAAGTCAGCCAATTGGGAACTGGGACAGACTGGAGCCAGGGCGTGTCTTAGACTGCAGCTTCTGATTCTGTGCAGAGAATTGAAATTGGAACTATTCAGAGTGAGTGTGTGTTAAACTCTCTGCTGTACTCTGTGTGTATGAACATGTTCTGCTGATCTGAGCTGAAGAAACAATGGTATTGTAAATACTTCATGTGTTATTATGAATATAAAGAAGTTAATGAATCAGTTTGTGTGTGCTTCTGGATTTGATTTTTGCAAGAAACTCTAACAGAAATGGCTAAAATGATGATACATATTGTATAAAAGTCTGCACAGTTTAATAAAGAACCCCAGAGAAACAAAGCAAGAGGGGAAAAATCATGCTAAGCTTTCCTAAAGAAGGCAAAAGGAAAACATAAAAGGACCAGCTCTCTAAAAGCAAAACGAAATAGGACAACTAAACTAAATTAACTCAAAAAAGAATAAAACCAATCCCATGACTACATTATATCTACGGGCAGCCCTTGACTTACAACTATTTGAACATTTAATGACCTTTGAAGCTTTAATGGCCTCAGAAAGGATGCTTTATGGCCTATAAAGCAGTCATGATAAAATGTCATGCTATCCCCCTGTGGTCACATGACCGGATTTCAGGTGCTTGGCAGCCTAGTATTTACAACTGGTTGCAGTGTCCCATGGCCACATGACTGTGATTTGCAATGACTGTAGTCGGTTTCCTGAGTTTTTTTTTTTTGTCAGTTCAGGAGAATGGATTTGTTTATTGATCATATGATTCACACTTACAACCACATGATTTGCTCAGTGGTGGGATTCAAATAATTTAACAACCGGTTCTCTGCCCCAATGACCTGCTCAGTGGGCATGGCCAGGGGGTGTGACAGGCAGCACTCAGCCTCTTACACCCTCCCTGGGAGCAAAAACAGGCTGGGGGGGGGACATACCGCCCCCACTATACCCCGTTTTGGGGCTAGAAGCACAGGTGGGATTCAGCCAGTTTGCACCTATTCGGGAGAACCGATTGTTATCTTTCTAAGCAGTTTGGAGAACTGGCTGTTGGAAGAAATCTTATTTTGTTTTTTCCCACTTTACAGGGCTAACCCTGTAAGGAAGACAGGAAGGAAACATTGTGGTATTGTTTCTAGACGAATTTTTTTTGCCCTGCTTACAGAAACTGCCTCTCTGGTTAACCCTTATTACACTGTAACAGCTAAGGTGAAGCGCCCATCGACGTGAGTGATGTTGAGTTGGCCATGCCCACACAATCACATGACCACCGAGCCACGCCTACCCAGCTGGTCTTTAGGGCAGAGAACCGGTTGTTAAATTATTTGAATCCCACCACTGCCTAGGAGGCCTCCCTGAAGCCTCCTGGGAGTGAAAATGGGCCTAGGAGGCCTCCCTGCACTTACCTGGGAGCCAAAATAGGGTACATGAGGACTCATGGAAGGGGCAGGGCAGGAAGGTGTGGGGCCAGCCAGCAATTTAACTACTAGTTCACCTGAACTGGCCCGAACCGGCTGAATCCCACCACTGGATTTGCTTAACAATTACCGCAAAAAGGTTGAAAAAATTAGGTCCAGTCACGAGTGTGCCTTGATCTACAACTACAACAACTGATGCCTGAAATTCTGGTCCTAATTGCGGTCAATTGAGAATAACCTGTACTTCCATTTATCTCAATTTCTTAAAATGGTACAGCTATCTTCATTTGCAACGTTATTTTTAAACAAAGAATCGAACAAGGGCCCACACAGTGCTGTCTAGTCTGGCCTCTCGCTTAGCACAAAGCTAATTCAAAGAGTCAACTTGTCCGCAGAAAGATATCAAACGGCTACTCGTAACCAACTCTGATTTTTAAGCTGGATTGTCCCTTCAGGTTGCAAACTGCCCCCGGTACAGAAGATGACATCTGAGAATGTTTGGCTGCAGAGTTTCTGCAATAGCCTTGAAGTATCATTTTAAATTACCTCAAATGTCTGGAGAACAATATTATGGCAGCATCTTTATCATACCGTCAGGAAGCTCCCTCTGTAGATTCCAATAATAAACACAACGGGTGGACTTCTTCAGCAGGTTCAGAGACAGTATGGGAGGAAAAAAGGCTTAGGAAAATAAAAGAGCTTAGCACAGCACGATTCGGTTCCCTTACAATGGACAGCAATTTGTTCAGTCGGAAATTCTTTTTCCTAGTTCTTTTCTTTCTTTCTTTTTTCTCCGTGGCTTCATTATTCTCACCCGTAAGAATCTCGCATGAAAGGTTTTGAATCCTTGGACACAGAGGGAATTTTGGGGGGGGGGGGGGTTGGAAGAGGCCTGATTATTGCCGAGAACAAATTTGCACTTGTTCAAAATTGTTGGCAAATCTGAAATACCCTTTCCCGAGAGAATAATCTGCAAAATGATACTTCCTCGCCTCTCCAGTCATGATCAGAGGGAAGAATTTTGTAAAGGGCTATAGAGAGAACTATAGAATAGAATAGAATAGAATAGAATAGAGTAGAGTAGAGTAGAGTAGAGTAGAGTAGAGTAGAGTAGAGTAGAGTAGAGTAGAGTAGAGTAGAGTAGAATAGAATAGGGGAGGGGAGGGGAGGGGAGGGGAGGGGAGAGGAGAGGAGAGGAGAGAGAATAGACTAGACTAGACTAGTCTAAATTGAACTAATAAACTAAAGATATAGAATAGAATAGAATAGAATAGAATAGAATAGAATAGAATAGAATAGAATAGAATAGAATAGAATAGAATAGAATAGAATAGAATAGAATATGGTTGTCCAGTCTCTTCTTAAAAACTTCCAGTGTTGGAGCATTCACAACTTCTGGAGGCAAGTTGTTCCACTGATTAATTGTTCTAACTGTCAGGAAATTTCTCCTTAGTTCTAAATTGCTTCTCTCCTTGAGTAGTTTCCACCCTTTGCTTATTGTCCTGCCCTCAGGTGCTTTGGAGAATAGCTTGGCTCCCTTTTATTTGTGGCAGCCTCTGAGATATTGGAACACTGCTATCGTGTCACTCCTAGTCCTTCTTTTCATCAGACTAGACATACCCAATTCATTGTCCATCCCATTACAAATAGTAACAGTAATAGTAACAGAGTTGGAAGGGATCTTGGAGGTCATCTAGTCCAACCCCCTGCTCACACAAGAGACCCATACTAGGAATTTGAACTGCCAAACTCCTGACCTTTCTGATTGACAAGCTCAGTGCCTTAGCCACTGAGCCACCTAGCCAGGGTAAATATGTGAGGACCACCTGTACTGAGTTTCAGCAGTAATGCACACCTGTACAGACATTCCCAGAGCTCACAGATTATTTTTAAAATAAGGCATCAGTTCTGAGATATCATTATGTTGATAACATGGTTCCTGTTCCTATTACAGTGCTCTATTCTTGAGAGCAGTTTTGCTTCAAGATAATTTGAAATAGGTTTCAAAAAACCATAACATGCAGTGGAATTCGTCTCAAATCAACCCAAGGTTTTCATTCAAGGCACAAATGATCAGGCTCAAATTATCCTACATATTATATAAAGACCCAGCTCCAGGGGTGGGTTCTAATTTTTTTTACTACCGGTTCTGTGGGCGTGGCTTATTTTGTGGGTGTGGCTTGATGGTCATGTGACAATTCTTTCGGATTTAGCAGAGGTACTGGTCTACCAGGCTTTTAACTGCTTGCAGAGCTGTACCGGTCTACTCATTTGTTTTGGGAGGCACCGGTCTACCACCACACTGCCTTTTAACACTGATCAGCTGTAGGGCAGCCCTTTGAAGCCCTGTGGCAAGAGTTTAAACAGTTTTTTTCCTTCTAGCCGATCAGCTGGGACTCGGGAGGCAGCGAATAAATTGGGAGCGGGGCCAAATAAAAGGTAAGAATAACGGGGGCAAGGGGGCAGCTCCTGAACAAAGAGAACCAGTTCGGTGATGTCATATCGTCACTGCTACCAGCTCAGCCGAACCGGGAGGAACGCACCAATGCCCAGCTCTCTGGAGAAGGCTCTAATGTTGGGATAGATGAAGAAGAGAATGACTAGGAACAAAGTGGAGAGATTGAATTACAGTGGAAACGGGAGCACCCTTGAAAGACCTGAAGGGCCAGACTAGGGCAGATGGTCATAGGGAAGGTCAACCTATGTGTTCCGTAAGAGTCATCACCAGCTTGATGGCAGATAATCATTCAGTGTAAAGAAGGAGGAAGGAAGAAGGAAGACGAGTACCAAGGTGGATGGACTTAGTTACAGTGATGATGTATATGACTAGAAGACGTCCAAGGTCCCTTCCAAATCTGTTATTCTGTTCTGGTTTGTTCTGGTCTTTCAGGATTTCCAGTCAGGGGTGGGCTCCTGGGGGTTTGGCAGGGTTTGGGCCAACATCTAGCCAAGGATCACTGGGGTTCAGCGAACTCCCAAATGCCATCCCTGGCTGGCCCCTCCCCCCCACCCTCCCCTCCCAGGAGTCTCCATGCAGCCCGTTCATCATTCCAAGTAAGTGCAGAGGCCAAGTGGAGGGTCTGGGAGGGCAAAAAACGGGCCTACCAGAGGTTCTGGAAGTCCGGAAATTGGCCTGTTTCTGGCCTCCAGAGGGCCTCCAGATCACGGGGGATGCAGTTTTCGCCCTCCGGGAGGTTTAAGGAAAGCCACAGGATCCTGGGGAGAGCAAAAACCACCCCCCACACCATGGTGCAGGTGGCCAACTAGGCTACATCCATCATGGCCACACTCACCCAGCAACAGGGCAGCAAACCCATTACTAAAGGAGCTGAAGCCCACCCCTGCTTCTTGTACAACCCCATGCTCAAGCAGAAAACCCTATACCATATGAGACAAATGGCTGTCAAACTCTTAAAAAAAACCTCCAGTGATGGAGCACCCACAACTTTCCAACAATTATTTTCTCCTTGATTACTTTTCAATCATTGCTTCTTGCCCTGCCCTCAGATGCTTTGAACAATAGGTTGACCCCCTCTTCTTTGTGGCAACCCCTCAAATATTGGAAGACTGCTATCACGTAAACCCTAGTCCTTCCTTTCATTAAACTAGACATACCCAATTCCTGCAACCATTCCATATGTTTTAATCTCCAGTCCCCTAGTCATCCTTCTTGGTCTTCTCTGCACTCTTTCTAGAATTCAAGTGAGGGTTATAAATCTATGGAGATTCTCAGTCATCCAGGTCATGGTTGTCCCAAAGGTGCAAAGATGAACAGCCTTCGAATGGTGTGGGAGTATGAGCAGATTTCCAGGAAAAAAAATTATAAACTACAAGAGCCATTTGCACTACTCAAGTGACCCTGAAGACACAGATGAACCTCCAAGTGCTCCAATGACCCTCTAAAAGGATGCAAATGACCAGCTGCCTGCAAGGAATATAAATCCTTCCATTCCCCACCATCCAGTCAGAGCTGAAGAAGCTTCTTGGATGAGAAGCGAAATGTCTTCAAAGGAAACAACAGGAAAGTCCAGGTGCCTCCTGAAAAAAACACCTTTAAGTGAAGGTTATATTGTCATGGAGAAAATCTATATGATCATTAAGAATTGATACCAGCTTGATGGCATATGATCAATCCACTGATTAATTAGTTAACTAATTGAATTGAAACTGTTGAGAGCCAGTATGTTTAGAGTTTAAGATAGATATTGTCTCAGCACTGGGGAGACCCAGGTACAAATACACCCTCAGTATCAGAAACCTCTGAGGTGGGTGACTGAATAGGAAATGGGACAGAAATCAAATGAACTGTGCTTCCCTACCAGATTTGTTTGTTGGCAAGAATAGAAAATGGAAAATGGAAATGTTAGGGCAAAATGAGTTTCTTGTTTATGATTTCTTACTTTTGACTAATTGGAAATTGTTGCCAGCAATGTTCTCTTTAAGCCACACAAAGATCAGGATTGCTCTCCAATAAAACAAACCTCAACGCTCCTATCCATGGAAGATTCTGGAAATGTTCGAGATATTTGAACATTTGAAATAGTTGCCATGGGTCTTAAGCGGCTCTCCATTTTGATAAACAGATTATTTTCATGGGGCCAAAGAGACTGATTGATACCTGAGCAAAAGGATCCTATGATGATCCTTTCCTAGATAGATCTCTCCCATATTTATTTATTTAATTTATAAGCTGCCCATGTCACTGCCTAAAGTGACTTTGGACCACCATGTTTCTGAGGGAGGTTTTCTATCCCAGTTGAGAAGAAAAGATAAGCTTAAAAAAATTCATTGGGAGAGGCAAAGAGAGAGAAAGAAACTAAAAAAGAAACTATCATTGTGAGGTGGACAAAAACCAGAAAGAATTTTATGCGGCCTATTTCTTAAAGTACACAGGTCCAAAAGATTGATCAAATGCTCTTTATTCTTCATTCTGAACTTTCCTCTGTATTTTCCAATGCTGAATTTAGAAAATATCACTATACTGGAGGAAATAAATACGTTTCCAGAGAGAATACATACCCATCTATCCCCCAAAACCCTTAAAGCAGTGTTTCTCAACCTTAGCCACTTTAAGATAAATGGACTTCAACTCCCAGAATTCCCCAGCCACCACCCTTGCTGGCTGGAGAATTCTGGAAGTTGAATTCCATTCATCCTAAAGTTGTTAAGGTTGAGAAACACTGCTTCAAAGGAAAACACTGAGGGGAAAAAAGAAAAGTTTATTGGAGAAAAGGGAACGAGGTGGCACAGACGCTTAATGACACGGGAACTGTTGGCTAGAAATGGTCTGCATCCAGAAGTTTGAGCCCAGCTCCGTGAGATGGAGTGAGCTCCCATCACTCAATCCCTAGCTCCTGCCCACCCAGCCATTTGAAAGCATGCAATCTTGCAAGTGGGTACCACTTTGGTGGGAAAAAATTGTCAGGGTAATGATTTAAGAGCTGACCAGCTGCTACGATGATGTAATGCTGGGAATGAGTCAGCAAGGTTTTTTAACTGATATCACTTTAAGAGCCTCTAATAAGAAGAGGCCCTATTGGGGCATTATCTCTCTGTGTGTGTGTGCTTCCGTGCTGTGATTGCTAATTGCTGTTTGTTTGAGGTCTGACTAAAGTACATGAATGTATATATTCTTTGTAGATAAAACCACTATTTAAAGACAAACCTCTGTTTACTGTATTTGCTCCTGGGTTGTCTCACATAGTCACACTGTGCGCACTCTGACAAAAACCTAGCTGTGTTTGTGTGTGTGGAGAGTGGAAGATGGCACTTGGCCAGATGCAAGGTATTCTGGAGTGAGCAATGTGAGATTGGCAGAGGAACCTAGAAGAACCAGCAACCTGAGCACCACTAGTTAATAGGTATAAAACTAGTTCACACACACACACACACACACACACACCACAGTGCACTCAGGTTAGGCACAGTGGTGGGTTGCTACCAGTTCTCCACGGTTCTTGCGAATTGGTAGTGGAAATTTTGAGTAGTTCGGAGAACCAGTAAATACCACCTTTGCCTGGCCCTGCCCCCAATCTATTCACTACCTCCCAAATCCCAGCTGATTGGCTAGAAGGGCTCACTTGACAAAGAAGAGGAAAAAAAACCCCAAGACAACGTAGGTGTTAGCATTTCACACTGCATTTATTCTAATGCTGACATAAGAAGGAGAAGCGGAGGCATCTGGAAAGGGACTGTTCACCTACTTTTTTTCCCTAGAGAGAATATCACCTAGGAGATGGGATGGGAGGGGGGAAATTCCTTTGAGTGGGAGCAGTAGATTAGGGGCAGAGTCACTGGGAAGATGGCCAATGAGTGCAGAGGAGTGGGGAGAGGAAAAGGAGGGGTTTTGGCTGAGGAAGCCAGAGTTGGCTGCGATGAGTTGGAGTAGAATGTTCGTGCTTAATAAATAAGAGTTTTTTTCATCAAAGACTTTGTTTGAAATGCAATTTGTTTGAGACGACTTTGAAACCTGACAGAAGGTTTCAATTGAGAAGCCAAGAAGCCTCCCAACTGTTCAGCTGGAGCCGATCCGCTCCTTGTAAACCACTCGGTGGTGGCTGTTGTGTTCTGCCGCTGAACACGTGTTAAGGAAGAAGTTGATTGGCCCTGCTTTCCAGCGGGAGAGTCTAGCCACGCGATTGGTTGAGCCCCTGACAGCTCGGGTATAAAAGAGCCATGAGCAATGGAGCGATTGCTCTTTCACTCCCTATCTCTCTCACTTCTTGTTAATTAGTTCAGTTCAGAATAAAGAGTTTTTAGACCGTTCAGTCGCATCCTCTCCTTATTGCCTGTTGTTCTGAACTAGAACAATGGTAGATTGGCAATTGAGGCCAAGCTGCAATTAAGGCCAAGATGTTCTCGGTGGTGGCAGAGCAGCAAAAAACTGTTTAAACTCTTGCCGCAGTGCTTCAAAGGGCTGCCCTACAGCTGATCAGTGGTAAAAGGCAGTGTGGTGGTAGACCAGTGTGCTCCAAAAACAAATGGGTAGACCGGTACGGCTCTGCAAGCAGTTAAAAGCCTGGTAGACCAGTACCTCTGCTAAATCCTAAATAATTGTTTGTCACATGACCATCAAACCACGCCCACAAAATAAGCCACGCCCACAGGACCGGTAGTAAAAAAAAATTAGAACCCATCCCTGGTTAGGCGCACAAGTGCCAAACAGAATGAACTAGCAATCTAGGCTGTCAGAACTGTATTGTGTCT
Organism: Masticophis lateralis; assembly: GCA_030761175.1. Lineage (NCBI taxonomy): Eukaryota > Metazoa > Chordata > Lepidosauria > Squamata > Colubridae > Masticophis > Masticophis lateralis. The sequence goes on from JAUDYJ010000001.1 coordinate 14,395,364, forward strand.
GGCATGTGTATATTTCCCTGACATTGCATGCTATACGCTTAATAAATAAATATTGGAGAAAGCACATTCACTCTAAAATCACATTTCTATTGCCTTATTTTTAATGGCAGTTAAATAAAATTATGGAAGGAACAGCCCAGAAGTGTGGATCTCTATCATGCAAATGTTGTTGAATTCGAAGACCCAACTTCCCTCACTACAGACCAATCAGTCTGGGCTGATGGGAATTGGAATAGCCCATGGAAAGGTTAGCCCTGTTCAGTGGGGATTGCTACCAGTTTGCTCTGGATCTGGTGAACCGGTAGCGGCGGTGGTGGGAAGTTCTGCCCACCTGCCCGGACATCTCTGCGCATGCGCAGAAGCTTCTGCACATGTGCAGAAGTGTTGCGTGCGTGGACGAGCATGTGCGCCCCCATGAGTGAACTGATACCGACTGGTAGTGACTACTGGCCTTGTAGATGGGATGGCTAACCCAACTGTATTTGTAAATGTGAAGGTTGTTAGAAACAACATGTAAAAGAAAAGATAGGCTTGGAGTTGGCTTTTTCTTTGCACCTAAATTTCAATTTCAATAATAAGTCCTTTAACAGAGGCAGAGATGACGCCTTAAAGCTTAGCCTTTCCAAATTAAACAATGATTCCAAAATGGAAAACAATCTCAATGCAGGATCCTACCTGTAGAATTTTCTTGTACTAGATATCTGCAGACTTTCAATCAAGTCGGAAAGACAGCTTGTAAGGCCCAAATAGAATCCCATATAAGCCAATTTATTTCCCCAACAATTGTGTCTGTCCTTGGAGGTTTTGAAATGAAGCCAAGCAGAGCCAGCCAATTTTCCAGAAAGGGCTTCTTCTGGTGGGTCTGAGAAGCTCTTAGACAGATAACAGTCCCTGGAGAACTTTAAAAACAGTTTTTACATAGCACAATATACCCATTTGGGTTGATAAAATGCCACTGATGTAGCTGTAATACATTCCGTGACTCAAAAAGTAAAATATATGACAATTTAACATGATGGCCTTGCTCACAAAATAGTGATGGCAATGACTCAATTCCCACAACATGCTGAGTAGACTAGCTAATACTATATGACTTTAGCCTAGCATGTAATACAAGCCTTTAAGTCTAGTCTAGTCTAGTCTAGTCTAGTCTAGTCTAGTCTAGTCTAGTCTAGTCTTGTCTTGTCTTGTCTTGTCTTGTCTTGTCTTGTCTTGTCTTGTCATTCCTCTGAGTCACCCAGTTGGCTTCTGCCTAAGGCAGGACTAGAACTTACAGTCTCCTGGTTTCTAGCCTGATGCTTTAACTACTAACCACGCCTAGTTTATTTATTATTATTATTTATTTATTTATTAGATTTCTATACCACCCTTCTCCTACCGGACTCAGGGCGGTGAACAGCCAATTAAAAACCAATACAAAAAAGTTAAAAACATAGTAAAACCAATATAAATTAGGCTGAGAGTATAAAACTGAATAAAACTCTAAAAAAAATTTAAAAATAGAAGGGATCAGGCAAGTCCAGCAAGTTGAAAGAGAGTTGGTTCCCAAGTGGTCTTACCATGTCTTACCATGTCTCTCAAAAACCAATCTGTATTTGCAAGAATCACCATACGGGGAATAAAACATTCTGATACTCTGCAAAACATTCCGGTTCTCTTCTGGAGTACCTCAATCTAGCCATTCTGGAGTTGACTTGGTCATTTCCTGGAATTGAAAATTTCCAGAAAAGGAAGAATTCCTCAGCACTATAGCCATGTTCCAACCTCAAAACCAAATGCTATAGAACACTGTTTTTCAAATGCATGTTGGCAGGAAATTCTGGGAGTTTAAAGTCCACAACGTTTAAAGTTGCTAAGGCTGAGAAACTCTGCTCCAGAGAATTGTCAAATGTAGGAAATTAGGAGCTCAGGAAGTTTCAATGAATATGGGTTTATTCCAGGGGTCGGCGACCTTAAACACTCAGAGCCATTTGGACCCATTTCCTACGGAAAAGAAAACACCGGGAGCCACAAACCCTTCCCGTGCCTGACAATTTCCTGAGCAGCCACAAAACTAGCATATATAGTTGAATTAAAGATTCTGTTTTCTTCTGAAACGTTTCTTTTCTTGGATTTATCCAAGGTTGGCCTACCAGGGGTTGAAAACCTTAATAAATTGCATATTGGTGGGTGTCATACATTGGCAGTCGGTGATGCATATTTTGAGTGACAGGGAGCCGCAGCAGAGATATGAAAGAGCCATATGTGGCTCCAGAGCCATGGGTTGCTGACCCCTGGTTTATGGTTTAATACTGTCTATAAGAATCTGAACTACTAACAGTCAAAGCAAATTGGCGGTAGATAAGAATCAACAGAACTCAAGCAGGGATAGACTTAAAATTGGGCTTCATGTCTTGTGGACACAAGGTGACTCGAGACTGATGATGCACTTGACCCCTCCTTCATGCTCAACCTGGTCATTGCCTATAAGAACATTGGAATGTACCATTGAGTTTTGCACACAATTAATGGCTAATCAGGACCACCATCCTAGTTAGTCTATCTTGGAACTTCATCTTTTACAATCTATATACTTTCCTAAGGATTTTTTTTAAAAAAGCCTTGGAACTTTGGAAACCCTTACGATATTTGCCTCCTATATAAGTGTTTACTGCTCAAGCACCAGAAATAAAAGGAAAGAACCATTCCCAACACTACAGGTATTAATTCATCCTAGATTAAAAGAAAAAAAGCTGCCTACAAGTTATTATTCACAGTTCAAATAGAATATTTTCAGCCAACAAAAGGTATACTGAAGTAATCTGTGCCTAAGTAAGCCCTTCAGTTTCCTGCAGTTTCTTCCTCTGCAAAACAGAATTCTGTTTTTCTGCCTTGTTTATGAGCCTGTTTTAAAAATTCTTTAACATGTCTTAATGCAATAATCCAAGCATATGCTAGATAGCAAAAAAGAAACATGGGGAAAAAATTAATTCTCTTCCACTCTGTAATGGTTGTCCAGATTTTTGCAAGCAGGTATGGAAATCCTACTGGTTCTAACCATTTATTGGAGAAATCTCCTGAAAGAATTCCTGCTAAAATCATCCAAGGCACTATTTGACTTTTAATCCATGGAATTACTTCCAAATGTGCTTTTTTTTCCCTCAAGAGGCAGCTGGACTTTCTGTTGTGGTCCGCCAGCAGCCTATGGAGCTGGCAGCGGAGTCGGACAATGAGGAGGCTGGGGAGGAACATGGGCCAGTCCTGGAATCTGGAGAAGGCCTGGATGAGGACTCTGTGTCAGAGGCAGAGATGGGGCCAGGGCCATCTGGGAGTGATGTGCAGACTCCAGAGCCTCCAGAGGCTGACAGTAGAGACCAGAGGAACAGGAGAAGCCTGGTCCTAGTGCATGTATGAGAAGAGCTCCCAGAAGGCAAGAGCAACTAAAGCAAAAGGGACGACTCGGGAGTAAGGCCAGGAGTTGATTGGTCCCTCCCATAAGGCTTAAAAGAAAAACAAAGGCTCTTGGGGCCTTTTGAAGGAAAGCAATGTTGCTGACTCTGTTTCCAGTCGGCATCTCTTGTTTGTTTCTGAACTTTGTGGGGCTTTTCCAAGTAAAGCCTTTGGCAGAGTGTCAAAGAAGATAAAAGTTGATGATTATCCCAAAGGCCTTCTTCCAAAGGACTTTTTTTGCAACTAATTGAGACTCAGCTGGGAATGAATGTAATTCTCAGCTGTCACAATAAAATAGGTTTGTTTGGGACTATTTGTGTCTTGTAATGACTCAGTAAGTCTAGATCAGAACACTTTCTGGTTTTTCTTTGAAGGCGTTTTACTTCTCATCCAAAAAGCTTCTTCAGCTCTGACTGGATGGTGAGGAATAGACCTTGGGCCAGCTCCTCTTTCTCAGCCCAGGAAGAGCAAATCATTTCTGAAAATCTTGCCAAGAAACTCTAGAGACTAATCCAGGCTCTTTCCAGGAATCATACTCTCTCATGCACCCAAAACTTTCCTAAATCCATTGGATCTGGCAGCCTATAAATCCAAATAAGTACATAAAAAATAAAATAGAGTTGGTAATAAATGGAGTAAATAAATAAATAAAATCAATACGTTTAGCTTAGGAAGTCTGATGTGTTCCTTTTTGGCAACCCTAGGCTTCATTTTATTTTAATTGTATTTTGCTGCAGCTGTCCATTTCTTTATTCCTCTCCCCTGGATGTCATAATAAATATAGCAACGTACGGAAAAATATCAAATTAGTGAACTGCAGTGCAACTGACTTCGCATGCACAGGGCCAAATTTTTGAGGTGATTTGCACAATGCATTTTAATGCAAATTTGGCATCGTGGATGTAACGGCACCGACACGCCAATTAGGCAAAGGATACAAACGTCATATTTTGTATTCTCTGCAACATGATACCATCGTGCTAATGACATAAATCTGAATATGCAATACTGCCATGGTTTTATGACTAGCCCCTTCTCCCCCACACGCATCTCAAATCATCTTATAACTGGAAATGGGGTTGATTTGATCCTTCTGCAGTGTTATTGTTCTCTTTGACCTTGTTGGGCAGACAACACAAAAGCCTTGGAAAAGGAGTCTTCTATAAGAGCGGTTTTTATAGCTGACATTTGTTGTGTTCAGACTGAAGTTGGTTAATTGTTATAAAATCCAGAAGTGATGTAAGGGTAGGTCAGAAAGTGGTTGGCATTTTATTCTACTTCACAGGACTTTAGATACCTTCTGTCAGGTGTGAAAGAATTAGGACCACGTTGTTAAATGTCAGTTGAGTTGATTTATTGCTCATGCTTATACACGAGAATCTTGCAACCTAACAGAACTGAATTGGCACTAGATAACAGTTAATGGAATGGAAGATGGCTTGAACTAGACCAGGGGTGTCAAACTCAAGGCCTGCAGGCCGGATCCAGCCTGCAGGATGCTTAAATCTAGCCTGTGTGACCTTTGCTGGAAATAGCAAAGGACCGGCCCACTGTGCCTCTGGCAGCAAAAATGTGGCACGGGGGGAGGGGGGCACACACGGCTCCCCATACCCTCTTTTTGGCCTGGATGGCCTCCTGCAGCATTCTACCAGTCAAAATGGGGCACGAGGGGCATGCACAGGCCTGCCGCATCCCTCTTTGGCTGGCAAAGTGCTACAGGAGGCCCCGCGGGCTGAAAACAGGGCACGGGAGGGCTGCGTGCAACCCCCCCTGTGCCCCATTTTTGCTGGCAGAGTGCTGCAAGAGGCTATCCAGGCTGAAAACAGGATGTGGGAGGGCCACTGTGCCCCCTTTTGGCTGGTAGGTTGGTGCAGGAGGCAGCCATCCCATCTCCTCCCCACCACCCAGTTGGCCCATGGAGAACTGGAAGAAATCCAGTTTGACACCCCTGGACTAGACTGTTTGTGGGAACACAATGACTCCAGGCTGATTTCTCTCTTGCCTCCACTTTCAGTTTCTGTCTGTCCTTCTGCTACACCTTCATTCTTCTACTACACACACAACCTGGGCCAAGTATATTCTTACTTGCCTCTCACTGTCTTTATGTTTATAGTGTTTTTGCTTCCTGATCTGAAAATAAACAAAACATAGGGGAATTTCCCTAAGGATTCATTTGAAATGTAGCAAAGAAAGCTGCAAATCTCTGGAGAGCTCAAGGATATCTCATTACCGTGGTACAAGCAAGATTTCTTTGCCCTTATTATGACTTTTTCATTTCCAGGGAAGAAGAAAGCAGAAGCCGTTCGTTCCTTTTCGGTTCAGTTAAAATGGTAAAAACAGAGGCAGAATTAATTTAATGCACGGCATTTAGTATCATCACTTAATCCAAGACTTGACACACAGAGAGCCACAATTATAACTTTTGTATCTTTCACTGGATGCATCCAAATTTAGCCCCTGCTTTTCAAGGGGTGGGGTGGGCTTTGAGAGAGTGTTGACTACTGACAATTGCCTGGACAAGTCCCTGCAGTTTCCTTGGCAAGATTTCAGAAGTGGTTGGCCATTGCTTGCTTCCTAAAGCTGAGAGAGAGTCTCACTCTTCATGTCAAAGGCAGGAACTGAACAGAATTACATTATGAATCTCACACCTACGTAGAGTGTGATGAACGTGCAAGAATCAGGGCTGGGGAGTGGCGGTTACGGAACAATTTATACCTGGGCAAGCCAGCAGATGCTTGTTCAGCTGCCTTGTTTGCTTGTAATCCATTTTTTATCAGTTTTCCTCCTCATCGGGAGAGAAAATAATGGATAAGATTCCATCTGTTTATGCCTTTGCCCTTTATTCAATACAGAACAGAACACAGCCAAACAGAATGGAAGGGAATACAATAACATAGGTGGAAGGGATTGTGGAGGCCTTCTAGTTCAACCCCCTACTCAGGCAGGAAGCTCTATACCAGTGATGGCTTTTTGCCATCGCATGCCAAAAGTGGGGGAGCGCGGGGGGGGGTGTGTCATGCGTGCATGTGCCCACACCCATAATTCAATGTGCCCCACCCCGCTGCATGCGCACGTGACTTCCGCTTTTGACACACAATGGCATGGTGGGCCTGTTTTTCACCCTCCCCAGGCTCCAGAGACTTCCTTGGAGCCTAGGGAGGGCAAAAATGGCCTTCCCCACCCCTCTGGAGGCTGGAAACATCCTGTTTCCCAACTTTCAGTGGGACCAGAAGGCCCCTTTTTTGCCCTCCCTAGGCTTTCTAGGAGCCTGGGGAGGGCGAAAATGGCCTTCCCCACCCCTGGAGGCCCTCCAGGGGCCAGAAACAGTCCGTTTCCTGACTTCCAGTAGGCCCAGAAGGCCTGAAAATCAGCTGGCCGGTGCACACATGTGCGCTGGAGCTGAGTTAGGGCAATGCTCGCATGCCCACAGGTTTGGCTCGCCATCACAGCTCTCTACCATTTCAGACAAACGGTTGTCCAATCTCTTCTTAAAAACTTCCAATGTTGGAGCATTCACAACTTCTACAAGCAAGTTATTCCACTGATTAATTGTTCAACTATCAGGAAATTTCTCCTTAGTTCTAAGTTGCTTCTCTCCTTGATTAGTTTCCACCCATTGCTTCTTGTCCTGCCTTCTGGAGATTGTTGACTCCTTCTTCTTTGTGGCAGCCCCTTAGATATGGGAACACTGCTATCATGTCATCCCTAGTTTTCCTTTTCATTAAACTAGACATACCCAATTCCTACAACCATTCTTTATATCTTTTAGCCTCCAGTCCCCTAATCACCTTTGTTGCTCAGAAAAAAGATTTCATGAAGTGTTTGGCTGGTTGCTATTAAAAAATGGAAAGCTCTTAGAAAACCTCAGAGAATGTTCTGAGAATGCATTTCTTAAAAGTAATTTATGCAATGATACACTCTCGTTTAGAATGTAGGATGAATGCTTCATTCTTACCACCTCTTCTAAACTTTTCACTTACAGCCAGGAATGAATATTTTCTTTTAAAAACAATATGCAACAATTACCCACTAAAAATCTTTGGGAAGGGGCGGGGGGTAGAATCCTATTGATTCCTGATGACTGCCTGGACTGGATCTTTGCAGTTTTCTTTGCAAGATTTCAGAAATAGTTTGCCATTGCCTGCTTCTTAGGGCTGAGAGAAAGTGACTGGCCCAAAGTCACCCACCAGGCTTTATGCCTAAAGTACAGTGGTGGGTTGTCCCAGTTCGGACCAGTGAGAACTGGTAGTAAAACTGGTGGGAGGCTCCGCCCACTGGCAGGAGGCTCTGCCCACAGGTGGGAGGCTCCGCCCACTGGCAGGAGGCTCTGCCCACTGGTGGGAGGCTCCGCCCACTGACTCCGCCCTTCCTGACGCCATCAGGAAGCTTTTCCGCATGTGAAAGGAGCGCATGTGCCTGTGTGGCCCCATTGCGAACCGATAGTAAAGGTAACTAGAACCCACCCCTGCTAAGGTAGGACTAGAACTCACAGACTCCCGGTTTCTAATCTGGTGCCTTAACTGCTACACCAAACTGGCTCTCACTTCTATTATAATAGGACCATTTTCCCAGTTGGGCTGAAAAAAGTGATTAGCCCAGTCCCACCCAGTTAGCTCGAGAACACATCCAACATCTTAACCAGCCATTTATTCCAGTAATTGCAAGCAAGAGCAAGCTGTTCTAACGATGCATGGAGTGAAAAACTGAAAACATTCTAACAGGTTCAAGCAAATGCCATCTTATCTATTTTTAAATACATAATCCGAGTCCTCCGAAACCTGAGCGGGCGTATTCTATTCCCATTTGTCTAGACAGTCATTTGAGAAAATACATTAAGTTCAGGGCACAGCTAGTTGACAGTCCCTGCACTGACAAGCTTGAACTGCTGTTCGTTATTTCCTTCTCTCTCTCTCTCTCTCTCTCTCTCTCTCTCTCTCTCTTAAATGAAACTAAAATATAATTTATAGAACATTATTGCTGATAAAAAAATATTAAACCTCTTGGCATGCTGCCATTGTCAGCTGAAAATAAAGCTCCTCCCTTCCGTTCAGCAAGGAGAATCGGAAAGTTGTGGGTTTTACGGTTGTGTTTTAGGGAGACAAAAATGGAGGTAGGGGAAGGAGTCATAAACCCAACCATACTGTAGGTCTGTAAGAATGATAAAGCTGTCAACAATGTGTCAGGCCTGGAAGCCATCTTTTGCACTGGGCCTTCAGACTTGCCACATTTACTGCTGTGGGAAACTGGGAGGGGGGATTGTATGGAGCAGGGGTGATATATAGTCATAATAACATTCCTTTCTCACAGAGTCAAGGACATCTTGCACTGCACCTGGAAGGGGTGTGACTGGGAGGCATCTCCAGTTGGGATGGTGCCTTGATTGGACCATATGATGGACATGTGGGTGCAGGGGAAGGGACTTGGACTTTCTTTTGGGTGGGGAAAACCTGGAAGCTTTCAGATTTGGGTTTTCCCAGATGTGCCAATATGACATCTCTAATAAAATGGAACTTTGAGGATCTTCGAGCCTTGGAGTCGTCTTTCATTGGGGTTATTACTTGGAACCCTGATATTGCAATTGACTAAACTCTTCTCATTTCACAATGTGGATAGAAAGGAAGAGGTGATGAGTTCCCATTGGCTATTGATGTCTGAACTTTTCTGGTGCACAGATGGTCTAGGTAGGAGATTTTGAGTTGAAGTTTCACCAAGGCGGATGCAATTTCAAATTTTAGCAGGATGGAACATCTGGATATTTGTTTGCTTCTTAAATTTACAAGCCCCCCCCCACTCCCCGGTCTTACTGTTTTGAGTGACTCTGGGTGGCTTACAACAATACAAAAGCATAGATATAAAAGCATTAAAAACATTAAGTTTAAGAATAATTAAATAAGCAAAAGGTTAAAACCAAGGGCATGGAGGGTATGGGGGTGGAGGTGTACTCATATTTACCCATGCTGATGTGCTCTGAACTGACTGTAGCTTCTGGGTGGCTTTCAAAAGCAATCCATCCATAGCACATTGCAGTAACCGGGCTAGGATATGATTTATGCATGAGAAAGAGCAAGCGGACTGAAAAAGAATTCCTTGGAAGATCAACAGGATAAAGAGTTGTCTCAAACCTCATCAGATGCAGAAATACTAGAATATGAAGAAATACTGAAATATAAAATGAGTGTCAACTCACAAAGCATCCCTGACCAGCTTTTGGGTTGCCATAGGCAGGAGGGGGGAAAACTGACAGAGCAGCCCGGCAGCCACAACCAGAAGCACATTCCATGCATACCTGTCTCAAGGCTGTAATCTCTACAGCCCGCGAAAGTGTTCTGTTGGAGAATGTGATTTATGACACCCCCTGGAGGAGGGGGGAAATTGGGCCGTAAATTACATGGGGCACAGCTGGTTTCACATGGGTACCTGCCGACATGTTGCTCCTAATAAATGACTGGATTTCTATTGCAGCTTGGCTCAAGGCTCATGGTTTAATTAGGGCATCCGTTGGAACCCTGACAATGAGGAGCTAACACATTGACCTGGATAACGACTCTTTATTGAATTTACAAAAGAGGTTTGCCAAAGCTTCAGAAAGCCTTTGATATGAGAGAAAAGAAAAATTGAAGAGTGTGAAAAATGGGGTCTATGGAGGGGGAGCTGGTGTGATGGACTTCAATGAAGTGGCAGCTTCCTAGGAATGAGGGAGCATATTCCTCAAAAAAAGAGCAAGACAAGAGGCGGCACAGCCCTGAACTGGATAGGCGTCAGAGGAAGAAAGTAAGCCTCATATGTATTTATAGGTAATAATTTATAATATGTACACCTTAGTAAGACCACATTTAGAATACTGCATATTATAAAATAGATGTTGAGATTCTAGAAAGAATGCAGAAAAGAGCAACAACAATGATTAGAGCTGGAGGCTAAAAGATATGAAAAATGGTTGCAGGAATTGGGTAGTGTAGTGAAAAGAAGGAAAGGCAGAGACACAATAGTTCGAATATTTAAGGGGCTGCCACAAAGAAGAGGGGGTTTAACCTATTCTGCTCGCTGTCTTGAGTTATTTGTAAAAATAACAAAGGCGGGATATAAATAATCAAATAAATAACAGGACAGATCCTAACTTGAGAAGAGTTAATGTGATGTGATAGGCATCATTGAAACTTGAGGGAGATGGTATTCAGGATTGAGACACAGCTCTGGAAGGCTACATTTTATTCAGAAAGAACAGAAAAGGCAAAAATATATATTTGCTCAGAAAGAGTGCAGCTGATTACAGGCAAGGCAACTGGAGGAAGTTTCAACAAAAGAAAGAAAGAAAGAAAGAAAGAAAGAAAGAAAGAAAGAAAGAAAGAAAGAAAGAAAGAAAGAAAGAAAGAAAGAAAGAAAGAAAGAAAGAAAAGGCTATGTGTGGTCACAATTTCCTATCCTTGAATTAGGGATGCATTGCAGTTACTGCTCTTTGGATCAGAAGAGACTAGCTAACACTTTGAGAGTATGCGATTAAAACACAAAAAATAAAATTTGTATAAACCTGGGGCTGGGAGCATTGAGTTTCTCATGAGATAATAATCCAGAGGACTCATTATCAAAACATAAAAACAAAAGGACATTTTGCTGCAACCTTCTCTCCTGAGTCTGATTTTTATGGTGCAGTTCTCTGAACATTTTCTGAACTAAGTACCCTGTTTCCCCCAAAATAAGACATCCCCTGATAGTAAGCCCAATCGGGCTTTTGAGTGCATGGCAATAAGGCCAAGCACTTATTTCAGGGTTCAAAAAAAATATAAGACAGGGTCTTATTTTGGGGGAAACACGGTATATTAAGATGCAACTAACAGGGTGAAAACACCCTGCATGCAGTAATAGAAAGAAATTGTACCATCATATTGTATAAAGCAATACTGTTTGGAGAAAATTGTATCTTTTAAGCATCTTTCTTTCTTTTTCTTTCTTTTTCTTTCTTTTTCTCTTTTCTTTCTTTCTTTTTCTTTCTCTTTCTTTCTTTCTTTCTTCTGTCTCTATCTCTACCTACCTACTACCTATCATCTATTACTAAAGTTCTACATTAGAAAAATATTAGAGATATTGTTTCTTTAGTAGACAAAAGAAATCTATGCAAAATCTATGCGAAAGTAATAAAATTGAAATATGGGAGTAGGGAGGAAACAAAAAACAAGAGAAGTTAAAATCTGGCCTTGGAATGGAGGCATGCATCCAAAAATCATAGAACTGAACATAGACAAAAACTGCACATAATTTTAGTTTAATGAGTGCAATTGCCTTTTAATCTAATACAATTAAAATATCTCTGTGTGCATTTCAGAATCCTGGTCTCTGTTTATTCCCAGGCTTTTCCACGGAAAGATAATAATTCTGTAAAATCTGCATCCTTGTATTTTGGGTACCCATGGAATTTCCATGGATGATGTGCTTGTACTCTGGGATCTAACCCAATTGCTTGCTGCAATTGCTATGCCACCGCATGGAGAAAATTGAATTATACTTGCATCACAATACAACAGATATATTCCTTGGATTCATCTTTAAATAACTTTGAAATTTCAGGACTTAGTGTCTATGGAGAGTCTCAGTCATCCAGGTCATGGCTGTCCCAAAAGTGCTTTTTCAAAAGGCAACTAGACTTTCTTAGTTTTTCTTGAAGAGGTTTTACTTCTCATCCAAGAAGCTTCTTCAGTTCTGATAGATTGATTGGTTGGTTGATTGGTTGGTTGGTTGGTTGAAGAGTCAGAACTGAAGAAGCTTCTTGGATGCCTCTTGAAAAAAGCACCTTTGAGACTTAAACCTTAGATATTTTGCTGGCCCTTTTCAGCACTGTCCATTGCAGTGTGTCTGTGGACAGCTCCCTGGTCCTTCAGTTCTGTTGCCAAGATTTTCAGCTGATCTGCAAGCTAAAGTCCATGGGCTCCAATGTCCACCAGGGACACTTCTGCTGATTCTCACTGGGACTTCTGTCTTACCTGATGTTAATAGTTTTTCTTTTTTCAAGCAAAAAATCTGAAGCAAACAAAATAAGGTGGAAGCAGCCTAACATTTATTCCAGTAAGGTAGACCTCAATTTAAAAGAGTTCATTTAATGACCGTTCAAAGTTTCAACACCACTGAACAAAAGTGACTTATGACCATTTTTCACACATACGACCATTGCAGCCTCCCCTGTAGTCACATGATCAAAATACAGAGCCTTGGCGACTGTCTCATATTTATGACGGTAGCAGTGTCCCAGTGATTCCCCTTTTACAACCTTCTTCCAAACGAAGTCAATGGGGAAGACAGATTCACTTAACAACAGGGTTACTAGCTTATCAATTGCAGTGATTTACTTACAACTATGGTCATAAAATGGGACAAAACTCACTTAACAAATGTCTTACTTAACAACTGAAATTTTGGGCTCAATTGTGGTCGTAAATTGAGGACGGGCTGTACCACATGATGACTAAAATCATCCATCTTGCTCAATCTTGGTCTATCCTAATTATTCTTAATAAGTCATCATGGGGGATTCCCCCCCCCAATACACAACTGTAAACCATAGGCTCAGTATGTAGGCATTCAGATTCACTTTACAACCATGATAACAACTGCAGTGATTCGCTTAACAACTGTGGCAAGAAAGGTTATAAATTGGGGTAAAAGTCACTCAACAACTGTCTTGTTTAACAACAGGAATGTTGGGGTCAATGATGTTCATAAGTTGAAGGCTATCTGTAACGCATTTGAGTCCTTCATTGGTGCCCTTAATTTTTTTTTATTTTTAATGATAAATGGTTACAACACAATGTTTTTATTTATTTTATTTATTTTATTTAACTTATATGCTGCCCTATCTTCAACGGACTCAGGGCAGCTCACAACAATAAAATCCACAATAACCAGTACAAAGTTAAAATACCTAATTAAACCAGATAAAAGTTAAAAACCCATATAAAACCCATCAGGCCACACCGGGGGACTTGAATAACCAAGTTTTTAATTGGTTATTCAAGTCCCCCGCGGAAAATGCGAAGGTCAGGGGCCAGCCGGAGCCCCAAGGGGAGTTGATTCCAGAGGGTGGGCGCACCAACAGAGAAGGCTCTACCCCTAGGGGGCCACCAGCCGACATTGTCTAGCCGACGGCACCCTGAGCAGGCCCTCCTTATGGGCGCGAACCGGGCGATGGGAAGTTGTTGCTGGCTGCAGGTAGTCCGCCAAATATCCTGGGCCTAAGCCATGTAGGGCTTTATAGGTCATCACCAGCACTTTGAATCTCACCCGGAAGGCAACCGGCAACCAATGCAAGTCACACAGGAGAGGTATTACATGGGAGTATCGGGATTGTCCCATCACAACCCGTGCGGCTGCATTTTATACCAGCTGAAACCTCTGAGTGGTCCTCAAGGGCAGCCCCATGAAGAGAGCGTTACAGTAGTCCCCCAGAACAATGAGTTTTGGAATATATATCCATCTGCCCCCCCCCCCAAAAACAAGAATCATTAAGTTAAAAGGTAAAGGTTCCCCTCGCACATATGTGCTAGTCATTTCCAACACTAGGGAGTGGTGCTCATCTCCGTTTCAAAGCCGAAGAGCCAGTGCTGTCTAAAGACATCTCCATGGCCATATGGCCGACATGACTAAATGCCAAAGCTGCACGGAATGCTGTTATCTTCCCACCAAAGATGGTCCCTAGTTTTCTAGTTGCATATTTTACATGCTTTCGAACTGCTAGGTTGACAGAAGCTGGGACAAGTAATGGAAGCCCAGCCCGTTACAGGGCACTAGGGATTCAAACTGCTGAACTGCCAACCTTTCAATCGACAAACTCAGCATCTTAGCCACTGAGCCACTGTCCCCTATTGTTAAGTTGGCAGACAGCATTCCGGATACAGGGGAAGAAATATAAGACAAGGGAAAGATTTCCCAATTTGTCTTCTAATAAATAGCTATTTTCTACTAGTCAAGGCAACTAGTACAAGGCAAAAATTGTTACTAGTCATGGTAACAATTTTTATAATCAGGCAAACTATCAACTATGCTGCCCATTTTGTGAAAGCATCCCATGTTATTGTTTTGCAAATTTACAGTGTGTCAACCCACCAAAGTTTGCTGAGTTTGGATCAGGATGAAATTTATTCTGCATACCTCTCCTGTAGCTGTACAGCTCTCACTTGTACCCCAACTGATCAAAGTCACTTTATAGAGATGATGAGTGTCTTAAAATTATAATCAATTAATAAACAATAGGAGCAATTTTCTGTTGCACCTGTAGCTAAGCAGAATGCAATGATAAGAAAAACCCACTATTGTAATACTCTACAGTTATCATAAAATAACAAGCTTATAATTTTTTTAAAAAAATAGTAAGAGCACTTACACTTATATACCACTTCATAGTGCCTTTACAGCCCTCTCTAAGCAGTTTACAGAATTAGCACATTGCCCCCAATAATCTGGGTCCTCATTTTACCGACCCCAGAAGGATAGAAGGCTGAGTCAACTTCGAGCTGTTCAGAATCGAACTCCAGGCTGTGGGCAGAGTTAGCCTGCAATACGGCATTCTTACCATTGTGCCACCACGCTGATAGATTATTGTTATCAATGAGTCCTGACAGTGAGCAGTAAGTTAGGCTGCAATATTGCATACTGTTCTGCCCCAGCTATGGATCACAAAGAACACAGCACACACAAACTCTGAACAAAACTTACTTTACTCAAATAACACAGTTTTAGCAAATGCCGGCTGTTAATAAGTGTTCTTAACAGCCTGCCAAAATTCCAAAGATAAGATTATCAGAGTCTTACTGGAGTTGGCAGAAAGCCCAGAAGCAAGGTTGCAGAGATAACCCAACGCAATGATTAGCGAACTAAAGTTGTTTCCTGCAGCCTGTTACAAGCTGCATTCTTTCTTAAAAGGCTAAGGGCGTGGCCAATTAGCCCCAAGCCTTACTCTCGAGACCTCCTCCTGAGGAACCACTCCTGCCTTTTGGCAGCTCTGTGTACCCGTGCATTGAGAAGAGGCTCCTCCTCTTCATCCTCTTCACTTAAAGGAGCCTCTGGAGGTTCTGTAGGCCCTGACTGAATCCCTGCCTCTGGCACCACATCTTCTTCAGCCTCCTTGCTGTCCGACTCAAGCGTCGGTTGCACAGGCTGCTGGCGCAGTACCACACCAGCCTCCTCCTCATCGGGATCAGCAACAATCTGCGCAGGCTGCTGGTGGGCCACAACACATATTAACCACTGCACCAGTGTAGAACCAAGTGTCATTCTAGGCCAGGGTTATCAAACTCCCAGCCCACGGGCCAGATGCGTCATGCACTGGCCATGCCCGGTTTAACGAAGAGGGGGGGGGGAATCCTGGTATGTCACATGACGCCACTATGATGACACGAGTTTGACACCCCTGTTCTAGGCAGTCAATCCTGAAGAACCTAGAGTCAGGTTAGAAAAACAAAATCTCTCAATCATGACCTGGATATTCTCATAGGCAGGTAAATCAATCAATCCTGTCCCAGTAATTGGATCCAATGCATACAGGCTGATGAGTCACCAGCAGATCTTTCAAATAATTGTATAAGCACTTACGGAGTACAATCTGTCAACCCCTGCAATTTATAATGGCATCTTTCATTAATACTCAACCAATGAACGGCAATAAAGAGAGCTACGGTAGGAGTGAAATAATCACAAGAGACATAAAATTATGGAGTTGGAAGGGAGGTTGGAGGTCTTCCAGTCGAAACCCTCTTTCCAGAAATATATGTCTATGGAGATTCTCAGCCATGGTTGTCCCAAAGGTGCTTTTTCAAGAGGCAACTGGACTTTCTTGTTATTCTTTGAAGATGTTTCACTTCTCATCCAAGAAGTTTCCTCAGCTCCAAAGAAGCTTCTTGGATGAGAAGCGAAACATCTTCAAAGAATAACAAGAAAGTCCAGTTGCCTCTTGAAAAAGCACCTTTGGGACAACCATAGCTGAGAATCTCCATAGACATATATTTCTGGAAAGAGGGTTGGACACCTTTGGGATCCCAGAGAAATGGTACCCAGCCATCGCTTGAGAATCTCCAGTGACGAAGCCTTGTGACTCTAAAAAGGCCAATTGTTTCACTGCGTAATAGTTCTCATGGTCAGGAAATGTTTTCTTATTTTAATTTTGAATCCCACTTTATCAAATTTTCATCCATTGC
This sequence comes from Masticophis lateralis, assembly GCA_030761175.1. Taxonomy (NCBI): domain Eukaryota; kingdom Metazoa; phylum Chordata; class Lepidosauria; order Squamata; family Colubridae; genus Masticophis; species Masticophis lateralis. Next base: position 14,411,971 of record JAUDYJ010000001.1, read on the forward strand.
TACTCTCAGGTTGACTAAATTTTCTTGAGATTCTTCTTGCTGTTTCTGTAGCAGTTATGATTGTTATTGGATGCTTGGTGCCAAACGACCAAGAGGATGCCCTCAAAATACATGACAAAGGACATTCACAGACGAAATGTAAATGCTGGAGATCCCTTCCTCTGCATAGAGGATCCTGCCCCATATTCTACATGGGAGGATCTTCTAATACAGAGATCTTCAAACTTGGCAGCTTTAAGACTTGTGGACTTCAACTCCCAAAATTCTCCAGCAGCTGGCTGGAGAATTCTGGGAGTTGAAGTCCGCCAGTCTTAAAGCTGCCAAATTTGAAGACTTCTGTTCTAATACCAATGCTAAATTGCTACTCTCAGGAACTATGGAAAATAAATTCACTTCCTTGTCTTCATTTTAAGTGATGAAAGACTAACATGCCTGTCCCAGCCTTCTTTAGGATAAATATATCAAAGTTCCTTTCATTCTTTTTGATTTTAGCCTCCTATTAGACAGGGATCTCCAACCTTGACAGCTTTAAAACCTGTGGACTTCAGTGCTGGCTGGGGAATTCTGGGAGTTGAAGTCCACAAGTCTTAAAGCTGCCAAATTTGAAGACTTCTGTTCTAATACCAATGCTAAATTGCTACTCTCAGGAACTATGGAAAATAAATTCACTTCCTTGTCTTAAAATTGCCAATGTTGAACACCCCTGGCCTAGACCCAGTGGTGGGTTTCAAATTTTTTTTACTACCGGTTCTGTGGGCATGGCTTGGTGGGTGTGGCATGGCTTTGTGGGCATGGCAAGGGAAGGATACTGTAAAATCTCAATTCCCTCCCCAATCCAGAGGAAGGTTACTACAAAATCCCCATTTCCTCCTGATCACTTGGGCAGCAGAGAATAGATGGGGGCGGGACCAGTCAGAATTTTTACTACCGGTTCTTCGAATTACTCAAAATTTCTGCTACTGGTTCTCCAGAACTGGTCAGAACCTGCTGAAACCCACCTCTGCCTAGACCATTATGTAGAATTGTATTACGAATACAAAGGATAATATGAGGTAGTCAGGCCACAGGCAGTTACAACAATCCAAGCAAAACACAACCACAGTATGAACCAACTGCTTAGCTACCTTGTTTTCCCAAAAATAAGACTGGGTCTTATATTAATTTTGGCTCCAAAAGACACATTAGGGTTTATTTTCTGGTTAGGTCTTATTGGGGGGGGGGGGAAATATGGTACTAAATGCACCCATCTGGCTGACAATCTTAACTGAGGCTTATTTTGGGGGTGCAGCTTATATTACGAGCATCCTGAAAAATCATACTACGGCTTATTTTCGGGGAAACAGGGTATTTCAGTACTGAGGAAGCAACAGATCTTACACATCTGCCTTAAATAATGGAAGTTAGATTTTGATTGTTTTTCCTATCATCAATTTAGATTCACAGGTTCCTCACATCCAAGGAACTGTTTTTCTCTGATCATCCAGTGCTCAAACTATAAGTGGATACAACATTTTTAAAAAATTGAGAAAAGGCCCACAGTTTTTAAAAAATGGCTCCTCCTGTTCCATTAACCCACAAGCATTTTTCTTTCAATACCATTTCTTTCTACAGCTCAACTCTCAGCAAGGCAATCGTTAATTTTACATCAGGCCTGGCAACATTGCCCATCAGCCTTTTGGCTGACAACTTAACTTCTTTTATCCCCAGAATCTAGACTCTCTACAACATCTACAGAATTGACTTCATCTGTCTTTGGGTTCTTTTCAGTCTGCCTTATATATTTATATATAAAAAATAAAATTCTCTCCCTTCTCTCCTTCCCCATTCCTTACCCAATCAAAGAAAATCATAGGGTGTTCCCTCCCTCTCTCTCTCATTCTGGCTTTAGTAATGACTGGATTCTCCATCCTATATTTTGAGTGTCTTTTTCCAAGTTTGCACACCATCTTTTCTGTCCTTGTAAAGATTTGTGACCTTGTCCTTCTTACACTGTTCAGGAAATTATTAATGGCATGGTGGACTTCACATACTGTAGCAAACGGTTCTCCCAGCACTGGAAATGTGAACATGCACGAACCATCTGTGCATGTGTGCAGCGTCACAAAACATGGCAATTCGCTCATGCGTGCCGTCCACACATGCATTCAGCATCAAAAACACAGCAATATAGGATGGGATTGTACCCAAGTGGGGGGGGGGGTAGGGGCAGGCCCACCTGTAGGTAACTACTACCAATTCGCCCGAACTAGTCCAAACCGGCTGAATACCACCTCTGGACATGGTCCTTCTCCCAAGTCTTGGAGACACTGTGATTCTGATGTCTCCTCTTAGTTACAGCTGGATTAAAGTTGGCGTTCTGTTCTTCCAGTTGGTTATATCTTTTCTTATATCTATGTGCTGACTTAGAAAGCAGGTATCAACTTTCCGATGGATGAAGCCAACCAAAGCAGGCACAATCAAGACAATCCAATCTCTGAATGCAGAAGTTTTTGGAATATATCATTTTGGCACTGATGAGGACAAAATCAGATCTACTAATTCCTGTGCCAACCCACATAATAAAAGTATAGGATTCTCCCTTCCCCTATTAGAGCAGGTCACATTGTCCATTGAGCCTCATTGTAATGTTATGAGAAAAAGTCTTTGGCTTTGGCAAACACCTGCAGGAGTGTCCTTGGCTCTCACGGCTATCTTCTTGATGTCTGGAGCCTACAATCCATGTCTCTCTTCCCTCCCCACCCCTTGGTTCGTTGGCAAGCAGAGAAACAATAATAGTTGCAAGAGCAAAAGCACGTTTCAAACTTGACAGCAGGAGTCTGTGAGTTCTAGTTCTACCAATAAAGGAGAATATTTGTAACTCAGGGTTGAAATGAAGGGTCTGCAAGAAATGAAACCTCTGCAAGGAAAAAAAACAAGCTCAGAGACCACCATGAACCTCTCGGTTAGAGTCCTGCAAGCTGAGTTATCTTGGGCCAGTCACTCCCTCCCAGCCCAACCCATCTCACAAGGTCATTGTGGGAAAAGGAGGAAGGGGAAAGAATATTAGGTATGTTTGCCATTTTGAGTTACTTATAAAGTACCAGTAATAAAGGTTGGATAAAAACTTCATACACAATTAAAAATAAAATCACAAGGAAAAAGGGATGGATTATCAGTAAAACAAGTAAGTGAATCGTTCGGTTTCATTTCCATATTTTATTTATTTATACCAATGACATTTCATTTTTACTTATTTTTAGTTGCTTTTTAAATGAGATTGTTGTGAAGCTTTTTGGGGAAATGGTGGGATGTTGCTTATGAAGCAGTGCATCTAAACAGATGCTCTCCATGTTATGATGTTTTGATTAAAATTTAATTTGTATCATGTTTTTTCCCCATATTTTAGTCATCCTTCTGACATATATTTATTTAGTTACCCTGTACTTGTTATCCTCTTATTCTGACTCATAATTCTTAAAGGAGAGGTGTTAAAAAATAAAGAAATGTAACCTTGGTTTTAATTTAACCTGTAAGTTCCATGAATGTTTGCTCTTACTTGGAGAAGACAGACAATAATAGCAAGAGATGTTAAGTATGTCAACTGATTCTTCCATTCATCCTCAAGAATCTAAGCTTAGCCCTTAACACACCCAAATGAACCAAGCATCCATTTTGTTTTGCTAGGCCTCGTGGTTTTGCTGACTAGAAACAGCATGAAATCTGACAGTACCTCAACCACAATAAATAGGTTTGGGAAGCATGAAAGTAGAAAAACAGAACAATTTTCATGATTAATATAATTGTCTCCCAGAGCATCAAGGTAACTGATCGACTTTGCTTGCTCCGATAAAGGAAAACTGGTAGAGTGTACAGGTAGTCCTCAAGTTATGATTGTAATAGAGCCTTCCTATCATGGTTGTAACTCATGACAGTTGTAAAATGGGTTGGTCATGTACAGAATAATACAGGACCTTGGAGTATTCATATCAAATGATCTAAGTGCCAAGTGCTAAGAGCATACAAAACATTTGTTAGACCAATTCTCGAATACAGCTCATCTGTCTGGAACCCACACTGAATATTGGAAATTAATTCAATTGAACGGGTCCAGAAATATAGTCCTCCACTCCTCTGCTCACAACAAAATACCTTATGCCGCCAGACTTGAAATTTGGGGCTTAAAAAATTTAGAACTACACTGCCTTCGGTATGACCTAAGCATAACTCATAAAATCATCTGTTACAATGTCCTACCTATCAATGACTACTTCAGCTTCAACCACAACAATACAGGAGCACGCAATAGATACAAACTTAAACTAAACCCCTCCAAACTCGATTGCAGAAAATATGACTTCAGCAACAGAGTGGTCAATGCCTGGAATGCACTACCTGACTCTGTGGTTTCTTCCCCAAACCCCCAAAATTTTAACCTTAGACTGGTCACTGTTGACCTCACCCCATTCCTAAGAGGTCTGTAAGGGGCTTGCATAAGAGCACCAGCGTGCCTACTGTCCCTGTCCTAATGTTTCCTTTAATTGTATTCATTTTATGTATTCAGTTCATGCTTATACTTTTATATATTATCTAATACATACTCGACAAATCAATAAATAATAATAATAATAGAATAATGAATAACAGAGTTGGAAGGGACCTTGGAGGTTCTGCTCAAGCAGGAAACCTTATACCATTTCAGACAAATGGCTGTCCAGTTTCTTCTTAAAAACATCCATTGTTGGAGCATTCACAGCTTCTGGAGGCAAGTTGTTCCACTGATGAACTGTTCTCACTGTCAGGAAATTTCTCCTTAGTTCTAAGCTGCTTCTCTCCTTGATTAGTTTCCACCCATTGCTTCTTGTCCTGCCTTCAGGTGCTTTGGAGAATAGCTTGACTCCCGCTTCTTTGTGGCAGCCCCTTAGACTGTGACTGAATCAATGTTATGATCTTCTTTTTTGGCAGGCATTAAGTGAATCCAGGATCATTAAGTGAATTAAATGAATCAATGGTTTGCTATGGGTGCCGTTTTGCTGAAAAACCAGAAATAGCTGCCAGTTCCCAATAAAGAAGAATATTCATAGCTCGGGGTTGAAATGAGGGGTCCCTGGTACTCGCTGAGCTTGGTTATTTTCTTACAGATGTTGCATTACTTGAAGTAGATAATGGCTAACACTGATGATGTTACCTAGCTTGGGTAACGAAACATCTACAAAAAAGCAACCAAGCTCAAGAGACCGCCAAGGAACCCCCTAACTGACCGGGTTTTATAACAAAAACTCTGTAAAATGCCAAGCACATGCGTAGAAGAGCAGGCATTGGTGTGATGCGGACCAGTAGTAAAGGTAAGTAGAACCCACCCCTGAATCACGTGTCCATGAGACATTGCAAATGACCATAAATGCCAAGTTCCTGAAATGTGGTCATGTGACTGCAAGCCCCCCACACACCCACACACCTCCGACCATCCCTTAAATAGGTTTATTGGAACTTTTCAGCAGTGCAAATTAGTCACAAGCAAGGAAGTGGGACATTTGAGGGAACATGAATATGGGTATGGGATGGGTGGCCTAGCTGGAGCGACCATCCTTAAGTCAGTTAGGGCCAGCCAAAAAATAATTTAAATTTCATTTAGTTTAAATGAAATGACTTAGCCTCCTTATCTCTGTTTTTAATCAGGTCTCCTTTCTGCTCTAAGCAGGGGCATCTGCAAGGTATGATCAAAAAAGTGAAGATGGTTGTCTTGACAATGTAGTCAAAGATCCACCTGGGTTCTTTTTGTGTGAAGGACATTTAAGAGAAAAGAAAAACGAGCAGAGCTCCTACCAAACTTTTCTTCACTTTTTTAATCATAGCCTATGGACATCCTTGGCTGTATCAAAAGGGAGGGAGAGAGAGAGAGGTCAATGGCTATGTATGGAGATAGAGAGATGGGATAGAGAGAGAGAGATGAGAGAGAGAGAGAGAGATGAGAGAGAGAGAGAGATGAGAGAGAGAGAGATGAGAGAGTGGGAGAGATAGAGATAGTGACAGAGAGAGAAAAAAGAGATGAGAGAGATGAGAGAGAGGCAGGGAGGAAGGGAGGGAGGGAGAGAGCAAAAGAGAGAGAGAGAGATTCAGAGCCAACTTTAAAAAGGCCTCTGAGTATTGAACTAACCTTTGACCCACTTTGGTCTAGAGCCGTGATGGAGACCCTATGGCACATGTGCCCAAAGTGGCACACGAAGTCATGTCGCCTGGCACAAACAGCCTTGCCTGTTTGTCTTCCGGGTTTCTGGCATGCATGCAGGTGCAACAATCAGCTTTCCTTCACGCACACCGCAGTGCCAAAAACTGGAGTGCGCATGCACACCGGTCAGCTGATTGTCATGTGCACATGCTCGCCAGAACCTGGAAGTTCAGCTTTTCCAGAGCATGATCCCTTCACGAGCATGACAGTGCTGAAAACCAGCCTGCGCATCTGCGCCGGGCAGCTGATCGTCAGGCACACATGCGTGCTAGAACCTGGAATTTAGGCTTTTCTGGAGTGTGACTGCGATGAGTGCGCATCCGCACGATGTTTCCGTGCGACCATTTCGGCACTCAAAAAGGTTTGCCATCACTGGTCTAGAGGTTAAGGCACTAGGCTAGAAAGCAGGAGACCATGAGTTCAAGTCCCGTCTTAGCCAGGAAAGCCAGCTAGGTGACTTCGAGCCAGTCATTCTCTCTCAGTCCAACCCACCTCACAGGGTTGTTATTGTGGGGAAAATAGGAGGAGGAAGGTGTGTTGGGTATGTTTGTCACCTCAGGTTATTTGTAAACAATGATAAACGCGGGATACAAACAAACATTATGCACTTTCTTGGATCTCCTTGACTCTAAGAAAATGGGAAAATAAGAAAGCCAAAGAATAATCAGGATAAAGCAAGAGAAATGGTTTGCTACCTTAAGGAAAAGCCAAGCCCTGCATTTCAGGCTGAATATCTTTTATTAAATCCCTCTACTGTACATTCACCAGATCAAACCCCCACCCCCTCTCGGTTCAATGGAGATTGTTCCCAGCTTTTTCCTGAAAAACGTAATTGTGACATTTTTATTAATGCTTCGCTTTGTTTGGTTGTCAGGGTTTAACAATGGCATTCCAGAGTGCAGTATTAGATCCTTTGAATGTAAAACAAATAAAAGCAAAATAGAAATATATGCAGCGGTGAAAAAACAGGGCTGGCGAGGGGTTGGCAATTTATTTTTCTTCAGGCATTTCTTGGGGTAATTCAAATGAGTTTTTGTACTTCAGAAATAAAGCAGATGCTTTTTTAAAAAAAAAAAAGCAGGAGCGAAAGGCCAACCTCCCAGTGACTGAAATGGGGGAGGATTCCCTGGGAGGGGGGCAAACCAGTTATAAAGTATACAGTATAATTAAAATCAGCATAAGAAAAATAAAATACGATCAGTAATTTTAAAAGCTAAAAATTATAAAATACACCAGGTTAAAAAACATTTTAAAAACAAAAACATATATACATATACATATACATATACATATACATATACATATACATATACATATACATATACATATACATATACATATACATACACACACACACACACACACACACACACACACACACACACACATATATATGTAGGTCTTTGGTTATTCAGGTCTTCTCCTGCGTAGAATTGGAAGTATCTTGGCGACGTTTCGACGAAGTCTCATTCGTCATCTTCAGGCTGGTGTTCTCGGCTTCGTGCTTGGAAGCACAATGCAATGAAGGGGCTTGTTGGGCAATTCCTATTGTGGCTGAGGGCTAACCCTACCTTTTTTCAGACCTTGCTAAAGGGAATTTGCTTATGAATAGAGCTTTCAATCTCTTTTTCTCATAAGTGCTGACATCTGCTGTGGGCTATTAAGAAAGGTGGGGGCTGCTTTCTCCCTTTAAAAACCATGTTTCTCAATTTCTCATCCAGGGAAATGTAATATTCTGCCTTTTTGTAATATTTCTCAAAATATTTCATTCTTCTAGGAGTGGGGTCGGTGCTAACTTTCTACACGAATAAAAACATTAATTAAATACAAGAACATATAAAGTTAACACATGGTTTTCTAATCTATCACAGCATAAGGCACTCTTAAACAACAAATTAGATGCTTGTTAAGACTAGTTTGAGGCACAGGTCATCATGTGATGGATTTTAATTGCTGCTGTGCAGAACATAGCAAGATTGTACGTTGTAGCAGGCTTAATCTCCGCAAGCATCAGGGAGATATAACTGCCTGCCCTGAGCATTTATACAGTATTGGTGAGATGCGGCTAGTATGACTATCTTTGTAATACACACATTTAACACCTGTTCGATTGGTTCTGTATGAACAGAGTCATGGGGGCATTGCTTCTCTGAGTAGGAAATTTTTGTATATCAGCCTTCAAGATCATATAGCATCCTCTTTTGGTATCACACAAACTCAAGTATTCATAACTCATGTATTTGAATTGATGGATGGGATTGATAAATGATAAGTGGATGAATTCTTGATAGAGGAGAGAGAAGGGAAGAGGAGGGGAGGGGAGGGGAGGGGAGGGGAGAGGAGAGGAGGAGGAGAGGAGAGGAGGAGAGGAGAGGAGAGGAGAGGAGAGGAGAGAAGAGAAGAGAAGAGAAGAGAAGAGAAGAGAAGAGAAGAGAAGAGAAGAGAAGAGAAGAGAAGAGAAGAGAAGAGAAGAGAAGAGAGAATTCTGAATGCTGAAGATAATTAGCTAATAAGGGCATGTGAATATTCAGCCTGGGCTTCTATTAGAAGGCAATTCAACTGAAGGTCCAAGCAAGATTAATTGTTAATTTAAATCCAAACTGCCCAAATAGATATATTCAATTCAAGCTGAATGTCTTCAGACTTCTTTCGGATTATCCATTTATTTTTTATAACCCAGCATAATTCATAGAATCCTACTGACTTGAGGGTCCCAATCGAATTAATTTTGAGAATCCCAGTTGAAAGAATTGGATAGTTTGGATCAAAATGAATCCTATTAGTAATTCCACCTCTATTAAACAATTAATCAAATAGAACTGGAAGGGACTTTAGGGGTCTTCTAGTCCAACCTCCATTTTATGTTAAATCCCATCTTGATTATCTTCCATAAGAGTTTGGAAAAATAGTTTGCTTTTTTTAAAAAACAAAAAGGGTTGCCTTATAACAGTGGTGGGTTGCTACCAGTTCTACCCGGATCAGCGGATTGGTAGTGGCGGCGGGAGGCTCTGCCCACCCGCACCAGACACTTGTGTGCATGCGCGAAGCATTGCGCGTGTGCACGAGCACATGTGCACACATGAGCAAACTGGTAGCAATGGGTTTTGCAAACCACTTCTGCCTTATAAGCTGCCACAATATAGTTCAACAGTCAATTGTGACTTCATTGTTTCCTGCCTTTGCAGTTCTAAGTTCATTTTAAGAGCTGCAGTGGCACAGTGGTTAGAATGCAGTACTGCAGGCTACTTTTGCGGACTGCCAGCTGACTGCAATTTGGCAGATTGAATCCCACCAGGCTCAAGGTTGACACAGCCTTCCATCCTTCCGTGATGGGTAAAATGAGGACTCAGATTGTTGGGGACAAGAGGCTGACTCTGTAAACCGCTTAGAGAGGGCCGTAAAGCACTGGAAAGTGGTACATAAGTCTAAGTACTATTGCTATTGCTATTTTTCCTTTGCAAAAAGATTTTCAGAAAACAAAATTGCAAAATCAGAAGAGCCTTTCCTGAGATGCTGATTTGACTCTTTAGCCGGCCAATTCTTTCATGGTACAATCATGATTATTACCCTGTTTCCCCAAAAAGAAGACATACCCTGATAATAAGCCCAATCAGGCTTTTGAGCACATGCGCCTCCCCCTGAAATAAGCCTCCCCCTGAAAATAAGTCCTCCCCGCAAGTATTTAAACGCAGAGCTGGATATCAGGTAAGACAACAAGGGGAGCCCCATCTGGCTCCATGTGCTTCAAATAATAAGACCTCCCCAAAAATAAGGCCAAGCGCTTATTTCGGGGTTCAAAAAAATATAAGACAGGGTCTTCTTTTCAGGGAAACACGGTATGCTCACAGGAAGGTTTTTTTTGGAAAAAAAGGCACAGTCATTGGTGTTGATTGTGTAACTCAAAGCCGAACTACCTTTAAGTTCTACAAAGAAAAAGCTATCGAAAAAACATGCGGAGGTCCACACATCAATCTGCACATCTGTTGGGAACACTTAAAAAACATACCTGGTGCCTTTTCAAGCCAACTTTTCAATCAGAATTCTCACCCAGGGGCTTTCTGGCTCCCAACCATGCTCCAACCCAAAGGACAGATTTAAAACTCCTTCTTTACACCTCAGAAGTGTTATACTGCTTGAGATTTTAGTAGAAAATAGTAGGTGTACCAAAAAAAAACCCCCAAAAAAGAGTGCTTTGTGGAGCAAGTCCGTGCCAAAAAATGCACCTCAATTCAACAGAATTTCCGAATTTGCCTTGTTGAATCAGAATCTTGATTTACATCAAGTTGGTTACTCAAACTGAATGCCTCCAAAGCAATCCAGTGATTGAATAGTCTTTGGTGGATGGAGACAGCTAGCTAGCTAGACAGACATTCCTTCCTTCCTTTTCACCCCTATGGGTGGTTCCTCAATCTTGGGTCCTCTACCACAGACCTGAGAGTGAACAGTAGTGGAATTCAATTTTTTTTACTACCAGTTCTGTGGGCGTGGCTTGGTAGATGTGGTGTGGCTTGGTGGACGTGGCTTGGTGGGCGTGGCAGGGGAAGGATACTGCAAAATCCCCATTCCCTCCCCACTCCTGGGGGAAGGATGTTGCAAATTCTCCATTCCCACCCCACTCTGAGGCCAGCCAGAGATGGTATTTTCCAGTTCTCCAAACTACTCAAAATTTCTCCTACCGGTTCTCCAGATCCTGTCAGAACCTGCTGACTAGCACCCCTGAGTTTGAGGGTCCTATGCAGAACCTTAGCTGGTCCTAGCATTACATTCTCCCAGTTTATGAGTCATAGATTCGACCACTGGGACCACTTTGGCCTTTACTTTCCACATCTTCTCTAATTCCTCCTTCAGGCCCTAGCACTTCTCTAGCTTCTCAGACAGCTTCTTGAGGCTGCTGTCACTTGGCACTACTACATCTAGAACCTCAGCTGTCTTCTAGTCCTTGTCTACTACCACAATGTCCAGTTGATTGGCCAGTACCTACCTGTTTGTTTGGATCTGGAATCCCTACAGGTTCTTAGCCCTATTGTTCTCTCTAACTTTCTGTGGAATCTCCCATCTGGACTTGGGAAGGTCTAGCCCATATTCTATGCAGACGTTCCTGTACATCATTCATTGTTATGTATTGCTGCCTGGATCTTAAAGGTAAAGGTAAAGGTTCCCCTTGAATATAAGTGCTAGTCGTTCCCGACTCTAGGGGGCGGTGCTCCTCTCCGTTTCAAAGCCGAAGAGCCAGCGCTGTCTGAAGACATCTCCGTGGTCATGTGGCCGGCTTGACTAAACGCCAAAGGCGCACTTCCCTTCCCACTAAAAGTGGTCCCTATTTTTCTACTTGCATTTTTTACGTGCTTTCGAACTGCTAGGTTGGCAGAAGCTGGGACAAGTAACAGGAGCTCATCCCGTTACGTGGCATTAGGGATTCGAACCGCTGAACTGCCAAGTTTTTGATCGACAAGCTCAGCATCTTAGCCACTGACACCCCACTAATTGGTTGTGCTAAACGTGGGTGGGTTTGTGTGTGTATGCGTGTACACGTATATGTACAGGTAGTCTTCATCTTACAACCATTCATTTACTGACCATTCAAAGTTACAACAGCACTGAAAATGTGTCTTTTCACACTGATCAAAATTTGGACTTTGGGCAACTGGCATATATAGATGACAGTTGCAGTGTCCTGTGACCTTCTGATGAGCAAAATCAACAGGGAAGCCCAATTCATTTAACAACCATGTTACTAACTTAACTATGGCAAGGAAGGTAATAAAATAGGGCAAAATTCTTTTAACAAACAACTGTTTTATTTAGCCACAAAAATTTGGGGCTTCATTGTGATCGCAAGTAAAGAACTTCTCGTAGAGAGAGGCTTTTTTTAATTCTCTAACTGAATTGGTTTTTCCAAATCAGATTAAGCCATTGATTTTGAAAGTCTGAATCAGATCAATTCTTACAATCAAATCACACAAATTTGTACACCTCTAGGAATCAGCAGCTTCAAGAGTGAGACTTTGGAAGGACCAAAATCTTTCATTCACTTATTTACCAATATGTGCACGGTGGCTCAGTGGCTAAGACGCTGAGCTTGTTGATCGAAAGGTCGGCAGTTCAGCGGTTTGAATCCCCAGTGCCGCGTAACGGGGTAAGCTCCCATTACTTGTCCCAGCTTCTACCAATCTAGCAGTTCGAAAGCACGTAAAAAATGCAAGTAGAAAAATAGGGATCACCTTTTGGTGGGAAGGTAAGAGTGTTCTGTGAGCCTTTGGCATTTAGTCATGCTGGCCACGTGACCACGGAGACGTCTTTGGACAGCACTGGCTCTTCGGCTTTGAAACGGAGATGAGCACCGCCCCCTAGAGTCGGGAACAACTAGCACATATTTGCGAGGGGAACCTTTTCCTTTTCCTTTTAGTGACTACATATGGATGAGAATGGATGCTTAATTTTTTTCATTCCTGCCCAAACATCTTCCTACAACAACAGTTGGGTGCATTTTTGCTATTATTGCCTCATTCTCTGGCTTAATCTTCCAAATTACTTGATCATTGAGGTCTGACTGCTCAAACCTTATTTAAACAAATAGAAACTGTAGGCTTTTGGCCATTGATTTTATAGTTATAGCTCAGCTAATTCAATGGCCTTGAGGCATCTTCCATAAAATGCAAACATCAGAAGCTTGTGAGAAGAGAAGGAGAGGGAGGGTGAAGAGAGAGACATGTCCGTCCTATGGAGAGGAGACTACAATATGGCCCTAAAGAAATGTCCTGATGGAGAAGGTCGTTTCTAAATACTGCAGTAGAGTGGTGCCTGAAGTTGCAAGACCAACTATCTATCGCAACTTCGAAACCAGATCATAAGTAACCTCAAGGTAGGCCCAGTGAACGGTCACTAAACGAACTGTTGTAAGTCAAGGACTACCTGTACTAATAGCCTAAACAGTGGCTTTACTTTCTGAGATGTCTCAAAGGTACTTTTTCAGGAGGCAACTGGACTTTCTTCTTCTTCTTTTTTCTTTTGAAGATGTTTCACTTCTCGTCCAAGAAGCTTCTTCAGCTCTGACAGGATAGTGGGGAATGGAAGGATTTATACTCCTTGCAGACAGCTGGTCCCTTGCATCCTTTTAGAGGGTCGCTGAAGCACTTGGAAGTTGATCTGTGTCCTCAGGGTGACCTGAGTTAGTGTTCCTGGTTCCTGTAGTCTGCAATTTTTCCTCTGGAAATCCATTTCTACTCCCAACACCATTCCAAGGGTGTTCATCCCTTCATATCAGTCCTAGTAGTATACCTCCAGGATTTAGCCTACCCCGTCACATATGGGGGACATATAATAGAATTAGAACAACTCATGGGGTGTGTGCTGACTCCCTGTATAAATGGGGAAAGACACCCTCAGCACAATGTGATTGCGGGGCCCCTCGACAGACTATCCAGCATATAGTAAGGGAATGCCCTAACAGAAGGTATCCAGGAGATTCTAGGGACTTCCTCTGCATAACAACGGCAGCTACTGACTGGATCTCCAAACTCGACATTAAACTTTGAAATGTTACTTCTGTTTTCCTTTTAGGTTTTCTTACTGCTTTTTTATTGTTTTAATTGTTTTTAATCTGTAAAAATGAAGTGTTTTAATATTGTGTGTGACCAGCCATACGCTAAATAAATAAATAAATAAATCCCTTCCATTCCCCACTATCCTGTCAGAGCTGAAGAAGCTTCTTGGATAAGAAGCAAAACATCTTCAAAAGGAAAAAAACAAGAAAGTGCCGTTGCCTCCTGAAAAAGCACCTTTGGGACAAGCAAGACCTGGATGACTGAGAATCTCTAAAGACTCTCTGAGATGGTCTCTAAGAAAATGAAATTCAGTGTAGAGAAAAGTGAAGTCTTGCCCTTAGGCAAGAAAAACCAAAAGCACACATACAGACTGGGTGACACCAGGCTTAATAGCAGTGACTGTGAGAGGGATCTTGGAGTCTTAGTGGACAACCAGCTAAATATGAGCCAGCACTGTGCAGCAGCAGCCAAAAAAGCCAATGCAATCTAAAGTTGCATTAACAGAGGTGTTAAGGATATTGTTGTTGTGTAACAACTAGCAGAGTAAAGTGCACAGAGAAACGTTGCTGAGAGCACTGAGATAGAGATACATACAAACTGGTGTTATCAAAAGTTTTCTTTATAATGGAAAATAAACAATCTCGTAGTCTTCTAAACAGTCCAAGTCTTTACGGGTTAACTCCAAACAAACTCTTACCAAACAAACAGTAGTTGGTTCACAAACCCCGGATGGTAGCAGATCCACCCACACATGCACGCACGCAATGGCAGCTTATCATTCAACTGAATACCTTACAGTACCCTTCTTAAATACATTGTTAAATTACAAGCATGACTCAGCCTTACAGCATGATGCAGCATTAAAACTTAAAGTAACAGAATACATATATTGCCTGGACAACTGTTAGGCCCAAATCATATCCTAACAAGAGGGATACAATCAAGATCAAGTGAGGTACTAATACCACTCTATAAAGCCTTAGTAAGGCCACACCTAGAGTACTGCATCCAGTTTTGGTCACCATACTATAAAAAAGATGTTGAAACTATAGAAAAACTTCAGAAAAGAGCAACCAGGATAATTTGGGGACTGGAGACTAAAACGTATGAAGAACGTTTGCAGGAACTGGGCATGGCTAGTCTAGTGAAGTCAAGGACCCGGGGAGACATGATAGCAGTCTTCCAATATTTGAGGGGCTGCTACAGATAGGAAGGAGGTCAAGCTTTTTTCCAAAGCACCTGAAGGCCACACAAGGAATAAGGGATGAAAACTGATCAAGGAGAGAGTCAACCTGGAAATAAGGAGAAATGTTCTGACAGTGAGAACAATCAACCAGTGGAACAGAAGTTGCCTTTGGGAGTTGTGGGAGCTTCATCACTGAAGGCTTTCAAGAAGAGACTGGACTGCCAATTGTCAGAAATGGTGTAGGGTCTCCTGCTTGGGTGGGGGGTTGGACTAGATGACCTACAAGGTCCCTTCCAACTCTGTTCATCTGTAAATTGACCAGATGGTTTGCCTTTCAAACTAAAAAATGAAGGTTATAGTTTAGCCCTGAAGATAGTTGTCTAAAACTCGGTGGCTTTTCCAAGTTGACTCTACACAATCTAGAGGTTTTATAGACCTTACGCCGGAACACAATGTATAGATTTAAAGCCATGCCCTGTCAATTTAATAGAGAGATCTTTATTACCGGTCTGAGGCCTATTATGAGGAGTTTCTGCATCTCAAAACTGCACCACTCAGCACGCTACATAATTTAGGTAAATGCGGTGTGTACCTTTCTAACTCTCACCAAAGGATGTCGGTTGTGCTTGTCTTCTTTTCTCTGCAAATCACCTCCTGTAAAAAAAGCAGCGGCTGCACACAGAATCACCAAAAAAGAAGACACTTCTGGCTTAAATAGCTCACCTTTCCCCCAAACCATGTTGTTGTTTTTTTCCACCAACCTGAGACAACTCAATCTGCAGGGTATACATGCCATCCTGTGTTTATGCTGAGGGAGACACCCTAGGTCAGTGATGGTGAACCTTTTTGGCACTGAGTGCCCAAACCAGAACGCACATGTATGTGTGTGTGTCCTTGTGTGGATCCGACCAATTGGGTTCCTTGGTGAAATCCAGCAGGTTCTGACAGGTTCTGGAGAACTGGTAGCGGAAATTTTGAGTAGTTCAGAGAACCAGCAAAAATACCACCTCTGGCTGGTCCCAAAGTGGGGTGGAAATGGGGATTTTGCAGTATCCTTCCTCTGGAGTGGGGTGGAAATGGAGATTTTGCAGTATCCTTCCCCTGCCACACCCATAAAGCCACACCCACCAAGCCATGCCCACAGAACCAGTAGTAAAAAAAATTGAATTTCACCACTGCTTGGAACCCTAACAGCATGCATCCGCGAAAACAAGTTGGCCGGCACATGCATGCCTGTTTCTTGGCCATTTTCAGGCCATTTTCCAGGCCATTTTCAGGCTGTTTTTCGAGCCTTTTTTTGGTCCCAAAAAAGAGCCCAGAAACAGCCTGGGAAATGGCCTGGAAACAGCCCAAAAATAGCCTAAAAATGGCCTGAAAGCCTGAAAAAACAGTCCTGGAAACAGTCCAGAAAAGGCCCAGAAGTCAGCCTAGTTTTTGGCCATTTTTCAGGCGATTTTCAGGCTCTCCAGTGCCTGAGAAGACCAGCTGGCAACGGCACATATGCCCACAGTGAGGACTCTGTATGCTACCTCTGGTACACATGCTATAGGTTCACCATCACGACCACAGGTGATTTAAAGACACGCTCCTACACTGAATCAGGGAAGAGTCTATTAAAAGTCAGAAGATAAATGTCCTTCAAGTCACATTCTAGACCAGATGATGTCATGAAGTTTTCTTGGCAACTGTATGAAACTTCATTCTTTCAGGGTTTATTTGTTTGTTTGTTTTCAACTTCCCAGTTTACGCGACAGTCCAAAATTTCCTTAGGTCTACCATCCAACAATTAATTATTGCAGTCCAAGGCTGCTTAACTGTTCAGCCCAGTGCAGCTAGGGTTGCCACCTGCTATAAGCAAAATCTCAAGACTGCCCACTGTAGGCATTGGCTAGGAATAGCAATAGCGGTTGGACTTATATATCATTTCATAGTGCTTTACATCACTCTCTGGACAAATTACAACGTCAGCATATTGCCCAAAACAATCTGGATCCGCATTTTATCGACCTCGGAAGGCTGAATCAACCTTAAGCTGGTCAGGATCGAACTGCTGGCAGTGAGCAGAGTCAGCCTGCAATCCTGCATTCTAACCACAGCATCACCATAGCTCCTACATAGTGCAACCAGATACTTTCAAGTTATTTTGGTATTAAATCATGATAAATCCAGCAATCCAGGCCAATGACAAGGTAATCCTTGACTTACAACTGTTTGTTTAACAACCATTCAATCTTACAATGTCACTGAAAAAGATTACTTGTGACTGGTATTTACACTTAGGACTCTTGTAGCATCTCCCAGTATGATGAAAAAGGACACCCTGCTTGGATCTGCACACATACACGTGTGTTGTGGCCCGTCAGCGGCCTGTGCGGATTGTAGATGATTCCAACAACGAGGAGGTTGGTGTGGTGCTGCGCCAGCAGCCTGTGCAGCTGGCGCTTGAGTCGGACAGTGAAGAGGCTGGAGAAGATCTGGTACCAGAGGCAGAGATTCAGCCAGGGCCTTCAGAACCTCCAGAAGCTCATTTAAGTGAAGAGGACGAAGAGGAGGAGCCTCTTCTCAATGCACGGACGCACAGAGCTGCCAAAAGGCAGGAGTGGCTCCTCAGGAGGAGGTTTCCTTTAGAGTAAGGCTTGGGGCTAATTGGTCACTCCCTTAGCCTATTTAAGGAGGAACGCTGATTGCAGAAAGCTGTAGGGAACAACTTAAGTTCACTCTCCTTCGCATCTGGATTCTCTGCAAAATAGCTGCTGGGCTTTCTGTCAACTCTAGTAAGACCGTGATTGCCTTATCTTTGAATGCTTGTAGGCTGTAGGCTGTTAAGGAAGTTTATTATTTGAGTAAAATAATCTTTGTATAGTTTTTGTGTGTGCTGCGTTCTTTGGGGTCCGTAGCTGGGGCAGAACAATGTGATGAGAAAGGCCACCCTGCTTGGATCCGCACACATACCCGTGTTTCCCCGAAAATAAGAACCTGTCTTATATATTTTTGAACTCTGAAATAAACACTTGGCCTTATTTTCGGGATGGTCTTATTATTTTGGGGCTCATGGAGCAAGATTGGGCTCCTCTTGCCATCTTACCTGATTTCCAGTTCTGCGTTTAACTATTTCCTGGGAGGGCTTATTTTCGGGGGGAGGCTTATTTTAGGGCATGCGCTCAAAAGCCCAATTGGGCTTATTATCAGGGGATGTCTTATTTTCGGGGAAACAGGGTACTACCCTGATACATTACGACATCCTTGTTCTTGGGAGGAGCTCAGTACATACAAAGGCCAACACTAGCTAAAGAATTGGCAACACATATGATTGATATGATAATATCAGTCACCTGCAAGCAAGAACTGGTAGGACCAGAAGATAGATAATGTACAAGTAATCCTCAATTTACAACCACAGCTGAGCCCAACATTTCTGTGGTTAGGTGAGACATGTATTAAGTGAGTTTTGCCCCATTTTATGACTTTTCTTGCCACCATTGTTAAGCGAATCACTGTAGCTGATAAGTTAGTAGCCCAGTTGTTAAGTGAATCTGGCTTCCCCATTGACTTTGCTTGTCAGAAGGTCACAAAGGGGGATCACATGACCCGGGGACAATGCAATCATCATAATTTTTATTTATTTATTTATTTACATTTTTATACTGCCCTTCTCCCGCAGGACTCAGGGCGGTGTACAGCCAGAGTAAAAACACAATACACCATGAATTTAAAAAATTTAAAAGTATTAAATAATTTGGCCCAATTTTGTTAAAAACTCCAAAATTAAAATTTCACTTAGTTTGTCAGCCCTGCCTGTTAGAATAGTAGGGTCTTAAAAGCACAGTGAAAGGTACGGAGGTCGGGGATCCTACGTATCTCCGGGGGCAATTCATTCCATAGAGCGGGAGCCCCCACAGAGAAAGCTCTACCTCTGGGGGTCGCCAATCGACATAATTTGACCGATGGCACCCTGAGGAGTCCCTCTCTGTGAGAGCAAACTGGCTAGTGGGAGGCCATTGGTGGCAGAAGGCAATCTCGTAAATACCCAGGTCCTAAGCCATGGAGCGCTTTAAAGGTGAAGACCAACACCTTGAATCGCACCCGGAAGACCACTGGGAGCCAGTGCAGCTCGCGCAGGAGAGGTGTTACATGGGTGCATCGTGTCGCCCCCATAATCACCTGTGCGGCCGCATTCTGGACCAGTTGGAGCCTCCGAGTACTCTTCAAGGGGAGCCCCATGTAGAGAGCATTACAGTAGTCCAGACGGGAGGTGACGAGGGCATGAGTGACTGTGCGCAAGTATGAACCAGTTGCCACACATCTGAATTTTGATCATGGGGATGCTGCAATGGTTGTAAGTGTGAAAAAATGGTCATAAGTCACATTTTTCAGTGCCATTGTAACTTTGAATGGGCACTAAACAAACTGTTGTAAGTTGAGGACTACCTGTAATAGAAAATGAAGCTAAAATTCTCCGGAACTTTAGAATTTAAACAGAGAAGCATTAGCCACACAGCACCCCAGATGTAACCATTGTTGATGAGAAAGACACAAAAAACCTGGATGGTGGACATTGCAATAGCTGGAGACCGCAGAAGAGAAGAGAAAGAACTGGAGAAAATCACACAACGTAAAATCACAAAACGCAAACCCTACAAAAAGAAATAAAGTGTGGCAAACAAAAGCAAGGTTAGTACAAATAACTTGGATGCCTTGGGTGCAATCCAAATTTTTTTACTACCGGTTCTGTGGGCGTGGCTTGGCGGGCGTGGTGTGGCTTGGTGGGTGTAGCCTGGTGGGCGTGGCAGGGGAAAGGATACTGTAAAATCTCCATTTCCTCCCAATCAGCTGGGACTTGGGAGGCAGAGAATAGATGGGGGCAGGGCCAGTCAGAATTTTTACTACCGATTCTCCGAACGACTCAAAATTTCCGCTACCGGTTCTCCAGAACTGGTCAGAATCTGCTGAAACTCACCTCTGGTGCAATCCCAAAATATTTGAAGCACCATTTGAACATTGTTGGGGATCAACCAAGTCACCAAGCCGATTGCAATACACAATTTTATTTGGAACGGTTTACAACCTGTGGCAGCACCTTTAATACCATCAAATGAAAATATTTGCCTATCTCAGGTCCTGGGAAAGGACTGGAGAGGTGAATAAAACTGCCAAATACAGCCTAGCTGACTTTGCGACCAACCAATAATAATTTAATTTTGATGCCATCCCACAGTAATCAAACAAAGCGATTACAATAAAGTCAATACAAATGAAGCATGAGAAAATAAGTTTGGGGAGTCTTACTCTCCCTTGTGAAAGGACTGGGTGAATGCAATCATAATGTCCTGTGCTGGTTTGTTTGTTTGTTTGTTTGTTTGTTTGTTTGTTTATTATATTTCTATACCGCCTTTCTCCCGCAGGACTCAAGGCAGTGTACAGTCAAGAAAAAATAAAAGATACATAAACATCATAAAATTGATAATTAAAATTATAGCATAGTTTAGCCCAAATAAATAAAACCCAGAATTAGATAATATTTTAATCATTCCCAGTTAACGTGCTTAGCCCTGCCTGATTGAACATCAGGGTCTTGAGGGCACAGCGGAAAGCACGGAGATTAGGGATGTTTTGTATATCAGGGAGCAGTTCATTCCAAAGGGTTGGAGCCCTTACAGAGAAGGCCCTCCCCCTGGGAGTCGCCAGTCGGCACAATTTGACTGACGGTACCCTGAGTAGTCCCTCCCTGTGAGAACGAACTGGTTGGTGGGAGGCTATTGGTGGTGGACCAGTTGGAGCCTCCGGGTGCTTTTCAAGGGGAGCCCCATGTAGAGAGCATTGCAGTAGTCCATACGGGAGGTGACTAGGACATGAGTGACTGTGCGCAAGGCATCCCGATCCAGAAAGGGACGCAACTGGCGGATCAGGCGAACCTGATAAAAGGCCCCCCTGGCCATGGCCGTCAAATGGTCTTCTAAAGATAGCCGTGAGTCCAGGAGGACATCCAAATTGCGGGCCCTCTCTGTGGGGAGCAAGGTACCAGCTGACTATACCGGGATGCTGGAAGCCAAAGCCACTCGGACTTATGGTTATATGATTTAAGAAGTTGTTACCGCAATTTGATCCTCCACAACCAGAGTATGATGTGGCTAATGTGGATCACAAGCAGAGGTGGTATTAAGCCGGTTCAGACCGGTTCACACGAACTGGTAATAGAAATCGTGAGTGGGCCTGCCCACCTGCCCCAGCTCTATGGCTGTCCTGTTTAGGCACATTTTTAAGGCCGGGCGCATGCGCGGAAGGCATGTGCAACAGAAAAGCACTTGCTCGGAATACCAGTGCATGTGTGGATGGGGATTGTGCATGCTCACATTTGCGAACCGGTAAGGAAAGTAAGTGAATATCACCTCTGCAACCACTAGAAATCCAATGGTCCATGGCGTAAATATGGCAGACTTTTTGTGCCTCGTTGTGGAGATGGCTTGGTTGTGAGGGTGCAGGATCAGATTGCTGTAACAACTTCTTAAATCATTTAAGCAGCACCGGGGATTATGATGTTTGGGGAAATGCTTATCTGTTCCTTTTTCATAGTGTAGAAAGTGAGCACCCACCCCTCTCCTAGAAGAATGAAATATTTTGAGAAATATTTTTTAAAAGGCAAAATGTTGTATTTCCCTGAATGAGAAATGGAGAAACATGCTCTTGGAAAGCAGCCCCCACCTTCCTTAATAGCCAATAGCAGATGTCAGCGCTTAAGAGGAAAAAGAGATAGATAGCTCTATTCATAAGCAAATTCCCTGCAGCAAGGTCTGAAAAAAGATAAGAGTTAGCCCTCAGCCACTATAGGAATTGCCCAACAAGCCCCTTCATTGCATCAGCCCAAACTTCAACAAGCCCCTTCATTGCATCAGCCCAAACTTCAACCAAACTTAGCTCAGACAAACTCCTAGGATTTGTACATGGCACCATGGGAGCCTGACAATAGCCAATAGAATACATGTTCTTGCACAGGAACAGGAAGCTCAAGTGCAAAGCCCAAGAGAGGGTATAAATAGACCTCTGTCTCAACTCCAGGGGGTCAGCTGCCCAGGACCATGTGCTTGGCCGTTCTGCTTCATCGATAAACCATCTTTCCAATCAGCCTCCTTGTTTCCAGTATCTTTCTCTCAGCTTGGAACTGAACTAGGTGGATATTTCTTCCAACAATTGGAAGGGCTCCACAGTTGCACCCCCTAAAATACCACTCTCGCCTTTGGGTGCAAAAGGTTTTTTCCCCCCATGTATTCATTTATTAGCAAGTTTCAATAGTCAGGGCCGTTTCATCTAGTTAGACAGGACTGCATCATGAAATTGACCAAGGTTAGGATTTCGGGTGGTTTTGTGTGTGTGTGTGTTTGTGAACAGTCAAGTCTACATTTTCTAAACTTAAAATAGTAAAAGCAAGCATGAAAAGATAGAGGGGTTGTGCAACTTGATAGTTAACAGGATGAGCATTAATAGCCTAATTTCAGCAACACAACAAAAGTAAATTCTGTGAGTCCCAAAGGTGCTTTGTCAAAAAGCAGCTAAACTTTCTTGGTTTTCATTGATGACATTTCGCTTCTCATCCAAGAAGCTTCTTCAGTTTTGACTGAAGAAGTCAGAACTGAAGAAGCTTCTTGGGATGAGAAGCAAAACATCTTCAAGGGAAAACAAAGTCCATTTGCCTTTTGAAAAAGCACCTTTGGGACACCCGTGAACTGGATGGCTGACAATCTCCATAAATTGTGGGCTTCACAAATCAAGGATAATTGGAGGCTGTGAGATCTGTCCTAAAAGTACAGTTTTTCCATGGTCAATTTTAGAAACAGCAACTCAAGGCATTCCCACTGATCTTAATACTCACTAGCTGTATTTTATTTCCAAGCTCAGAAGGATGTGCTAAGTGGCCCTAGACAAAGCACACCTTCCATATTTAATGGCTGCATTCTCACAATACATTTGCCTTGGTTAGCCCTTTATGGGGGTTCACCCAAAGGACAAAACAGGTTAAGGTCTTCTAATACATTAAATCTCTCGCTCTCTTTCTGTCCCCCCCACACAAAGCAACCTTAAACAAGCTTAATATTAATCAAACGGATCAACCTGAGCTGGATATGCAAATGCAGCAATTAGATTTTTACCTGACTTGGTTAAGTAAATTGTGTAAACACAGCCAATGGGAAACTCGGGTGATTCAACCTCTTAGAATCTTGCAGCTTATTACAATGTCTATTTACTTAGGCTGAATCCCATCACACTCAGACTGCAGCTTTAGCATTTTAAAATATGCTCCGCTCAAGTCAATATCCTGAATACGTTGAAAGTCGGGGTGGAGGAAAGAGTTTATAGGTAAATGGCTCCTCAAAACTAACTTCTTCTTTATCTCCAACTTGGTTGAAGAGACAAAACACCATTACCTCCTAACAGATTCTTCCTACCCTTATTTTCACCCATAGATGACATCAAGGCTAGCTGTTAACTTTACCCTGTCAGGTATCCCGATCCCAAAAGCTTGCAACAATTGAAATAAATAAGGAGCTTTGAAGATGGAGAGAAATGCTTTTTTAAGTTCCATGGGAAAAGCAGGCAACATCCTGATATTTTCCCCTCATGCCACAGTGCGCACATACACACCAGAATCATTGTATGCACAGAGGACCCCACCAAATGTTAGCCAGGTGCGAAAAGCAGCACACAGGAGAAGTGCAATGAAAAGCAGCCACCATCATCTTGCCAAAACAGATGGTGCCAACGTGCAGGAATTCACACTCTGAAATTTCAGACTTTAAAATATCTTTCAGAGTGCAGGGAGGACAGCAAAGTGCCTGATCTTACAAGATAAGACCAACCACTTTGAATTCAGAGAGCACGTTCACACAGCAACTTTAACTAGATCAATGAAACATTATCCGTTGGTTGCATTTTTAAAATCAAAGGACAGGAAGGATGTGTGTATCTTAGTGCATTGTGCAAACGTAGCCTATGCGATGATATAATGCTATGATATATTGTGCACACCTGAAAGAAAAGTTAATTTAGTAACTAGCTTTGGCAGGTGTGGGAATTCAATCAGACAGAAGCTGTTGTATCTATCCAGAGGATTGATCATACTAATCCTGATTTTATCCACACTAAATGAGCAAATGATTCAGAGTCCCTTCCCTACCTCATATCCTTTATCTGTAAAATGTGTTAACCAATAAGCCTCAATCTTAAATGTACTGGACATTGCCTTAAATCAAACCGAAGTAATTATCAAGAGAAGAAGTATTTTATACCGTTCTTTTTTCCCTTTCTAACTGGAAAGGTGAGTAATGGATTTCAAGACCTCCATTCTTGCCACTAGTTGTAGGACTTGTTGACCCAGATTCTTCATCACATGCAATCCAGTTCTTTCTTACAAAGCCACCCAAAATAAAACATCTGGAACTGCAAGAGAGCGACTAGAGGAACAAGCCCCTTAAGAGAAACAGTAGACATACCGTTTAGTTGCCGGTAGACAATGTCCTCAAGAAGGGACAACCGTTTCAGCACTGCATCTTGAATGGGGTTGGCTGGGTGGGCTGTCAGGTTGGCCACTTCTGCCCTGGGATGAATTTCATGGAAAGCATCTCCGTTCTTCATCGCAATGGGCCTGCACTTGGCCAGGAAGAGGACAAAGCCAGCCACGGCAATCAAGTTTAAGATCAGCAAGACTTTCACTCTCCTTAGAGAAGCCATCAAGAACTTCCCAATGTGGGACACGTGCAACTGGAACTGCTGCTGCGACTTCTTCTTCTTCTTTGACGATTACTGGAAGAAGAGCAAGGAAGCTTGGGATGGAGCCTGTTCAGGAAGAGGCTGACGGTGACGAGGACACCTTCCCCATCCTTGCATCTTTGGCAAGTCTCCCTCAGTTTGCACAGTTGGGTTATTTAAAGCGACAAGTGCTGGCAGGTGGCAGGCAAGGGGAAAAGCAGACTAAATTGGAGATCCCACTCCAGAGATAAAGGTTCCGAAGGCTGGGAAGCCAGATTGTCATGACTCTCTGGAAGAGCCAGAAAGGACGTTAAACAGGGAGCATCCTTTGCAGCAGAGAGAAGGAACCAGTCCCAGAAAGCTCTTCTCTGTAGCCAACCTCCTCCAGACCTTCTTAGAGGCTACTGGTCTTTGGGGAAAACCAAACCCCCCTTAAATTGGGGGAGGAAGGGGAGGTTGTTGGGAATTAACTTGCACACTGCAGAAGACCAAGTTCTCCAATGTCTGCCGCTGTGTCTTCCAGTCTGACCGGCTTGCCAGAGGATAATCCAGATGAAATTCCAAAAGTCCCGGGTAGCAAAAAAAAAAAAAAAAAAAAGGAGAGGGAGAGGGAGAGGGAGAGGGAGAAGGGCGGCAGGAGGATGAGGAGGCTGCTGGATTCTGAATAAATACTTCAGATCTTTTTTCAATAAGAAAAAGATTTGGACCTAGAGAAACTCTGGGACGCAGCCACGTTTTCCTGGGCTTTCTCTTTAAGCCCTGCAAGGGGAGTGGGGGCGGGGGAGCCGAGCAAAGGCAGGCAGAAAGAGAGAAGAGGAAAAAAGGACGTGGATAGAAATTCAAAAGGGATAACTTTCTTTCTTGGCGGAGGAACGCAGAGAGAGAGAGAGAGAGAGAGAGAGAGAGAGAGAGAGAGAGAGAATGTTTCCTCAACAGGGGAAGGAGTTATCTGCAAACTTCTAAATTATTATGATTGGGCGGGGGGGGGGCGGGGAGGGAAGTGGAAAGTAAGGAACGGATTTTTTTTTCTTCACACCCCCCCCCCCCCCCCACGGAGGACGGAGGATGCCGGGCCAAAGCAGAAAGCCCGCCAAGCCGCTGCTGGAGAGATGTCCTTTAAGCGACAAAGCAAGAGGAAAGAGGGGGGGGAAATATGCTGGCAAAGAAAGAAAGAGATGGGGGATACGGGGTGGGGGGGGGGACACGAAGAGAGACAGAAAGACCTGAACGAATGAAAGAGAAAATCGGAGGGGGGGGGAAATCTACCGAGCAATCAAAGAAGAGAGAGAAAGAGAGAGAGAGAGAAAGAGAGAGAGAGAGCGCGCGCAAAAAGGCAACGAGGCGGTCGCTGGAAGATGCTCTTCGCCGTTCTCGTTTTTTGTTTTCTTCTTTTTTAAAGTCTGTAGGTTGCAGCAGCTGGGGAACGCGAGAGTGGATGGGGAGACGAGCGGGGGGGGGGTGCGCAGGTGCTGCTAAGAGGCCCCCCTCGCTTCTTTCTTCTTCCCTCTCCAGCAGCCCCCCTCCGGATGGCGCTCCGTCTGCCAGGCGCGCATTCCTCCCCTCCGGAGCGCTCGGGGCGGCGCGGTTCTCTGCGGCTCTCCAAGCCAAGGATGCCGAGTTGAGGGATGCGCTGGGGAAAGCCGGGCGAGGGACCCCAGGGGAGAGGCAGCGCGGCGGCGGCGGCACCCCAGGAAATCAAGTCATCGTGGCCTCTGCGGAGCGCGGCCGAGAAGTCTTCCGGAGCGCAAGCCGAGAGAAGGAGGAGCAGCGGAGGCCGCCGGTCCCGGGGCTGCTGAGCTTGCTCCCCGGCTCGGACTTCCCATCGCCGCCGCCGCTCCTTCAGCTGCCGAGGCTGGAGCCATCCGCTTTCGCTGAGCCGGGAAGAGGAGGTGGGGGGGGGGGGGGAATCCTCCCCTTTGCATGGCTGGGAGGCGGCGTTGCATAGAAAACCCGGGCTGGAGACCAGGAGGGGAATGGGGGCGTGGGGGGGGGGGTGGATGGGAGGCCACCGGAGCCCACCAGAAGAAAGTGGGATGAGAAACCAGGACCAGCTAGGCAAAAAGGGCCTGGGAGGCTCCATGCCACCTTACCCTGGTTCACCGAACCAGAGAACCCAGATGAAGGGTGTGATTGGCAGGGTGGCCCTAACTAACGCAATGCATGCATCTATAGGGCAGCTGCTGGGTAGGTAGAGGCCGGTTTGGCTGGAAGGTGGTTAGCTGGTTTTAACTCGGTTGAGTTGTGGCAAAGCTTGGTTCAGTGACCGGAGAGGGATGTGCCGCGGGACGTCCCTAGGATAACACTAGCACTAGCACTTAGACTTATATGCCACTTCACGGTGCTTTCAGCACTCTCTAAACAGTTTATAGAGTCAGCATATGGCCCTCAACAATCTGGGAAGGATGGAAGGCTATGTCAACCTTGCGCCCTGTCAGGGTTGAACTCAAGGCTTTGGGCAGAGTTAGCCTGCATTACTGCATTTTTTTAAAAAAAAAATACTTTTATTCAACATTTTTAACCCTTAAAATCACAGTTACACTATTACAGCTTTCCGTTATCAGAATTTTTTCTTAATTTCAATTTACCCTGCAATACTGCATTTTAACCACTGCGCCATCAGGGCCCGATAATAATGAAGTTAGCTATAATAGCAATAGCACCTAGACTTATATACCGCTTCACAGTTCTTTTACAGCTCTTTCTAAGCGGTTTACAGAGTCAGCCTATTGCCCGCAATAATCTGGGTCCTTACCTTACTGACCTCGGAAGGATGGAAGGCTGAGTCAACCTTGAGCCCTCTCAGGATTGAACTGCTGGCAATGGGCAAGAGTTAGCCTGCAATGCTGCATTCTAACCACTGCACCACTATGGCTTTTCTTCTAATAAGCAGACATCATTGCTCTGGTCTGCAGATCTGTTTTTATAGCCCACTAACTTGCTGCTTTCACAGATGATTTTACCCTCTCAAAAATAAGAATTATGTTGGAATTGCAGTCCACTAAGTGTGCTTCAGATTGCCTTTCTCTGTTGTCCTAATTGGCTACGCCATCTTCTTCTTCTTCTTTGAAAAGACCTTCTCTCTCTCTTCCAGAAATTAGCCAGTTCAGAAAGTCAACACATGTCCAGGAACTTGCCTTGTATGCAACATCTGGTTTTAATTTGAGCCCCTTATGCTTTTCTGCTTTCCTATCCCAAATCTGTAGCCTTGAGATAGATGTTCTGCACGTAGGTAATTCTCGACTTACAACCACAAATTGGGACCAGAATTTCCATTGTTAAGCAAGGTGGTTGTTAAATGAGACGCACCCGATTTTATGATTTTTTTTTTACCATGGTGGTTAAATGAATCACTGCAATAAGTGAATTATATGGTCATTAAGCACAGCTGTCTTCCCTCAATGACTTTGCTTATTCAACTGGGAAGGTTGCAAATAGCCGCCACATGACATGAGACACTGCAACCATTGTAAATAGATCCATCAGAACCAGAATGGAGCTGGAAGGTACCTTGGAGATCTTCTAGTCCAACCTGCTGCTTAAGCAGGAGACCCTATATACCAGTGATGGCTAACCTTTTTGCCATTGTGTGCCAAAAGTGGGGGGAGTGGGTGCACATGCCCACACCCATAATTCTATGCGCCCCACCCCCATGCATATGTGCACGACACCCACCCACCCCGAGCTTCCCCCACTTTTGGCATTTGATGGCACAGTGGGCCTGGTAGACCCGTTTTTCGCCCTCCCCAGGCTCCAGAGCCTTTCTAGGAGCCTGTGGAGGCTGGAAACGGCCTGTTTGCCAAGTTCCAGTGGGCCCAGAAGGCCCAAAAATCAGCTGACCGGCATGCACATGAGCACCAGAGCTGAGCTCGCATGCCCACCGATATGGCTCTGCGTGCCACCTATGGCACGCATGCCATAGGTTCACCAACATGGCTATATACGATTTATATATTTATAAACTTTTGGAAAAAGTTCAGAGAAGAGCAACTAAGATGATCAAAGGCCTGGAGACTAAACCGTATGAAGAAGGGCTGCAGGATTTGGGTTTGGCGAGTCCAGAGAAAAGAAGAATTAGGGGGCAACATGATAGTAGTATTCCAGTATTTGGAGGGGGTCCCACAAAGAAGAGGGGGGTCAAATTGTTCTATAAAGCACCGGAGGGCAGGAGAAAAAACAATGGATGGAAACTAATCAAAGAGAGAAGCAACCTGGAATTAAGGAGAAACTCCCTAACAGGGAGGACAATTAACCGGTGGAATAGCTTGCCTTCAGAAATCGTGGGTGCTCCATCATTGGGGGTTTCTAAGAAGAGATTAGACAGTCACTTATCTGAAATAGTATTGGTTCTCCTGCTTGAGCAGGGGGCTGGACTAGAAGATCTCCAAGAACCCATTCCAGCTCTTGTCTAGTCGAGCCTAGGCTAGTCTAGTCTAGTCTATTCCCTCTCCTCTCCTCTCCTCTCCTCTCCTCTCCTCTCCTTTCCTTTCCTCTCCTCTCCTCTCCTCTCCTCTACTCTACTCTCCTCTACTCTACTCTACTCTATCTTTAGTTTATTAGTTCAATTTAGACTAGTCTAGTCTAGTCTCGTCTCCTCTCCTCTCCTCTCCTCTCCTCTCCCCTCCCCTATTCTATTCTGTTCTGTTCTGTTCTGTTCTGTTCTGTTCTGTTCTGTTCTATTCTATTCTATTCTATTCTATTCTATTCTATTCTATTCTATTCTATTCTATTCTGTATTTATACCATACGTGCTGATTGCTAACCACCTGAATTGTGTGAATTCAGGGCAGGACGAGAAGCAATGGGCAGAAACTAAGCAAGGAGCCTGGATAGCTCAGCAGACTAAAAGCATTGTGATTAGCACCAGCTGTCTTCCATTACTGTAAGTTCGAATCTCACCAGGCTCAAGGCTGACTCAGCCTTCCATCCTTTCTAAGGTAGGTAAAATGAGGACCCAGTTTGTGGGGGCAATAAGCTGACTTTCTATAAATATACAAAAGTATGAAGGCTGTTGCTTAACGCATTGTAAGCTGCCCTGAGTCTCCGGAGAAGGGTGGCATATAAATCAAATTTTTAAAAAAAAAAGGAGAGAAGGAAACCTAGAACTAAGGAGAAATTTCTGGACAGTTTGAACAATTAACAAGTGGAACAACTTGCCTTCAAATGGTGTGGTTCCTTCATCACTGGAGGCTTTTAAGAAGAAACTGGATAGTCATTGGTTCAGAAAGGTATAGGGTCTCCTGTTTAAGGGTGGAGGTTGGACTAGAAGACCTCCGATGTCCTTTCCAACTCTGTTATTCTCTATTCTGAAGCATTTATTATTGCTTTTTTAGAATCAAGTGTTTGTGTACTATTATTTAGATTTTTATCCCATCTTTCATTCAGGAGTTCAGGACGGCATACACAGCACTCTCTCATTTTATATTTATTTCACCCAAATATAATATTTTGTTGATTATTTAAAAACCAAGAAGAAAAAACAGAAGAAAAAAGGAAATTGAAAGGGTTATGAATTGCAGTTGTAATAATATTAAATAAAAATGTCAAAGTAACATTAGTTCTACATATTAAAAGACCCCTCAGATCACTTTAGAATTTAAGATCTTTTTTAAAAGAATGAGTTGATATCTAATAATTCATGACATTGAACAGTGCAATATGAGCTTTACATCAGATGGAGAAATTCCAATAATTTTTGCGAGATGGGTCGGGCCAAGAGAGAGAGAGAGAGAGAGAGAGAGAGAGAGAGAGAGAGAGAGAGGGACTGCCCCATAATCATCCAGTGAATTTACATGGCCAAGAAGAGACTTGAAGACAAGTTTCTCCAGTTTTAGTCCAACATTTTAACCATTATATTGCATTGCTCTCTAGCAAAACAAAGTGTTGCCCTAAAAGTTAATGTTTTATCACAGCGGAAATTTAGGTGGATGTAAAAGAACCTTGTTTAAAAAAAGACCTTTTTATTAAAGGTCTATAGAAAGGCTTGAGCGCCAAAGAGGCCTTTGAACTCTGGTGCTGGAGAAGACTCCTGTGAGTCCCTTGGACTGGAAGGCGATCAAACCGGTCAGTCCTAGAGGAGATCAACCCTGACTGCTCTTTAGAAGGCCAGATCCTGAAGATGAAACTCAAATACTTTGGCCACCTAATGAGAAGGAAGGACTCAGAGCCTAATGCTGGGAAAGATTGAGGGCAAAAGAAGAATGGGACAACAGAGAATGAGGTGGCTGGATGGAGTCACCAAAGCAGTCGGCATGAGCTTAGATGGACTCCAGAGGATGGTAGAGGACAGGAAGGCCTGGAGGAACGTTGTCCATGGGGTTGCGATGGGTCAGGCACGACTTCTCAATTAACAACAACAAGCACTGGAGTTTTGAAAGGAAAACAAATGTTATATGTCTCTGTTTGTAGTAATTTCATAAAACTACTTGGAATCGAGTAGTTGCCCTCCACTAAGTGGTCTTCAAGAAAAAAACATTCATTTATACATTCATTCATTTGTTGGTCTATTTATTTGTTTGTTTGTTTGTTTGTTTGTTTGTTCGTTCATTCATTCCATATCACCCATATTACAATTGAACAACTCTGGGCAGCTTACAGCAAAGACATAGTTGACTCAAAGTTGCATGTACTCTCTAGAGTACAGGTAGTCCTTGACTTATGACCACAATTGAGCCCAATATTTTTGTTGCTAAGTGAGACAGCTGTTAAGTGAATTTTGCCCCATTTTACAATCTTTTCATGCCACCATTGTTAGGTGAATCACTGCAGTCGTTAAATTAGTCACCCGGTTGTTAAATGAATGTGGCTTTCCCATTGGACTTTGCTTGGCAGAAGGTGGCAGAAGGGGATCATAAGTAGGAGTCTGTTGCCAAGTGTGCGAATTTTGATCACGTGACCATGGGGATGCTGCAACGGTCGTAAGTGTGAAAAAATGGTCATAGGTCACGTCTTTCAGTGCCGTTTTAACTTCAAATGGATGTAAATCGAGGACTACCTGTAGATTTTTACTTTTAAATCTGAAACATTGCCTTTTTATAATAGGTTGTTACTTCTGGGTGGGGATGGGGTGGGGTTGCAACAAGGATTTAATATAGACTCATACCCAGAGAAATGGAAATTATTGAAAATTGCTGAGCAAACTTTGTTGTAAGTGAGTGGGTTAGGTTAAAACACGTTTCTTATTCTCTTTTTTCCTTTCTTATCACCTTGTGATAGGTTTCTTGATATTTTCTGAGCTTGGTTGTTTTTTTATAAAATGTTGCTTATTTATTTGGGTAAATTTGGAAATCTACATATATTTCAATGATGTTAAACATGCAGATTTATTTATAAATCCATTTAATAAAAAGAGCCTTGGTGGAGCAGCGGACTAAAGTGCTGTTAAGTAGCACTTAGCTGCCAGCTGCCTGCAATTACTGCGAGTTCAAATCTCACCAGGCTCAAGGTTGACTCAGGCTTCTATCCTTCCAAGGTAGGTAAAATGAGGACCTGGATTGTGGGGGCAATAAGCTGACTTTGTATAAAAAGAACACCGCTTGTGGGGGCCAAAAGCCCTACTAAGCAGATATATACAAAAGTATGAAGGCTATTGTTTACATTGTAAGCTGCCCTGAGTCTCCGGAGAAGAGTGGCATATAACTCGAACCAATAAATAAATAAATAAATTTCTTCTTCCGTTACATCCCGGTGTACTTTTTTTGCTCTTTTTCCTTCTCTTTGATTTTTGCTCTCCTAAATCATTCTCTTCCTTAGATGTTTCAAAGGAACATTGTCTTGCCTTTTGATAACCAATTTGAGATTCAGTATAAATAATATCATTACTCTTCCAGATGTTTATGGCCAGGTTAGATAACATCACCAGCATACTAATGAAACATCTGGAGGAGAATCGCCAAGCACAGACAACACCATGAACGCAACGATTCTGCTCCGTTCACTTGAGTTATATACAGTACGTTCTCTCCTATTTTCCTGATTTTTTAAAAAAGATCCATCTTGTCTCTTTCCCATAGAAAGCAAGAACGAAAACATTGCTAGCGCAAGCCTCTTTCTGCAGCTAATGATGAACACTTATTGCATCACCGAGTCACAACTCTGAGATGAGGCTTCAGCAAATAACACTTGCTGAATCCTTCTCTCTTTGAAATTTGAAATTTCACTTCGGATCTCAGGAGGAAAGGGGGAAAAAAAGGAGAATTAAAAATAGCCCTTATAAATTAAGCACGAATAACCATCTGGGATTGCCGTTTGCAGAGTTTTATATTACCTCGGATAGTTCTTCCCCCTCTTCCCCTTCAATTTTTTTTTTCTGGAACCTCGGCCCAATCTCACTGCCAAAATTCAGTGGCTCAGTTTACTGTTGGAATTTACAGGACATCATAAATATGTTTTCATGCTTTTCGATGCATCTTTGAAGCCTGGGGATATTATCCTGCTTGGACGGTTAAAAAGTCCTGGATTTTGCCTGGTCCACTCTTTCATTAGAGTGGAATTCAGCATTTCCATCCTAGAGGGAGGGAGGGGGACAAGTCAGCAAGCCCCTCAACCCCACCCAACACCAATGTCTGCAGTAAGTTGAAGGCTCAAGTGTAAATAAACAATAAGGACATAAGTGGTCTTATGACTCATCATACTAATGTTTAGTCAACCAAATAGCAGATGACAATCAATTTATATTTTTTAAGAAAAAGCAAGGGCACCTCCGGAACCATTAGTCCTGACTCTGCAATAATCAAATACATTTATACAATAAAAATAATTACTTCCAGATTTAACAATCTCCCTAAAGGGGCCACGTGGCGATCAGAGAGTCAGGAAACGGTTGAGACTATCGCTAGAGCAGTTCCTCATGTGGAAAAGTGTTGAGGTTGGATGGCTGAGCTTTGTATAGTTCCAGTTTTCTTGTTTGGACTGCAGTTCTTTTGCTGGGGTGGTGCTGTATTAAACGTTATGGAGGGGCCAGGAGCTACAGAAAAGTGACCTAGCCAATCCAAAAGCCAAGTCAGTAATCGTGCACATTCTTCAACTCAACATTCAGCTGACGTACGCGCCAAGCTTTTCCTTTTTTTTTCTTATGACTTAAAAATGTATTATTATGATTATAATTGCATACATAGTCAGCCAGATGTTTAGACTGGATTTGACATTATTGTCTGCCTATTGAGTCCTTCCTATTGAGACCTGGTATAGGCAAGATGTTTTGATGCTATTAAAGATATTGCCACAGGATGTAAGCTGTTCCAAGTAAAACTTCCTTTTGCAATTGACTGGTGGTGATTTTTGTCAATGCCGATGGTGTTCAAGTGGTGCTCCAGTTGTTTTGGGGGTTGTACCCAAGGCGCCTGTTGCAGAGGTGGGTTTCAGCAGGTTCTGACCAGTTCTGGAAAACCAGTAGCGGAAATTTTGAGTAGTTCGGAGAACCAGTAAATACCACCTCTGACTGGCCCCGCCCTCATCTATTCTCTGCCTCCCAAGTCCTAGCTGATCGGGAGGAAATGGGGATTTTGCAGTAACTTTTCCCTGGAGTGGGGAGGGAATGGAGATTTTACAGTATTGTTCTGCCCCAGCTCCAGATTCCCAAGGATTGTGACACACCCCGACAGTCCTTATCAAAGTTATAATGTACCAAGAATAAACAAAGTCCGGCAAAGGTTGGCAACCAGCCCAGAAAACAAGATACGATAAGTCACTCAGTCTCCAAAATGCTCTGTAATAATTACATGTTGTTTCCAGCAAGAAATTACTAATTGCATGTGACTTAAATAAGCTAAGGGAGTGGTCAATTATCCTCAAACCTTACTCTCGAGGAGACCTCCGCCTCCTGAGTAGCCACTCCTGCCTTTTGGCAACCCTACGTGCTCAAGCATTGAGGAGAGGCTCCTCCACTTCACTCTCTCCACTTGAAGGTTCTGAAGGCCCAGGTTGAGTCTCTGCCTCGCTGCGTAGGCTGCTGGCGCGACCCCACACAGCCTCCTTCTCATCGGGATCAGCCACAATCCGCGCAGGCTGCTGGCGGGCCACAACAAGTATCCTTCCCCTGGAGAGGGGTGGGAATAGAGATTTTAGAGTATCCTTCCCCTGCCACACCCACCAAACCATGCCACACCCACCAAGCCACACCCACAGAACCAGTAGTAAAAAAATTTGAAACCCACCACTGGCCTGTTGGTATTTCTTTCTTTCTTTTGCCACAATCATCCTATTTCTGTTTGCAGGCATTAGTATTTTGTTATCTTCTCCAGTTCTTTCTCTTCTATGTATTCTCCTGTCTCCAGTTACTGCCACATCTGCTATCCAGATCTTTTTTGACTTTCTTATCAAGAATTGATCAATCTTATTACAGGTAGTCCTCAATTTACGACCACAATTGAACCCAACATTTCTATTGTTCAGCAAGACCATTGTTAAGTGAATTTTGCCCCATTTACGATCTTTCTTGCCACAGTTGTTAAGCGAATCACTGCAGTTGTTAAATTAGTATCATGGCTCTTCAGTGAATCTGCCTTCTGCATTGATTTTGCTTTTCAGAAGATCACAAAAAGTGATCTTCATAATCCTGGGACCCTGCAACCATCAGAAATGCATACATATAAATGCAAGCCAATTGCCAAGTGTCTGATTTTGAATCATGTGACTCTGGGGATACTTCAGTGGTCATAAGCGTAAACAGTCACTAAATGAACTGTTGCAGGTCAATGACCATCTGTATTATTTTTCCTTCAAGTCAATCTTGACTCCTACGGGCCACATGGACAAATCCATGCAGTTTTCTTGGCAAGATTTTTTTTAAAATTTGATTTATATGCCTCCCTTCTCCAGAGACTCAGGGCGACTTACAATGCATTAAGCAATAGCCTTCATACTTTTGTATATTTATACAAAGTCAGCTTATTCCCCCCACAAACTGGGTCCTCACAAACTGGGTCCTCCACAACTGGGTCCCCCACAAACTGGGTCCTCCTATCTTAATAAGTGATTTGCTATTTCTTTCTTCCTGGGGTTGAGAGAAAGTGACTGGCCTGAAACCAGCCAGCAGACTTGTGTCCCAGGGATGGGTTCTACTTACCTTTACTACCGGTTTGCAACAGGGCAGTGCATGCACATTTCGTGCACACTTCTGTGCATGCGCAGAACAATCCTGATGATGCTGGGGTTGGTGGGAGGAGCCTCCCGCTGGTTTTACTACCACTTCTATAGAACCGGTCTGAACCAGGGGCAACCCACCACTGTTCTGTCCAAAGGCAGGACTAGAACTTTCGATAGCCTTATTTCTAGCCCATTGCCTTTAACCCCTACACCAAACTGGCTCTCATATACAAGGATATGCACACAGTGGTGGGATTCAAATAATTTAACAACCGGGTCTCGGCCCTAATGACCGTCTGGGTGGGCGTGGCCATGGTGGGTATAGCCAAGGGTGTGTGACAGGCAACACTCAGCCTCCTGCACCCCCCTGGGAGCAAAAATGGGCCATGGGGAGGTGCCATCCCCACCCCACATTTTGGGCCTAGTGGGCCTCCCTGCAGCCTCTGGGGAGCAAAATCCAGCCCCGTGGGGGGGGGGGGGAACCAAACCTCTCTGTGCCCCATTTTGTGCCTAGTAGGCTTCCCTGCACTTACCTGGGAGCCAAAATGGGACACATGGAGACTGGAAGAGGCGGGGCAGGGCCAGCAAGCAATTTACCCGAACCAGCCCAAACCAGCTGAATCCCACCACTGTATGCACACTCTTTCAAAGCCAGTGTGATATTTGGCTTTTGATCAGCATGCTAGAGATCACATGGGAACTACAAAAATAATTTAAATTAAATCAATCTTTTAATTTAACACAATCAATATGATTACCAACTCTCTATTTATCTAGTGCTTTGGAATTATTCCCAATTTGGAATAAAGCCCAAATCTAAACAAGATAGATTTTTTTTTTATTACTGACAAGCAATTGGATGGACATCTCTAACTCACTCTATCCAAATTCAAGTTTTTTCTTAAGGCAGGAATGGCAGTTTCACTAAAACATATTTTTTTAAAATATATATATATATTGACCCTTCTTTTCGTTGAGCAACTGGGGAAAGACTATTGGTGGCTTCTTATCTAAGCACCATCCCAAGCTGACCTAGCTTTGCTTCTGAACTTAGATGAAGTCAGCTGCTTAATGCAGCTGATATTTGTGTTGACTTTAGCAATTAAAGACTCAGGGAAAAAATACAGGTCTGGTTTTGCTTACAAAATGTTAAAGACAAGGAAAATAATAGATTTTGTTTTCCCCACATTCCACCCCCAGTCATCCAAATACTGTATTATTTTTAGAAAAACCTTGATCAGCTAGGCTTTTATTTCAAGGTTTCACGGCTACCCATAAATAATCCTGTCTCACACACCCGCAAATGAAGACACTGAGCTTGTCAACCACAAAGGTGATAGCCCAGGTTTGAAACCCGAGCGCTATACGATGGGGTGAGCTCCCGTTAACTTGCTCTGGCTCCTGCCAACCTAGCAGTTGGAAAGCATGCAAATGCGAACAGATAAATAGATATCACTTCAGTGGGAGTGTAACAGCGTTCTGTGCACCTCAGCATACAATCATGCTGGCCACATGACCATGGAAATTGTCTTGTACAAGACTGGCTCCCTCAGCTAAGAAACGAAAATAAGCATCACCCTCATAGAGTTAGACATGATTGAACAGGGGAAACCTTTATCTTTATTTTGGGAAGACTGAGTCTAAGCTTAATCAACAGGCCACTCTGGGGCCAGAGTTCACACACCCTTCATTTAACAGGTCCTAGCTGTGTTGAGCATTTTCAGATGCCATGAAAAGTTTTACTGGCCAGTAGCTTAACCTCAATCAGGGAGCTGAAGATAGTAAAATAAAGGAGCTTTTCTCCCAATTTATATCTACTTTCTTTGCTTGCAAAGTCACCTTTGGTTTTGCCCTTAGTGTTTGATTCTCCTTTTTTTCAACATGTCCTTAGTTCTATTGGAGGTGATGCAAAATGAATCCAGGACTCTTTGAATATGACAATTGAAAATAAAAAATGGCCTGAGCCTATCAACCTAACAACTCCTGAACTCAATAAATGAAATGATAACTTAAGTTTAAGTTTAAGTTTATTTATTTGTCAAGCATATATAAGATAACAGGTAAAAGTATAAACATAATTTGAATAAGTAAAAAGGAATATTAGGACAAGGACGGTAGGCACGCTGGTGCATTTATGCATGCCCCTTACAGACCTCTTAGGAATGGGGTGAGGTCAACAGTAGACAGGTTAAGGTTAAAGTTTTGGGGTTTTGGGGGAGAAACTACAGAGTCAGGTAGTGCATTCCAGGAGTTGACCACTCTCTTACTGAAGTCATATTTTCTGCAATCAAGTTTGGAGCAGTTTACCTTGAGTTTGTATCTATTATTTGCTCGTGTATTGTTGTGGTTGAAGCTGAAGTAGTCATTGACAGGAAAGACATTGTGGCAGATAATTTTATGTACTATGCTTAGGTCAGACTGAAGTCGGCGTAGTTCTAAATTGTCTAAGCCCAAAATTTGAAGTCTGGTATTTTATTGCGGTTAGAGGAATGGAGGACTCTTCTTGTAAAATATCTCTGGACTCTCTCGATTGTATTTATGTCCAATATGCAGTGCGAGTTCCAGACAGATGAGCTGTATTCAAGAATTGGTTTAGTAAATGTTTGGTATGCTCTAGTTAGTAGTACAACATTACCAGAGAAGACACTATGCAATTTCTATGCAACTTCTTGCAGACCTTTTACTTCTTGACTTTGAAAAGAATTGTAGTTTGCTGTGCAGGTGGCACAGCTTGGAAGGACAAATGCAGCTATCCTAATCAAGTGCTGTTTGATGACTAGGTTCACCCATCTTGCTATATCTTGGTTTATCTTAATTATGGCTTAATAAGCCATTGTGGGTGATTTTTTCTCCTAAATACACAACTGTAAACCATAGGCTCTGTATGGTTGCATATACAGTACGTATAAGAGCCATGGTGGTGCAATGGTTAGAATTCAGCATTGCAGGCTAATTCTACTGACTGCCAGCAGTTCAATTCTTACCCACTCAAGCCTTCCATCCTTCCAAGGTCAGTAAAATGAGGACCCAGATTGTTGGGGGCAATATGCTGACTGTAAACCGCTTAGAGAGGGCTGGAAAGCAGTATGAAGTGGTATATGAGTCTAAGAGCTATTGCTATTGATATGTATATATCAGGGGTGGGATTCAGCCAATTTGGACTGGTTCAGGCAAACAGGATGCTAATTTTACATCTGGTTCGTTGAATGAGTAGTTGCAAGGGCTGGCTGGGCCGGCCCACCCCACCCACCCCACCCTGCCCTGCCCCTCCCCTCCCCTCCCATGAGTCTCCAAGTGGCCCATTTTGGATGCCAGGTAAGTGCAACGCTCACACTGAGGGTGAAAAATGGACCTCCCAGAAGTTCCAGAAGTCTGGAAATTGACCCACTTCTGGCCTCCAGAGGGCCTCCAGAGCCCTAGGGAGGCTGTTTTCACCCTCCCGGAGGCTCAAGAAAAACCTCCGGACCTTGGGGACAGCAAAAACACCCACCCCCACCATTGTGTATGAGGCCAAGTAGGCCACGCCAACCCAGCAACCGGGCAAAGAACTGGTTGCTAAAAATTTTGAATCCCACCCCTGGTATATATGTATGTGCCAGCAGTGTACTGCAGTTGCCAAAAAAGCCAATGCAATGAGTACAGAGAAAAAGCAGAGTGAAATTTGCCTTCATTACATTTTCACTTCACAGAACCTAAGGGGAGGAGCTACTTCCTGTGAGGGGGGAGTCTGAGAGTGAGTACAGAGGAGAAAGGTAGCAGCCCGCGTGCCTAACGGCATGCGAAAAATATAACCATAACCCAAAAATAGCAATAATATATTCAGGGTTAGTGAACTTGTGATTGTGATTTTATTCTATTTCAAAATGACCGGCTTAGTTCAGTGTAATACTTGTTTTGCAGCTGTCTTTTGCAGTACTCTTTCCAACTTCGGGTACTGTCCTCTTTGTAAACAAATTAGTAGTCTACAAGGACAGATTACCTATCTGAATCACTAATCTGTGCTCTCCAAGCAGAAATTAGGTGTCCAATTTAGCCATTCTACTCTATTGAGCTGCCGTGCCATCAGTTCCCTCTACTACAAAGATGCTGCAGGAGAAGGGCAGTATGGAAACTGTGGGATCTGGCAGGGTAAGAGCTGTGAACCATAAACACAAAGCTTTTGCTGTGTCCCAGCAAATAGTGCCCTTGCTGACCTTAATAGGGACACTAAAGTGATAGGTCAAAGTAGTTGTGACACTGATAACTCAAATAAGCAGGGGATCATGGAGATGAAGGACTTACTTTGGAAAGGGGAAAGGGTGAACCAGATACACAAGAAGAGCACGGTATCCAAAAAGAGAAGCCACCTTCTGGTTGGTGATTCAATTGTAAGGGATGTAAATTTAGGAAAAGATATGGAGGTTTTGAAAGAGGTCAGGTGTTTGCCAGGTGCTACTGCCAGCAGAGACAAGAAGTGTATTCTTAAGATAGTCAAGAATGCCAGTAAGGACTGTGATGTTGATGCTATTAAACATCTTGGCACAAATGATCTGTCCCAAAAGGATGTACTTTCTGTGCAGAATGATTTCCAGAGCTTGGGGTATGAACTTAGTATAGGTTGCAGGCTTATCTTTTCAGAGGTTTTACCGGTATATAAGGAACAAAAAGGAAAAGGCCCGGCATGTAGCGGAGTTTAATGTGTGGCTAAAGGAGTGGTGTAGAAGGGAAGGCTTTGGTTTTATTAGTCATGACGTCTGCAACTGGTCCAATGAAAAACTGTACAAAAGAGATGGATTGCATCCATCAAAGAAAGGGATTGAGTTACTTAGCAATAAATTCACAGATTTTCTGGATAAACATTTAAACTGAACAGCGGGGACAGAAAATTAATTGATACAGAACATCTCTATCCCCAGAAATCCAAAATTAATAGGGCTATCAGTGCATGTAACATAGATATCTGTGCGAGTAAGGTTATCACCCCTGCTGTCAACCAAAACCAAGCATTTAATAGTGAGTGCCATACCATGTGCATTAATCAAACAGGTGGCAAGAAAGTAGGGGCAGTCAGGCACAACACAGGTTATGCAGACAGTAAACACAAGGTCAGTTATAATGGACTCCAGTGTCTATACACCAATGCACAGAGTATGAGGAATAAACAGGGTGAATTAGAAAGTCAAGTAAATGAGAGCAGATATGATATTGTTGCCATTACGGAAACTTGGTGGGATGAAACCCACAAATGGAACATACAGCTAGAGGGATATAAATTATTTAAAAGAAATAGACCAAATAAAAGAGGAGGTGGAGTCGCACTATATATAAGAAATAACTACATCTCTACAGAAATAGAGCACAACAATGATGAAAATTATTTTGAATGCATTTGGATCAATATTAAAGTAGGGAGGGAAATGACATTGCCATAGGTCTATACTATAGGCCACTCAACCAAACAGAGGAAGTAGATAAACTTTTTGCTAGTCAGTTAACTAACGTATGTAGGAAGTTCATCACAATAGTAATGGGGGATTTTAACCACCCTGATATCAACTGGGAGACAAACTCTGCACCAAGTGGAAAATCCAACAGGTTCCTAACAAATCTAGCAGACAACTTTGTTTCCCAAAAAGTAGAAAAGGGAACAAGGGGATCAGCCATATTGGACTTAATTCTCACTAACAGAGATGAAATGATAGAAGGTGTTGAAGCTACAGGAACCTTGGGGGCAAGTGATCACACAATATTGGAATTCAACATTATGCAAACACAAGTAGTAGAACAAAGTCAAGGTAGAGTCTTAGACTTTAAGAGAGCTTCAATAAACTTAGAGAGAGCTTGAGAAGGATTCCATGGATGAGAATCCTCAAGGGGAAAACAATTCAAGAAGCTTGGGAAATTTTGAAAAGTGAGATTATAAAAGCCCAGTCTAGCACAATACCAACGAAGAAGAAAAATAATAGATCTCAAAAGAAACCAGCATAGCTGCATAAAGAACTCTCTAACAAATTGAAAGACAAAAAGAACAAGTATAAAAAGTGGAAAGAGGGGCAAATGAATAAGGCAGAATATCAGCAAATAGCCCAAGCTTGTAAAGATGAAGTGAGGAAAGTTAAGGCTCACAATGAACAAAGACTTGCGACTAAAGTAAAAAATAACAAAAAAAAGCTTCTTCCAACATATTAAAAACAAGAAAAAAGTCAAGGAAACAAATGGCCCATTGCTGGGAGAAAGTGGCAAGAAGGTGACAAGCAACAGGGAGAAAGCAGAATTACTTAACTCATTTTTTGCATCTGTCTTTACACAAAAGAAAAAAACAATCCAACCTATCAAAAACAGCACCATAAAAAACAGATTAGGAACCCAAGTTAAAATAGGGAAGAAAATGGTAAGTTGAACACCTGTCTACCCTAGATGAGTTCAAATCACCAGGACCAGATGGATTACACCCCAAGGTTCTGAAGGAACTGGCAGATGAGATCTCAAAACCACTGAACTACAGTATATCTTTCAAAGATCCTGGAGCACAGGGGAACTGCCAGAGGACTGGAAAAGAGCTGATGTAGTTCCCATCTTCAAAACGGGGGGGCGGGGGGAACAGATCCAGGAAACTACAGACCTATCAGTCTGACCTCAATACCAGGGAAGATTCTGGAAAAGATAATCAAGCAACAAATCACTGAACACCTAGAAGCAAACCAAATAATAACCAAAAGCCAACATGGATTTGTCAAAAACAGATCATGCCAGACTAATTTTATTGCATTCTTTGACAAAGTGACAAAATTAGTGGACCAGAGAAATGCTGTCGATATAATTTACTTGGACTTCAGTAAAGCATTTGATAATATAGACCATAACTTACTACTAGATAAAGTAGTAAAGTAGAAAAAATGTGGGTTAGACAGCATCACCACCAGATGGATTCGTAACTGGCTGACCAACCACACTCAACATGTAGTCCTCAATGGAATTGCATCTACATGGAGGGAAGTATGCAGTGGAGTACCCCAATTTTAGGCCCAGTGCTCTTCAACATCTTCATCAATGACTTGGACAAGGGGATAGATGGGGAACTCATCAAATTTGCAGATGATACCAAGCTGGCAGGAATAGCCAACACTCCAGAAGATAGACTCAAGATACAGAAGGATCTTGACATACTTGAACATTGGGCTCTATCTAACAAAATGAAATTCAATGGTGAAAAAAGTAAGGTTGTACATTTAGGGAAGAAAAACAAAATGCACAGGTACAGTATATGTGGTACCTTGCTCAATAATAGTAACTATGAGATGAATCTTGGAGTCCTAGTGGACAACCATTTAAATATGAGCAAGCAGTGTGCAGCAGCTGCCAAAAAAGCCAACAGTTCTGGGCTGCATAAATAGAGGGATAGAATCAAGATCATGTGAAGTGTTAATATCACTTTATAATGCCTTGGTAAGGCCACACTTGGAATATTGCTTTCAGTTTTGGTCACCATGATGTAAATAAGATGTCAAGACTCTAGAAAGAGTGCAGAGAAGAGCAACAAAGATGATTAGGGGACTGGAGGCTAAAACATATGAAGAACGGTTACAGAAACTAGGTTTGATAAAAAGAAGGACTAGAGGAGACATGACAGCAGTGTTCCAATATCTCAGGGGTTGCCACAAAGAAGAGGGAGTCAAACTATTCTTCAAAGCACCTGAGGGTAGAACAAGAAGCAATGGGTGGAAACTAATCAAGGAGAGAGGCAACTTAGAACTACGGAGAAATTTCCTGACAGAACAATTAATAAGTGGAACAATTTGCCCGCAGAAGTTGTGAATGCTTCAACACTGGAAATTTTTAAGATGATGTTGGATAACCATTTGTCTGAAGTGGTGTAGGGTTTCCTGCCTGGGCAGGGGGTTGGACTAGAAGACCTCCAAGGCTCCTTCCAACTCTGTAATTCTATTTCTATTTCTAATTCAATCCTGGGCTGCATCAGCAGAGAGAGAGTTTCAAGATCATGTGACTTGTTAGTACCACTTTATAT
Source organism: Masticophis lateralis (assembly GCA_030761175.1). Lineage (NCBI taxonomy): Eukaryota > Metazoa > Chordata > Lepidosauria > Squamata > Colubridae > Masticophis > Masticophis lateralis. Next base: position 14,455,731 of record JAUDYJ010000001.1, read on the forward strand.
TGCTTTGGTAACACCACATTTGGAATACTGCATATAATTTTGTCACCATGATATAAAAAAGATGTTGAGACTCTAGAGAAAGTGCAGGGAAGAGCAACAAAAATTATTAGTGGGTAGAAGACTAAAACATATGAAGAGAAGAATTGGGGTAAAATTTGAAGGTCTGTCACAGAGAAGAGGGGCTTGACTTATTCTCCAAAGCACCTGAGGGCAAGACAAGAAGTAAGGGATGGAAACTTATCAGAGAGTGATCCAACCTAGAATTAAGGAGAAATTTCCTGACAGTGGGCCTGCCTCCAGAAGATGTGGGCCCTCCAACACTGGGGATTTTTAAGAAGAGGTTGGACAGACATTTGTTGGGAATGGTAGAGGTCAGTGGTCTGCAACCTTAAACACTCAAAGAGCCATTTGGACCAGTTTCCCACAGAAAAGAAAACACCGGGAGCCACAAAACCCTTCCCATGCCTGATTATTTTTTGAGCGGCCACAAAACTAGCCTATGTAGTTGAATTAAACGTTCTGTTTTCTTCTGAAACTTTTCTTTTCTTGGATTTATCCATGGTTGGCCTACTGGGGGTTGAAAAGTTCAATAAATAGTGTGCCGGAAGGTGTCACACATTGGCAGTTGTGATGCATATTTTGAGTGACAGAGAGCCGCAGCAGAGGGGTGAAAGAGCCACATGCGGCTCCAGAGCCACAGGTTGCTGACCCCTGGTATAGGTCCTCCTGCTTGAGCAGGTGGATTGATTAGAGCACCTCCAAGGTCCCTTCCAAACTCGGTTACTCTATATAATACATTGCTCTAAGTTGTCATGGGATTTAGGGCTGCGTGTGGGAAACTTAATACCTAGTGGCAAGGAGCATTTTTGTTTTATTGATTTTTATATAATGGAATTGATTTACTGGCAGTTTAGAAAGAATATGCGATCACATGTGCCTTAATTGGTTTTGCTCTTTCAGGGACTGTAAATTGATTGGTTTTTATTAGGTTGTTGACATGCTTTTCTAATTTCATGTTGTAAAGGTCTGTAATTATGGGTTTTCTTTGATGTTCCAACATGTTCATTGTCTCTTGAATAGGTGGCCCTTGGTTGAAAGGTGCACTAGAAATGAAAACGTTATTATTAAACAAATCGTTGATAAGCGAATCATGCCTTAATACTATGAATGAACTGGGCCATTTGGAGACCAGGAAAAATACATTTGTCTTTTATATAAAATATGCCTGTTCTTCCTCTCCTCCAATTTTCAGCCTCTCCTGTCCAGAGCTGAGCTGGCTCATTTTGCAACTAAAACTGTACACAAATGGAGATCAGTCATTGTGGGGAAACATAGCTGCCAAAACAGTCTTGCCTGGAAGATTAACATTAGAAAGGCTTAGCTTCTCTGGACGATCCTGGTGTAAGAGATAAGGCAAAAGCCAATGATTCTCAGATGTCAGTTATGCCAACAATCGACACTCTCAGCTTTAAGGTGGAGAGGAAACTTAGGAAAGACCCCCCAAAATACAAGTTGTTCTTTCCTATCCACCATTGATACAGATACAGATTAACAGAGTTGGAGGGGACCTTGTAGGTCATCTAGTCCAACCCCACCACCACCACCCCGCCCAAGCAGGAGAAACATTTCTGACAAATGGCAGGCCAGTCTCTTCTTGAAAGCTTCCAATAATTGAAGCTTCCACAGCTTCTGAAGGCAACTTCTGTTCCATGGGTTGATTGTTCTCATTGTCAGAAAATTTCTCCCTATTTCCAGGTTGAATCTCTCCTTGTTCAGTTTCCATCGACAATGAGTTCTAGTTCCACCTTTGGTACAAAACAATTGGGTGACTTTGGACCAGTCACTCTCTCTCAGTCCTAGAAAAGAGGTAATGGCAAACTACTTCTAAAAATCTTGCCAAGAAAACTGTAGGGACTATTCCAAGCAGTCATCAGGCATCAAAATTAACTTGAAGGCACCAAAAATAATAATTATAACACCAGCACAGCTCTTCTTGTGTTGTTACTAGTGTTGAATTCATTTTTGTTTGGTTGTGGGTTTTTTTCTGTTTTTGTTTTTGTTTTTGTTTTTTGCTTTTCTTTTTCTTAATTCAATGACATGGAAAAAAATGCTTTAAATGCTTTTCCAGGAAAAAAAAAAACATTAAAAGGAAACATTAAAAAGGAAAATCAATTTGCTAAATTTGTAACAATTAATGAACTCAAAAGAGTTATCTCACATTTTTTCTGCATATGAATTAGAAGTTAACAAATTGAATAAAAGGCACGAGACGCGCTCAAAATATTCTTATAATGATGATTGACTCAATCACACAGAATTATGCGGCCATTTTTTCACAAACCCAAATGTCCCAAATTTTAAGGTAGCAAATTTACCTGGGGAAGATATCTGAATTAGAAAGTTATAGGTAGATGTTATGTTTTATTTTGTTCATATCTTAGTTGGAGCATATTCATACTGAACTGCTAAGTGGATGCAGAGATATTTTGGAATTTGTCTCCTTTGCTGAATTTCTATCTCTCTCTTTTTAAAGGAGCTTATCAGAAATAATTAATTTATTTTCCATTATTGCCCCAAAACCAGTGGTGGGATTCAAATAATTTAACAACCAGTTCTCTGCCCTAATGACCGGCTGGGTGGGCAGCTGGTCATTAGGACAGTGCCCAATACTTTCAAAAGGCTCTGACAATCCCAGCTGACTTGCCTGATCGGCAGAGACTTTTTTTCTTTTAAATGCCTCTGACGATCCAAGCTGAGTTGCCTGATCATTTGAGGCTTTTAAAAGAAAAAAAGGGGTTTTTTTTCTTTTAAAAGCCTTTGATAATCCCAGCTGAGCCACGCGATCATCAGGGGCTTTTTTTTTTACTTTTAAAAGTGGGGGGAGTGGGGAGAGTCACATGTGCATGCAGGGGGGGAATGGGGGGGGGCATTCACGCATGTGCAGGGTGGCACGCAGTGCATTAAGAGAAAAAGATTAGCCATCACTGCTATATGCCGAGGCACATGGAACGTGGTAACCTTCCTGCCAAAGTGGTAACTAGTTATGTACTTGTATTTGCCCCAAAGGTGCATTTTTAGAGCTGAAGAAGCGTCTTAGATGAGCAGAGAAATGTCTTCAAAGAAAAATCAGAAAGTCCAGTTGCCTCTTGAAAAAGCACCTTTGAGACAACTGGGTGATCTGGGTGACTGAGAATCTCCATAGATACTTGTATTTGCATGTTTTTGAACTGCTAGATTGGCAGGAGCTGGGGCAAGTCATGGGAGCTCACCCCATCCACACAATGCTCAGGTCTCGAAGCCAGGCTGTCAGCTTTCTAGCCGGTGGACTGGGATCAAGAGGTGTAACGGCAACAAGGAATAACCTTGAGGAACAGGAGGAAGAGCCTAAAGCCAGAGGTATCAAACTCAATTTCATTAAGGGCCACATCAGGATTGTGTTTGACCTTGTGGGGGTGGTGGGTCAGGGGGCGTGGTCAGCTTGACATCACTTGTGTTGGGAGCACCTGTGGCCCAAGTGCTCTCCCAGTGAAAATGGGCTCCCAAGCTCCGTTCTCATTGGCAAAGGCACTGTGGACCGGTCCTTTGCTGTTTCCAGGGCAGCCCCGTGGGTCGGATCTAAGTGCCCCGCAGACCGAATCTGGTCCACGGGCCTTGATTTTGACACCCCTGCCTTAAGCAAAGCAATGGTTAGATAAAGGAAACCTAGCTGACAGTGTGTTTAACCACAGAGCCATCATGCCTCCTTCAATCAATAAATAGAGTAACACATTGGTTCTCAACCTTTTCTTTGCTCTTTAAATAGCTTTTGTGGCCACGGACCATGGCCAAGGACCATCAAGACCTAACTCAAGTTATAAACCATAACATTTCTTGAAGCCTTTGTGGACTTCCTGTGATGACATCATGGGGAACCATGGACCACAAGTTGGAGAACCACTGTAGTAACAGAATCTTGCAACTCAAGATATGCTTCCCCTCCCACATTCTCCATGTTTCTTCATTACAACAGAGAAGTGGTGAAATCCAAATTTTTTTACTACTGGTTCTGTGGGTGTGGCTTGGTGGGCATGGCAGGGGAAGGATACTGCAAAATCTCCATTCCCACCCCATTCCAGAGGAAAGATACTGCAAAATCCCCATTCCTTTCCCACTCCTGGGGGAATGATATTGCAAAATCTCCATTCCCACCCCACTCTCGGGCCAAACAGAAGTGGTATTTGCCAGTTCTCCAAAATTTCCACTACCAGTTCTCCAGAACCTGCCAGAACCTGCTGGATTTCACTCCTGCAACAGAGGATCGTATCTGAGACGCTTTCTCAAATTACACTTCTATCCCAGGCTGAGATTTCCTTTATCTGACCATTGCCTTGCTTAAGGCTCTTCCTCCTGTTTCTCAAGGTTATTCCTTCTTCCCATTACAGTTCTGGATCCTGATCCACCAGCTGGATTAAATGGTCCCTGCGCACCCCATATTACTATCATATGCAGATCTAGTCTCTGTGGGCTTGTTCTAGGATGCTTCCTACAGAGATAGAGGTTCTCAAAGAAAACAAGAGCAGCTGTTATATCATTCACAAAACTGGGAGGCGGATAACTTATTTCCTCCTATTTCTTGACCTACTTATTTCCCTTTGAAGCTTTTCTTTCCTTTCTTTTCTTTTTGCTGCATTATAGTCTTCTTTACATTTCCAAAAGCATTATCTATAAAGCCTCTTTTTTTGAAACACATTTTCAGTTCGTTGCACATAAAAAGGGACTCTATGCACTTCAGCCAATCCCATTGATATCAGCTTTCACAATGCCTGTTTTGTTTTGTTTTTTTAAAAAAGGGAGAGAGCTTGGAATTCATTGTTCAGATTAAAAATACGATGTATTCCACATAAAGGTTAAAATAAAATTAATTCCTTTATTCCATGTCATCGGCAAAGAGGGACTTGTTTTACACACTGAACGTACTAGAAATATTTATTCATTTAGGGCAGTCCTTCCTTTAGGACAATCTGTATCTTTGCTTTGTTTAATCTAAAGAGTGAAAGGTTAATACAACTCAAAAGAAAGAGCAGCAGCAGGAGAAACTGGACACACCTAAAGTGGTCCCACCGGTCCAAGGAGTTACTCCTGATTTTCCAGGAATGACCATGGAACCATCTGACTATGAAATTACATGGGCAATTCTGGAAGTGCCAAAAGGTGGGAAGGAGGGAAATCCCTCTAAAAAATTAATTAATTGTTTTCTTCTGTGGTAGGGATCATTCTGAGAGAAGCCAGTTTTCTTTCGTTCTTTTGTTCTTTCATTCTTCTTTCTTATTTTATTTCTTCCTTCCTTCTTCTTTCTTCCTTCTTTCCTTCCTTCCTCCTCCTCCTCCTTCTTTTCTTTTTCTTTCTTTCTTTCCCTTCCTTTTTAGTTTTTTTTATTTCTGTCTTTCTTTGTTGAAAACCGAGTAAAGTTATCATAAAAAAGAGGAAACTCGGTGCATGTCAATGCTTGAAAAATATGTGACTTTTCCTTTTCCACTCTTAGAAAGGCCACTGACACGCATGTCCTCCTACTTTACTTAACCTCACCTGGAACCATTTCTCAGCATTCAGTGAAAAGACAGACGGTTGGGCTCCATTCCCTCCCTCAATGAGGCAGCAGGAGATGGAGAGACACAGCAATCTCCAGACAATCTGAGTGGGGAAACAAATCACTTAGAAAAACCTTTTAAAATGCCTCATACCTTTTAGATCACCACAGGACTGCCAAATATTCCATTTTTTTTTTGTATGTGTGAGAGGAGGAGAAGCTGAGCCATCCCTGTTTTTCAACCAAAAGCAGCCCAGAATTTAATTTGTAAAGCTGGAGAGTCCGGAAGGTCTCAAATGTTTGGAATTTATTTGCAAACTATCCACACGAAGTGGGAGGACAACTGTCGGAATGAAGTTGGCAGTTGTTTGAGGTTCAGTATTTCTGTCGGCATTACTTGGGCAATGCATGCAAATACACACACACACACACACACACAATGCACCCACTTTTAAGTATCACACACAAACACACTCACACACTCTCTCACACACACACATACACATTGCATAGTAAACACATATGTTTTATGCCCCTATGGGGTCTTTTCCCAATATGGATTGCTAAATTATTGGACTCCTTTCAGACAGTGAGTCAGATTGACAAGATGGCTGCTTCATATCGCTCCCTCTGCACCTTAAAACCTTCAGAGCACCCCCAAAAAAACCCAAAAATGGATGGAAAATGCAGATTGTCTATGGGAGGCATCTATGGGAGGCAGTCAAAAAAGACAAAAGTTGATGGCTACAACTGCACAACTAAAGCCCTGTCTCTTTTTCATGTGTGCCGGCTTCTTCCCGCTCCCTCACAGATAGCCCTGCTATCCACACCAGTGACGTCATGATTATGAGACATTCGCACCCCTCCTTTAAAGTGCAGAGGGGCCCCTCCCCCAGCCGAAAGGAATTACAGAAAAGGCAACATGATAAGTAGGGGGTTTAACTCCAGCGGCTAATTTATAGTCAAGGATGAGTTGACTGAATGACAAGCTAAGCCTGCCTTGGCATAAATCATGAGAGACACCCACAACTGTTGTGCTAGATAATATAACAACCAATGGTTATTTGCCCTTTTCATTGGCTCCTATCCCAGACATTTTTTGCAACAGCTGGTCAAGTGATATTTCCTGTTCCTTCCATCTCCAGACACACATTCTACTGGATATCAAAGCTACCACATAGGGGATGAAGAAGGGATAGGGTAAAACTGGTCCTTCTCCACCCCCCTTCCTAACCTGGGCTTCAAATGAACCAAGGCCTGAAATTTGGAAATGAAAGGAACCCATCTTCTACAAAAAACTGTCTTCTGCAAAGAATGATGGATGGAGGGTTCAGATATTTTGGAAAATGGAAGCCATTTGCAAACTGAAGGCAGAATAAGAAGCAATGGATGGAAACTAATCAAAGAGAGAACCAACCAAGAAATAAGGAGAAATTTCCTGACAAAACTATTATCCAGTGGAACGGCTTGCTTTCAGATGTTGTGGATGCTCCATCACAGGAGGGTTCTAAGAAGAAATCGGACAGTCATTTGTCCAGAATAGCATAGGGTCTCCTGCTCATGCGCTGGCCATGCCCACGCCCAGTTTAACGAAGGGGAAATAAGTCCCGATTTATCACATGAGGCCACCAGGACGATGTGAGTTTGACACCCCTGAGTTAACTGAAACTCATGTAGCATCCAGTATTGGCTTCCCTTTGATGGTTAACAGTCTTCATCCTGGCTGTTTCAGAAGGTGGATTTGCTTGGAAAGGAGAAGAAAGTGGAGGTGGGGATTTGATCATGTAGGGTGAACATGCCTGAATCAGGTGTGGTGGTTAAGGAATTGGTTGTAGACTAGGAGGATCTGGTCCCAGGCTGCTCATAAGAAGAAGAAACTCATTGGATGACTTTGGCTATCCTATCTCTTTCAGCCCATCTTTATTTCAGGGTTGCTATTGTGAAGAAACAGTAATGGTATGTATGCGACCTTGACTTCCTGAAGGAAAGGAGGGGTATAAATTTAAGCATAGAAGAAATAGATCTAAAAACTAATAAATGCTATTTTGATGCCTCTGACTTAGATGCTATCTTAACAGAATAATAAAATAACAGAGTTGGACGGAACCTTGGAAGTCTTCTAGTCCAACTGTCTGCTTAAGCAGGAGAATGTATACCATTTCAGACATATGGTTGTGCAATCTCTTCTTAAAAACCTCCAATGATGGAGCATCTACAACTTCTGAAGGGAAGCCATTGCAATAACTAATTGTTCTAACTGTCTGGAAATTTGTTCTTAATTCTAGTTTGGTTTTCTCATTGATTGGTTTCCATTCATTGCTTCTTGTTCTGCTGTCATGTGTTTATCTTATTAAATGTCTGTAGATGCTTTGGATAAATAGTGTCACCTCCTTTTTCCAGTAAGCATGGGTGTCAGTCCTGGAAGCCATCTTTTACAGTTGGGCCTTCAGGCCTGCCACATTTTCTACTGTGGAAAATTGGGAAGGGGGATTGTATAGAGTATGGGTGATAGATAGTCAAAATAACATTCTTTTCTCAGAGAGTCAAGGCCACGGTACCCTGCAGCTGCCATGGGGGAACTGGGAGGTATCTTCAGTTTTGGATGATGCCTGATTGTATCATGTGATGGACATGTGGGTGCTGGGCAGGGAGTTGAACTTTCTTTTGGGTGGGCAAAATCTGGAAGCTTTCAGATTCGGGTTTTCCCAGATGTGCCAATATGACATCTTCAATAAAATGGAACTTTGAGGAAATTCAAGCCTCAGAGTCTTCTTTCATTGGGGGTGTTACTTGGAACCCTGACAGTGGGAGGCTCTCCTTCCTGTTTGGGCTTTACCTGCTAATAAATAATTTATAGAAACATAATAAATAATTTGTAGAAACATACTTTAAAGACCCATTTCTCAAGCCAACAACTCTCAGAGCTGTCCTCAGATTTGTGAAGATCGGTCATGCAGAAAACTGACTTCTTTTTGGTTTCAGCTGACCCAACTGACCTTAACCTTGAACCAATTAGAAGAAACAAAAGAGATGCTAATTATGACTACCAGTAGCAGACTGCCTCAAGAGATGAAGGGCAGTCCATTTTACAGAGAGAATGCAGATGCGATAATCCTACACTAAGAATGTTCTTCTAAATAACTTTCCTCAAGATGACCATCCTTGAGGCAAGTGTGTCCAGTTCCCAGAATTATTAGCCTGGTCATCATGGCTGGAGAATGGTGGGAACGAAACCTTGCACATCTAACAACATCTATCCCCAGATTTGAGAAGTAAATGTGGGCATCTTTTGATAGCAAAGTCTATATTTAAAATTTGGGGAGGAGGGTGAGAACTACAGTAGGCGAACCATTGATGCAAGATAGGCAGACCCCTATTACATATATAGGCAAGGCTTAATTTTTCTGCTTTCTTTCTGAATTTGGTTTATTTTCTTGCTTTTCAGCCTACTTTAAGGTAGTTGAATGGCATTTTTTTGGGAAAAGATTTTTATTTTTATTTCTTATACGCCTACTGTAAATGTACATTCTCTTATCCATAATTAATCATACATATACTGTAGACATTTTTTCTAAAGAAAGCATAATGATAAAACATTTTAATTGCATTCAGGGTTGCTCTTCTACCCCTTCTTTCCCCTCATTTTACAACAAACCTTCTTCTCTTTCTTCTTTTTTCCCTTCCCTTCCCTACCTCCATTCCTCTCCTACTTCTTTTCTTCCTCCTCTCCTTCCTCTTCCCTACTTCCAGTGGTGGGATTCAGCCAGTTTGCACCACTTCGGGAGAACCAGTTGTTAACTTTCTGAGCAGTTTGGCAAACTGGTTGTTGGAAGAAATTATTAGGGCAGAGAACCGGTTGTTAAATTACTTGAATCCCACCACTGCCTACTTCCCTTTTCTTTCCCCCACTCCTCCCCCTTTTTCCCCCTTTCTAACCTTCTTTCCTACTCTTTTCCCCTATCTTTTCTTCCTCTCCTTTCCCCTTTCTTCCATTCCTCTCTCTCCCTCTCTTCTATCTTATCCTCTACCCCTCTCTTCTTTCTTTCTCCTTTGTTGTCTAATATTTCTCCTATTTGGTATCCGAGCATCCCCAGTTTTATATTAATATATACTTTCTTTCCAATTTCCGTTGAATGGCAATTTTTGATGTCCAGGAAACATGTCCGTGATTTTTTGGCCCTTCAAGTTGGAAGTGGTTCCAAAGGCACGGAAAACAATTTGATACTTGAATAAAGGCCTAGTTTCCCCCTTTCCCTACCTTTGGTTTAGGGGCAGTGCCGTGGCTCAGCAGTTAAATCCCTGGGCTTGTCAACTGGAAAGCCAGCAGCCCAGGTTTGAGACTCTTGCTCCATGTGACAGGGTGAATTCCAGGGGTGGGCTTCAAAAATGTTAGCAAGGGATTCTCTGCCCGGTTGCTGGGTGGGCGTGGCCATAGTGGGCGTGGCCATGTCGGCCTCCTGCACCATGGCAGAGGGGGCGTTTTTGCTCTCCCTGGGCTCTGGAGGCTTTCCTCAAGCCTCTGGGACGGCGAAAACAGCCTCACCAGGTTCCGGAGCAGGGGTGAAATGCTCCCAGTTTGGACCGGATCGCCCGATCTGGTAGCAATGGAGGTGGGTGGTTCGGAGAACCGGTAGCAAAAATCCCTGCCCCCGCCCCCTTGCCCAGCTGAGTCGCACAATCATCAGAGGCTTTTTTTTTTTACTTTTAAAAGCATTTTTTTCTACAACCTCTTTGGCCAAAAAAATGCTTTTAAAAGTAAAAAAAAAGCCTCTGATGATCGCGCGGCTTAGCTGGGATCGTCAAAGGCTTTTAAAAGTAATTTATCTACAACCTCTTCAACCTCTGCCTGATCGTCAGAGGCATTTAAAAGAAAAAAGCCTCTGTCGATCAGGCAACTCAGCTGGGATTGTCAGAGCCTTTTGAAAGCATTTTTTACATATAGAAAAAATGGTTTTAAAAGTAAAAAAAAAAAAATTGGCCACGCACACCCAGTCACATTACCCCCCCCCACCAAGCCACGCCCACAGAACCGGTAGTAACAAATTTTAGATTTCACCACTGCTCCGGAGGCCCTCTGAAGGCCAGAAACGGGCCTGTTTCCAGCCTTCCCAAACTTCTGGTAGACCCATTTTTCACTCTTCCTGAGCCTCCATGTGCGTCCTGCACTTAGGTAAAGGTAAAGGCTCCCCTCGCACATATGTGCTAGTCGTTCCCAACTCTAGGAGGGCGTGCTCATCTCCAGCCGAAGAGCCAGCGCTGTCTGAAGACGTCTCTGTGGTCATGTGGCCAGCATGACTAAAAGCTAAAGGTGCACGGAACGTTACTTTCCCACCAAAGATGGTACCTATTTTTCTACTTGCATTTTTTATGGACTTTCAAACTGCTAGGTTGGCAGAAGCTGGGACAAGTAACAGGAGCTCATCCCATTACACGGCACTAGAGATCCGAACCGCTGAACTGCCGACCTTTTGATCAACAAGCTCAGCATCTTAGCCACTGAGGACCACATCCCTGCACTTACCTGCATCCAAAATGGGCTTTGGGGGACTCCTAGGTGGGGCGGGGTGGGCAGGGCCAGTCGGGAGTAGGATTTGAGGGTTTTCTGAACTGCACAGAATCTTAGCTAGAACCCGAACCTCTGCAAACCCCCAGCAGCCCACCCCTGGTGAGCTCCCATCCTTGCTCCAGCTCCTACCAGCCTAGCAATTCAAAAGCAGACAAATGCAAGTAGATAAATAGGTGTCACTGTGGTGTGAAGGTAACAGTGCTCTGTACTAGTCACATGACCGCAGAAACATCTTCGGAGAGCGCTGGCTCAATGGCTCTTTAAACAGAGATGAGTACCAACCCCTTCAGTCTGCAACGACTAGCAGAGAAAAATCTGCAGGGACTTCTTTACCTTTGGCTTAAAAGGCTGCTGAGACGCCTTCCAGTTCCCTAGTTCCGTGGCTTCTATTCCATCCGCTGTATGCTGCCTTCGCTTATTCTGCAACAGCTGTTTCCCACCATTTAAAAACCCAAAGGATATTTGTTTGTTCGGTTAAATATATACTTGGAGAGGGGAGGAGGAGCATAATGGTCCGAAAATAGTTCAAAAATGTAACTCAGCAGCTGCAAGATGGAACGTGGCAAACTCTGCTTCCTGTCTATCCATGGACACAGATCCTTCAGAACTGTAGTTCTACCATTTTGCAATGAAAGGAGGCAGAAGTAGAAGAGAAAGTTGTTCGATTTCCATTTAGTCCTTTCTTTTAAAACCTAAGCAGGTGGCAACACCTCGCTGATCTTGGCTGATCCTGAACTGCATCCAGTTTTGGTCACCACGCTAACCAAGAAGAGGTTGAGACTTTGGGAAAAGTGCAGAGAAGAGCAACTAAGATGATTAAAGGCCTGGAGACTGAAACATATGAAGAATGGTTGCGGGATTTGGGTATGGCTAGTCTAGAGAAAAGAAGGACCAGGGGCAGTGGTGGTATTCAGCCAGTTCTATCTGGTTCGGACGAAGCAGTAGCTGAAGCTGCGGGAGGCTCCGCTCACTTGCCTGGATGTCATCACATCCCGTTTTTGATGCTCTGCGCATGCGTGGAAGGCCCTGAACATGAGCGGAGGTGGTGTGTGCATGCATGCGCGCTCACATTTGCAAACTGGTAGTGAAGGTAAGTGAATATCACCCCTGATTAGATGATATTGGGGGGCTGCCACAAAGAACAGCACCAGAGGGCAGGACAAGAAACAATGGACGGAAACTAATCAAAGAGAGAAGCAACCTGGAATTAAGAAGGAACTTCCTCACAGGGAGAACAAAGTAACCAGTGGAGCAGCTTGCCTTGGGAGGTTGTAGATGCTTCATCACTGGAGGTTGTCAAGAAAAGACTGGACAGCCACTTGTCTGAAATGGTATTGGGTTTCCTGCCAGAGAAGGGGGCTGGACTAGAAGACCTCCAAGGTCCCTTCCAGCACTACTCTGATTGATTGAAAACACCGTCATATAGCATATTTATTCATTCTGATGAGTGACAGTTTTAGAAAACCATTAGGCAGTGTGGATTTTAAAATCTTTACAGCTTTGTTAACATTTTGAGTTTTGTGTTTACATAATCCCTTCCTATTCTATTCTGTTCTATTCTATTCTGTTCTGTTCCGTTCCGTTCCGTTCCGTTCCGTTCCGTTCCATTCCATTCCATTCCATTCCATTCCATTCTATTCTATTCTATATTCCAGTCCATATTTTCTGTTCTGTTCTGTTCTGTTCTGTTCTGTTCTGTTCTGTTCTGTTCCGTTCCGTTCCGTTCCATTGCATTCTACTCTACTCTACTATTCTATTATTTTTTTTCTATGCAACGGCTGCTTTCCAACTTGACTCATGGGACCTTCGCATACAGTTTCCTTGGAAATAATATAGACACAGTATGATATCATTTCTGTTCCCAGTTTAACCAGCAATTCTAACATTTCCGAATAGCCTCTGATCAAAGTGCTAATTGTCCACCCTGGTGAGCTTTTGCAGAGATCACCAAAAGTCACCTAGATGTATGCTGCCATCTGCTTGGGAAAAAAAAACCCAAAACCCTGGGGTGATAAAAGTAGCTGGTATGGAAGAACAGATGCTCAAAACGCAGGAATGCCAACCTAGTCAAAAATAGTTGCAATCATACCGGGGATTTTTATTATTATTTTTTAAAAATCCCATTTACGCCTTCAGCAATATTCCTTCTGTTTGGGAGGAATACAGAGCTGACTCACCCAAAATGAAATAGCTGCTGCTTTAATAAATATTTCAAGTCAAGGGATGATTGGATGGAGAGTTTCTGCCTAGGGAAATCTCAGGGTGACCCACACATGCTTAGTAAACAAAATGCCGTATCTGAAAAAAATCAAATGGAGGCGGCTGACAAGTTTATCACTGTGTCTGTTCCTCGGTAGGAATTGGTCTGCCACTTTTGGCAAACTCTGGGGAAAATACCCCAGCGTCTTGCAGTTCACCGTGTGATTTATTAGTTGGTGCAGATGTGGAAAGCATGGATCTTTTCCGCAGCTGCCAAATTGTGAGTCCAAATGGTTTCCCAAACAATTGTAGGGAATTGAGGGCTCTCAGTGTTGTGCAATTTACGGTGGTACTGATAAAGGAGAATATTTGTAGCTCAGGGTTGAAATAAGGCCTTGAAGACATTTCATTACCCAAGTAGATAACATCATCAGTGCTGAAGGATGAGTGGGGTTTGCTCCCTGTTTGCTTTGTAAGCACCGGTTCTTCGAGTAATGCTGAATAATATTCCAAAGTTGGTAAAATGTTATCGACCAGATTTGAAAATGTGAGAACGAATGATACATTATTCCCCACAGCAAAGAGAAGCAAAAAGAAGGTTAAACGGATTCTTTTATCCAAATCAGAGATTATATCTAAGTTTGTCTCTGTTTTGAAACTGCTTCCAGAATTTGGTGTTTTGTGCAATGAGGAGGAAAAAATGAAACTTTGATTCTGTTTTTGTAAACTAGACGGGCTTATTATAATAGAAATGGCTTGTACATACTGTTGTGTAAAAGCAAAAAGTTTGGCTGCAATGTTGTTACCTTCTACTGTGCTAAAGAGAGTCAGAAATTGGTGCCTTTTTCTTTTTCTTCCTTTACACTATACCCCCTCTTCCCCCTCTTCTTGTTTTCTCATTTTTTTTCTTTGTATTTTATATTTTGATAAACTAATAAAAAAGTTACATTGTAAGCATTGGTGAGAGTGTTCTTGTTGGTTCTTTCATTAGGCTGTTGTTTACTGCTTGATTGTTGGTCTAGTATTAATCAAGGTGTTGATCTCTGCTTATCTGGGTGTTCATTGCTGGGTGATCTCTGCTTATCTGGGTGTTCATCTTCTCATGGTGAGAAGATGTTTTGGTATTTTGTTTCTTTTTTTTGGCTTAGCTATTGTCCCTTTTGAATGGTAGGTAGATGTTGTTTATCTCTATGTGCCTGTTAATGGTTGCTTTGTCTGATGGCCAAGCTTATCTAGGATTTTTAGATTTAGCTTAGCCTACTATGTTCATAATTTTTCAGTTGAAATTACTGTGAAGCCTGTCCATGTGTTGTGAAACTAATGAGTTTTCATCATGTCTCTTGATTGTGGGTTGGTGTTCACGGATGTGCTCTGCTAACCTTCTGTCTATTTGTCCTACCTAGTGGCAGTTACGGTCCCTTACACTATATGTTATAGATGACTCTTTTTTGTTTTTTGTTGTTCTGGGGCTGCTAGGTCATTGTTTCTACAACATGGGGATCAGTGGTGGGTTGCTCCTAGTTCGGTCCGGTTCTATAGAACCAGTAGTAAGACCTGGACTCAGAGGTGGGCTGCTGCCAGTTCGCACTGGTTCAGGCAAACTGGTAATTAAGATTCAGTACAGTTCGGCAAACTGGCAAATCCCACCAGTGCCTGGCCCCACTCCTGCTCATTTTTTGGCCTGTTTTCTGGCCATTTTTCAGCCCATTTTCAGCCCATTTTTCAGGCCAAAAATGCCCCCCCAAAAAACAACTGGAAAACAGCCTGGGAAATGGCCCAAAAACATTCTGAAAATTGGCCAAAAAACAGCCCAAAAAACGGGCAGGGATGGGGCCATCCAGTGGTGGGATTAGCCCCAACCGGCTGGATCCTACCTCTGCCTTTGAGGTGAGTGGCCAGGAGGCAGGGCTGGGTGGTAATGAGTGACATCACCCACCCAGTCACATGACCAACCGGCCACGCCTACCCAGCCAGAGAACCGGTTGTTAAGTTATTCAAGTCCCACCACTGCCTGGACTGTTTGCCCCTTCTCTATATCCTCCCGACTTGGTCTCCTTGCACTCTAAACTGACATCCATAATGTACAAACATGTAGATTCCTACCAGACATTTGAAGGACTGTTGTTGTTGCTGCTGCTGCTACAGTTTTGGTTCTCTAGGCTGAAATTTCTCCTTTCTTTTCACTCATTCATTGGGGAAGAATGCAATAAAAAAGAACTGCATGAGAAAATTGGGGAATGAATGGAAGAGAAAATGTGGCAGCATATAATGATGGTTTAGGTCAGGGCAATAACTGGATTGTTTTTACACTGGCATTGACTTATTATTAAATATGTTTCATGGCATCATTCCCTACATATGCATTCAGTATGTTGTCTTTTTCATAATAGTTAGAACTTTGTTTCAACAACAGCTTGGTTGTTCCCAAGACTTTGGGGAGCCAGATGTTGCTTTGGGACAGGAGCATCCTTAGGGAGGCGTAAAAAAATTGAGACAACAGCTATGATTGCATGATTGAGCATCTGCCCTGTTGTGTGTATGTGTAGGGTTTCCCAACATTGACAATTTTAAAAGACATGTGGACTTCAACTGCCAGAATTCCCCAGCCAACATGCAAGTTTGGGAGTTGAAGTCCAGTTGTCTTAAAGTTGCCAAAGTTGGGAATCCCTAGTCTAAAAAGATGGCCAAGGAGTGGGTGTGAATTGTGGTACCACATCCATTTGATTATCCTGCATATTTTCCAGTATTTTTTTTAATTGAAAAAGTTTTACAAGTACAAATTTATCATCCCCCCCCCAATTTCACCACCCCCCCAACCCCCCTATCCCCCCTCCCCTCCCCTCCCACCCTTGGCTTCCCTTACATAAAATATTATTCTTATTCATCTACCAATATCAAACAAAAATGAAAAGGTGAAATCCAAATCAGGTAACATATCAGATATTTCTCTCATCTAATCTACCCCCTTTCAATATTAAATTTTTTCTAAATATCAACCAAATAGTAATACTAATTATCTGCATTTATCAATCCCCCTTATTACATAATAAAATCCAAAAACATAATTTTCCCCCAATTACTCATCCCCAAATTTAAACTAATCCCTAGATAACATATTCTGTATAACATTCTATATCAATATATCAATAACTATTCCACATCTTAATTTACCTCCAATTACTTTACCTCCTGTATACTATAACTCTCAGCTCAACATAATCTTCTTCAACCAAATACTAACTGATACTTTTCCAGTATTTTTCATTTGGCTGTTGGTCCTCAACATGATGAGCTTCTCCCTTGGGTCTTGGGAGCTGCTTCATTCGTGCACATTTTAAAAATCCAGCCCAAGGATTTCAAATAGTGACACCATTGCAGTGAAGTCATTTAAAGTTTTTAAAAATCACTGCTCTGCAGTTTCTTTGAGCAACCTCTATAGGTATATTAATTTGAATGTGGGTGTAATTAGTTCACTCCAGATTCATCTTTTATAGCACCTCATTACAGACCAGGGATGTGCTATTTCCACAGCTTGGCAATCCAACATGTTTTTAAGACAGTCCCCGCCCCCACAGATAAAGAGATTGGGGAGGAAATGTCCGATACAAAGAATCAGTTCCACACCTGAAGAATTCAATTAGCTACTTTATTGCTGATGTCTATTTCATAAGAATCTTCCTGGGCCAGACTAGATAAAGTTCAATGGCATTCAATGAGAGTCTGGCCTTGCTCTCTTATGCCTATGTTACGATTTCAGACTAGTTCCCCACTTGACTCCTCCCCCTGGCTCAGCCACTCTCTCTCCAACAAATTGGAACTTTGTTATAATATAGACCAATTGTGTAATTGTATAGACCAATTCTTGAATACAGCTCATCTGTCTGGAACCCGCGCTGCATATCAGACATTAATACAATTGAACGAATCCAGAGATATTTCACGAGAAGAGTCCTCCACTCCTCTGCTCACAATAGAATATCTTATGCCACCAGACTTGAAATTTTGGTCTTAGATAACTTAGAACTTCTCCATCTTTGGTCCGACCTAAGCGTACATAAAATTATTTGTTACAATGTCCTACCTGTCAATGACTACTTCAGCTTCAATCACAATACACGAATACACAATAGATATAAACTTATGGTAAAGCGTTCCAAACGTGATTGCATAAAATATGAGTAACAGAGTGGCCAATGCCTGGAATCCACTACCTGACTCTGTAATTTCTTCCCCAAACCCCCAAAACTTTAACCTTAAACTGTCTACTGTCGACCTCCCCCCATTCCTAAGAGGCCCGTAAAGCGAACAAGCGTGCCTACCGTCCCTGTCCTAATATTCCCTTTCATTCGTATACATTTCATGTATTCATAATCATGTTTATACTTATATCTGTTATCTAATAAATGCTTGATGAAATAAATAAATAAATAAAAATAAAAATAAAATAAATAAAATATGTTGACTCCAGCAAGACTTCTTTATGCACAAAAATGGAAAGATATGTCAATCCCCACAATGAAAGAATGGATGGAAAAAGTGATGGAGCTAGCAGAAATGGCAAAATTAACTGTTTTAATTTAAGAAAAGAATATATCCAGTTTCGTTTCTACCTGGAATCTTCTACTAGATTTTGTGGTTAACACACACACACAAAATTAAAAATATTGACTTTGGGTTTTACTGATTAGATTAATATGTTGTTGCAGGAATGACTAAAACCTACTATGTACTGTATATAAAAGTAAAAGCTGCAATTTTATTCTGTATTTTAATGTGCTGATAAATATCGGAAGCCAATGTTTTTTTTCTATTCCCCTTTATCACACACTTTCTTTTCCCTTTTCTTTCTTTTTCCAATGTCCCAATTACCTTTATTTTCATTTGTATTTTTCATCTAGTCCTCAACTTACAACCATTCATTTAGTGACCAATTGGAGTTATAAAGGCCCTGAAAAAAGTGACTGATGACCATTTTTCACACTTATAAAACTGTGGCACCATCGCCACGTAATCAAAATGCAGACGCTTGGCAACTGACTCATATTTATGACGTTTGCAGTGTCCCGGGGACATGTGATCCCCTTCTGCAACCTTCCGCCAAGCCAAGTCAATGGGGAAGCCAGATTCACTTAACAACCGTGTTACTAACTTAACAGCTGCAGTGATTCACTTAACAACAGTGGCAAGAAAGGTTGTAAAATGGGACAAAACTTACTTAACAACTGCCTTACTTAGCAGAAACTTTGAGCTCCGTTGTGGTCATAAGTCGAGGGTGACTTGTATATCATGATAATCTCAATAAAATTTCTACCCTGGATTGTGGTGGGAATGGAGATTTTGCAGTATCCTTCCCCTGCCATGCCCACCAAGCCACGCCCACCAAGCTACACCACGCCCACCAAGCCACGCCTACAGAACCAGTAGTAAAAAAAAATTGGATTTCACTACTGCTGGGCCTTCTCCCAAATATATGAAAACTGGTGACTGTTTTATTTCTGTGTGGCATCATTTTAGTTGCAAAATGAAGGTGACTACCAATGGAAGGAAGGTTGCCTTAAAACCTTCACCACAGTGGTGAATTTTTTTTTTACTACCGGTTCTGTGGGCATGACAGGCAAAGGATACTGCAAAATTTCCATTCCCACCCCACTCCAGGGGAAGGCTACTGCAAAATCCCCATTCCCGCCCCACTCTGGGGCCAGCCAGAGGTGGAATTTGCCAGTTCTCCGAACTATTCAAAATTTCCGCTACCAGTTCTCCAGAACCTGTCAGAACCTGCTGGATTTCACCCTTGCTTCACCAGTCTGTGATCTGATGTTATCTTAACAAT
This sequence comes from Masticophis lateralis, assembly GCA_030761175.1. Lineage (NCBI taxonomy): Eukaryota > Metazoa > Chordata > Lepidosauria > Squamata > Colubridae > Masticophis > Masticophis lateralis. Next base: position 14,474,892 of record JAUDYJ010000001.1, read on the forward strand.
GTAATTCGATAAATGGAGTAGTTGGATAAAAGGTCTTAATACAATCTGGGATTATATTTTTTCTTTTGGGTTCACTCCCATCCCTTTAAAAGTAGTATTCAAATCCTGCAAATGTGCAACCTTCAGCTAACGATAGGCCCTGTCTCACATTTTCTTTCCTTTACAGCTCCTCTGGTTAGCTCTGCTCCGTGTTACTACCCTCATTCTGAACGGCTGATTAAATGTCAGAATCTCAGGGAATCATTGATTCAATTGATTAAATCTCAGAATTGTTAATTAAATGTCAGAATAGATTTGAGAAGATAAGGATGGTACCTCCATCGGTCATCTTCTCCTAGACATACGCTCAAAGGCACCTGAAGATGAGAAATCGCTTCACTTGGGCGTAGTCAGAACCTGCATAATATGCCGTAACTTTAGAACATAGAATAACAGAGTTGGAAGGGACCTTGGAGGTCTTCTAGTCCAACCCCTTGCTCAAGCAGCAGACCTTATACCATTTCAGACAAGTGGTTGTCCAGTCTCTTCTTGAAAGCCTCCAACGATGGGGCACCCGCAACTTCTGAAGGCAAGTTGTTCCACTGATTAATCATTCTCACCATTAGGAACTGGCTGATCATCTCAGCACGCTGAGCCTCCAGGCACCGGTACCTGGCCTTGCACTCCCGCAGGTCTTCCCTTTGCTTGGAAAGCCTATGCTTGTAGTCCTCAGTGAGGTGCTTATGCTGAGCCTCCTTCTCTGCCAGATCCAATTTGAACTGAGCAGCTGTTTTGCCAACTCTTTCTCATGGTGGCTGCTTAGCTCCAACAACTGCTTCCTGTTGAGGCCCTAAGGAGCTTGGGTGGGCAGGCGAGGAGTGGCTGGGAGGGGAAGGGTGAGTAGAGGCTGGCGAGGCGCCCCTTGATGTGAATGACATTGAGTTGGCCATGCCCATCCAGTCACATAACCAACCAGCCATGCCCACCCAGTTGGTCATGAGGCAGATCATGTTAGTGGTCCGCGGGATTTAAAATTATGAATGTAGTGGTCCCTGAGGCCCGAAAGGTTGGGCACCCCTGTTCTAAGCCATGGTTTAATAGTTAAAGCAATGGATTAGGGTCCAGGAGACTAAAGTTTAAATCACCATTAAATGAAGTTTTTGAGCCAATCACTAGTTAATCCCCAATAGCATTTTAGAGCATTTTATAGACTCATCCAAACATTGTGCCAAAATAAAGCCAATTAGGATAGGTTTATAGGCAGTTCTTGACTTACAACAGTTCACTTAGTGACCATTCAAAGTTTCAATGGCACTAAAAAAAAGTGACTTATGACCATTTTTCACACTTACAATCATGGCAGCATCCCCATGGTCACGTGATCAAAATTCAAACATGCAAGTGGCATGTCTTTCAGTGGTGAGTTGCCCCTGGTTCGGCCAGGTTCACAAGAACCGGTAGTAAAACCAGTGGGAGGCCCCGCCCACCACCCCAGATGCCATTTTCGGCGACTTGCACATGAGCAGAAGCAAGGCGCGTGAGCAAGCGAAGTGAGCATGCGCACAGGATCCTGTTGCGAACCGGTAGTAAAGGTAAGTAGAACCCATCCCTGATGTCTTTATGACAACTGCACTGTTACCTTCCAACTAGCGAAATCAGTGGGGGAAGCCAGATTCGCTTAACAACCACATGATTCGCTTAACAACCTCAATGATTCACTGAACAACTGTGGCAAAAAAAAAGGATTGTAAAGAACTAATTCAGCGCAATTAAATAACTGCTTTGCTCAGCAGCAGAAAATTTTGCCTCAGTTGTAGTCATAAGTGGTGGACTTATCTCCATATCATTTCAACTATAGTTGAATGGTTAAGAATGCTAAATGATTTCTATCACTCAGATTACCCTATTTCACTTAGAAGGCGGTGGTGGAAAAATATGGGGAAAAGAATTATGCTGTCATGAGCCCCTGAAGTTGAACGATAAATAAAAGAAATAAGAAATGAATTCATAACTGAAGAAATGCTTGCCAGGTTGGAAATCTTTTCCTGATCCAAGAAAAAAAGTGTGTGTGGGGGGGGGGGGGGGGGGATTCAGTTATATTCAGTTCTTATGGCCTCGGAAGCCTGCACAAGCTTGTAAAATCTTACTTGTTCTGAAAGAATTTGAGGATTTAATTGGAATGGTTGAGTAGCACCAGATATGAATATTATTATCATACAGAATATATTCTTGGTTGTTCCATATTTATTATGTGCTGCAGTGACTTTATTCTAGAGTATAGCTCCTGTCCACTACCTTGAATCCTTAAGATTGTGGTAGTATATAATTTCCCCAATTTAGAATAGAATAGAATAGAATAGAATATTATTTATTTATTTATTTATTACATGTATTTATATGCCGTCCTTCTCCCGAAGGACTCAGGGCAGTGAACACAAGTTAAGAAATATGTTCAATAAAATCCCATTTTAAACCAAATAACTAATTAATAATAAATAATAAAACCCAGAATCAGAGTCAGCCTATTTGCTTGAACAACCAAGTCTTCAGGTCCTGATGGAAGGAGCGGAGATCAGGAGCCATCCGGAGCTCGGTAGGTAATTCATTCCAGAGGGTGGGAACACCCACAGAGAACGCCCTACCCCTGGGCACTGCTAGACGACATTGGCTCGCCATTGGAACCCTGAGGAGAGCGGCCCTATATGAGCGAACAGGACGGTGGGAGGGAGGCAAGAGAAGGTCCTGCAAATATCCTGGACCTAAGTCATGTAGGGCCTTATAGGTGAGAACCAGCACCTTGAAGCGGACCCAGAGAACCACTGGTAACCAGTGCAGCTCACGCAGGAGGGGTGTTATATGGGAGTAATGAGGGGCTCCCGTAACAACCCGTGCGGCTGTATTCTGGATCAACTGGAGTCTCCAGGTGCATCTCAGGGGCAGGCCCATGTAGAGGGAATTGCAGTAATCCAAGCAGGAAGTAACCAGGGCATGAGTGACTGTGTGAAGGTCATCTCGGTCCAGGAAAGGGCGCAACTGGCGCACCAGGCAAACCTGTGTGAAGGCCCCCCTGGTCACAGCTGTTAGATGGTCTTCTAGGGACAGCCGAGCATCCAGGAGGACACCCAAGTTGTGAGCTCTATCAACAGGGACAAGTTTTTCCCCATCCATCAAAAGTGATAGGGCCTCTGAAACCCGAGATGCCGGCATCCACAGCCACCCAGTCTTGGTAGAATAGAATAGAATAGAATAGAATAGAATAGAATAGAATAGAATAGAATAGAATAGAATAGAATAGAATAGAATAGAATAGAATAATTTATTGGCCAAGTGTGATTGGACACATAAAGAATTTGTCTTGGTCTATACACTCTCGGAGTACATAAAAGAAAAGATACATTCATCAACAATCATAAGGTACAACACTTAATGATAGTCATAGGGAAACAGTCAATATAAATCTTAAGGATACCAATTAAATATATGATACTATATAATAACCAAATATAATAGTACTTTGCTTCCGCTTGTTCACCTCTGATTCAGGGGAGAAATCCATATGCTCTCTAAGGCTTCATGTATTAGAAAATCATTGGAAATTATATGCCAGGAATGTTCCTAGAAACATTCTAGGAATCATCTGACCGGCCTGGTTTTACTTTTTTTTAATCTAAAAAAATGAAAAAAGGGAGTGTTTATGGGAATTCTCAGGCATCCAGGTCATGGTTGTCCCAAAGGTACAAGCAGGATGGCATGCTTGCCTCTGGAATGGAAAATATAAAATGCATAGTTACTTTAAGAGACATATAATAAGAAATGCATTATTACAAATTTGGTTGAAAATTAAAAAACAGCACTATACAAAAATACCAATTTGGCTTTCACTGATAAAAATACTAAAACACCCAAATTTAACAGAATTAAATAAAATAATAAGATATAAAGACCTAATAGATCAACAAGGAAAATGAAAATCAAAACAAGAACTGGAATCAGATTTGAACAGAGATATAGACTGATGGATATATATATAAATCCAATCCAAACAAAAAGAAGACATAAAAGCATTTGAAGCAAACAGAACATCACGAATTAGACAAAATTATATTAGCATCAAATGAAAAACTAATTAGCAAGATATATAAAATTTTACTAAATTATAAAATGGAAGAGGAGATAGTGAAAGATTCAATGATTAAATGGGCACAGAACTTTAATTATACAATAGATTTGGAGAAGTGGGAAACAACATGGCAAGTAAATTCAAAATTAACATTATCAGCAGCATATAAGGAAAACTAGCTGAAGATGTTTTATAGATGGCACTTACCACCAACAAGAATCGCAAAGATGTTCTCAAATAATGACCCAACATGTTGGAAGTGTAAGAAAACCCATGGAACCTATTATCATCTATGGTGGACATGCCCAGCGGCGAAAAAATTCTGGACAAATATAAAGAAATGGTTAGAAAAAATAACAAAGCAACCAATAGAAAGAAAACCGGAAACATTTCTACAAGGAATATTTACGAAAACATATACCAAAGAAATAAAATATCTGATCTTACACATCATAACAGCGGCTTAAATAACATATCCACGAAAATAGAAACAGGAAAAAACACCAACAGATGAAGAAGTGATAAAAAATGTTTTAGAATGTGCTGAGATGGACAAGTTAACAAAAGAAAGAAAAAGAAGAGACAGATTACTATACAATTCGGAACAAATGGTATGAATGGCTTGAGAGCAGAAATAAAAAACAACACAAATAGGGGAGAATATAAAATGTAAAATATGTATGTAACACACACAAACACACACACACACACACACACACACACACACATTTGCATCATTCTTTATGCCAGGCTTTTCCTACGTAAATCAAGATGTTTCACAGCCATTATACAGTGAAATCTCATTCACTAGTTTCTAGGCTTTCTCAAACATCAAAGCATAAAAGATGCACATAAAAACCTACAAAAATAAAATAAAATAAATATTTGACCATTACAGGGCGGAGTCATGAAAAGGGGGTGTGGCTGACTGACGAAGGCAAATAAGCCAGAAATAGATCTATCTCAGTCTCTCCCAAATCTTCAAACAGACAGCAAAATGCTGCTTTGATGTTTGAGAAAACCTAGAAACTAGTGAATGAGATTTCACTGTATTATGGCTGTGAAACATCTTGATTTACATAGGAAAAGCCTGGCATAAAGAATGATGCACATAAAAACCTACGAAAATAACTGTTTTAAGGGGGAAAAAAGTTAAGCATTAATGGATTTTTCAGGCATCTGAAACAAATATATAGAAATGTATAAAATTAAGGCTATTAGGATTAGGAAATACATTGTAATCAATCAAAAAGGGGACAATGAAGAAAATGAAACAATATGAGAGACAGGGGGGCAGGGAGGAAGTCACAGTGGAAAGGAGACCACGAAGAAATACTTGTTAAAAAGAGGATATATTTATATGTTGTATGTTATATGTTTGTCATAATGTGTAGTTATAAAACAATAAAACTTTAAAAGAAAGGAAGGAAGGAAGGAAGGAAGGAAGGAAGGAAGGAAGGAAGGAAGGAAGGAAGGAAGAAAGAAAGAAAGAAAGAAAGAAAGAAAGAAAGAAAGAAAGAAAGAAAGAAAGAAAGAAAGAAAGAAAGAAAGAAAGACCTTTCGGACAATCATGACCTGGATGACTGAGAATCTCTACAGACGTCAACAACGGAAGAGAACGGATCCCCAACCTCTAGCATTTTAGCAATAACACTTAGACTTTTATACCGCTTCATAGTGCTTTTAAGCCCTCTCTAAGTGCTTTACAGAATCAGCATATTGCCCCCAACAAGCTGGGTCTTCATTTTACCCACCTCGAAAGGATGAAAGTCAACTGAGTCAACCTTGAGCGCTGAGATTTGAATTGCCGAACTGCAGCTAGCAGTCAGCTGAAGTAGCCTGCAGTGCTGCACTCTAACCACTGCGCCACCTTGGCTCATTTTCTATGTTTACAAGCTTTTCACTTTTGTTATCAAGTAAAAACTGAGAGTTGTTCTTATCGGATGCTTTAATGGGCCCATCTCTTTCCGGCGTGTGTCACTGGGAAGTCTTTAATTTTATATTCTCCTGAGAACTTGAGAGGAGATCCCTCTTCCTTGACCTTCAATGGAGCCCAAAATTTCCATTGCTAAGTGAGATAGTTGTTAAGTGAGTTTTGCCCCATTTTATGACCCTTTTGCCACAGTTGTTAAGTGAATCACTGCAGTTGATTAAGTTAGTCACTCGGTTGTTAAGTGAATCTGACTTCCCCATTGATTTTGCTTGTCAGGAGATCACAAAGGGGAATCCCATGACCCCGGAACAATGCAACTGTCATAAATGCGAGTTGGTTGCCAAGCATCCGTAACCATGGGAATGCTGCAACAGTTGTAAATGTGAAAAATAGTCACATGTTATTTTTTTTCAGCGCCATTAAAACTTTGAAGTCACTAAACGAACGTTTGTGAGTTGAGAACTACCTGTAGTCTATAAAATTTTCAAGTTGAATTAAAATAAAATAAAAATAAATAAAAAATAAACCATAGGTTTGGTAGGATAAGGCTACCTTTCCATTATCTTTCTTGTCTGAAGGGGGAAAACATACATATTCAGACAGAGTTTGGGTTGGATGCTTTTCCAAATTTCCTTTTTGATGCTGGTGCTTCCAACAATTTTTTTATTCTACATTTTCTCTTTTTACGATCATGTTTAATTTTACGTCTGTTTGACTTTATTGCGCTAAAAGCCGTCCTGAATGTAATAGAAAAATGGCATGGAGACTTAATAGCTACTTTCTTTTGTATCCTCAAAGAAAAGTGCAAAAAGGCAGAGGGGTGAAATTTGGTGACCTCATTTGCCACCGCTTACCTGAAAATTCACAGCAATTGATACCACCGTGAGGCTGTTTGCTGGATAAATTCTGCAATGAAACATGTGTCCAGGGTAGCATTTTTAAATGCCTCTCTTTCACTTCAGCAGATTCTGAAATTACAATCGCTTGTAATATGCCAAGCTATTTCATTTTTTCTTCGGAAGGACAGACACTGAAGCTGAAGCTCAAATACTTTGGCCACCTAATGAGAGGAGAGAGGACTCATTGGAAAAGACCCTGACCAGTGGTGGCTTTTACATATTCTTATCACCGGTTCGCCCCGTGCGCACATGCTTGCTTTGTGCCTGTATGTGCCTTCCACGCATGCACTTTGCTCTCTCGCATGCCATCTGCGCATGTGCCCGGTTTCAAAAACATGGCTAAATAAGACTGCATTATGCTGGGGCGGGGGAGGGGGCGGGGGCGTGTGTGGGACTACCCGACCTGCAGTCACTGTTACCGGTACTCATGAACCGGTCCAAACCGGCTGAATACCACCTCTGACCCTGACCTTGAGAAAGATGGGGGGCTGGAGAAGGAGATAGCAAAGGATGAGATGGTTAGATAATGTCATTGATACAATGGACATGAATGTGGACAAAATCTGGGAGACAAAATGTCAAGGTTCCAACTAATGAACCCGACCAATTCAGCAACTCTTGAGACTTTCAACATTCTCAAATTACTGCTTTATTGAGTATATCATTTCGGTATGAATGAAAAACAAAACCAGCTCTAATTCCCATGCTTCCAATATAATTAAAGAATACATATCTCCCTCCCTCCTTGTCACAGGTCATATTGTCCAATTAGGTGTTCTGGTGTCTCTTGGTACTTCTTCCAGCCTTGGTTCTCATGGGATAGTAGAAGAGCCTGGTGGTGCAGTGGACTAAACTGCTGCTGTTAATTAGCACTTAGCTGCCAGCTGCCTGCAATTACTGCGAGTTCAATTCTCACCAGGCTCAAGGTTGACTCAGCCTTCCATCCTTTCAAGGTAGGTAAAATGAGGACCCAGTTTGTGAGGGGGCAATAAGCTGACTTTGGATAAAATAGAACACCGCTCAGGGGGCCCAAAAAGCCCTACTAAGCAGGTATATACAAAAGTATGAAGGCTATTGCTTAAATGCATTGTAAGCCGCCCTGAGTCTCCGGAGAAGGTCGACATATATAAATCGAACAAACAAACAAACAAATAAATAAATAAATAGTAGGTTATTGATGTTTCCAGAACTCCTTCCTCTCCCCAAACTTTTTTATAAAAGTTGTTGATACTCTAGAAAGAGTGCAGAGAAGAGCAACAAAGGTGATTAGGGGACTGGAGGCTAAAACATATTTATTTTATTTATTTATTTATTTCAATTTATATACTGCCCTTCTCCCCGGGAGGGGGACTCAGGGCGGTGAACAACCAAATTTAAAACACATATAATACAAACATTAAAAGAATTTTAAAATTGAATTAAATCGTTGGCGTTCCAAATAAAAGTCTCAACCCCATTAAAATACCCAATTTAAAACCCCAGAAATCAATAATAGCGAAAAATTTTTTGTTAAAACCCCATTAAAATCAATCAAGCAAGGCCGGCTTGTTGGAATAAATAGGTCTTAAGGGCCTTTCGGAAAGTGCGGAGGTCCGGGATCAAACGAATTTCTGGAGGCAGTTCGTTCCATAGGGTGGGTGCCCCCACAGAGAAGGCTCTCCCCCTGGGGGCCACCAGCCCACATTGCTTGGCTGATGGCACCCTGAGAAGGCCCTCTCTGTGTGAGCGTACTGGCCGGTGGGAGGTTATCGGTAGCAGCAGGCGGTCCCGCAGGTACCCCAGTCCCATGCCATGGAACGCTTTAAAGGTCAAAACTAACACCTTGAAGCGCACCCGAAAGACCACCGGAAGCCAGTGCAGCTCGCGCAGGAGAGGTGTCACATGGGAGCGCCCTGTCGCTCCCATAATCACCCGCGCAGCCGCATTCTGGACCAGTTGGAGCCTCCGGGTGCACCCCAAGGGGAGCTCCATGTAGAGAGCGTTACAGTAGTCCAGGCGAGACGTGACGAGTGCATGAGTGACTGTGCACATGGAGTCCCGATCCAGAAAGGGGCACAACTGGCACACCAGGTGAACCTGATAAAAGGCCCCCCTGGCCACGGCCTCCATATGCCCTTCCAAGGACAGCTGTGAATCCAGGAGGACACCCAAGTTGCGAGCCCCCTCTGTGGGGGCCAATGACTCACCCCCAATAGCCAGCGATGGCACCAGCTGGCTATACCTGGACGCCGGCATCCACAGCCACTCGGTCTTGGAAGGGTTGAGACGAAGCCTGTTCCTCCCCATCCAGACCCGCACGGCTTCAAGGCACTGGGACATCACTTCGAGGGCATCATTGGGGTGGTCAGGGGTGGAGATGTACAGCTGAGTGTCATCAGCGTGACATGAAGAACGGTTATAGGAAATGGGTATGGCTAGTCTAGCGGAGAGAAGGACCAGGGGAGACATGATAGCAGTCTTCCAATATCTGAAGGGCTGCCACAGAGAGGAGGGGACAAGCTATTTTCCAAAGCACCTAAAGGCCAGACAAGGAATAATGGATGGAAGCTGATCAAGGAGAGATTCAACCTGGAAATAAGGAGAAATTTTCTGACGGTGAGAACAATCAACCCATGGAACAGAAGTTGCCTTCGGAAATTGTGGGAGCTTCATCACTGGAGGCTTTCAAGAAGAGATTGGACTTCCATATGTCAGAAATGGTGTAGGGTCTCCTGCTTGAGTGGGGGGGGGTGGACTAGATGACCTACAAGGTCCCTTCCAACTCTGTTATTCTATTCTACAGTGGAGAACAGGGGAGCCTGGCATGCTATGGTCTATTATGTGGTTGCGAAGAGTCAGACCTTTCATTTGTCTATTTTCATATATAAATGCACTCCAGCTCCTTCCGACCCAGCAGTTCCAAAGCAGGCAACCACAAGTAGATAGATGGGTAACTTAACTTAACTGAGATGTGAAAGGCGCCCCAACCCAGCATTCCCTGGACAGTGGTGATGTCATCATTCAATCATTTCAACCTGGAAGTGCTTCAGCACTCCCAACTTAGCTGTCCTATATTATTATTATTATTATTATTATTATTATTATTATTATTATTATTATTATTATTATTATTATTATTAGTAGTAGTAGTAGTAGTGTATGGCACTATTATAGTAGCCAGGAAACCAAAAATGCTAATGCAGAGTGGTAGTTTCGCTTGCCAAGGTACCAGCCCTGTTGTAGGACATGCCTGTGTGCTTCCCAAGGTGCACCAGAGGAGGGCGAGCTGGCTTCACATCAGAGAGAAAGACGAGTGGCTGTTCCTGCAGTGTCATCCAAGGCCCCCCTCCCTTCCCAGAGCTGCCTTGCAAATTGGTGCCACAATCAGAGCCATCAGGAATCTGGCTGACTGCACAGAGCACCAGCTCATCTCCCCACCTTGCATAGAACATGCTTTCGAACCATTAGGTGGATAGAAGCTGAGGTAAGTGATGGGAGCTCACCCTGCCACGCAGTGCCTGGGCTCGAGCCTCCGCAGCTGAGAGTGTTTTTCCTATCAGGGCAACCTGGTCTTCCCAAATATAGGAAAAAGCATATTGCTTCCCTTTCGCCTTTCAGCCCCAATCCAGGAGCCTTCGCAGGCAGTTGCTTTCACGACAAACTATTTTGTGTTAAATTTATATTGGAAAATATTGGAAAATTTATATTGGACAAAGAAATAAAGGGGCCCAGGTTCAAATCCCAGAAAGGTATGTCTAGCTGATGAGAGCTAAATAGCTTGAAATAGATCTATACTAGTCTCCCTTTATTTATTTTTTTTGTCAGTAAATATAAATTTAATCCAGAGCTGAGACCATCTCCACCATCATTAAGCCACTGAGCCATTACGACTCTTACTGTAGTATATAATATTTTTCCACATTATTCTTTCCAGATCTGGAACCTTTAGTATTTGAGATTGGTCTCTTCTGTACCAGCTCTTTTTTGCTTCTAATGTGCATAAAATAAAAGATCTTGGAGTCAATTCTGCCATCCCAGTTTCATATGTTCACGGTGAGTGGGAATCAGAAGGTTACAACTCTGGTGAATGATGGGATGCGGCTTTCAAGCCAAACACTTGTAATTGTCCAAGAAGAGTGGAGAAAATCAGTTGTGATTTTTTCTTTCCTGCATGGGCAAGTTTTAATAAAGGAGAATACTGACTAAGGCTTTGTGAAATGGCTTACTGATGGAAGGGGAGCAGAGAGGTGATGAGAAGAGAAGGCCTCATTTGCACATAAAGCTCATGCTGTCGGACAGCGTTATGAATGAGGTTATAGAATAGGAATGTAAATATCAACTGCAATATTCTAAGGCAGGGATGTATAGCCTGAAGCTCTTGGCTGAATTGGAGCTTTAATGTGGCCTCAGATCCCCTCTAAAAATTAGCCAGTCATTTGCAGTTTTTATGGTGGAAGAAGGGAGGAATGTTCTGACTTCAGGTGCTTTGGAGAATAGCTTGATTCCCTTGTCTTTGTAGCAATCCTTTAGATATTGAAACACTGCTATCATGTACCAGTCCTTTTCATGCCTAGTTTAATGAAAAGTATTACTAAGGATGACATAATAGCAGTGTTCCAATATCTCAAGTGCTGCCACAAAGAAGGAGTCGAGCTATTCTCCAAACCACCTGAAGGCAGGACAAGAAGTAATGGATGGAAACTGATCAAGGAGAGAAGCAATCTAGAACTAAAGAGAAATTTCCTGACAGTTAGAACAATTCATCAGTGGAACAACTTGCCTCCAGAAGTTGTGCATGCTCCAACATGGCAAGTTTTTAAGAGATTGGACAATCATTTCTCTGAAATGGTATAGGGTTTGCTACCTGAGCAAGGATTGGACTAGAAGACCTCCAAGGTCCCTTCCATCTCTGTTATGTTACTCTGAATTATGAAGTAAATGGGGAATGATCATGTTTAATTCAATTATGTTGAGACTTTTGTCTTGGTCCAATCTACCTTTTTGGAGTGCCCTTATAGCATCACCCTCAAAAGTACAACTCTTGCAAAAGTTGTACAGATGAAAGAAAGACTGTCTCCAGGAGTCAGTGGCTATTAGCCTTGACGGCAGTGGGGCAGCTGTTGAGAACAAGTAGGCTTCCTTGTGCAGTTAGTTGGCCATTGTGAGAACAGACTGCTGAGCTACTTGAGCCAGACGTCAGATCCTGTAGGGCACTGCTTATGTTCTTAATGTTGGAAGAAATGTCCATCTGGATTCAGTTCCAAGTGAGGAGAAAGATACTGGAAACATGGAAGCTGCTTGGATAAATGGTTTAATGGTTTTGTGGACAGGACCACTTGTTTTGAAATCCTGGGCAAAAAAGCACATGGATGAGATAGATTTATACCTTCTCTTGGGCCCTGCCTTAGAGTTTCCTATTCCTGTACAAGAAATGTATCCCATTGGCTGTCAGACTCCCAGGGGGCGGGGGGGGGGGGTCTTAGCTAACTTTGTAGGTTGTCTGTGTCCCAGGCTTGGTTGAGCCTTGCTGGGTGATGTAATCTTCCCCGGTGCCATGTGGTGAGATTGTTAGAGGGCTAATCCTATCATGTCTCGAGGGTCATGTCTTAATCCCATCACCCTAGAGCTGAAGGGAGGGGGGGAAGGGAGCTGCAGGAAGTTGCTTTGTCTTTAAAAACATGTTTCTCCTTTTCTCAACCAGGGAAATATAATACTCTGCCTTTTTAATATTTCCCAGAATATTTCATTCTTCTAGGACAGGGGTCAGCAACCTACGGCTCCGGAGCTGCATGTGGCTCTTTGGGCCCTCTGCTGTGGCTCCCTATCAGGTGACTCCACCACTGGCTGGCCCCGCCCCTCACCCTCCCCTCCCAGTCACTCCTCGCCTGGCCTGAGAAAGTAAGGGCAACAGCGAGGGATGGAGAAACGGCCAGGGCAGAGACAGAGAGATACAAAGAGGGGGGCAGGGAGAGAAGGAGACATAGAGAGATACAGAGAGGGGGGAGAGAGAGAGAGAGAGAGAGAGAGAGAGACAAAGAGAAAGGAAGAGGGGGGGAAGAGGGAGGGAGGGGATTCCCAGTGTTTTTTAACAACTGGTTCTCTGCCCTAATGACTGACTGGCTGGGGGGGGGGGGGGTGTTGTCATGTGACCGGTGGAAGTTAATGACACCGAGTTGGTCACACTCACCCAGGTTTTGTGACTCCCGGTGTTTTCTTTTCTGTGGGAAACTGGTCCAAATGGCTCTTTAGGTATTTAAGGTTGCAGACCCCTGTTGTAGGAGGAGAGTGAATGCTAACTTCCTACATAATTATAATTATAATTATGTGTATATATATATATTAGTCTGTAGTTATCTTATATATGATTGACAAAATAAATAAATAAAATAAATAAAAATAAATACATTAAGTTCTAAAGAAACTTCAAAACATTATATCTCCTTATTTCAGGATGCTTCCTATGCAGACTGTCCCACCCATGGATTAAAAGAACAACAGAAGAACAGAGTTGAAAGGGACCTTCTATGTCTTTTTATGTGCATAAAATAAATGCACATAAAAAGGGGTAGCCTTTCTTAGGCCCAGTTCTCTTCAATATCTTCATCAATTATTTAGATAGATGGGGAATTTATCAAATTTGCAGATGACACCAAGCTGACAGGAATAGCCAACATTCCAGAAGACAGGTTTAAGATACAGAAGGATTTTGACAGACTTTAACGTCGGGCCTTATCTAATAAAATGAAATTTCAATGGGGGGAAAAAAAGTAAAGTTCTACATTTAGGCAGGAAAAAACAAATCCATGGGTATAGTATAGGTGGTACCTGGCTCAACAGTACAGATTATGAGAGGAATCTTGGAGTCTTACTGGACAATCACGGTGGCTCGGTGGCTAAGACACTGAGCTTGTCGATCAGAAAAGTCGGCAGTTCGGCAGTTCAAATCCCTAGTATAGGTCTCTTGCGTGAGCAGTGGGTTGGACTAGTCCAACCTAGATTACCTCCAAGGTCCCTTCCAACTCTGTTACTGTTATTGTAAATATGAGCCAACCTAGAACCCTGCAGGAGACATCTTGTGTCCCTTCACATTCTATTATTCTGTTATTCTATCTTCTGGTTCAACCCCCAGGCTCAGGGAGGAAACTCTGTATGATTTCAAATGAAAGGTTGTCCAATCTCCTCTTTAAAAACCTTCACTAATGGAACATCCACAACTTGTTCCACTTGTTAATTGTTCTATCAGGAAATTTCTCCTTAGTTCTAGGTTGCTTCTCTCCTTGATTAGTTTCCACCCATTGCTTCTTGTCCTGCCTTCCGGTGCTTTGGAGATTAAGTTGACTCCCTCTTCCTTGTAGCAATCCCTTAGATATTGAACACTGCTATCATGTCACCCCTAGTCCTTCTTTTCAAACTAGACATACCTTAGTAAAACATCAGTACATTCCCAAACTTCCAACCCTGCTGAAGATTCTCCAGGATGACATGACTAATGCTGGGGCAGCGCCAACTCATTCTAGTTGGCATCACATCAATCTTAAGCAATGCAATCCTTAATCAAGATCCTTTCAAGTTCCTTCTCACCCAAGCCTTCACCTTCAAGAAAGTATACCTCTGTGAAGTTTACCATGAAAAGTGTGACTTTCTTTTCATTAATAGTCATTTCATAACAAATGCTCATTCTGTCTCGAGGTAGCCCATCTCTTCTCTTTCTTAATTCTCTTCTGTTGCTCATAATAGTGTTAGAGTAGACTAGAAAAGTTACAAATGCTAATATGTAGTGGGTTTCACTTACCTTTGCTACCAGTGGGAACTGTGAGCGTGTGTGTGTGTGTGGCACTTCTGTGCATGCGCAGAACCTTCTGTGTATGCACAGAGCATCCATGATTACGTCCAGGCAGGTGGGGGGAGCCTCCCACCACCACCGCTACCAGTTCGCCGGAACCGGTGCGAACCAGTAGAAACCCACCACTGACCCAGAATCACCATGTAGAGAAGATAGATGGCATAAAAATGAATGAATGAATGAATGAATGAATGAATGAATGAATGAATGAATGAATGGTATTTTTTATTATAAGGTGGCAATAACAGAATCTTATAGGTTCCCTTCTTTAATGACTGAATGACTGTAAAAAATATAAATCCTTTTCTTTTTCTTGTGGTTGTTCTGATTTGCTTTTCCTTTTCTCTCTCTCTCTCTCTTTTCTTTTCTTTTTTTTAGGTAGGTGACATGACTAGAAGTTAGGTAGGATAGAAAGAAAACATTTTTTTAGTAAAGGTTAAAAGTTAGAATAAGTGACAGAAATAAGAGAAGGGGAAATGTTAGCGTGTACACTTTTATATAATAAAATAAAAGCAATAATGGGAGAAAATATGGAATAATTGAATAATGACAGATTGCAACTTAATATAATTATGTATCATTATTAGAAATACATAAGTTGATATAATATAATAACTACGATTAATTTTATTAGTTTTATTTGTATTAGAATGTATGACACCCAGGTATTGCATGGATTTGATATGTTTGATAAAAAAATAAAAAACTTGTAAAAAAATATAACTCCTTCCATTTTCTACCAGTCAATTAGAACTTAAGAAGCTTCTTGGATGAGAAGTGAAACATTTTTAAGGAAGTAGGGGAAAAAACCACCAAGAAAGTCCAGGTGGCTTTTGGAAAAATGATTGAGAATCTCCATAAACAGTCTCTTCTCTTCTTTTTATCTTCATGAAATCTAAAGAAGGACAGGTTCAAGACCCTTTCTCAATTTACATTTCTGCTTTGGACTCAAATTTCTTTTATCTAATTCTTCTCTTGGTCATGGTTCTTTGTCCTGTTCCTTAAAGTTATTCCTGCTGCCCATTACGCTGTCTTATTTCTCCTCTTGTTTCCTCATAAGATGTTTTTCTTCTGGTTTTCCACCAAAGTAAAGAATAAAATAAAATAAAAATCGGCAGCTCTTCAGACATTGTCAGGTTAAAGTTCACATCGTGGAATTATTGAGATGTTGAAGTATAGCAACCTCGATGGTGGGGATCAGAAGTTCATTCGCCCTGTTGTATAACTTGCAAAATGTCTGCCCTGACTTGGTTCTACTCTCTGAACTCCACTAACTGCTTTCTTGCTTTGATGTTAGCATGGGGCAGAGAAATCCTGCATTGTTCTCCCATCCAAGTTTCATTCCATCTGACAGAAGAAAAAAATCACTTTAGAATGTTTCTGAAAGGGTAGAAGGCTTTCATTTTTAATGGTGGAGGGCTTAACTCTTAAAATGATGGTCGAGGTATAATGCAGGGGTGAAATCCAGCAGGTTTTGACAGGTTCTGGAGAACCTGTAGAAGAAATTTTGAGTAGTTCAGAGACCAGCAAATACCACCTGTTACTGGCCCCAGAGTGGGGTGGGAATGGAGATTTTGCAATATCCTTCTCCCCAGGAGTGGGAAGGGAATGGGGATTTTGCAGTATCCTTCCCCTGCCATGCCTACCAAGCCACACATACAGAACCAGTAGGGAAAAATTTTGAATTTCACTCCTGGTATAATGCCTGCATGAGAGTGTTTGGCTATCGTTCTACAATTCTTTCATCTGTGGTCTGCAGCTCCTGGGTGTCAACCCTGAAGCATTTTGGAGCATCTTCAGGGCAGTCACAGCAGGGCTGGTTGGAGCTGTGGAAACAGGAGAGGGGAATAGAGATAGCTGGGGACTTGTAGCCAAAATAAAATTCTTTCTCCTGGGAACCAAGGATGTTCTCATCAGGTACTGGGAAGGCATGGATTGAAACTAACTGAAGTTTGGACTGTGACCTGATTGGATCATGTGATGGACATGTAGAAGGAGGGGGAGAAAATTTTTAATTTGGATGGGAAAACCATGGGACTTTCAGAGTCGGCTTTTCACCAGATGTGCCAATATGACATGCCTAATAAATCTGTACTTTCAGGAACACTCGGGCCTCAGAGTTTTGATTGTGTCAGATCTGTTACTTGAAACATGACACTTGGCTTCTCATTGGTCAATTCAATCCCAGAGAAGATGTCATGAATGAAATTCCATGGAGGTTATTCTTTTTCCCCAAATTTGACAGTGGGAAGCAACCAAAGAGACAGCAAAGTAATAAAAAAACCACGAGGGGTCCTCAGGGTTGGATTAGATGACCTACAAGGTCTCTTCCAATTCTGCCATTCTATTCTATTCTATTCTATTCTATTCTATTCTATTCTATTCTATTCTATTCTATTCTATTCTATTCTATTCTATTCTATTCTATTCCATTCCATTCCATTCCATTCCATTCCATTCCATTCCATTCCATTCCACCCAAACTATAACATCATCAGGACTGATGATATTACCTAATTTGGATAATAAAACATCTGTAAGAAACAACCAAGCTCAGAGAGCACCTAGACTTCTCATTTCAACCATGAGCTACAAATATTCTCCTAATATTTGAATGAAAACCAGTGTCACCAAAAAATACCAGCGTAAGCAGTTAGCTTCCTTCACCATCTCCAGCATAAGCTCAGAGGATCCATCAAGAGTAGGCTAAAAGAAAACCTCTAGGACTCCAAGAGTAAAGAACAAAAACAGAATATTCTGGCTTGCCAAGGAAGTAATTTTTTGAGAAACTTAGCAAAAGAGGCTTTATTACCTTGCTTTTCATTGTTCTCCCATCAGTAGCCCTTGGCATACGTTCTCATTTAAATCATGAAATTCCATGACATCTGACATGATAAATGTGATTAATTTACACTGTATTAGGATTCATGGAGATATCAGTGGCTGTGCGATGACTGCCTTCTTTTTTTTTTAAATACCAGTTGCTAGGGAGCCATAGTGGAAGGGACTTCAGGGTTTGGTTCTGATTGGCTACTGTGTGACACAGAATGCTTCTTAGCTAAATCAGCTTTCGGCTTGATTCAAAAAGACTCTTCTTATAATCTGAAGCCCCATCAGGATTCTAAGCCAGGTGTCAAGCCTGAATTTGATTGCGGTGTGGGATTGTTTATATTCTTGGGCATTCTGATATGCATTCAGCTTGACACAGTCTGGAGTTGGAGAGGGAATGGAGCCTTCAGGCATTCCCAACTGATGAGTCAACCACATCCCAACATCTGGCTGACTGGAGGAGAAGAGATGTCGTCGAACAACCACGCCCATCTTCATTGGACAACGTGACAGTTGTTTTGGAAACTTGAGAAACTGAAAGTTATATCGGGGTGAAAAGCCTGGGAACTTTAGTACTAGCTTTTCACCAGTAGCACCAAGATTTGGTGTATCCAGATAAATTTCTTCTTTGAGGAAAAGCAGTGCCTCGGAGTTCGATTTGTAATGGGTGCATTACTTGGAGCCTGACAATAGGGGTGTCAAACTCAATTTCATTGAGGGTCACATCAAGGATGTGTTTGACCTTGGGGGGGTGGGAGAAGCATGGTCAGGGTGGGTGTGGCCAGTTTGACATCACTCGTATCTTGGGGCGCCTGTGAAGGCCTGAGCACTCTGCCAGCAAAAACAGAGCTTGGGAGGGTTGAGCGTGGCCCACCCAAGCTCCATTTTCACTGGCAGAGGCACCATAGGCCAATCCTTTGCTGTTTTCAGGGTGGCCCCATGGGTGAGATCTAAGTACCACACAGCGTGGATCTAAGACTATGGGGTGAAGAGGAGTGTATTCATAGACTTGTAAATCATATGAGTGTACAAAAACACTCTTTCAGCCAGACTTATCTGGCTGAAAGACGAGAAAACATCTGTCTTCCTTCATCTCTCATTAGTCATTTATAACCAAAATCCTCAGAGTTGGCAAAGGTTATCAGAGGTCATCTAATGCATCCCTTTGGTTTTAAGGCCATTAGCAACTTCAGACAGTTGATAATACAGTCTTCTTTGACTATGCCTTATTTTGGCCATGACATGTGGGGGAATTCGCTGGAGAAAGCGATTATGTTTGGAAGAGTTAATGGCAAATGGAAACCAGGCCATCAAAGAACATGATGGCTGGACACCATCAAATATGACACCAGCCAGAGCATAGAAAAACTCAAAGAAGGAGTGCGAGATCAGAAGAAGTGAAGAGATCTGGCTCATAGAGTAGCCAAGAGTTGGACATGACTGAATCAGTGGTGAAATCCAAATTTTTTTACTACCGGTTCTGTGGGTGTGGCTTGGTGGGCGTGGCAGGGAAAGGATTCTGCAAAATCTCCATTCCCACCACACTCCAGGAGAAGGATATTGCAAAATCCCCATTCCCACCCCACTCTGGGGCCAGTCAGAGGTGGTATTTGCTGATTCTCCAAACTACTTAAAATGTCTGCTATCGATTCTCCAGTACTTGTCAAAACCTGCTGGATTTCACCCCTGGACTGAATGGATAGCATCATCAACTTCTTTGAAGGCCACCAGTGAAAAGGAAGACCTCATGAGGCAACTTATCCCAGTGGTTAGCAGCTCTTACTGTTTTATGTTTTTTTGCCTTGGTGGTCAGAATTTTTTTAGACAAACCACTGGGAACAAAAAATAAAATTGAATCCAGCAATGTTCTTCCATTTGCAGTGGCCAAATTCAAATAGTTCCTGTTCCTGTCATGATGGAGAATACAATGTTGCATGAAGCTACTAGATTTAGAAATGATCCATTCCAATCTAGGGTAATCACTTAGTCCCTAAGATAAAACTGTTTTTAGTTGCAATTAGACCTTATTGAAATCGATGTGAAAAGTTCACTGGTGATGACTACACTAAGATTCAACAGGAATGTAAGCAATTTAGGGAAGACAGATCCTAATAGCACTGGTAGATACTCAAACGAATAATAAACAATTTCATTTATTTTCACTTCATCTCTCTCCATCTCTCTCTCATCTCCCTTTCTCTACATCTGTCATTGGTGAGATGAGATTTAACACTCTTTCCTAACACATTAAATAAAAAACAAGCTCTTATCAAAGTATTGTATTTTCAACTCTTCGCTTCTCTTGCAGGGATCAAAACAATGACATTAGCATTACATTTTGTCTTTATCCACTTCAGTGAATGATACTTTCTGTTCCTAAAATGCTTACATTTACACTTTAAGCTTCTCTTATAGTTGAATCTGTCTTCTGACTCATATAAGAATTTAATTGTACATGGGTCAAGTATCACCCGAATGGCATCACTTTTCAGTGACTCAGTCAACATTCAGAATTTTAGAGCAGTAACAGTGACCCTTGAGGTCATCAGGCCAAACCCACTACAGCTTAGTTCAAGAATCCCAATTAAATCCTCTCTGTGTCAAGTCTCCGAATGAATTACGAAGAGGACTTGACCAGCCTTCTTGGTCATTGCTCTTCAATTGTTACATAAGCTTGTTTTGAGTGGAAATGCTGGGAATTGAACCGGTGACCTCTTGCATACAAGGGAAATGGCTCTACCATTACTCTACATTTCCTCTTCTAAAAAGAATAAGTGCTTCAACTGTCTGCTGGGCTATCTTGGGAATTTGAACTGGTGTCACCCTTTGAACAAAGTGCTGAAGTGGGTAACCAACATCGTTTATCAAAGGCTTAAAACAATTCCCTTACAAAAGATGTAAAGAGTATTTGCAATATTTCTCTTAAAAAGAGTCATTAAAAGAGGACTTTATTGGGCTACATGAAATCATTATTGGGCAGAGAAGCATGGTAGCCTAGTGGTGAAGATGTTCTCCTCCCACTCAGAAGGTTAAGAGTTCAGTGCTAGGTAGCGGCAGATGCTTCCTAGGGGGCAAAGAAAAAATATCTGCTGCCACTCTGCATGGCATCAGGAAGGGCATCCAGCCAGTAAATGCTCAGTTCCACCCAGTCACGGTACTTTAAATTAAGAGATTACAGGTCATAAAAATTGAGTTTTTTAATGAAATCATGATGGCATGAAGAAGGTGGACAAAGATAAATCCTTTCCCCCCTTCATCACATCCTAAAACTAAGACCATCCAGTGAAGCTGATTGGAAGGAGATTTAGAATCGCCAAATAATGCTCTTCTTAATTAACCATTAACCAATGGAATCCATTAACAACAGCAATTTGGACTCCTAATTTGGGTGGTTTTGCAGGGATTGGATACATGAGTGGAACACAACTCTATCAGAGGCTATTAGTCTTAAAGGTTGAGTATCACCTTCAAGTTCAGGATAGCATAATTCCAAACACCAGTTGCAATGGAATAACAGAGGGAAAGAGGTATATTGCTTGCTGGCACTTAAAGTATGACTAATAGATCTGAGTTGGGAAACTCATATAACACAGTAAATTAAGATTCCTTGTCCTGGGCTGGAAAAATCCAGACAATCAGAAATTTCAGCAAATAGATAGAGAAATCTTTAGCTAGCTCTAGGTTAAGTTAATCATGTCTTAATTGGTTGGTTGGTTGGTTCATACATGAATTCATTCATTCCTTCACTCATTCATTCTGATTAATTGTCCTTCCTTATAATTTAACCCAGGGGTCCTCAAACTATGGCCCATGGGCCGGATATAGCCCGCCAAAGCCATTAATCCGGCCCATGCAGGACCACCAGGCTGTCCCACCTACATCACCCTGCCTACCTGCCAGCCCCCACCTGCCGACCCCACCCACCCACGCAACAGGATGTGTGAAGGCCTCGGGAGGCAAAAAATGGGTCCATTTTTGGGCAACAGTACTGGACGCCGGGGAGGCCAAAAATGGGACACATGGAAGCCTTGGGAGCCCAAAAACGGGCCCCAGCCTCCAGAGAGAGAGAGAGAGAGAGAGAGAGAGAGAGAGAGAGAGAGAGAGAGGGATTGAGAGAGGGATGAAGACACACACACACACACACACACACACACACACACACACACACAGAAGTCCCACATACATGGTGGCCACATCCCTTCACTAACCTGATTTCCACCTCAAGGAGCATAACAAATTAAAGTTTAATTTGTGTGTATTGTTTGGACTGCTAAATTGGCCATGCCCACCCAGTCACATGACCACCTAGCCATGCCCATCCAGCTGATCTGGCCCTCCAACAGTCTGAAGGACTATGAATTGGCCCCCTGTTTAAAAAGTGTGAGGACCCCTGATTTAACCCATTGTTTCTGGTCCTACCATGTAGGGCAATAGAAAATACTTATTCTATTCTAAATACTCCACTTATTCTTCAGATATTTGAAGACTATTATCATACTAATTTTCTTGTCTTTTCTGGAAGCTCAGTTTAACCAGATCCTTTAACCAGTCTTCACACATACTTTGCTTTCCAGATTCTTCATTGTCTCGGTAGTCATCCTTCAGATTGTTAATGTCCTTTTTGAGCTGCAGTGCTCAGAAATAGACACAAAACTCCAAATGGGGAAGCTAAGGAGATTGCAAACTTCTGGTGAAAGTATTGAAAGAGAGACATTTACAAGAATCCTTGTTCACCTCCAGTAGAATAGAATAGAATAGAATAGAATAGAATAGAATAGAATAGAATAGAATAGAATAGAATAGAATAGAATAGAATAGAATAGAATAGAATAGAATAGAATAGAATAGAATAGAATAGAATAGAATAGCAAAGTTGGAAGGCACCTCCGAGGTCTTCTAGTCCAACCTCCTGCCTAGGCAGAAAACCCTACACCACTTCAGACAAATGGTTAGCCAACGTTTTCTTTAAAACTTCCAGTATTGGAGAATTCACAACTTCTGGAGGCAAGTTGTTCCACTGATTAATTGTCCTGTCAGGAAATTTCTCCTTAGTTCTAGGTTGCTTCTCTCCTTGATTAGTTTCCACCCATTGCTTCTTGTCCTTCATTAGGAGAAGAAGCCTGTCTTCCATTCATCAAAATTCTTCCAAAAATCCTCTTTTCCTCTGGAAGAATTGAAAAGCAAAAAAATCTCTTTCCTCCAACCCAATGAGAACTGGAAGGGGGAAAAAATGCAGGATAATTTCTCAACCCGGTGTTAATCCAAAACATAAGAATCATGCATAGATCTTGCCTTGGTAGCAGTAGAAAGAAAATTGCAAAGCTGATGGAAAAGAGCATCCGTCCGAATGGAAATATTATTTATTTTTTTCACTGCAAAATATGGAACATATTTGCAAGTCATAAAATGAAGATTGCTTTCCTGGGGCTTTCCCTGAATACCAGCTTAATTTATTATGCCAGGCAATATTGGGGCAGGGAGGTGAGGCCATTACATCAGAAGGTGTTCCTTCAGCTACTCAGCGATAACAACTAAGCTATTAAATACATCTGCCCCCAAATTATTGATTTCACCGCTTATTTCAGTGACAAGCAGTAGGGTGCTCTCACGACCCAATTACCTCGAGTAGTTAAGCTTGTTAAGACATCTGGAAGGAAGGAGGAAGTGTGGGACGGTTGCCTAGAGACTCCATGGAGTGGGGGAGGGGGAGAGAGATGTAAATATGACTGATTGGGGGGGAGGTGGGAAGAGATAATGAGGTTGCATTAGGAGAGCAAAAGCTTTTTGCTTTGAAGCCAACGGGGGCGAATAACGTTTGCTGCTAGGAGAGAGAGAATCTGCATAGGAGCAAGCGTGATTCTGCGTGTTCTAGTTACAAAGAGGAAATTAAGTCGGGGTTATCCAAATGGCATCCTGAAAAGACAAGCCATGTCAAGGCTTGGTTACGGTTATTGCTAGAACTACAGTCCTACAGTCAGGGGTGGGCTCCTGGGGTTCGGCAGGGTTCGGGTGATCCTCTAGCCACAGATTGCCAGGGTTTGGCAAACCCCCAAATGCCACCCCTGGCTGGCCATGCCCATCCCATCCCAACCCGCCCCCCCACTCCCAGGAGTCTCGATATGGCCTGTTCATCCTTCCAGGTAAGTGCAGGGGACCTGCGGAGGGTCTGGGAGGACAAAAAATGGGCCTACCGGAGGTTCCAGAAGTCCAGAAACAGGCCTGTTTCTGGCCTCTGGAGGGCCTTCAGACCCTGGGGGAAACAGTTTTAGCCCTCCCAGGGGCTCAAGAAAAGCCTCTGGAGCCTGGGGAGGGCAAAAAGTATGTGTAAACCTAATCTTCCAACTTCAACAATACTATTCTCTCTTTATAATTCTTTATCATTATTCCCATTAATTCGTTTAACAAAGATAACATTTCTTTACGCCATGTATTTGTTATCCCTTACTAAATTACTAATATTTAGTATTTTAAAAATTACTCATTATTCCACCCTAACTTCAATATTCCAAATGTGTAGGATTACTAATAAAGCCAAATATTAACAATATTTAATCAATCCTGGGAGTGTATCTCAGAATCCCCACAATTTCTAACCCTAAATATTTTAAATTCACAATATACTTTAACACACTATTAATGTTGATAATACAATTAGATTACCTAATCCTAAATTTCCATCTAGTAAGCTTAATTTATTTTTAGTTATAATAAATTGTATTATCTGTTAATATATATATACTACTATTTTCCCTATTTGTATTTTTCCACTTTATTAATATTAATATTAATATTTTCCACTTTGTTAATAGTCCCCCTCCCGGGGAGAAGGGCGGTATATAAATTGAAATAATAAATAAATAATAAATAAAATATATTTTCTCATTATCCATCATCTCTTAACCTTTCTGAATTTTCATCATTTATGAACTTTTCAGTCAGCCTTTTATCTCTCTCTCTTGGAACCTTGTAGATCTTTTTGATATATTTGTGCCTACTGAACATTCCCTTCTTGGTTCCCTTTGTCTCTTTCTGCTGTGTTATTTGAACACCCATCCACAGGACCTCCTTTTTTAAAAAAGAGATTTGTCTTCTTTTCCTCTAAACCTTTCCTTTTTTAAAAGATTTTTTTTTCTTCCCTCTGTTCTATTATGAACTTTTAAGGAGTTTTTTAATTGATTCCTACTTATTAATCTTTTCTTTATTTTTAGCTTCTTGCATCTCATTTTGATTTTCCCCTTCCACTGCTTCTTCTAATTTCTCATTTATTTCCTGAATATTCTGTTGCTCTTTCCCCCCCAGTTGTTGAGTGATTTCTACATTCATTTCTGTGTGTTTAAACAATTCCCTTGTTTCTTTATTGTTCTTTATAGTTTCACACACACTTTTTAACATCAAGAATATTTCTTCATATGCCTCTATCATCCCCTGTAAATCCATTTTATAACAATTTAATAAAAAAATACTCAGTATATTTCTATAGTTCCAACATCTCAATATTTAAAAACTCCTGCTTAATTTACAGCCTTATAGTTTTCCAATTATATACCTTCCCACTTGTCCAAATTTTAAAGTCTTATTTAACTTTCCTTCTTTTCTCTTTTCTTCTATTACCTTTCTTCTTTTCTCATAGAATGTGCTATTAAATAACATTAATAGCCCAAATCCAAATTAATCCACTAGATTCGTCCAATCTTTCAGATCCATAATCCAATAGCCAATTTTAATAAAACTTAATTTGCAAGTTAGTTCCTTTTAGAAATCTTCAGAAGGGGAAAAAAAGCCTCATTAAGTATTCTCAAAATATCCAAATCATCTTCTAACATAAAGTCAAGGTCAGGCCATCTTCTATTGTTACTTCTATTCTGTGTATTGGACTTTTTTGTGTATTGGGTTCACTTTCACTGAGTATACTGCTGCTATAGTGCTGTAGTACTTCTCTTCTAGTACTCCTCTTCTTCAAGTAGATGGCTCTCTTGTTCCCAAATCCACTGTTAAACAATCTGTCAAAAACAGCTGATTATCTGATAATTCCAGGGGATTTAGAAATACAAATAAACAAGACAGTTTCTCACAAAACCACTTTTCAAATTGTTTAAGCTTTTTTCAGGCTTTCTGTGTTTTAAAGGCTTCTTTCGCCTTTTGATTTTCAGTTGTTGGTTTTTTCTCTGTGTATTTAATAGCCAATTTCTTAGGCTTGGAAGTTCTCTTTTAAAATTCTTGTACTTAAATCAGGTCTTTAGAGTAACAGTTGGTAATTATCTTACCCAGTTTCAATGCTCTGTCCACAATCTACTCCAGCACAAATTTTACAGTCCTGGCTGTCCCAGCTTTGTGACTGCCAAAAATTACCATTGTCCCTGCTGCCATTCAGGAGAGCTTGCTTCGGACCTAACGAGGAAATTGCAAATTCCTCATGGTCAGCAAAGCACCTCTCCTTCCTTCACCGCCCCTACAAGGCAACTATGACCCCATAGGGTCTCCCAACAGTGGTTACCAGCTGGATTTTGCAAGGCTCGGCAGAACCCATTGTTTTCGGCTGTTCTCACTGCGACGTCAACCGTAAGCCTCAACTGGATTTTTTTTTTGTATGTGTGTGACTGTGGAGATCCTCAATCAACAAAGTCATGGTTGTCCCAGAGGTGCTTTTTGAGCTGTATTCTGATTGATTAATTGATTGATTGAAAAAGCCAAGAAAGTCCACAAAAGTGCTTTTTAAAAAGGCAACTGGACTTTGTTTTTCCTTGAAGACATTTCACTTCTCTTCCAAGATGTTTCCCTTCTCATCCTATTTGGATGAGAAGGGAAACATCTTCAAGGAAAAACAAAGTCCAATTGCCTTTTGAAAAAGCACTTTTGTGGACTTTCTTGGCTTTTTCAATCAATCAATCAATCAGAATACAGCTGAAAGGGACCTTGGAGCAGGGGTGAAATGCTTCCGATTTGGTTCGGCCAACTAGTAGCGATGGCAGCCAGTGGTTCAGAGAATCGGTAGCACGAGGCTCCACTCACCCACCTGGTCATTGTTACTTCCTGGTTTTAACCAGGAAGTAACCTATTTTTTTACCCTCTGTGCATGGGCAGAAGGTTTTGTGCATGTGCAGGGGGGCTAAGCGTGCATGCACAGCACATGCACGTCCGGTTGGGAAGGTAAGTAGCTTTCACCCCTGCCTTGGAGGTCTTCTAGTCCAACTCCTTTGAAAATGTTTCATTTCTCATCCAAGAAGTTCTTCAGTTCCGAACGGGAGTAGCTTTTTGACTGAGAAACTAAATGTTTTCAAAGGAAAAAAAAAAAAAGTCCAAGAAAGTCCAGTTATCTTTTGGTAAAAGGCACCTTTGGGACAACCCTGACCTGGATGATTGAAAATGCCCATAGATATCTCAGAGTCCGATCTTTAGAAGGTTGATCTGAAGTCAAGAGCTGTCTTCAGAAGCTGGGAGCATGTTTTGGGAGTGGCGGGATTTTCAGTCTTCACATTTTCCTTTCGAGAAGTTAGAAAAAAGTGATGGAAACAAATGAGTTAAGATATCTCCAAGGAAACATTGCCCCCACCCCACCCCCAAAATGTAGATCTGAAGTTTTAAATGAAGCTAATATGTAGTTCTAAAAAGCAGGAAATGAGATCTCACTTCTTTCTCTGGTAATCTTTAGAAAATTGTGCTTTTTTTAAATTAAAAAAAAGAGCTATATCATCATCCAGCAGGTGCAGTGTTTGTAAAGTCAGATCTGTGAAATTTCTACTAATTTTGCTTTTGGAAAAGTATTGAATCTATTTCTGGGGAAAAACAAGTATCCAATTATATATATCAAAGCCTGCCGGCAAATCTGATCAGTATGCAGATATAAAGAATATAAACAGAATATATCTATCATCTTATTCCCTTCCAGAGAAACAGCACTGTTCAAAGTGCATAAAAAATAGTAAGAAATAGTAAGCATTTAAAATCAAGCACTTAGAAAATGAAAGGGATGAGATATAAAAGAAATATAAATATATGGGCCTAATAGAGGAAATCATACCCTAAAAACAATTTATTTGATACAAATGCATGTACAGTACATATACACATACATATACACAGATAGTCCTTAACATATGACTACATGTACATATACTTAGGAGGACCTTATTGTGAGCCAGGTCCAGCAGGTCTGGGCTGCAACAATCTAGATGACCACTAGATGGCAGCAACAAGTTGACGTTTTCTATATCCCAGCTTCCACCTAGTGGGCTTTCTGGTATGTTACAGCCCAGATCTAATACAGGTAGTCAGATTCACTTAACAGCTGGGTTACTAACTTAACAACTGCAACGATTCACTTAACAACAGTGGCAAGAAAAGTCATATAAAATGGGGCAAAACTCACATAACTAATGTCTCACTTAGCAAACATAAATGTTGGGCTCAGTTGTGGTTGTACGTTGAGGACGACTTGTAACTCGAACCCAAAATCATGCTTTTTCCAGGATTGCCCCAAAAAATCAAACTTTAGTTTGATGTCTAGGAGCATGGCTTTCAATATCCTTCTTCAGCCAAGCCTCAAGACCAGGGGTGTCAAACTTGATTTCATTGAGGGCCGCATCAGAGTTGTATTTGACCTCGGGGGACAGGGTGGGCATGGGTGGGGTAGATGTTATCAGGGTGGGTGTGGCCAGCTTGATGTCAGTCATGCCAGGGACATATGTGGTAGTCAAGTGCTAAGGCAGGACTTTCCTCAGGGACGAGGGAATCAGGGACTCAGTTCGTCCCTCGTTCTCATTATAATCTCCTTCCTTCCTTCCTTCCTTTTCTTCTTTTTCCCTCCCTCTCCATTCTCCTTTCTTCTTCCTTCCCCTCTTTCCTTACTTTTCTTTCCTTGCTCTCTTCCCATCTTCCCTATTTCCCGTTCTCCTTTCCTGCCCCTTCTTGCATGCTCAAATGCAAAATGGGAAACATTTCTCCTTTTGTTTTGTTTTTTAGTTTCTTTTGCTAGCCCTCTGCAAGCGAAAACGAAGCTCGGGGGGGGGGGGCACGCACAGCCCTCCCGAGCTCCATTTTCTCTGGCAGAGGTACCGCGGGCCTCTCCTTTGCTGTTCCCAGGTCAGGCCCACAAGCCAGATCTAAGCACGCCACAGGCCGGATCTGGCCGACGGGCCTTGCGTTTGACACCCCTACTCAAGGTGATCCATGAATCAACTTAAACTTCCTTTTCTGAAAGCTCTAACAAACCCATGAAAGATCCCAATGGCTTGCCTTGTTCCTTTTATGTGCATGGAAATATTCTGTTTAGCCATCAACCCAGTTTCACTGACAATTCAAATACCAAAGAGCATTTGGCCTTTTATATACACATATATATATATATATTCTTCTGGAAGGCAAGGCAGAGGGATTAGCTTTGAATTGCAATAAAGAGGAGCTCAAGGCAAGGTGAATTTCCACAGTAAAATCCATCAATCGTCAAAGCAGATTAATTAACATAATGTGAAGAAGCAGCTCTGCTAATAGTGGCAAATGAGGCTTGTTCCTCCTATTTACACCCCAAGCTTTAGGATAATCCTAAAAAGTATTTTTTTAAAAAAAATAATAATAATAATCAGTAAATCAACCTTCACATTTTTGCAAAGGTTGCTGCTATTTCATGACCTTGAAATCCATGTTTTGTTTCTTTTCATCAAAGTGACAGAGAAGATGGATAGGTTTCTTATCAGTCTTAATATTAGCTTTGAACCATGTCAGATGTGGATTTTTCTCCAAACAAAGATAAGGTATATTTTGTCTTATGAAATGGCAGGTTATTCTAATTATCCCGATGGATTAAAACTGGGGAAACCTATTCAGCCAGGGAAGCATATTGTGTGTGCACGGCTTATTTAACAAAACATAGTTAAAATAAGCCATAGTTAGCACTGCATTTGAATCAAGCTAGCAAAGATGGATGTTTGAAGCTACAGCATTTCTATTGGTTCAATCAACAGCTAGGAACGTAGTGGTACTTTAAAGCATGTTATAAAATAATGCAAGGCCAGCCGCAGCAAAACTGTATTATAAAGAGAAATAACATCATTTCACATCTGGCTGCCTTTTCTCATAGTAGCTGGCATTGGTTTTATATGGAGAAATTCCTGGGTTTGATTCTCAGATACTACATTAGTGTGCAAGACATTATTTTAAATTTTGGAGGTCAGCACTACAGTGTAGATAATGATGTCTATGGAATTTCAAACCTGTCATTCTGCAGAAGGGAATGTTATGCATGAAATCCCACTTCTTTTATATCGGTATTAGGATAATGCCTGAATATCCAAAAGGAAACTTGCCACAGCCAACTTGCCACGTGACAATTCATCATGGCCAACTTGCCATGGGACATGGGACATGAGTTATACTAATATCAAAGAAATACAGTAGTGGACTAGAATAATTAAAGAAAGGATGCCAAAGGAGGGACAAAATGAAATGTGAATGACAAAAATTAATTTTTAAAAAACTATTTTAAATAGTTAAATTGAATGGTTTAATTGTCCCACAGCGAGTTGACCCTTAGAGAGTTGGCCAAGGCAAGTTGTCCCATAGTAAATTGGCTGTACTGAGTTGGCAATGGTGAGTTGGTTGCAGTGAGTTGTCCCATTCCGTTCCTTGACAAACATAGAACATGGCATAATAGAGTTGGAAGGGACTTGGAGGTCTTCTAGTGAGCCAAGGTGGCACAGTGGTTAGAGTGCTGTACTGCAGCTACTTCAGCTGACTGCTAGTTCAAGCAGATCAGCAGATCAAATCTCACCGGCTCAAGGTTGACTCAGCCTCCCATCCTTCCGAGGTGGGTAAAATGAGGACCCAGATTGTTGGGAGCAATATGCTATTTAGTATACTGTCAATTGTTGTAAGCTGCCCAGAGTCCTCGGAGAGTGGGCGGCATAGAAATATGATTAATAATAATAATAATAATAATAATAATAATAATAATAATAGTCCAACCTCCTGCTCCATCAGGAGACCCTATACCAGTGATGGCTAACCTTTTCCAGACTGAGTGCCCAAAGCATTTGCCTGCTCACGCCTGAACCCCCAAAATGCAATGTGCATTCTGTCTCCACACAGGCACGCAGCCCTCTGCACATGCACACACCCCTCCACCCTGCACATGTGCACACAGCCCCCCGTGTGCCCCCTACCCCTGCACATGCACATGTGGACCCCCACACTTGCCCCACCCCCACAATGCACGCACAGGCCCCCACATGCCCCCGCCCCATGCATGCATCACAGCCCACTGCAAGTGCCCCACCCGCACATATGCACGGCAGAGACCCAGCAACCAGCTGGCCAGCGGGAGGCGTGGTGGAGCTGAACTGGGGCAACGGCTCAAGTGCCCACAGAGAGGGCGCTGTGTGCCACCTGTGGCACGCGTGCCATAGGTTTACCATCACGGCCCTCTACTATTCCTGGCTATTCTTGAAAACCTCCAGTGATGGAGCACCGACAACTTCTGGGGGTAAATCGTTCCTCTGATAATTTTTCTGACTGTCAGGAAATTTCTCCTTAGTTCCAAGTTGGATCAGTCTTTAATGATCTTTTACCCATTACTTCTTGTCCTGCCCTCAGGTACTCTGAAGAAGGCAACTCCTTCTTCTCTCTGACAGCCTCTGACAGTTCTTCTTTTTGTTAGACTAGACATTCCCAGTTCCCCCAATTTTTCCATTTGAAGGCATCAGTTTTCCGGATGATCAGTCCCATCACTGAACTGCTTCTAAAAACAATAAGGGGTTTTTTTTTTCCCTAGAAGATTTATGGCTCAGGATTGAATGGTGGAGTCCTTGGTACTCTCTGAGTTTGGATGTTTTCTTGAAGACATCTCATTACCCAACTAGATAACATCATCAATGCTAAGGAGGAATGAAGTCTGAGCTCTGTTTATATACTGTATATTCATATATAAGTGGCTTGCCCTGTGAGTGTTGGTGGGAGTGCTGTTGATGGTTTCTTGATTAGGCTGCTGTTTACTGTGAGATTGTGTGCCTGAGTTGGTCATTCAAGCAGCAAACAATAGTCCAAGCAAGGAATTACCAATGCAGACAAACAATCTCACAGTAAACAATAGCCTAAATCAAGAACACTCCCACCAACACAGACAGGGCAAGCCACTAGTATATAAACAGAGAGCAGACAGGCTCACTGCTCTCTAGCATTGATAATGTTACCTAGTTGGGTAATGAAATGTCTGCCAGAAGATTACCAAGATCGTAGAGTACTAAGGACCTCACAAGGATTCCCCCCCCCCCCCAGTATTCAACAAATGTCTGCCTTTGCTATGTTCCAAATCCATAACTCCAAGTTCTGTATCATGGAATGAGAAAAAACGAGGCCATGGTTGCCTTGGACAGCACGGTGGCTCAGTAATTCAGATGCTGGGCTTGTCAGTTGGAAAGCCAGCAGCCCAGGTTCAAGACCTGAGCGCCATGCAAACGGATGAGCCCCCGTCATTTACCTCAGCTCCTGCCAAGCTAGCAGTTCGAAAGCATGCAAATGCAAGTAGATAAATAGGTACCACTTTTATGGGAAGGTAACAGTCTTCCATGATGTCATGCTGGCCACATGACCTCAGAAATGTCTTTGAATAGCGCTGGCTCAGTGGCCTTGAAATGGAGGCGAGCATCGCCCCCTATAGTTGGCAATAATTAGTGAAGTAAAATCTGCAGGGACTCCATTTTTTATGGTTGCCTTTTGGGTTTTCTGTTTGCAGAAGTTTAAAACAAGGAAACCTGTTCCCCCTCAGACTAAACTTGTCCATGGCCTTCAGCCTCTGTTATTCCCAACACATCCCTCTTGCCCTCTGTTTGTGCATGCAAATGGCAGTGTGGCAGTGGTGGAATTCAAATTTTTCTACTACCAGTTCTGTGGGCATGGCTTGGTGAGCATGGCAGGGAAAGAATACTGCAAAATCACCATTCCCTCACCACTCCTGGGGGAAGGATAATGCAAAATCTTCATTCCCACCCCACTGTGGGGTCAGCCAGAGGTGGTATTTGCCGGCTCTCCGAACTATTCAAAATTTCCTCTACCGGTTCTCCAGAACCTGTCAGAACCTGCTGAATAGCACCCCTGCAGTGTGGCCAGCTGTTTCAAAGGTCCCCAACTGTAACAAAGCTGCCTAAAAAATAATATCTTTTGCAATCACTGTGACAGTATATATCCATTTCCCAAAACTAGTCATGCTGGAAGTCGAATTCTTAACAACCGGAGGGCACCAAATTGAGGAAAGCTGCGATTCTAACCTTCCAGGTACTACTGATGGTCACATCATGGTGGCAAACTAAACATCAAATCCATAAATAAGTATGCAAAAACTACGGAGGCAGCAAAAGCAATCTAAGAGTTGTATCACCCACATGAAACCCTGGTTGCCACATGAAAACAGCTTGCAAATCTATTCCACCGTCACCACCCCCAATTCCCAAGTTGTCTTCCAGGCATCCAATTGTGACATCTTGTTCTCTCTAAGCCACTCTCAGATCTCACAGCCACCTACCAGCCTGCTTGCTGTGCACAGTGATCTAGCTAAATATTGATTCTAAGTTGGAGGTTTTAGCAAGCTGAGCCAAATATGAATTTATAAATGAAGAGCCTTGGTGGCTCAGCAGACTAAAGTGCTGTTAACTAGCACCAGCTGCCTGCAATTACTGCAAGTTCAAATCTCACCAGGCTCAAGGTTGACTCAGTCTTCCATCCTTTCGAGGTAGGTAAAATGAGGACCCAGATTGTGGGGGAAATAAGCTGACTTTGTATAAAAAAAGAACACCGCTTGGGGGGGGGGGCAAAAGCCCTACTAAGCAGGTATATACAAAAGTATGAAGACTATGTCGATCGAAAGGTCAGCAGTTTAGCAGTTCAAATCCCTAGTGCCGTGTCACGGAGTGAGCTCCCGTTACTTGTCCCAGCTCCTGCCAACCTAGCAGTTCGAAAGCACGTAAAAAATGCAAGTAGAAAAATAAGAACCACCTTTGGTGGGAAGGTAACAGCATTATGTGCTCCTTTAGCATTTAGTCATGCCAGCCACATGACCATTGAGACATCTTCGGACAGCGCTGGCTCTTCACCTTTGAAACGGAGATGAGCACTGCCCCCTAGATTTGGGAACAACTAGTGCATATGTGCGAGGGGAACCGTTATCTTTACCTTTACCCTCAAAATCAAGAGTCTTGGAGCACCTTTTCCAACTTACAAAACAGGTAGTCCTCAACTTATAACAGTTCATTTAGTGACTGTTTGAAATTACAATGGCACTGAAAAAAGTGACTTATGGCCGCTTTTCACACCAATGATAATTGCAGCATCCCCGTAATGATGATGGTTTTACAGATGTTTTACAGATTAACAGAGTTGGAAGGGACCTTGTAGGTCAGCTTGTCCAACCCCCCGCCCAAGCAGGAGACCCTACACCATTTCTGACAAATGGAAGTCCAATCTCTTCTTGAAAGCCTCCAGTGATGAAGCTCCCACAGCTTCCGAAGGCAACTTCTGTTCCATGGGTTGATTGTTCTCACTGTCAGAAATTTCTCCTTATTTCCAGGTTGAATCTCTCCTTGATCAGCTTCAATTATTCCATGTCTGGCCTTCAGGTGCTTTGGAAAATAGCTTGACCCCCTTCCTCTCTGTGGCAGCTCCTGAAATATTGGAAGACTGCTATCATGTCTCCCTGGTCCTTCTCTTCACTAGACTAGCCATGCCCTGTTCCTGCAACCGTTCATCATATGTTTTAGCCTTCAGTCCCTTAATCATCCTGGTTGCTCTTCTCTGCACTCTTTCTGCAGTCTCAACGTCTTTTTTATAGTGTGGTGACCAAAACTGGATGCAGTACTCTAGGGGTGGTCTTAATTAATTAATGATGGTTGCAGTATTTATCCCCATTTATTTGTACTTATTTCATGTGCTCATGTCCCGGTTTATGCTTGTGTCTGTTATCTCGTACATGTTTGACAAACCAAATAAATAAAAATAGATTTATGATGGTTGCAGTCTCCTGGGGTCATGTGACCACCTTTTGTTACCCTTCTGACAAGCAAAGTCGGGGGGGGGGGTCAGATTCACTTAGCAACCGTGTTCCTAACTTAACAACTGCAGTGACTCCCCAGTGGCAAGAAAGGTCGTAAAATGGGTGCAAAATTCACTGAACAACTATCTCGCTTAGCAACAGAAATGTTGGGCCCAGTTGTGGCTGTAAATCAAGAACTTCCTACAAAATAATCTATGCACGGAATTGGAAAAACAATAATATACCAACTGAAGATAATTTGATCGGAAAAGTTTTGGAATGTCCGGAAATGGACAAACTTACAAAGGAGATACAAGAAAAAAAGGAAACAGAATATTACATAGTGTGGGAGAAATGGTATGAATGGCTGGAGGAGAGCGATAAAAGGCAAGGAAAGATCAAATAGTGATCGAAATAGGAGTAGAAATACAATAACAAATACGAGGAAACAAAAATTGTAGAAATGAAATTGTATACACGGTTATTTACTGTATATGTATATAGGTAAATAAATTAATATTAGAAGTATATGTATAAAAGATACATTAAAATAAGGGAGGAAAAAATGCATAAGTAGGAAATTCTTTACCGATGCGAACTTGTTGAAAAGGAAAGATTGTTAAAGATTTCTTTTTGGGGTTTTTTGGTTTTTAAATGTTTAATAAAAACTATTTTGAAAAAAAAAAACTACCTGCAAAAGGCATACATTTTTGTGAGTACACCTGACTTTATCAGAGGCACAGGGTGGCTGAACTGCTTCAGGGTTTAAATTGAGAGGAGGTGTTGGGAGACGAAGGGAAGGGAATTGAAAACAAGGCAGTTATGCAGATGTAGGTTACACTTGAGGCAGATTACAAGTACCTGAGCATTAACAATTGTAATGTGTTAAAAATCCCTTGCCTTTGTTGAGACCTTTTGAGATTGCCTGCAACCTTCTGATGTAGATGAGTTCCGTAATCTCTTGCTCAATGAAGCTGTTAAACTTTCTCTTTTTTCCAAAACAGATCAGTAATGAAGTGTTCTAGGAGATTGAAAAAAATACTGATTTTACTTTGCCCTTATTTTAATGCCTGATGCGAAACAGGCTTCCATTAATTCTTTTGTACAGAGTTTGTCCTCTGTAGAACGTACAGAGGGATTGCTGGACAGGGATGCCTCATATTAAAGGAAAAGAGTATGAAGGCACCACTAGCCTTAAATTTATATTTATTGAAGTCCTGACAGTGCTACATTTACAGATCAGGGGTGGGATTCTACTGGTTTGGACCGGTTTGGGTGAACTGGTAGCTCCAATGATCAGCTGGGAGTGAACTGGTTCGCTCCGACGATCAGCTGGGCCCGCCAGCCCACCCATGCACTTTACTTACCTCTATCTTCACAGCTGATTAGCGCAGCAGAATAGATTGCCGTGCCTGAGCTGTTATAATTCCCGAACACTAACACGGAAGGTGATTTTTCATTGAACAGTGCGCATCTAGCATGGGTGCGTGCAAAACGCACAATCACTGAATCGGTTGTTAAACTGGAAGGATCCCACCACTGCTACAAATAGTCCTTAATTTATGGCCACAATGGGAACCAGAATTTCCATTGCTAAGCAAGGTGATTATTAAGTGAGTTGTGTCTGATTTGATGACCCTTTTTTTCGCACTGCTGTTCAGCGAATCACTGCAATTGTTAAGTGGATCCATATTTACTTTGCTTATCAAACACCGGCAGGGAAGGTTGAAATCATCTATCATACCTAACTGTCATAGCAATAGCACTTAGGCTTATATACCACTTTGTGGTGCTTTACAGCCCTCTCTAAGCGGTTTACAGAATCCGCATGTTGCCCCCAACAATCTGGGTCCTCATTTTACCCACCTTGGAAGGTTGGAAGGCTGAGTCAACCTTGAGCCTGGTGAGATTCGAACTGTCGAACTGCTGGCAGCCAGCAGCCAACAGAAGTAGCCTGCAGTACTACATTCTAACCAGTGCGCCACCACGGCTCATAAATATATGTTAGTTGCCAAGTGCCCAAATTTTGATCACACGTGTTGCTGCAATGGTCATAAGTGAGAGGACCAGTTGAAAATGACTTCTTTCAGTGCTGTTGTAGTTTCAAATGGTCACTAAATGAATGTCTGTAAGTCAAGGATTACCTGTACATCAGCAGTAGAGAAGCTGTGCGCAAAAAAAAGAAATCCAATAGAAATTGCATTTGAAAATGCAAATAGACATGTTATTTCATACTTTATATAAATATACAAATACACAGGACGAGGCACGAGAAGTATGATTAAGTATATCCAAAACTGAGAGGCTTAGCTTTAGGGTGAACTATGGTTTCCTGAGCTAACCTAGTTGGCTGAATTTATAATTGACCATGAGCTATAAATCAGCCAGCTGCATTTCCATTTAATGGGTTGTGTGAATTCAGCCATAAACTGATCTTTATCTCCATATTCAAAGGTCACCCAGTCCACCCCTTGCCAGAATAGGAAATCTTTTCTTCTAACATTTAGAAGGAGCAGCAGATGGAGGACCTATTTTAGCTGATGAGTGGAATGAGCTATGGGTAACTCCGTGTGTGGGGAGTGTGTTCACATGTGTGTGCATCTGTCCAAGAATCAAAGGGCAGATTACCAAAAATAGACCAGTATAAAATTGTACAAAGCACTTGCTCTTAAAAAATATTGAAATCCCTGTTCCAGTTTGAAAGCAAAGTGGCTCGCCGGCCATATGCATGTTCAAGCCTAGGGGAAGTAGACTTATGTGGTATAGTGCAGAGGTGGGTTTCAGCAGGTTCTGACCAGTTCTGGAGAACCGGTAATGGAAATTTTGAGTAGTTCAGAGAACCGGTAAATACCACCTATGACTGGCCCTGCCCCCATCTATTCTCTGTCTCCTGAGTTCCAGCTGATCAGGAGGAAATGGGGATTTTGCAGTATCCTTCCCCTGGATTGGGGAGGGAATGGAGATTTTACAGTATCCTTCCCCTGCCATGTCTACCAAGCCATGCCCACAGAACCAGTAGTAAAAAATTTGAAACCTACCACTGGTATAGTGGTTAAAGTGTGGAATGAAAGGATCCGCATTCTATTCCTTCTTCAGCTATGGAGGCTTGCTGGGTGAATTGAATTCAGTCTTTTCTTCTAAGTCTAAAAGACAAGGTGGGGTAATGGTGAAGATGGTGGACTAAGAGAATAACAGAATTGGAGAGGAACTTTGGAGGTCTTCTGGTCCAACCTCCTGCTCAAGCAGGAGATGCTATACATTTCAGACAAGTGGCTTCTTAAAAACCTCCAGTGATGAAGCACCCGCAACTTCTGAAGATCATTATTCTGATTAACAGAATAATAGAATAATAGAAGAGATCTTGGAGGTCTTCTAGTCCATCCCCTGCTCAAGCAGGAGACCATATACCATTTTGAGACAAATGGCTGTCCAATCTCTTCTTAAAAACCTCCAGTGATGGAGCACCCACAACTTCTGAACACAAGCCATTCCCCTGATTAATTGTATTCCATGTCAGAAATTCCCTCCTTAGTTCTAGATTTCTTCTCTCCTTGACTAGTACCCATTGCTTCTTGTTCTGCCTTCAGGAGCTTTGGAGAATAGGTTGTCCTTTTCTTCTCTGTGGCAGCCCCTTAGATATTGGAACCCTATTGTCATAGGTTAGGACCTGGGGTGGGTTCTACTTACCTTTACTACCAGTTCACAATGGCACTGCACAAACCTATGATAGTAGGGTTCCAATATCTAAGAAGTGTTCTGATGACATCAGTGGGTGGAGCCTCCCACCAGTTTTACTACTGGTTCTATAGAACCGGTGCGAACCGGGGGCAACCCACCCCTGGTTAGAACAGGGGCCGGCAACCTTAAACACTCAAAGAGCCATCTGGACCCGTTTCCCACAGAAAAGAAAACACCGGGAGCCACAAAACCCTTCCCATGCCCAACTATTTCCTGAGCAGCCACAAAACTAGCATATGTAGTTGAATTAAATCTGTTTTCTTCTGAAAATTTTCTTTTCTTGGATTTATCCATGGTTGGTCTACCGGGGTTGAAAAGCTCAATAAATTGCATGCTGGTGGGTGTCGCACATTGGTGGTTGTGATGCATATTTTGAGCAATAGGGAGCCACAGCAGAGGGGTGAAAGAGCCAAATGCGGCTCCAGAGCTACAGGTTACTGACTCCTGGATTAAGAACAGGGAGACTCAGATTCAAATCTGTTCTCAGCCCCAGAAACTTCCTTGGGATGACTTTGAACCAGTCCTTCTCTCTCATTCCAATCTTTCTCACAAGGACTGTTGTCATGGGAAAATAGGAGAACTTTATGTAACTGAAGGAAAGACAGCATAGATATCCGATCAAGCATTAAATACAAGAAGCCCTTGCCTGGACCCCAATTCATTCACATATGTTTGCCCTCATCTAATATCTCATTTTCAAAAGGGAATTTGGTGCCCTTGAAAATGTCTTCCTTGCAACCATAAGGCTTTTAGCATATGAAGTTTTAATGTGTCCCTAGGCATATGTGTCTTTGCATTTTCCAAGTAAGGCAGCAATCTCAGAGAGGAAATTTCTCTCCTCTTTGCCCATTAATGGTCTCCATTCAAAAGCCTCCTCCACAGAACAATGAAGCTTTAAAATAGCCCTTCTAAATGGAGGTTATTTTAACAGCTCATCCCAGTGAGTGAGCAAGAAAGTGATTATATCATGCCAAGTACGGTACAGTAAGTCTTCTCTTTGCTATGAGAAGCATATTGGAAGTTCCCGATAACCTTTTCAAAATTTGAAGAATATATTCTAAGCACAAGCAGAAGCCCTTCTGAGTTGGGACCTTGGTCCATCTAGTCTAGCAGTCTGTTTTCCTAGTGACACATCAGTCATGGCTAGGGGGCTTATGCCAGTCAATGAAGCTGTGAGGTATGCTGTGCAGGGTCTAGGACAACTCACCATAACCAACTTGCCACAGCCAACTCATCACAGCCAACTCACCATGGCTAACTCATTGCAAGCAACTTGCCATGGGACAACTTGCCAACTCATTGCAGCCAACTCACTGAGGGACAACTTGCCACAGTCAACTCATCACAGCCAACTCACCATGGCCAACTTGCCATGGCCAACTCATTGCAGTCAACTTGATGCAGGACAAGTTGCCATGGCCCACTCACTGTGGGACATTTCAACATTGCATTAATCATTTTATTCAGTTACTTTTATTATTGGTGACCATGTCTTCATAGAAATTATTTTAACTGTCTTCCAATAAATGGCCTTCAAAGGCAATCCCACCACCACTGAGGCTCAGCATTATTGATCTCCAAGATTTCCATGAATTTATCCAACGTTCTTTGAAGTCAGCCAAGCTGGTAGCCAGCACCACATCTCTTCCTGGTTCTCCTTCAATCTTACCCCAGAATTTGCATCTAAACTATGAGTTGTACTACTGATATACCAAGAGCTCTATTGGATCTTCAATTAATAGCTCTTAAAACATTCTTAATCTTCCCATAAGCACTTGAGATAAAATGAGATTTGCAAATATAGAACTTTTTTTTAAAAAAATGCTATCCTGAAAGAAAAAAAGTTACATGTCCACAAGGACTATCAAGTAACTTTTTATAATTTGCTATGCTCCCAATCTTCATGAGCCACATCTCCAGGCAACTTTTGAGGTTTTAGATCCTTCATCAAAATAGCTCCTGCCTCATAGGATGTCACACAGAAAGCAACATATTTTGATTTATTCTCCTTGCCAACATCATGTGCTGGAGGCTGTTTGGGAGGATTAGAGGTCAAACCTGGAGTGTGCGTTTTCCATGCAATCTGTTTTTCTTTCATTGTTGAAGCTGCCCTGTTGTTTCTCCAGAATAACCTTGGAAAGCACATTATTTTTGAAGCATTTCCATCCCTAAAATAGATTAAGTGACAATAAGTTTTAGTCTTGATGCCACATAAATTGCTGAATTTGAGATGTACCTCTGCTCCAAATTTTGTAATTATTTGTTTCATCATGGGTTGGATGCAATTTGTTTTTATTTGACTCAGATTATTTACAGACCAAAATCAGAGTACCTGTTAAATCAAACTCAAGTTCTGGCAACTTCTTCCAAGTATACACAGGTTTTTCTGGACAACAGAAACTTCCTTGTCAGCAGCAAAAGTTACAGGTGATCTTTGCTTAACAATGGTAGTTAAGATCAGAATTTCCAGCACTAATCAACGTGGCCCATAAACTGTGACATTATGTGACTGTGTTGTTTAGTGACAGCAGTTCTGTCAGTTCCCAGTTCTGTCAATTACCATTAAGCTGGTAATTAATGGCACTGATTAAAACTTAATGGCATTAAGAATCACAGGAGTTTTTAAACAAGTCATTGCAATTTCTGATTTCCTGTTGGCTTCCCCAGTGACGGTGGGAAGCTGGAAGAGAATGTTGCAAATCATGTCCACAGGATGCTGCAATGTCATAATCACAAGTGGGCCCCAAATACCTGGATTGCGATCACGTGACTGTGAGATCTCTGTGATGTCTGGAACTTCAAGATGGTTGTAACTACCACCAGTTCAGCACTGTTGCAAGTTCAAATGGTTGTTGAACAAGTGGTTGTTAAATGAGGATTACCTGTATTGACTTTTGGGAGGGATTTTTTTTTCCAGTACCAAAGTCTAAGGTGACTTACAAGAATTATAGCATCCCTAAAGCAGTGGCTCAATGGCTAAGATGCTGAGCTTGTCGATCGAAAGGTCAGCAGTTCAGTGGTTCGAATCCCTAGTGCCGCATAACAGGGTGAGCTCCCGTTACTTGTCCCAGCTTCTGCCAACCTAGCAGTTTGAAAGCACCTAAAAAATGCAAGTAGAAAAATAGGGACCACCTTTTGGTGGGAAGTTAACAGCGTTCCATGCGCCTTTGGTGTTTAGTCATGCCGGCCACATGACCACAGAGACGTCTTCGGACAGTGCTGGCTCTTCGGCTTTGAAACAGAGATGAGCACCACTCCCTAGAGTCAGGAACGACTAGCACATATGTGCGAGGGGAACCTTTACCTTTACCTTTAAAGTCTTATGATTAAAGTTTAGGCACTTGGTAATCAGTATGTATTTTTGACAGTGGCAGCATCCCAAAGTCATGTGATCACAATCTGTGACCTTCCTAATCCAGTTTCCAAAAGAAAAGGAATGGGGGAAGCTGGATTCACTTAATGACTGCATGATTCCAGTGATTCACTTAACAACTCTGGCAAAAAAAGGCTATAAAATTGGGTGCAACTCATTTAACAGCAATGGAAATTAAGTTCCCACTTGTGGTCATAGGTTGAGGACTATTTATATTGCTTTTCAGGCTTTGTGGAATATATTATTAAAATTGTGTGATTGGCCTCCTCCTCTTCCTCCTCCTCCTCCTCCTCCTCCCCCTTCTCCTAATATTTTTTTATTATTTCTATTGATTTTAGCACCCATTCCCCAAGTGAGTAGTACATGCCACCACAGCCTACTTAGTTTTCTAAAGAGACTTGTATCACATACCAGATCCTTACATGAGTTATAGATGCAATAAAAGTTTAGGTTGTCACAACAGGAGGAATAGCACTGTAGATGCTCTTGCCTGAAGTGAAACTGGTTGAACACCAGAGTTGGACCCAAATGGTGCTAATTTCATTAAAGGCTGACATATGGTATCTCTTCCGATCATATTCACAGACTTTAAGCCTGCTTCATTTCTGGACCAGTCTAATTGGCTCTTTCAGTTAGGAGATTTTAGGAAACTGGAAGCTAAGCCATACAATAAATGATGAAGGGAACTAGGTATGTCCAGTCCAACGAAGGGAAGGACTAAGGGTGACATGATAGCAGTCTTCCAATATCTGAGGGATACATAATGGTCTAGGCAGAGGTGGGTTTCAGCAGGTTCTGACCAGTTCTGGAGAACCGGTAGCAGAAATTTTGAGTAGTTCGGAGAACTGGTAGTAAAATTTCTGACTGGCTCTGCTCCCATCTATTATCTGCCTCCCAAGTCCCAGGTGATTGGGAGGAAATGGGGATTTTGCAGTATCCTTTCCCTGGAGTGGGATGGGAATGGAGATTTTACAGAATACTTCCCCTGCCACGCCCACCAAGCCACGCTCACCAATCCATGTCACACCCACCAAACCACACCCACAGTACTGGTAGTAAAAAAAATTGAAACCTACCACTGCGAGGGACTTTTACAGAAAACAGAGTGTCAATCTACTCTCTAAAGCACCTGGGGGCAAGACAAGAAGCAACAGAAGGAAGCTTCTCAACAAAAGGTCCAACCTAGAACTAAGGAGAAATTGCCAGTCAGTGGGAACAATTCAGTGGTGGAATGTTGCCAGTTTAACAACTGGTTCAGTGAGTATGTGTTTTGTGAGCGCACACGCGCTTCGCATCAGTGGTGGGTTGCTACCAGTTCTTCCTGGTTCATGCAAGCCGGTAGCAGAGTTGGTGAGGTAAGAGGAAACCAGTTCCCTCTGATGGTTAGCTTGGCCCTCCCACCCATCCCTGCGTTATACATACCTTGTATTTGATTGTTTTTAGCCCAGCTGAAAGGCGCTGCAGGGCGGATTGCTGCATCTCAGCTGTTTTTTAATACACTGCGCTTGCGCAGAGCTCATGCATGAAGCGAACCAGTGGTAACATTGTTTGAAACCCACCACTGCTTCGTGTGCATGCACACCTAGGGTGCTTGCACACAGCACTGAAAATGGAGCATTTAGAAGCTCATGGTAAGTAGAACAGCATTGCGGGGGGGAGGAATCAGCTGTGCCATGTGATTGAGATGAGCTATAAAGCAGGAAATAAAGGACAGGATAGAGCAGGGCCAACTGATCATTGGTATTACCGGTTTGCCTGAACTGACTGAATTCCACCTCCAGAACAATTAATCCGTGGAACAGTTTGCCTTCAGAAGTTGAAGGCTCTAGGGGAGACATGATAGCAATGTTCCAATATCTCAAGGGCTGCCACAGAGAAGAGGGAGACAAACTATTCTCACCTGAGGGTAGGACAAGAAGCAATGGGTGGAAACTAATCAAGGAGAGAAGCAACTTAGAACTAAGGAGAAATTTCCTGACAGTAAGAACAATTAATTAGTGGAACAACTTGCCTCCAGAAATTGTGAATGCTCCAACACTGGAAGTTTTTAAGTAGATTTTGGACAACCATTTGTCTGAAGTGGTGTAGG
Organism: Masticophis lateralis; assembly: GCA_030761175.1. Classification (NCBI taxonomy): domain Eukaryota; kingdom Metazoa; phylum Chordata; class Lepidosauria; order Squamata; family Colubridae; genus Masticophis; species Masticophis lateralis. The sequence continues at coordinate 14,518,685 of JAUDYJ010000001.1, forward strand.
TTTTCCTGCCTGGGCAGGGAGTTGGACTAGAAGACCTCCAAGGTCCCTTCCAACTCTGTTACTCTATTCTATTCTATTCTATTCTATTCTATTCTATTCTATTCTATTCTATTCTATTCTATTCTATTCTGTCATAATTGGAGAACTACCTCGACCTACCCAACAGACAGAAAGTATTTTATACAAATGTCTCAGAGAATAAATTAGAGTAAAGTACAAGAATGTCGTGGAATTTCCTACAAAAGGAGGACCCAGTTTGTGGGGGCAATAAGCTGACTTTGTATAAAATATAAATATACAAAAGTATGAAGGCTATTGCTTAACGCATTGTAAGCCGCCCTGAGTCTCCAGAGAAGGGCGGCATATAAATCAAATTTTTTTTTTAAAAAAAAGACAAAGTATTTGTTGGGGGTTTTTTAGGCAAGAAAAGGAGAAGAAAAAGAAGAATGTATTGATCTTGGAAGCTCAGATGAGACTGGTATTTTGCCCGTCCCCACATTAATTTCATTAATCAATGAAGTGTGCTTAGGATAGCATTTTGAGACAGAGTTTCTTTGTGAAACTAATGATCTTATGTGCACTGCTACAACAACCAAAATGTAAAAGGGCTAATTGCACATCATATTTATTTGTGTGTTAATGAATACATCCAAGGGTATTGTCTGATTTATAGTTGCTCATTAGCAGCTCTTTGAAATATGGCAGTGAAACAAAGCTGAATGGTGCCACGTAAAGGGAGGGCAGGAAATATATCTTTTGCACTGTGGCATTAAAATAGGGAGCAAGGGGGAAAACTGTGGCCTGTTTTTTGGTGGCACCGTCCTCTAAACCCCAACCATAAAAATAAAAACCACCAGCCATCAAATATGTCTATGGAGTTCAGATCACTTGTAAACCAGGCTTCACCAAGTTTAAAAGATAAACCTTAAACTTTGGTCCTTTACAACACCATCCACCTTCCATCATCAATTCGCCAATTATATCCTGTGACCAGTGAATTAGAACATAGAATCATATGCCTGGAAGGGATCTTGGAGGTCTTCTTGTCCAATTCTCTGCTCAAAGCAGGAGACCTTATACCATCCTGATCAAATGGTTGTCTCATCTATTGAAAACCTCCAGTGATGGAGCATCCACAACTTAATTAATTAATCAGAATTGGGAGGAAATTTCTCCTTATTTTTAGGTGTTGTGGCCCACCAGTGGCCAGCGGATCTGGCAGCAGATTCGGACAGTGAGGAAGTTGAGGAGGAACATGGGCCAGTCCTGGAGTCTGGGGAAGGCTCTGATGAGGGCTCTGTGTCAGAGGCAGAGAGGGGGCCAGGGCCATATGCCAGTTATCAGCTGCCTTTGGAGTCAGACATCAGTGAGGCAGGCGAACAGCTGGAGCCTGTTCCCAGTGTGCACAGGCGCAGAGTTGCCAGTCGAAGGGAACAGCTAAAGAACAAGAGTCGACTTGGGAGTAAGGCCAAAGGTGGATGATGAATGGCCCCTCCCAGAGGAAATAAAAGAGGAGCGAAAGGGGAGTGGAGTTTGCAGGAGACAATTAGTTCACTACTGCTTTCTTGCCAAGTATTGCGGCATCTGAAAGATATCGGCCTGGCCTAGGGGTGGGTTCTACTTATCTTTACTACCGATTTGCAGAGGGCCCATGCGCGTGTGCTTGCTTTGCTCATACGCATGCATCGCTCTTCTGCATAAGTGCAGAAGCTTCTGCGCATGCGCAGAAGCATTTTGATGATGTCGGGGTCAGTGGGAGGAGCCTCCCGCTGGTTTTACTACCGGTTCTATAGAATCGGTGCGAGCCAGGGGCAACCCACCACTGGCCTGGCCACTCTACAAGCCTGATAAAGGTCAGTAATTGTGAACTATCTTGAAAGACTGTGGGAGAGGAAAGACTTTGCTGGAGAGGAATTCACTGTAAATTAAATAAAAGGGGTTTATCGGGACGAGGACTTGGCTTCGTAATGCTGGGAAAGCCTAAGTCAAAACATTAGGTTGAATCTCTCTTTAATGCATTTCCACCTATTACTTCTTGTCCTGCCCTCTGGTGCTTTGGAGATTAAGTCAATCGCCTCTTCTCTGTGACAGTCCCTCAAGTACTAGAAGACAGTTATCATGTCCCTCTTAATCCTTCTCTTTGATAGGCCTGACATAGCTAGATCCCTCAACTATTCACCATACTATTTAGCCTCCAAACCCCTTTATCACCTTTGTTGCTCTTCTCTGCATATTTTCTAGGGTCTCTACATCTCATTTGTATTGTGGCGACCAGAACTGGACACAGTATTCCAAATGTCATCTTATCAGTGCAGTGTAAAGCAATATTATCATTTCTCATGTTCTTGATGATATCCCTTTCTCTCTCTCTCTCTCTCTCTCTCTCTCTCTCTCTCTCTCTCTCTCTCTCTCTCTCTCTCTCTCTCTCTCTCTCTCTTTTGGCAGCTACAGCATATTACTGGCTCATGCTTACGTGAAAGTCCACTGGGACAGCATAATAACCCTGGAGATTATATCTCACCAAAGCCATTCAACAGGCTACAAGATTTCTGAATGGATTTATGAATAACATGATATGCTCCCCACTACCTTCCATTAATTATTTATTAAGAAAATTTATATGGCCACCTACTTCACTCGTGGTGATTTCAGATTGCTTACAGCAGGGGTGTCAAACTTGATTTCATTGAGGGCCGCATCAGGGTTATCCTTGACCTTGGGGCCAGGTAGGCTTAGCCAGGTTGGGCATGGCCAGCTCGATGTTACTTGTGTCGGGTGCGCCTGTGGATGTCTAAGCACTCTGCCAATGAAAACGGAGTTCGGGAGACTGCGACGGCCTCCTGCAACCTTCTGCCAGTGAAATCGGAGCTCAGGAAGGTCACGCACAGCCTTCCAAAGCTCAATTTTTGCTGGCAGAGGGTTGCAGGAGGCCATCACAGACTCCCGAGCTCCATTTTCACTGGCAGAGGCACCACAGGCTGGTCCTTTGCTGTTTCCAGAGCAGCCCCATGGGCCAGATCTAAACACGTTGCGGGCTGGATCCAGCCCACAGGAGTTTGACATCCCTGGCTTACAGAAATAAAAACCCAATACGAAACCCAATAAACCCTGACCGTCCTAGTGACAACAATCAAACCATGCACTTTATGGGCTCCAAATCAACCTGAGGTCCTCAGGCCAATTGGCAAAACCAAGACTCCAGGGCCTTTTGAAAGAGTGTTAGGCTGGAGACCAATCTTATTTCCACAGGAACGATATTCCACAGGGAGGGAGACACAATGGAAAAGGCCTTTCATCTTGGTCCCACGAGACAGACCTTCTTAAGAAAAGACAGATTTCTCTCATTGACCTCTCCCTTCCTGTCCTTTCCTTGCAAATTGACAGGTGAGACCAACCTCAGCTCAAATCTATCTTCCAAATCTTCCAAATCTTCACAAAGAATTTGTTGGGTGCTTGATTGATTGATTTAATAAATTTATGCGCCACCTATCTCATAAACATGACTCTGGGTTGCTCAGAGCTTCAGCTCCCTGCCCCCAGTAAATATTTGGTGCCCATTGAGAAGGATTGGGCCAGCCTATCTACAAAACAAAAGACCTTCAGCTCCAGGGTGATGGGATTAAGACATGACCCTCCAGCATATAATAGGATTATCTAGCAGCAGAGCTCACCTCATTACAAAATCACCTGGGGATATTGCATCATTCTCCATGATTCAACCAAACTTCCCAGACAACCTACAGGGTTAGCTATGACCCCTACAACAACCAATACAATGCATGTTCTTGCACAGGAACAGGAAGCTCAAGGGCAAGGCCCAAGAGAAGGTATAAATAAGCTTCATTCTCAACTCCATGTGGTCAGCTGCCCAGGACCTCAAATCCATATGGTCCTGTTCATCAATAAACCAACTTTCAAATCAGCCTCCATGTATCCAGTGTCTGTCTCCCAGCTTGGAACTGAACTAAATGGATATTTCTCCCAGCAACCCTTATAACTGACCCTTGAGCCATGGTGGTGTAATGGTTAGAGTGCAGTACTGCAGGCTACTTCTGCTGACTGCCGGCTGCCTGCAATTTGGCAGTTCGAATCTCACCAAGGTGAAGGTTGACTCAGCCCTCCATCCTTCCGAGGTGGGTAAAATGAGGACACAAATTGTTGGGGGCAATATGCCAACTGTGTAAACCGCTTAGAAAGGCTGTAAAGCACTGTGAAGCGGTATTGCTAGTGCTATAATATTGCTTGATTGTTGAATGTAGTTGAAGAAGTTTTTATTATTGTGGTTTTCTGTGTCATGCTTTCACATTGTTTTACAGCCTCCAAATACTTGAGAAAGTATCCTTCCCAGCTTGAAAAAAAAAAATCAAAGGGAAGTGTTCACATATAGTGTTTTTCCTTGAGATTTCATGGAATTGTGGGAAACAGAAAGGCTGCAAACCACTGGAGAAATTGGTCTACAATGACAGATAGATGATTCACAAATAGAGTTTAGCCATTCACAACTAAATCAGCGAAGCTCAAAGAGAAATGTTGAAAAGTAAAATCTCTTTTGTCCAATTGAACAAGAACCAAGAGAGAAGAGAAATGAAAGATAATTTTTCTGCACTGCATTAATTCCCCTTCTCCAAGCCCTGATTGCGCTCCTTTTTCCACAAAAAATAAAAAATAAAAAATGAAGTGATTTCTCTGTCTCTCAGGAAATTAGTTCCCAGAAATTAACTCTCTTTGCTGAAACATCAGTTGAGCATTCTGGATGACCAAGGAGCTTGTTATAGTCTCTTGTCTTCTACTTGATTTTAGGATTATTTGAGCCGGAGCTGTGATTGAAGACTTCGGATAACTGGATTGATTAAATGATGTTGAAATAACACCGTTTGAGGAGATATTTGAACAGCTCCTCGGCAAGACTGATTCAGAGGGAAGACATCTGCTAATTCCAGAAAAAAACCAAAACATTGACCTCCTCTTCTCTCTGTGTCTGCGTCTTCTTACACCTCAAAGTCCTTAGTGAAACATTTGCTATGTTTAAACCTCTTTTTTCCCTTCCTCTGATTTTCCCCAAAGCTGCTATTAGCTCCACAATGGTGGAGGGTGGGGGACAACTTAGCAAGGAATCTTTATGCCTGGATATGATATAAATTAAAAATGGCTTTCTCTCTCTCATTCCCCCACCCCACATCCCCAAATGATTTAGACCAGGGGTCCTCAAACCTTTTAAACAGGGAGCCAATTCATGGTCCCTCAGACTGTTGGAGGGCCAGACCAGCTGGGTGGGCGTGACTAGGTGGTCATGTGACTGGTGGTAATGGTCAATTTAGCACTCCATTAAACAATACACACAAATTAAACTTTAATTTGTTATGTTCCTGGGAGTGGAAAGGTAGTTAATGAAGAGATGTGGCTGCCTTGGGGTATGTGTGAGGGACTGCTGTTTGGGTGTGTGTGTGTATGTGTGTCTCCCTCCCTTCCCTCTCTCTCTCTGTCTCTCTGTCTCTGGAGGCTGGGGAGGCCTCCGCGCATCCCGTTTTTGCCTTCTTGGCTTCCAGAAGGTGGGTAGAGGTTGGCAGGTAGGTGGAGCGATGTGGGTAGGGCAGCTTCGTGGTCCCACGCGGGCTGGATTAATGGCTTCAGCGGGCCGTATTTGGCCCATGGGCTGTAGTTTGAGGACCCCTGCTTTAGACTTAATCCCTTAAGTGTCCAGTTAGGTTTTGTGGATCTACATAATGAACACATGCAAATGATCATAGGATGAACTGGTAATATATTTTTTCCCTCTAGTCCAGTTCTCTTCCACACAAAATGCCTTCATCCAGTGCATTTCCTATTCATTTCACCTGATCAGATAAGTCAGGTTCTTCTCTGAAGTGCTGGTGCTCGAGGGTAATTGCTCGATCAAATCTTTCAATTGTTTTTATACCCTCTTTCTGAGGAGGGAAGGGAAGCATGGAGAGCTTTTCCACACAAATCTTTACCACATGCCTAGAAGAGTTTATGTAGAGTTTGGTGTCCCAATTCGATGTAATACTGTAGTTGAGGTGCTAGCCTAGAAACCAGGAGACTATGAATTCTAGACCCACTTTAGGTATGAAACCCAGTTGGGTGACTTTGAGCCAATCACTAGGAGAATATTAGTTCTCTTCCCGCCTTCGGCATGAAAGCCAGTTGGGTGATTTTGAGCCAATCACTAGGAGAATATTAGTTCTCTTCCCGCCTTCGGCATGAAAGCCAGTTGGGTGACTTTGAGCCAATCACTAGGAGAATATTAGTTCTCTTCCCGCCTTCGGCATGAAAACCAGTTGGGTGACTTTGAGCCAATCACTAGGAGAATATTAGTTCTCTTCCCGCCTTCGGCACGAAAGCCAGTTGGGTGACTTTGAGCCAATCACTAGGAGAATATTAGTTCTCTTCCCGCCTTCGGCACGAAAGCCAGTTGGGTGACTTTGAGCCAATCACTAGGAGAATATTAGTTCTCTTCCCGCCTTCGGCACGAAAGCCAGTTGGGTGACTTTGAGCCAATCACTAGGAGAATATTAGTTCTCTTCCCGCCTTCGGCATGAAAGCCAGTTGGGTGACTTTGAGCCAATCACTAGGAGAATATTAGTTCTCTTCCCGCCTTTGGCACGAAAGCCAGTTGGGTGACTTTGAGCCAATCACTAGGAGAATATTAGTTCTCTTCCCGCCTTCGGCATGAAAGCCAGTTGGGTGACTTTGAGCCAATCACTAGGAGAATATTAGTTCTCTTCCCGCCTTCGGCACGAAAGCCTAAGACACAGACACTCTCTCTCAACCTAACCCACTTCACAAAGTTGTTGTTATGGAGGAAATAGGAGGAGGAAGGAAAATTATATTGGCTCACCCTCTTGATTACTTATAAAGTTATAAAAGTAGGGGAAAAAATTTAAAAACAAATGAAATAAATAAATAATAAAGTTGAATACTAAGGCTCAGAGTCACCCATTTCATACAAACACTTAACCTAGAGCCTTCAATTTGCTTGCACTCCATATCTCTTCCCCATAAAAGCCAATAAAAACAGTCTCCTCAATTTGTTTTAAAAAAAGTGATCTCAGTTTGGAATCAAATCAAGAATTGCTGAGCCATGTTTCTACTCAACAGGTTGACATTTGAAAGAAGATCTAAGGCTTCCAGAGGCTCCTGGAATGAACAAGAAGATCTCCTTGCGTGCCCATGCATATTTGTCCATACATTACTCTCTCAAAAGGAAGCTGCTTTTTAAATAAACAGCACTGACAACAAAATGGAAATATTTTTGTTTTATGAGCCATTTGAATGGGAAGTGTTTTCAGTACAGGTAGTTCTCAACTTACGACCGCAACTGAGCCCAAAAATTCTGTTGTTAAGCAAGACACTTCTTAAGTGCATTTTGCCCCCATTTTATGACCTTTCTTGCCGCAGAGAATCACTCTGGTTAAGTTAGCAACATGGTTGTTAAGTGAATCTGGCTTCTCTCTTGACTTTGCTTGTCAGAAGGTCGCAAAGGGGGGTAACATGATTCCCCGGGACACTGGGGAATGGTCACAACTACATGCCAATTGCCAAGTGTCCAAATTTTGATCACCTGACTGTGGGGATGCTGTAGTGGTCGTAAGTGTGTGAAAAGGGTCATAAGTTACGTTTTTCAATGCCATTGTAACTTAAAGGTAAAGGTTCCCCTGCACATATGAGCTAGTCGTTCCCGGCTCTAGGGGGCGGTGCTCATCTCCGTTTCTAAGCAGAAGAGCCAGCGCTGTCCAAAGACCTCTCCGTAATCATGTGGTCAGCATGACTAAATGCCAAAGGCGCATGGAACGCTGTTACCTTCCCACCAAAGGTGGTCCCTATTTTTCTACTTCCATTTTTTATGTGCTTTCAAACTGCTAGGTTGGCAGAAGCTGGGACAAGTAACGGGAGCTCACCCCGTTCCGCGGCACTAGGGATTCGAACGACTGAACTGCCAACCTTTCAATCAACAAGCTCAGCGTCTTGAGCCACTGAGCCACTGCATTCCTAATTTAGGACAGTTGAAGACTACCTGTAATTTATTGTGGTTTTCCTGGAAGACAAGAAACCAAAAATTGGGGGGTTTAGACTGCAAAGATCTTTCTGCAGATTTGATTGCCCTGCTCTTATCGGTCATAGTCAAGATGTCATCAGCTATACAAATAAAAAAACAACAGCAAAGCAATCTTTTCTTTTAAAACTATTGGCCAGGAAAGTGCCTCTTCTAGCTGTTTGGAACAATATTTCTTAATCCAGACAGTCTTGGAAAGCTTGACTTTTTTTCCTGCCACCCCTTTAGAAAACCATGAAGGTCCTTCTGCTTTTTTTAAAAAAAGTCTCTAACATTTTTTTCCCCCAGAAGACTGGATTTGCGGTACTTATTATAAAAACACAATAGGCTGAATGTAATTATCTTTAATAAATCTCACCCCAGACATTGATGAAATGAGCCATCGTATGCAAATGCATATATTCCCCGTAGAAAGATACATGCTCAATGTATTAATGCAAGTAAAATAAAGACAATCATGAAAACCTGTTTGATTTTAATATTCCTTTGAGTCCCTCAACCTTTTTAAAAAGATACAGATGTTGTCATTACCATTATCGTTGTTGCCTTCTTTGTATTATTATTTTCATACAGCGTGTTTCAACTGTATAAAAAGTTGAGAGCAAATGGGATAATGAGACCATCATTTTGTAGCAGAGTTCCCCAACCTTTTTAAGCTTTGAAGACAGGTAGAGAAAGGATGGTTCTACATGAGAGGTGGACACGCATGCCCACCACTCATGAAATGTAGCGTGTATGCCAGGGATGGGCTGCTGGGGGTTTGCAGGGGTTCGGGAGAACCTCTAGCTAAGATTCTGCACAGTTTGCCCCTCCCACCCTGCCCCCTCCCAGGAGTCCCCAAGTGGCCCGTTTTGGATGCAAGTAAGTGCACGGCATGCATGGAAGCTTGGGGAGGGTGAAAAATGGGCCTACTGGAAATTCGGGAAAGGCCTGTTTCTAGCCTCCAGAGGGCCTCTGGAGCCTGGGGATGGTGTTTTCTCCCAGAGGCTCAAAGAAAGCCTCTGGAGTCCGGGGAGGGCAAACACCACCACCACCACCACCCATCGTGGTGCAGGAGGCTGACAAGGCCACACCCACCATGGCCAGGCTCACCCAGCAATCAGGCAGAGAACCCCTTGCTAATATTTTTGAAGCCCACCCCTGATGTATGCACACAGTTGCCTGCTGTTTGAGCAAGTGGGGAACGCATGTGCATGGTCACCTGTCATTTCTCTGGCCCAGTTTTGAATGGCTGAAGGCTCAGAGGTGGGCTGCAGACTGGTAGTTGGGGATCCATTGTTATAGGGATGCTTAATGCCTCATATGAACAATGAATATTCATAGAATCACAGCATTTTATTTATATTCTATTTAATTCTATTTATAACATTCAGCAGAATACGTCTAGATTTGTGGGGCCCATACAATCAAAGCCACTTGATCCTGTCATAATAGCAATAGCACTTAGACTTATATACCACTTCACAGTTCTTTACAGCCCTCTCTAAGTGGGTTACAGAGTCAGCATATTGTCCCCAACAATCTGGGTCCTCATTTTACCCACCTCAGAAGGATGGAAGGCTGAGTCAACTTTGAGCCTGGTGAGATTTGAACTGCCAAATTGCAGGCAGCCGGCAGTCAGCAGATGTAGCCTGCAGTAGTGCACTCTAACCACTGCGCCACCACGGCTCATAATGGACCTTGTTTCTTCCCAAAGTGGCCTGCACAACCTCCAGAAACTCAGTTCGGGCTTTGACTAGATCACATAGCCAGCTAGGGGTAGTGTCAGGCTCATCAAAACCAAGGAAGACACACAGTTAATTCCTTTTATTGGAAGAAGTATCCCTTTGGGTTCAGTTCCAAGTGTGGAGAAAGACACTGGAAACATGGTGGCTGTTTGGAAAAATGGTATTTAATAGAATAGAATAGAATAGAATAGAATAACAGAGTTGGAAGGGACCTTGGAGGTCCTCTAGTCCAACCTCCTGCCCAGACAGGAAACCCCACCATACTTCAGACAAATGGTTATCCAACATCTTCTTATAAATTTCCAGTGTTGGACTATTCACAACTTCTGCAAGCAAGTTGTTCCACTGATTAATTGTTCTAACAATCAGGAAATTTCTCCTTAGTTCTAAATCGCTTCTCTCCTTGAGTAGTTTCCACCCTTTGCTTATTGTCCTGCCCTCAGGTGCTTCGGAGAATAGCTTGGCTCTCTCTTTGTGGCAGCCTCTGAGATATTGGAACACTGCTATCGTGTCACTCCTAGTCCTTCTCTTCATCAGACTAGACATAAACAATTCATTGTCCATCCCATTACAAATAGTAACAGTAACAGTAACAGAGTTGGAAGGGACCTTGGAGGTCATCTAGTCCAACCCCCTGCTCACACAGGAGACCTATACTAGGAATTTGAACTCCTGACCTTTCTGATTGACAAGCTCAGTGCCTTAGCCACTGAGCCACCTAGCCAGGGTAAATACCCATTATTTCTTGTTCCACCCTCAGGTGCTTTGAAGAATAGTTTGACTCCCTCTTCTTTGTGGCAATCCCTGAGATATTGGAACACTGTTATCATGACCTTCTCTTCATCAAACTAGACATACCCAGTTCCTGCAACCGCTCTTCATATATTTTAGCCTACAGTCCCCTAATCATCTTTTTTGCTCTTCTCTGCACTCTTTCTAGAGCCTCCACACCTTTTTTACATTGTGGTGACCAAAACTGGATGCAGTATTCCAAGTGTGTCCTTACCAAGGCATTATAAAGTGGTATTAACACTTCATGTGATCTTGATTCTATCCCTCTGTTTATGCAGCCTAGAACTGTGTGGCTTTTTTGGCAGCTGCTGCACACTGCTGGCTCATGATGGACAGGACCACATGATTTGAGATCCTGGGCAAAAAAGGTGCGCGCACGCGCACGCACACGCACACGCGCACGCGCACGCACAAGAGAGAGAGAGAGAGAGAGAGAGAGAGAGAGAGAGAGAGAGAGAGAAATTTATACCCTTTGTTAGGCTTTTGAATTTGAGCTTGTATTCTGATTGGTTGTCAGACTTCCATGGGACCATGCAGGGACAACTCTGTAGACTGTGTTTTTTGAGTCCCAAGTTTGGCTGAGCCTTGCTGCGTGATGATGTAATGAAAGCACTCTGGGCAATTCCTACTATGGCTCTGCCTGAAGGATTTAGATCTTTGTTGTGTAAAATAGACCGGCCTTAATGGCCCATTGACAAAGGTGGAGGGCTGAGTTTCTGCCTCCCTTTTAGGGGAAATATTCTGCCCTTTTAATATTTCGTGAAATATCTCATTTTCCTAGGAGAGGGGTGGGTGCTAACTTCCTATACTTTCATTGTTCCTTGTCTATAAACAGAAATCTTGCAGACTAAAGCAAACTACTTGCATCGTTAAAGTTATACACTGAGGACATCTAGGGAGGAACTGACTTGGCTTTTTTCCTCCCAACTAAATTTTGCTGTCTCTTGATCCTCTGGAATGCAACCCTTCCCTCCTGGGAATCCAAACTGCATTGCCGCACAGGTAGAAATATACAGCTGAACATAATTCATATACTGATGACCTCTGACCCCCAAATTGGCAGATGATGTCACCTAGTGGCTTTATGTAGAATGTTAAACAGAAGAAAAGGTACATCAAATTCTGTGGCAATTCCCTTGTGGAAGTCCACGGAAGCAATAGTTTCCCCACTTGTTAACACTTATTGGAATAAGAAATAAGGATAAATTTTCAGACAGTGAGAAGCAGTGAGAGGTGGTATTCAGTCAATTTGGACTGGTTCCCCCGAACCAAAAACGGTAATCATGGGTGGGCCTGCCCACCTGCCCACCTGCCCCAGCTCCAAGTCGTGCTATTTAGGCACGTTTTGGAGGCTGGGTGCCTGCATGGAAAGCGTGCGTGGCAGTACAGTGCATGCACAGAAGGACGGGTTCATGCATGGATGGGACACACGAGAGCGAAGCGAGCGTGCCCACATTTGCGAACCGATAGTGAATGTGAGTGAATACCATCCCGGTGAGAACAAACAACCTTCAGAAGTTGTGGGAGCTTCATCACTGGAGGCTTTCAAGAAGAGATTGTACTGCCATTTGTCAGAAATGGTGTAGGGCAGTGATGGCTAACCTTTTTGCCATCGCGTGCTAAAAGCTGGGGGAGTGTGGGGTGGCCGCATGTGCGCTGCCCACACCCATAATTCTATGCACCTTGCCCCCCATGCATGCACATGCGACTTGGCCAAAGTGGTGCAAACCAGTTGAATCCCACCACTGGTTTTATACCTTCTTTGGGCTTTGTATTTGAGCTTCCTATTCCTGTGCAAGAGCATGTCTTTTAATATTCTATTGGCTGTTGTCAGATTCCTATGGGATCATGGCTGGCTGTATAGGCAAAAGGGGAAATGCAAATCTTAGGTGCTTGTCTGAGCTAATCTTCTCAATCCTTTTGGTTTCCTAATTGCTTATTTGGAGTTTCCTGTGTGACCCAGTCTTTCTGAGTGGATTACCAAATCTGCATTTCTAAAAGATGGCCTCCTCAGTTTCTCCTTGAGGCAGGGAAACTGGGGTTGGTTTCTAACTCCCTTATGATTTTTTCATTTCCTCTTTAGGGTAAGTATAACATTCTGCCTTTTTAAAAAATATTTCCCAAAATTTTTCATTCTTCTGGCGGGTGGGGGCTTCCCACTTTCCAGGATCCTCAAATGATGGGTATTATTCATCTCATTTATCAAATATCACAGAATCTTAGAGTGGAAGCTTCACTCAGGCTATTCTGTGTTAAATCCAAGCTAAAATAACCCGAAAAGATACCTTTGCAACTTCTGTTTAAAATCTTTAAAAACCTCCTGCCAAACTGTCATGGATTATTTTACCAAAGTAGAGTTAAGATGTTGGATAGGAAATCAGTGGCACTGACAAATTAAAATGTGAGCAAGATCTGACTCCATAATCTACCAATTTGATTTTATACTGTATGTAAATGAGGGGGAACACAATTACAGCATAATTTTGAGTTAGACTCTAAAGATAATAATTTCGTGTCTCCTAAATGTGATTGCGGTCTTCAAAGGGAATGCAAAGCTTTATTCTTGAAAGTGGATTTTTATTTAATTAAAAATCTGTACATACTGCACACACCCACATCACTACACACACACAAAAAAACCCCTCACAATGGTGTCCTTGTTATATTTTAAAATATGTATATTATTGTTAAAATGATGAAAGGGAGAAAAGAAAAAAAAGAAACTTAACTACTAAATATAGATTAAAGGCATTATGAAAAGATATGTAATAGCTTTCCCTTTCCATTTGGGTTTTCAACTGCTGAACCACAATTTGGATATCTATCCTTTACACTGAACATTAAAGATT